>OW443317.2:6887500-7512500 GCA_937001585.2 Brachylomia viminalis
GACAAAGTATTATATTATTTCAAATTTAAAATCCATTTTAAAGTTTCGTCCCGATTCACCCCTGCATCCCTAATAGCCGCCCCGTTTTACGTTATCTGAAATTGCCAACACCCAACGCCCGAAATAGCCTCATTCGTCTTCTCTAAATGACAAGAGAACTGTATCCTAGAATAGAACAATTTCAGGTCGAGCGATAGTGCTGTGTAGGGCTTATAAGTATGTAAATAAAGTCCATAATTAATACTTACTGTCACAATACAAAGCAGGTTTATCAGCCAACGCCTGTCCGCACCAGTCGCAGTCGCCGCCGGAGCAAGCCGCGGACCACGCATGCGCAGTCTTACGGGATTTGTCCTAGAACGTATGAACAGACTGTACTTCCAATGGCACCGTGACATTTTATCGGTGAAACGTTCTGAATCCGAATGTCATATCGCAGTACGATCTTTTGGAGATTATTTTATATTTAATTAATTTATTTATTTAAATATTCTTCATTGTACACCACAAAATCATCATCTGCCTATCCTTTTCCTAACTATTTTGGGGTCGGCTTCCAGTCTAACCGGATGCAGCTGAATACCAGTGTTTTACATGCAGCGTATCTGATCTCCACAACCCAGTTACTGGGTAATTCGATACCCCTTGGTAAGACTGGTTGTCAGACTTTCGGGCTTCTGACGACCCGTAACGACTGTCAAAGATCCACGAATGACAGCCGGGACCAACGGCTTAACGTGCGCTGCGAGGCCCGGAAGGGTTGGTATGTAAAGATGGTCACCCATCCACGGGCCAACCGCGGCAAGAGTAACTTAACCTGATCGATTGAGTCGTGCGGCTGTTATTACTAAGCCACAAGCCCCATTGTACACCACAAAATACATAACAAAAAATAAATGTACACTACAAAATAATTAATAATTTTAAAGAAAGTTTAGTTTGGCCACAGCAATATCTCATTTGGGCATATCGCCCCGCAACGGCAACACTTTGCAGAAATCCTCCTGATTTATAATTTGTATGAGCGATTTCACTCTATTTTTTAGTTAGCCAGAGGTAACGGCCGCGACTTACGGATTGTAGGTCGTGGGTTCGATCCCAAGCAGGCACTTTACTTTGTGTAAATTATTTCATCACCGCTGCACGCGCTGCTCTCAAAACGGTAAAGGAAAATGAGGAAACCGGCATGTTCTAGAACCAAAAATTCGAAGACATGTGACATCCGCCAAACCGCACTGGGCCCGCGTGGTGGATTATGCCCCACTCCCTCTCGCCGAGAGGAGGCCTGTGTCCCAGCAGTGGGAACATTATAATATGCTGATTATGATTCCACTCTATATGGTAGCAAAACCACTTTTTTGATTTAGGCACATTTCATATAGTTCTGTCTCTGTTGGAGATTACGGTGGAACAGGAGACGAAGTTTTTCCAAAAAGAAAATACTTGTATTCACAAATAACACAAGAACAATATTTTTACAATAAAATAATGTATTAAAAACAACCACGAGATTTTTCCCTTTTTATATTCTTTGTGAATACACGTATTTTCTTTTTGGAAAAACTTCGTCTTCTGTTCCACCGTAATCTCCAACAGGTTATGGGCCCAGAACCCAGAAGTGTAAAATGGCGCTTTCAAAAAAAAAAAATACGTGTATTCACAAATAACACGAACAATATTTTTACAATAAAATAATGTATTAAAAACAACAGTCTCAACCAAATGGTGATGATGGAAAGTCTAGGGGCCTACTCTCTAAGCCCGTCAACGAGGATACAGGCCCGTCCGAAAGTAGTTCGATACTTAGAAGTGAACCCTACTCCCGATTAATCAACTTTTCCGGATGGACAAAAGCACATCGGGAGTAAGGACAACTGTCTACACGTTTTGTCATAAATGTTTAGTTTGGGCCCCGGACTAAACTTATGTCCGTAAGAGTTACGGAGTAGAAAACGTCCGTAACTTCGGCCGCAGCGACAGACTTCGTGCTGTTCAGACTCATCGCCCGAATGTAATCCGTAGCAGCGTGTATTTGATTATTATTTATAGGGTACGATTTTAAAATAAGAAAAAAAAATAAGATGGTATTTTCATACGCATTGCGGTTAAAAGTCCTTAACTAAAAAAAGTATTGAATAAAACCGCCCAAGTGCAAGTCGGACTCGCACAAGTAGGGTTTCGATCATATAAACACAGGTTTCGTACCACCGTACAATATTTAATACAACACATTTAAAAAAAAAAAAAAAAAACTTTTTGTTAAGTATGGCGGCAATAGAAATAAACAGTCTGTGAAAATTTCAACTGTCTACATATCACGGTTCTCGAGATACAGCCCGCTGACAGACAGACGGACGGACAGACAGACGGACGGACGGACAGACGGACAGCGGAGGCTTAGTAATAGGGTTCCGTTGGCAGTCTTTGGGTACGAAACCTTAAAAAACCACTTCTATCTCTTCAACGAACAATAGACAAAGCTCTTTCTCACACTCTTCACAAAACTACGTTTCTTTTGTTTATTTTCTAACCGCGCCGTAGAAATCTTTCTACAATCTGTCATTTTGTCTTTAGTTTCTTCCGCATGTGGTCATGTGGTCATGCTATGCGTGCAGGCAACGAGCTTTTTTTTTGCAATGTGATGCATAATCAGCCTATAATGTTCTCACTGCTGGGACACGGGCCTTCTAGAGAGTGGAGCTTAATACACCACGCGGGCTCAGTGCGGCTTGGTAGATGTGACACGACTTCGATTTTTTTGTTTCCAGGACATGCCGGTTTCTTCACGATGTTTTCGTGCGATGCGATGCGCTTCGGCCCAATACAGTGTAATATGCGCTACTCTTTAAGAGTTGCCGATCTCGAATGAAGTAGATTACTTATTTATTATTTTATTATTGAATAACACACACACACGCAAGAAAGTAGTCAGGCGATAAAGCTTAGCGTGCACGCAAATACACGAGCGGCACGCGTCAACGGCAGCCGTCGACACGTCTGCGGCTGCCGTCGACCGGTACGGCAGCCGTAGACACGTCTGCGGCTGCCGTCGACCGGTACGGCAGCCGTCGATATGTCTGCGGCTGCCGTCGACCGGTACGGCAGCCGTAGACACGTCTGCGGCTGCCGTCGACCGGTACGGCAGCCGTCGATATGTCTGCGGCTGCCGTCGATATGTCTGCGGCTGCCGTCGATATGTCTGCGGCTGCCGTCGACCGGTACGGCAGCCGTAGACACGTCTGCGGCTGCCGTCGACGACGTGCCGCTCGTGTATTTGAACACCATATTCAAATACGCGAGCGGCACGTTGTCGACAGCTACAGTTGCCTCTGCCGTTGACGCGTGTTTAAGCACACTAACATAACTTTCAAAGCGGAACACAGTAACGCTGCTTGGCAACACAAATAAATAAAGTATTACAAACACTTATTACCTTCTTCTTCCTGAAGAACAAGCTACCCCGTTTTCGCCTCTTCTCAGCGTGATGATCAAAAGCCGCTCTGTTGAAAACAATCCACATTTTAAGTACAATGTAACTTAATTACATAACTTCACTTTTTTACATTTCTTCTCTGAACATTTAGAGCGCTTGAGAAGTATCCTTTATTTTTGTGTAAAATGTATTCGTGTATTGTTTCTGTGACATGCAGAAAAAGCGAAAATGAACATTAATAATAATAGTCGTTTTATTTTGTAATAAAAATAAGTGTAAAATCAAACGAACACATCAAGCGAAGCCTGTGCCTTTAGCATGCTAGTTTTAATACTAAAATTATGTGCTCGAACTTTTTTCTTTCATTCTATACTTACTTTGTTTTGTGTTGTAGTCGTCTCTGATGCCTTAAGTAATTAATTTTTACTGCAAAAATTTTATAGGCTTGAGTCACACATTAGTAAACTTCGACCTCGTATTTGGCGACTTCAGCCACTAATTTGGGAACTTCAGCCCTCTTACCCTATGGAACCCGCGATTGATTGTAAGCATAACCTGCAGCTCGTAGATTCCTGCCCGAATCCCTGATTGCTTGCCGACCTTTAGATTGAGACAGAGGGTTCGAGAATCCGAATGATTTGTTTCCTGCCCGTCTCTGATACTCACTGCTCCAAGAACGTAAGTCGATGCAACCCCAGATGGTCCTGCGCGGGCGCGTGGCGGGCCGGCTGCGCGCCTCCCGCGACGGCGCCCGACGCGTCGTCGCTCTCCGAGTCGCTGCCCGCCGCGCCGCCGCTAACCACACGGGTATGATGCTCGTGTTCGTATGTACTGACGTGATTCATTTAGGGGCGTTGGGGGACGGTCAGAATGTTTGGGGGACGGCCGAGACAGAATTTGGGGGTCAAATAGATACGAACTGGGGTCTTATGGAGACGATTTTCGGTCAAGTCATTTCAGAATAATGAGACAATTAGAAACTGTATCGTGTTTATAATCAATGTTTACAAAATATTGTAAAACATTTAAAAAGAGTAACTATGCAGTTGCTTGACCATTCGTCTCCAAACTAAACTACCTTCTGGAAGGAGCGGCTAGAATCAAATATATTTTTCTGTAAATGTTGACGTTCAAAACTGCCTTTTATGTGCTTAATTGAAATGAATGATTTGATTAGATGTTGAGATAGAATCTGGGGCTCATATAGATACAAAAAATGGGTCATATGGAAAGGAATTTTAGATATCAAGTCGTTGCATTGGTTTATCAAAATAATATGACAGTTACTGTATTGTGAATGACTTCAAAGTCTGAAATAAAATTACAAGCATTTTTGTCTCGAAAGCAGAAAAGTTATAATTTGACGTTGTTGTCGAATAGTTTTTTTTATTAATTGGAAATGGTCAAAAAGGATATTTTAAGGAGAGATATTTTAAGAAAAAGCCCCTTTTAGTCAAAGAAATGATAAATCACGATAGTAATACAAGATAAGTGCAAATAAAAATGTAAAAAATCAAACATTGTCTGTGTACTTATTCGGAAGTGCTATCAAATACAACCTGAGCAAAGCGACAGTGCGACAAAAAATCAAAAACATTGACTCACACATGCATAACACCAACTTCATAATGGAACCAACATTTTAATTTTGACAATATATGGGAGTAGAAACGCCACGCCAACTTTTGTACAAGATGTTTCTATCTCGCTTGCATACATACTCTGCAAGCAAGTGGCAAATAATGGAATTGTGATTTCTATAGTACAAGCCAACGTTTGTGGCAGCCGCGGTCATAACACACGGGAGCGAGATGACACTAAAACGTTTTTAGAAATGCCCGCCTAAATATTCACCATCCTTTTCGCACGTTTTATGACCATAATTTAGTAAGTAAGAGGGTTAAAACTAAATGTTGGGGCTACTATGAAAGAAGGTTCATTCAAAATGAGCTAAAACAACGACAAAAAAATCAAAACTTTACAATTTCATTACAGGACATGCACAAATAATCTATGGACGCTTCGGACGTGATAAACAGTACTAAAATTATATTTTACTGCGTGTGAGGTGTGACTGTTACATTAGTTTTCTTAAATACTTCTACAGAGGATCTTTTGGCGCTTGAATGTTAAATGTTAACCTACAACGCCCCTTTGTCAATGTGACAAGGTGGCGTTGTTTTGAAATTGTATTGAGAAAACAAGATGGCGGCGATAGTTCCGATTTCTGCCACGCGTCAAAAGATCCTTGTACTTTTGTATGCTGTGTGTTAAATGGAGGTCTGATTAAGATTTTTCCTTAATATTTCTAAAACCATGTTGCAGTGTTTCTTTTTTAAAATTTCTCTGTCTCAGAATACGTACGTGTACTGCTATTCGTTTGTAGCCTAATTAGGTCTTATTCAAAATGTCAGGGGACTAATAAATAAGGGGAAGATCAACACTAGTACTTGAATAAATATTGGATCTGTATTGTATCACTAGAACAGCCGGTCTATTCCATTGTGCCACCCTATGTAAAAATTCTACATTTATATCTGTAATTTTTATGGTGTTCTATTCTATTCTTTAAAAATCTTACCGCGAAAACTTAGGTGAAGTGGGCTGTCATTCCACCGGATTGACATTATTGACAGCCCACTTCACCTTATTTTTGACGATGATTTTTTTACAGAATAGACCGGCTGATGAATTTAAGCATGTGAATATACCAGTCATATAAGTTCATTCATATTATTTTTCATTCGTGAATATACTAGTATATTTTGATTAATATTATGTTCGGGCTAATTGTGTGTCATGCGTGGTCTGGTTTTGCTCTTCAGCTATGTCATTATGCTAAAACTTTTGATACGGGGCAATCTACTTTATGATTTTAAGTCTACTGCAATCAACACAATATAGATGAAATAATGTTAGATCAATATTTTATTATAAGTCCACGTTCGCACGGAAGTAAAAATTCGCGGCGGGATTTTTTCTTGGCACTGGATTTTGAACGCACTGCTAAGCGCCGAGAGTTGAAAATCGAACAGTGTGTTTTTTCGATGCGCTGGGATGCACTCTGTTGGATTCTCAAAGCTCGGCTCAACACCGAGAGTTGAAAATCCAGTGTGCGATAAAGGCCAGCCGCGATATTTTGCTACTATGGTTTTCTTTGATTCGATTTAAGTAAACGCTGATCTGTGTAAAATTCATAATAACTTGTTTCACTGATTCAAAGATAACATTGTATGATATATTGTCAACATGTGTCACAGAAGTGTATCTCTATCAATGTAGTCTTTACTTTCCCAATATGATCCAAAATGGAGTCTAACGCTACGATCTTTAAACGTTACTTGGCACGTACGTAGGCTAAGCGTTATTCCTGTCACTGTTGCACAACTGCCAAACTACTAGTGTAAGATAGAGACGGCAACATGTTTAACTCAAAGTACGAGAAAAGTAACATTTATTAATCTCGGCCTATGGCCTTAGACCCCGAGGTCTCTAAAGAATGACCAAATTTGAATGAAGTAAATTATTAGAAAGGCATTGCAATGTAGGCCTTATTTCACTGTAATAAAGTGTAAATTAGAATGATTGCCGTAAATTTTTAATAATTCTTTCGGTAATCATTCAAATGTATTCCTTACCTTACGGAGATGACTAACATTGCAATGACTAAGTAATAATTTTACGTCGATCGTGAATGACCTACTTTAGGTCCTCAACATTGAGTATGCTACATCCATTAAAGTGTAAAATCGTTAACAAGACAAATAGCGGACTTAACTTTAATAGTACGTACACATTAGGCGCGGGCTGCGCGAGGTGCGGCTGCACCGCGGCCACGATGCTGGGCGTGGACACCGACTTCTGCAGCGGCAGGCGCGCCGCCAGCCGCGCGCCCTCCGCCGGCGCGCGCGGGGCCAGCGCGCCGCCGCCCGCGCGCAGCGCCGCGCTCACCTTCTCGAAGTCCTTCTGTGTGTGTGTGTGTGTGTGGGGGGGGGGGGGGGGGTGAGCAACGTCCCGAGCAGTATACAAGTTCATCGATTGATGCGAGGTTAGATTGACCACACAATAGACGAAGTTGTTACATTTCTATTTTTAATTTCTGGTGTCTCAAGTACAACATTTTACCTTTACCCCTTATGTAAGCCAAATCAGACCATTTTTAGAAATCTGAAACGCTATGGCATAGCTAAAGAAAGAAATAATGCGCAACAATTGGACCCTTGCTAAAAATTTTTTTTTCTCGGATGGGAAATAATCTTATTTCACCTAACTCCACAAGGTTCCCATGTAGTCCAGAAATAAACCGTCCAACTCTTTCAAATCAGAATCAATTATATGAGTATAAAATTACTATATCATTATTTAAATCCTTTTCGACACAGCTAACTATTTACACTAGGTACCAAATTAAATAACTAACTAACTATACAAATAAATACAAAAAACAAAACGACAATAATTAGGTGTCGAAGTACTCGTCCGCGTCGCTGTCATTTTATAGATTCTGATTGGAAGACACGTCTAATTCAGAGACACGTGTTGCAGTACATACATTATAATTAACAAAATTAAAGCCTATATACAGAGTGGATTTTTGTGATGGGGCAGTAAGGCTAGAATAAGATAAGATAGAAAAAGCTACTTTGCGATTTCTAATTTTTGTAGTAGGCACTTAAACCTCAGTTGGTCCAGTAGAATGTTTGATCCTTTTATGAAACAAAAAAATGGCAATTTTCTCGCTGACTACAATAAAAAAAAAACTGTGAATGCAGATCTAAATATGTCAAAAAGTTAAGGACAGTCTCCTTAGACCATTTCCCTGTAGCTACAACGGTTAAGGCCCTTACTGTCCCATCTCAAAAATCCACCCTGTATACTCTTCTAGTAGGTACTTAAACCTCAGTTAATTCAGTTGAATTTTTTTATCTGTATAAGAAACAGGATCGATTGGCACCATTTTTTTTTTTGTTATAATTGACCATTTTCTTGCCGACTGTACAATAAAAAAAAAACTGTGAATACAGATTTAAATATGTCAAAAAGTTAAGGACAGTCTCCTTAGACCATTTCCCTGTAGCTACAACGGTTAAGGCCCTTACTGTCCCATCTCAAAAATCCACCCTGTATACTCTTCTAGTAGGTACTTAAACCTCAGTTAATTCAGTTCAATTTTTTTATCTGTATAAGAAACAGGATCGATTGGCACCATTTTTTTTTTTGTTATAATTGACCATTTTCTTGCCGACTGTACAATAAAAAAAAAACTGTGAATACAGATTTAAATATGTCAAAAAGTTAAGGACAGTCTTCTTAGACCATTTCCCTGTAGCTACAACGGTTAAGGCCCTTACTGTCCCATCTCAAAAATCCACCCTGTATATTCTTCTAGTAGTGTACTTAAACCTACCTCTCATAAATCTACCTTGTATACTCAGATTTTCTTCGCATACTGCTAAATCCACCATTATAACTAGGTAATGCTTACAGCGAGATCATTGTCGTTGAGAGAGTGTGTAGAATGCCGGACTGGTCGCGGCACCTCTCCTTCTGACTCCATCGACGACAGCGACGCGCTGTGACCGTTCAGGGCACTGGAATATAGAAAACAATGTATTTCGAAAGACGAGACAATTAAATAACATCTTGGGGCTAAATTCATAGTGCGCACTTTAAATTTACTTTACTAAGTAAAGTAAGCGTTTCATACGATTATAAACCATATATATATGCATATAATGTTTATATTCGTATAAGCAAATTTCAGCAAGCGTCGTATACGAATATGAACGTTAAGAGGGCTATCACAATTTTTCTTGTATTTGAGTGTTTGAAGAGCCTCACACTCAAATACAAGAAAAAAATTGATATTTATTTAGAGCACTCCCGAGAGAAACATAATCACACATCTAAACTGGGAGTTTTGATGTGTGATTATGGTTTAGATATGGCCACAAAATTAAAAAAAAATATCCCCAAGAAAGTTAGATTAGAAAACACACGGAGCTTTTAAGTATTCTTCCCATCTTTGCAACGTAACGGAATGGTTTGTGGTCAGAGACGTAACAGAATGGTATCCCAGAGGAGGGAAACGAGGAAAGCAAATATATAAATGTTACATTGCAAAGACAAGACTTATGTTGTGTGTTGTGTTATGTACAAGTAAGAGACAGAACTAGAGACACGAGCTACATACTTGCGCTGCCTGTGCGGGTCGTGTGTGCGGGGGACGGGCTCGAGCGCCGCCCAGCTGCTGCGGCGGCCTTCGTCGCGGCGCTCCCATAGGCCCCATTGTCGGGATTCACCTGTACATAGGTGTAACATAATTATTATTATCAAATAAGAATATATGAACAAACCTATTTATTTATAAACATAGCTTACAGTTTAAGAGACGTCAAAGATGTATGTATTAACAGCCGCTAATAATTACTGAAGTTTAAGCAACGTTTATATATACAGCCCAAAGTTTTTATATTATTATCAGACTTAGGAAAGTGGAACAGACTTCAACACTATTATTAAATTTAAAATATACATAAAATTTAAGCTAGATTAAAATTGCTTATTGGTCTTAGAGACTACGTCATTATAATTAATTATTAAGAACCTGGTTCCCTTTAACTAAGGATAAATAATATACAAGAAAGAGAATATAAAATATATCATGTCTCTCGTTTTCACCCGCATTGAGATTTCCACAGGAAAATCTACCTTCAGGGTTTACAAGCTTCGAATTGTTCTCTGCTTCAAGTCAGATAAATTACTATCTTAATGCAAATCCACTCATTCATTGAATAAACTGCAAACAAACGAATTGCAACGTCATCGCTTTCTAGGCATGCAGTTGTGGTAGAGGTTTTTTCCGATACTTCATCAAGTCTGGTCAACCTGGACAGTCAACATCCTGCCAAATTTACTGACAGGATTATTCATCTTGGCATAATTTATTCCTGTATCCGTCTTCTATTCTGACACAAGACCTATTATAAAGCCAGAAATGATTCTCCTATAAATGTTCAGATGTAAAATGTCGTAACTTACCGCTACCCTTCCGGCTCAGTGGGCAGAAGTCGAGATGTGTCCGTGACGAGCAGTCCGCTTCCACCGCGCCGCCCTTACATAGTGAGGGGCATGACGTGCTGGGACGACTGGTGCCTGTCGCCTGCACAACAGCTTTAACGAAGATGTGTTATAACGTACTCACCGCTGCCCTTCCGGCTTTGTGGGTAAAGACGAGATGTGTCTGTGACGAGAACTCCGCTTCCACCACGCCGTCCTTACATTGTGAGGGACATGTCGTGCTGGGACGACTGGTGCCTGTCGCCTGCACCACAGCTTTAACTCTAGAAGATGTGTTATAACGTACTCACCGCTGCCCTTCCGGCTTTGTGGGTAAAGTCGAGATGTGTCTGTGACGAGCACTCCGCTTCCACCACGCCATCCTTACATAGTGAGGGACATGTCTTGCTGGGACGACTAGTGCCTGTCGCCTGTACAACAGCTTTAACTCTAAAAGATGTGTTATAACGTACTCACCGCTGCCCTTCCGGCTTTGTGGATAAAGTCGAGATGTGTCTGTGATGAGCACTCCGCTTCCACCACGCCGTCCTTACATAGTGAGGGACATGTCTTGCTGGGACGACTGGTGCCTGTCGCCTGCATAACAGCTTAAACTATAGAAGATGTGTTATAACGTAACTCACCACTGCCCTTCCGGCTCTGTGGGTAGAAATCGAGATGTGTCGGTGACGAGCAGTCCGCTTCCACCGCTCCGTCCTTACATAGTGAGGGGCATGACGTGCTGAGACGACTAGTGCCTGTCGCCTGAACAAAAAAGAAAACGCACTCTTGGTTACAAAGTGACAAATATAAATTCAATAAAGTAAATCTTTCAACAACAATAATTATTGAACATATAATATTAGATAGTGACGAGAAGCTTTCTATCAAGAATCCATCTGGCCCTAAGCTTTGGATTCTTGATAGAAAGCTCGTAGGACTCGTAACAGAAAGGAAAAGTTAGCACTAGATACAAAAACCTAAGGTCTTAACGAGAAAACTATAGGTCGATCGTAGCAGATTTCAAATGATAGTGGCTGTGTCTTGCCAAATGTTCATCAACACAGTCGAAATGTCCACGTCAACGCTTTGTTTTGCTCTCCAGAAACTTCTTACTATAACCGCTTAGCCTCAATGCACTTAAAACTAAGATTACTATAATTACCAGTAATGGCAGTGGCGCAGTTCTCATGCGCTGCACAGCCGCATGCAGCCGTCGCAGCTGCTGCAAGCTGTCTTCAAGTAACCCCGGGCTGTGCGGGGTTACGCTTATCGTTGGCACCTGTAAATACATAAAACTAGCAATCATAACTCATACAACATTTTAGATTTCGAAAATGAGCTGAAAGAGCTCTGAAGGCCGATAGATGGCGCAAAAGGCATACATAATCGAAATCCAAGCAGCACCCCAATGAAAAATGATCACTGGTCAGAAATCTGTTATTTCATCGTAGTAACTATTGTCTGTTAACAAAAACTTCTTATACCTACTAAGGGCTGATTTTTCAATAGTCAGATAACTTTTATCTGAAGAATAAATCGGACAGTTTGACATATTTTCCATACACAAGCTGTCAGACGACAGTATTTATTCCTCAGCTAAAAGATATCTAACTATTGAAAAATCAGCCCGTAATAAACTAACGAACTATTAAAATAAAAATATAATAACCTATAAAGTATGTGATGATAATGTAAACATTTGTTTACATTTCAGATTAGACTACGTTCATGTGCATGTCGATTTTGAAGTGCCACTTACGAATTGAGCACTTTCATTTGATTATATTTCTTTTTTTTGACGACACGTTTGGTGTAGTGGCTACAGTGGCTAAGTGTAGTCAGCGAAACCAAATGGTCCTGGGTTCGAATCCCGGTAGGGGCAAATGTTTGTATGATGAATATGGACATTTGTACCCGAGTCATGGATGTGTATTTATAATATGTATGTATTTACGGAAAAAAAAATGTATTTAAGTAGTGTATCAACCATCTGGTATCCATAACACAAGCCTTTAATTAAGTGCTTAACTTGGAACTAGATGGTGCTGTGTGCAATGACAGACGATATTTATTTATTTTATATTTATTTATTTGAATACTTAATCCCGGCTTTCTATTTTTAAATTACCTTATTACAGATGTTTTTCGTTAGACAATTGAGGTTCATTTTATAACCTAAATTTTCACAGATGATGGTTTAATTACATCAAATCATTTATTTCCTTGCAAACATGGGTATAGTATACATAAGTGTTTTTTTATGATAAAGTTCTCCATATTTTACCGTCACATGGGCATGCAAAGGTTTCAATTCCAAATAAAAAATTAACAATAAGTATCAGATCATTGGAATTAATTTTTAATATAAATATTATTAAAAATGTCAGCGTGATAATAAATTAAATTTAATAGGTCAATGAGAGGATCGCAATAATTATGTCAATCAGAATAATAGTATGTCAATCAGTTAGTGAATCATCATTAAGAAAATCGTCAATCGTGTAATAAATTTTCATAATTAAAAATTCGTTAAGCGCCCTTTTAAATTTTAATATAGTCATATTTATTATAATGTTAGGTACTCTATTATATATGAGTGGTGCAATTGTTAGAAAAGGTGGTTAGATATAAAGTTGGAACGTCCTAAATATAAGGATTTAACCTGAACCCCTTGGGCTAGCTTACACTTTCATCAGATAGTACTTTTGGAACATACCATACAAGTATATTAATTGTTTGAGAAAAACCCTCGAACAAAGGATTATGTCCGTAGTATTTTTATAAAGGTTATCAGAATCAGGTTATCCAGTCGATATCGTCTTTCGTCGATAAGCAAAAAGATGTCTCTGCTTGCAGTTCACATGAAGGAAGGAAGGTAGAAGATGTTTTTTTATTATTCTGTACTATTCATGATTTACCGTTAGTTTTACCTGTGCCCTGGCGGCGGCCATGTCTGGTGGTGGCGTGGATCTCGTCACGTGCTCAGTGACCTCGTCCTCGCTGCTGTCGGAGCGCGAGTCCGAACTGCCGCCGCCCTCGTCTGGAACCAAACAACAGAAATATTAAAACGAGGAAAAGGAGTTTTTGAAAATCCGGTCATAATCATCTTGCCCTTATTCCAATTTATTTATGGTCGGTGCAATAAGTTTTGTTTTCTGCTTCGATACTTCCGCCGTACCTACTTATGAGCCGTCATCGCAGTAGTGACAGTCTTTCTAGCCATATCTTCTTTTAGACAAACCATCCATCGTTTCTTTGGAAGAGATCATCGATGGCATCATCGTTTCGCTTCGTTGTTTTGTCGGTTGAAGTGATGCGAATTTTTATAAAAGAAAATAAACATACATTCTATACCAAAGCTTTGGTTTGTACTAATATTACGAGCAATAGCCCATCTCAAAACACTAACCCATTTGAACTGTATCTACCTGTAAATTGATATGCAACTACCATTGTTTATCATCAACTATAGAGACCCCCCCTGCTTCGCGCGGTTCTTAAGAGGGCTATCACAATTTTTCTTGTATTTGAGTGTTTGAAGAGTCACACACTCAAATACAAGAAAAAAAATTATATTTATCTAGAGCACTCCCGAGAGAATTTATCAAACTTTTTCGGGCATTTTTTTTTAAATTTTGTGGCCATATCTAAACCATAATCACACATCTAAACTGAGAGTTTTGATGTGTGCTTATGGATAAATATCATTTTTTTTCTTGTATTTGAGTGTGTGACTCTTCAAACACTCAAATACAAGAAAAATTATGAAAGCCCTCCTAAGACTTGACAAAACATCGAGATTTCTTTATTATGTGTAAGTTTAATATGAATGCATGACTGTTAGGTACACATAAACCTCCCGGAATAAATATTCTCTAAATGATGGCGAAAACCGCTTCAGAATCCGTTGTGCAGTTTAGAAGACTAACGTGGCCACACCATAGACATATTGGGCCACACATACAGACTCGAAAAGCAGCTTTAATTTATAATCTGTATAGATTTACAATACTCTTCTCAAACTCAAACTCATTTATTTCGAATAAACCATTTACAGATACTTTTGAATTGTCAAGTGGTCGGTCAGTCAGAAATATGAAGCTAGTTGCCCATTCCAAAGCGTAGTAGGTACTTATGAAGAAGAACAGGCAAGAAACTCCATTGACACTCTTTTAAATTATATCATTACATAATATTAGTTACATCATTAATGTTGAGAACGATGTAAATAAGACGTAGACGTTGAGTGTCCAGAGTACAGCAAATAGAAATTTAAACAAAACAGTTCATAAATAATATAATTAAATTAAGCCGTGGCAGCTAAGAGACGGCGCCCGTTCTAATTGACGGCGCCCGTTCACGAACATGACGCACCATTCAGCTCAACCATTTTAAAGGCAGATAGATGATCTAACACACGCGCCACCATCAGCGAGACATTTGAGTGAGTATGACATCTATCAGCCGCCAGAGCACATTCAAGTCAATGAAAGACATTACCCGGTAAATGGTAGCTCGATAGTACCTATTAGTACTCACACTTGTCCTATGCAATTATAGTATGTCCTATATTATTAATTATTATCTTCATTGATATAGATAAAGGGGTCGTCTCAGACCAAATAAAAAATCAAGACATAGTGCTGCAAACGATACGGTGAAGCATGCAAAACTACACCTTGCTCTATGCATACACACGCACACATTTCACACAACCCAATTGACTACCAAACTACACCTCACTAAATGCAAACATGTTTACGAAACCGGCCTCGCGTCACTGTTCACAGCGCTATGAATTGATTTTTTAGGTGGTTGAGCGGTCGTATCTTACATTATTTATCATTGCCTAAAGCAACGAAAAACCCACAATAAGCAATAGCAACCGAAATACTAGAAATCTGTTAATCCTCAGCAACACCTGATCATCTAAAGCTAAACAAACATTTCTAATAAAATAATTGGCATTATGCTGTCGTTTACATTGGCTACATCTAAGCGGTTACCGTAAATACGTTAGAAGCGGTTCGTCTTTACCTCCAATCTCCATATTAGAAAGCGATAAGGCATCGTTTTGAGAGCTCAGGTAAGTGGGTAATTTAAAGGGAGCATAATTTCGTCAAATTGAAAATGTAGCTGGGACAGACCGGATGCGGAAACTTTAGAATTGGAAGATTGTGGCGTTAAATGGAATATTTAGGATGTCCAGCAGTGAATTGCGATAGTGGTTGATTACTAGATTAGGTAGGTAGGTAGGTTTTTCACAGGCTGATAGGCTTGCGTCTTTACTAACTACGATTGATTTCAGATTTTCATCAGTACCATACCTACCTATAGTACAGTATTTTCATACATTATCATACGGTGTTATGGTGTAAAGCTCCTCCCTTTAAAAAAAGCTGTAGTAGGGATATATTATTCAATAGCCTTTCGCATCTAAACTTCGATCAACAATAACAACTGTGGATCGAAGGATCTGAATGAACACAGTCCACTGTTCAGCGTTTACAAATTAACAGTGCTTCGATCCAAATACTGCCATCTATAAATAACTGGTCTTAACGACACCAATGGAAATATCGACATCCATCGAATAACACTCCCTTTTCCCCGAAGGTATCAATCTGTTTAATAGACATCGACAGGCAGGATACAAGAATACTTATACCTGTCAAAGCGAACACCTCTCTGACACATTTCTTCGTAATATTGTGAGAAGTGGCACGTGTTTCCACGTAGCCGTTCGTTCATAAGCTTTGTGATTGAGATATTGGATTGGACAAGCCCCGTTACATTTTCATTGAATACAAGCCGTGCGCTCGATGGGATTTCCCATGGGCAAGAGTAACGAACTTCCATCCCCTATTTAACCTATTTAGGACTAGAATTTCCAAAAATCCTTCCTTAGTGCTCACCTTCGTTACACAAGGAACTCTAGTGCAAAATTTCATGCTTCTAGAATCAGTGGTTTAGGCCGTGATGTCATCATTAAATGTAAGTAGACAAGCTGTGTGCCAGATGGGATTTTCCATGGTCAAAAATAACGAACTTCCATCCCCTATTTAACTTACTTAGGGGAAGAATTTATAAAAACCCTTCCTTAGTGCTCACCTTCGTTACACAAGGAACTCTAGTGCAAAATTTCATGCTTCTAGAATCAGTGGTTTAGGCTGTGCTGTCATCATTAAATGTAAGTAGACAAGCCGTGTGCCAGATGGGATTTCCCATCGGCAAAAATAACGAACATCCATCCCCTATTTAACCTATTTAGGACTAGAATTTCCAAAAATCGTTCCTTAGTGCTCACCTTCGTTACACAAGGAACTCTAGTGCAAAATTTCATGCTTCTAGAATCAGTGGTTTAGGCTGTGCTGTCATCATTAAATGTAAGTAGACAAGCTGTGTGCCAGATGGGATTTCCCATCGGCAAAAATAACGAACTTCCATCCCCTATTTAAGACTAGAATTTCCAAAAACCCTTCCTTAGTGCTCACCTTCGTTACACAAGGAACTCTAGTGCAAAATTTCATGCTTCTTGACCCAGCGGTTTAGGCCGTGATGTCATCATTAAATGTAAGTAGACAAGCTGTGTGCCAGATGGGATTTCC
Organism: Brachylomia viminalis; assembly: GCA_937001585.2. NCBI lineage: Eukaryota > Metazoa > Arthropoda > Insecta > Lepidoptera > Noctuidae > Brachylomia > Brachylomia viminalis. The sequence continues at coordinate 6,904,604 of OW443317.2, forward strand.
CATGGGCAAAAATAACGGACTTCCATCCCCTATTTAACTTACTTAGGGGAAGAATTTATAAAAATCCTTCCTTAGTGCTCACCTTCGTTACACAAGGAACTCTAGTGCAAAATTTCATGCTTCTTGACACAGCGGTTTAGGCTATGCTGTCATCATTAAATGTAAGTAGACAAGCTGTGTGCCAGATGGGATTTCCCATCGGCAAAAATAACGAACTTCCATCCCCTATTTAACCTATTTAGGACTAGAATTTCCAAAAATCGTTCCTTAGTGCTCACCTTCGTTACACAAGGAACTCTAGTGCAAAATTTCATGCTTCTAGAATCAGTGGTTTAGGCTGTGCTGTCATCATTAAATGTAAGTAGACAAGCTGTGTGCCAGATGGGATTTCCCATCGGCAAAAATAACGAACTTCCATCCCCTATTTAAGACTAGAATTTCCAAAAACCCTTCCTTAGTGCTCACCTTCGTTACACAAGGAACTCTAGTGCAAAATTTCATGCTTCTTGACCCAGCGGTTTAGGCCGTGATGTCATCATTAAATGTAAGTAGACAAGCTGTGTGCCAGATGGGATTTCCCATGGGCAAAAATAACGGACTTCCATCCCCTATTTAACTTACTTAGGGGAAGAATTTATAAAAATCCTTCCTTAGTGCTCACCTTCGTTACACAAAGAACTCTAGTGCAAAATTTCATGCTTCTAGACCCAGCGGATTAGGCTGTGTTGTCATCATTAAATGTAAGTAGACAAGCTGTGTGCCAGATGGGATTTCCCATCGGCAAAAATAACGAACATCCATCCCCTATTTAACCTATTTAGGACTAGAATTTCCAAAAATCGTTCCTTAGTGCTCACCTTCGTTACACAAGGAACTCTAGTGCAAAATTTCATGCTTCTAGAATCAGTGGTTTAGGCTGTGCTGTCATCATTAAATGTAAGTAGACAAGCCGTGTGCCAGATGGGATTTCCCATCGGCAAAAATAACGAACTTCCATCCCCTATTTAACCTATTTAAGACTAGAATTTCCAAAAACCCTTCCTTAGTGCTCACCTTCGTTACACAAGGAACTCTAGTGCAAAATTTCATGCTTCTAGACCCAGCGGATTAGGCTGTGTTGTCATCATTAAATGTAAGTAGACAAGCTGTGTGCCAGATGGGATTTCCCACCGGCAAAAATAACGAACATCCATCCCCTATTTAACCTATTTAGGACTAGAATTTCCAAAAATCGTTCCTTAGTGCTCACCTTCGTTACACAAGGAACTCTAGTGCAAAATTTCATGCTTCTTGACCCATCGGTTTAGGCTATGCTGTCATCATTAAATGTAAGTAGACAAGCTGTGTGCCAGATGGGATTTCCCATCGGCAAAAATAACGAACTTCCATCCCCTATTTAACCTATTTAAGACTAGAATTTCCAAAAACCCTTCCTTAGTGCTCACCTTCGTTACACAAGGAACTCTAGTGCAAAATTTCATGCTTCTAGAACCAGCGGTTTAGGCTATGCTGTCATCATTAAATGTAAGTAGACAAGCTGTGTGCCAGATGGGATTTCCCATCGGCAAAAATAACGAACATCCATCCCCTATTTAACCTATTTAGGACTAGAATTTCCAAAAATCGTTGCTTAGTGCTCACCTTCGTTACACAAGGAACTCTAGTGCAAAATTTCATGCTTCTAGAATCAGTGGTTTAGGCTGTGCTGTCATCATTAAATGTAAGTAGACAAGCTGTGTGCCAGATGGGATTTCCCATCGGCAAAAATAACGAACTTCCATCCTCTATTTAAGACTAGAATTTCCAAAAACCCTTCCTTAGTGCTCACCTTCGTTACACAAGGAACTCTAGTGCAAAATTTCATGCTTCTTGACCCAGCGGTTTAGGCCGTGATGTCATCATTAAATGTAAGTAGACAAGCTGTGTGCCAGATGGGATTTCCCATGGGCAAAAATAACGGACTTCCATCCCCTATTTAACTTACTTAGGGGAAGAATTTATAAAAATCCTTCCTTAGTGCTCACCTTCGTTACACAAAGAACTCTAGTGCAAAATTTCATGCTTCTAGACCCAGCGGATTAGGCTGTGTTGTCATCATTAAATGTAAGTAGAGAAGCTGTGTGCCAGATGGGATTTCCCATCGGCAAAAATAACGAACATCCATCCCCTATTTAACCTATTTAGGACTAGAATTTCCAAAAATCGTTCCTTAGTGCTCACCTTCGTTACACAAGGAACTCTAGTGCAAAATTTCATGCTTCTAGAATCAGTGGTTTAGGCTGTGCTGTCATCATTAAATGTAAGTAGACAAGCCGTGTGCCAGATGGGATTTCCCATCGGCAAAAATAACGAACTTCCATCCCCTATTTAACCTATTTAAGACTAGAATTTCCAAAAACCCTTCCTTAGTGCTCACCTTCGTTACACAAGGAACTCTAGTGCAAAATTTCATGCTTCTAGACCCAGCGGATTAGGCTGTGTTGTCATCATTAAATGTAAGTAAACAAGCTGTGTGCCAGATGGGATTTCCCATCGGCAAAAATAACGAACATCCATCCCCTATTTAACCTATTTAGGACTAGAATTTCCAAAAATCGTTCCTTAGTGCTCACCTTCGTTACACAAGGAACTCTAGTGCAAAATTTCATGCTTCTTGACCCAGCGGTTTAGGCTATGCTGTCATCATTAAATGTAAGTAGACAAGCTGTGTGCCAGATGGGATTTCCCATCGGCAAAAATAACGAACTTCCATCCCCTATTTAACCTATTTAAGACTAGAATTTCCAAAAACCCTTCCTTAGTGCTCACCTTCGTTACACAAGGAACTCTAGTGCAAAATTTCATGCTTCTTGACCCAGCGGTTTAGGCCGTGATGTCATCATTAAATGTAAGTAGACAAGCTGTGTGCCAGATGGGATTTCCCACCGGCAAAAATAACGAACATCCATCCCCTATTTAACTTACTTAGGGGAAGAATTTATAAAAATCCTTCCTTAGTGCTCACCTTCGTTACACAAAGAACTCTAGTGCAAAATTTCATGCTTCTAGACCCAGCGGATTAGGCTGTGTTGTCATCATTAAATGTAAGTAGAGAAGCTGTGTGCCAGATGGGATTTCCCATCGGCAAAAATAACGAACATCCATCCCCTATTTAACCTATTTAGGACTAGAATTTCCAAAAATCGTTCCTTAGTGCTCACCTTCGTTACACAAGGAACTCTAGTGCAAAATTTCATGCTTCTAGAATCAGTGGTTTAGGCTGTGCTGTCATCATTAAATGTAAGTAGACAAGCCGTGTGCCAGATGGGATTTCCCATCGGCAAAAATAACGAACTTCCATCTCCTATTTAACCTATTTAAGACTAGAATTTCCAAAAACCCTTCCTTAGTGCTCACCTTCGTTACACAAGGAACTCTAGTGCAAAATTTCATGCTTCTAGACCCAGCGGATTAGGCTGTGTTGTCATCATTAAATGTAAGTAGACAAGCTGTGTGCCAGATGGGATTTCCCATCGGCAAAAATAACGAACATCCATCCCCTATTTAACCTATTTAGGACTAGAATTTCCAAAAATCGTCCCTTAGTGCTCACCTTCGTTACACAAGGAACTCTAGTGCAAAATTTCATGCTTCTTGACCCAGCGGTTTAGGCTATGCTGTCATCATTAAATGTAAGTAGACAAGCTGTGTGCCAGATGGGATTTCCCATCGGCAAAAATAACGAACTTCCATCCCCTATTTAACCTATTTAAGACTAGAATTTCCAAAAACCCTTCCTTAGTGCTCACCTTCGTTACACAAAGAACTCTAGTGCAAAATTTCATGCTTCTAGAACCAGCGGTTTAGGCTATGCTGTCATCATTAAATGTAAGTAGACAAGCTGTGTGCCAGATGGGATTTCCCATCGGCAAAAATAACGAACTTCCATCCCCTATTTAACCTATTTAAGACTAGAATTTCCAAAAATCGTTCCTTAGTGCTCACCTTCGTTACACAAGGAACTCTAGTGCAAAATTTCATGCTTCTAGAATCAGTGGTTTAGGCTGTGCTGTCATCATTAAATGTAAGTAGACAAGCTGTGTGCCAGATGGGATTTCCCATCGGCAAAAATAACGAACTTCCATCCCCTATTTAACCTATTTAAGACTAGAATTTCCAAAAACCCTTCCTTAGTGCTCACCTTCGTTACACAAGGAACTCTAGTGCAAAATTTCATGCTTCTTGACCCAGCGGTTTAGGCCGTGATGTCATCATTAAATGTAAGTAGACAAGCTGTGTGCCAGATGGGATTTCCCACCGGCAAAAATAACGAACATCCATCCCCTATTTAACTTACTTAGGGGAAGAATTTATAAAAATCCTTCCTTAGTGCTCACCTTCGTTACACAAAGAACTCTAGTGCAAAATTTCATGCTTCTAGACCCAGCGGATTAGGCTGTGTTGTCATCATTAAATGTAAGTAGAGAAGCTGTGTGCCAGATGGGATTTCCCATCGGCAAAAATAACGAACATCCATCCCCTATTTAACCTATTTAGGACTAGAATTTCCAAAAATCGTTCCTTAGTGCTCACCTTCGTTACACAAGGAACTCTAGTGCAAAATTTCATGCTTCTAGAATCAGTGGTTTAGGCTGTGCTGTCATCATTAAATGTAAGTAGACAAGCCGTGTGCCAGATGGGATTTCCCATCGGCAAAAATAACGAACTTCCATCCCCTATTTAACCTATTTAAGACTAGAATTTCCAAAAACCCTTCCTTAGTGCTCACCTTCGTTACACAAGGAACTCTAGTGCAAAATTTCATGCTTCTAGACCCAGCGGATTAGGCTGTGTTGTCATCATTAAATGTAAGTAGACAAGCTGTGTGCCAGATGGGATTTCCCATCGGCAAAAATAACGAACATCCATCCCCTATTTAACCTATTTAGGACTAGAATTTCCAAAAATCGTTCCTTAGTGCTCACCTTCGTTACACAAGGAACTCTAGTGCAAAATTTCATGCTTCTTGACCCAGCGGTTTAGGCTATGCTGTCATCATTAAATGTAAGTAGACAAGCTGTGTGCCAGATGGGATTTCCCATCGGCAAAAATAACGAACTTCCATCCCCTATTTAACCTATTTAAGACTAGAATTTCCAAAAACCCTTCCTTAGTGCTCACCTTCGTTACACAAAGAACTCTAGTGCAAAATTTCATGCTTCTAGAACCAGCGGTTTAGGCTATGCTGTCATCATTAAATGTAAGTAGACAAGCTGTGTGCCAGATGGGATTTCCCATCGGCAAAAATAACGAACTTCCATCCCCTATTTAACCTATTTAAGACTAGAATTTCCAAAAATCGTTCCTTAGTGCTCACCTTCGTTACACAAGGAACTCTAGTGCAAAATTTCATGCTTCTAGAATCAGTGGTTTAGGCTGTGCTGTCATCATTAAATGTAAGTAGACAAGCTGTGTGCCAGATGGGATTTCCCATCGGCAAAAATAACGAACTTCCATCCCCTATTTAAGACTAGAATTTCCAAAAACCCTTCCTTAGTGCTCACCTTCGTTACACAAGGAACTCTAGTGCAAAATTTCATGCTTCTAGAATCAGTGGTTTAGGCTGTGCTGTCATCATTAAATGTAAGTAGACAAGCTGTGTGCCAGATGGGATTTCCCATCGGCAAAAATAACGAACTTCCATCCCCTATTTAACCTATTTAAGACTAGAATTTCCAAAAACCCTTCCTTAGTGCTCACCTTCGTTACACAAGGAACTCTAGTGCAAAATTTCATGCTTCTAGAATCAGTGGTTTAGGCTGTGCTGTCATCATTAAATGTAAGTAGACAAGCTGTGTGCCAGATGGGATTTCCCATCGGCAAAAATAACGAACTTCCATCCCCTATTTAAGACTAGAATTTCCAAAAACCCTTCCTTAGTGCTCACCTTCGTTACACAAGGAACTCTAGTGCAAAATTTCATGCTTCTTGACCCAGCGGTTTAGGCCGTGATGTCATCATTAAATGTAAGTAGACAAGCTGTGTGCCAGATGGGATTTCCCATGGGCAAAAATAACGGACTTCCATCCCCTATTTAACTTACTTAGGGGAAGAATTTATAAAAATCCTTCCTTAGTGCTCACCTTCGTTACACAAGGAACTCTAGTGCAAAATTTCATGCTTCTTGACCCAGCGGTTTAGGCTATGCTGTCATCATTAAATGTAAGTAGACAAGCTGTGTGCCAGATGGGATTTCCCACCGGCAAAAATAACGAACATCCATCCCCTATTTAACCTATTTAGGACTAGAATTTCCAAAAATCGTTCCTTAGTGCTCACCTTCGTTACACAAGGAACTCTAGTGCAAAATTTCATGCTTCTAGACCCAGCGTATTAGGCTGTGTTGTCATCATTAAATGTAAGTAAACAAGCTGTGTGCCAGATGGGATTTCCCATCGGCAAAAATAACGAACATCCATCCCCTATTTAACCTATTTAGGACTAGAATTTCCAAAAATCGTTCCTTAGTGCTCACCTTCGTTACACAAGGAACTCTAGTGCAAAATTTCATGCTTCTTGACCCAGCGGTTTAGGCTATGCTGTCATCATTAAATGTAAGTAGACAAGCTGTGTGCCAGATGGGATTTCCCATCGGCAAAAATAACGAACTTCCATCCCCTATTTAACCTATTTAAGACTAGAATTTCCAAAAACCCTTCCTTAGTGCTCACCTTCGTTACACAAGGAACTCTAGTGCAAAATTTCATGCTTCTTGACCCAGCGGTTTAGGCCGTGATGTCATCATTAAATGTAAGTAGACAAGCTGTGTGCCAGATGGGATTTCCCACCGGCAAAAATAACGAACATCCATCCCCTATTTAACTTACTTAGGGGAAGAATTTATAAAAATCCTTCCTTAGTGCTCACCTTCGTTACACAAAGAACTCTAGTGCAAAATTTCATGCTTCTAGACCCAGCGGATTAGGCTGTGTTGTCATCATTAAATGTAAGTAGAGAAGCTGTGTGCCAGATGGGATTTCCCATCGGCAAAAATAACGAACATCCATCCCCTATTTAACCTATTTAGGACTAGAATTTCCAAAAATCGTTCCTTAGTGCTCACCTTCGTTACACAAGGAACTCTAGTGCAAAATTTCATGCTTCTAGAATCAGTGGTTTAGGCTGTGCTGTCATCATTAAATGTAAGTAGACAAGCCGTGTGCCAGATGGGATTTCCCATCGGCAAAAATAACGAACTTCCATCCCCTATTTAACCTATTTAAGACTAGAATTTCCAAAAACCCTTCCTTAGTGCTCACCTTCGTTACACAAGGAACTCTAGTGCAAAATTTCATGCTTCTAGACCCAGCGGATTAGGCTGTGTTGTCATCATTAAATGTAAGTAGACAAGCTGTGTGCCAGATGGGATTTCCCATCGGCAAAAATAACGAACATCCATCCCCTATTTAACCTATTTAGGACTAGAATTTCCAAAAATCGTTCCTTAGTGCTCACCTTCGTTACACAAGGAACTCTAGTGCAAAATTTCATGCTTCTTGACCCAGCGGTTTAGGCTATGCTGTCATCATTAAATGTAAGTAGACAAGCTGTGTGCCAGATGGGATTTCCCATCGGCAAAAATAACGAACTTCCATCCTCTATTTAAGACTAGAATTTCCAAAAACCCTTCCTTAGTGCTCACCTTCGTTACACAAGGAACTCTAGTGCAAAATTTCATGCTTCTTGACCCAGCGGTTTAGGCTATGCTGTCATCATTAAATGTAAGTAGACAAGCTGTGTGCCAGATGGGATTTCCCATCGGCAAAAATAACGAACTTCCATCCCCTATTTAACCTATTTAGGACTAGAATTTCCAAAAATCGTTCCTTAGTGCTCACCTTCGTTACACAAGGAACTCTAGTGCAAAATTTCATGCTTCTAGAATCAGTGGTTTAGGCTGTGCTGTCATCATTAAATGTAAGTAGACAAGCTGTGTGCCAGATGGGATTTCCCATCGGCAAAAATAACGAACTTCCATCCCCTATTTAAGACTAGAATTTCCAAAAACCCTTCCTTAGTGCTCACCTTCGTTACACAAGGAACTCTAGTGCAAAATTTCATGCTTCTTGACCCAGCGGTTTAGGCCGTGATGTCATCATTAAATGTAAGTAGACAAGCTGTGTGCCAGATGGGATTTCCCATGGGCAAAAATAACGGACTTCCATCCCCTATTTAACTTACTTAGGGGAAGAATTTATAAAAATCCTTCCTTAGTGCTCACCTTCGTTACACAAGGAACTCTAGTGCAAAATTTCATGCTTCTTGACCCAGCGGTTTAGGCTATGCTGTCATCATTAAATGTAAGTAGACAAGCTGTGTGCCAGATGGGATTTCCCATCGGCAAAAATAACGAACTTCCATCCCCTATTTAACCTATTTAGGACTAGAATTTCCAAAAATCGTTCCTTAGTGCTCACCTTCGTTACACAAGGAACTCTAGTGCAAAATTTCATGCTTCTAGAATCAGTGGTTTAGGCTGTGCTGTCATCATTAAATGTAAGTAGACAAGCTGTGTGCCAGATGGGATTTCCCATCGGCAAAAATAACGAACTTCCATCCCCTATTTAAGACTAGAATTTCCAAAAACCCTTCCTTAGTGCTCACCTTCGTTACACAAGGAACTCTAGTGCAAAATTTCATGCTTCTAGACCCAGCGTATTAGGCTGTGTTGTCATCATTAAATGTAAGTAAACAAGCTGTGTGCCAGATGGGATTTCCCATCGGCAAAAATAACGAACATCCATCCCCTATTTAACCTATTTAGGACTAGAATTTCCTAAAATCGTTCCTTAGTGCTCACCTTCGTTACACAAGGAACTCTAGTGCAAAATTTCATGCTTCTTGACCCAGCGGTTTAGGCTATGCTGTCATCATTAAATGTAAGTAGACAAGCTGTGTGCCAGATGGGATTTCCCATCGGCAAAAATAACGAACTTCCATCCCCTATTTAACCTATTTAAGACTAGAATTTCCAAAAACCCTTCCTTAGTGCTCACCTTCGTTACACAAGGAACTCTAGTGCAAAATTTCATGCTTCTTGACCCAGCGGTTTAGGCCGTGATGTCATCATTAAATGTAAGTAGACAAGCTGTGTGCCAGATGGGATTTCCCACCGGCAAAAATAACGAACATCCATCCCCTATTTAACTTACTTAGGGGAAGAATTTATAAAAATCCTTCCTTAGTGCTCACCTTCGTTACACAAAGAACTCTAGTGCAAAATTTCATGCTTCTAGACCCAGCGGATTAGGCTGTGTTGTCATCATTAAATGTAAGTAGAGAAGCTGTGTGCCAGATGGGATTTCCCATCGGCAAAAATAACGAACATCCATCCCCTATTTAACCTATTTAGGACTAGAATTTCCAAAAATCGTTCCTTAGTGCTCACCTTCGTTACACAAGGAACTCTAGTGCAAAATTTCATGCTTCTAGAATCAGTGGTTTAGGCTGTGCTGTCATCATTAAATGTAAGTAGACAAGCCGTGTGCCAGATGGGATTTCCCATCGGCAAAAATAACGAACTTCCATCCCCTATTTAACCTATTTAAGACTAGAATTTCCAAAAACCCTTCCTTAGTGCTCACCTTCGTTACACAAGGAACTCTAGTGCAAAATTTCATGCTTCTAGACCCAGCGGATTAGGCTGTGTTGTCATCATTAAATGTAAGTAGACAAGCTGTGTGCCAGATGGGATTTCCCATCGGCAAAAATAACGAACATCCATCCCCTATTTAACCTATTTAGGACTAGAATTTCCAAAAATCGTTCCTTAGTGCTCACCTTCGTTACACAAGGAACTCTAGTGCAAAATTTCATGCTTCTTGACCCAGCGGTTTAGGCTATGCTGTCATCATTAAATGTAAGTAGACAAGCTGTGTGCCAGATGGGATTTCCCATCGGCAAAAATAACGAACTTCCATCCTCTATTTAAGACTAGAATTTCCAAAAACCCTTCCTTAGTGCTCACCTTCGTTACACAAGGAACTCTAGTGCAAAATTTCATGCTTCTTGACCCAGCGGTTTAGGCTATGCTGTCATCATTAAATGTAAGTAGACAAGCTGTGTGCCAGATGGGATTTCCCATCGGCAAAAATAACGAACTTCCATCCCCTATTTAACCTATTTAGGACTAGAATTTCCAAAAATCGTTCCTTAGTGCTCACCTTCGTTACACAAGGAACTCTAGTGCAAAATTTCATGCTTCTAGAATCAGTGGTTTAGGCTGTGCTGTCATCATTAAATGTAAGTAGACAAGCTGTGTGCCAGATGGGATTTCCCATCGGCAAAAATAACGAACTTCCATCCCCTATTTAAGACTAGAATTTCCAAAAACCCTTCCTTAGTGCTCACCTTCGTTACACAAGGAACTCTAGTGCAAAATTTCATGCTTCTTGACCCAGCGGTTTAGGCCGTGATGTCATCATTAAATGTAAGTAGACAAGCTGTGTGCCAGATGGGATTTCCCATGGGCAAAAATAACGGACTTCCATCCCCTATTTAACTTACTTAGGGGAAGAATTTATAAAAATCCTTCCTTAGTGCTCACCTTCGTTACACAAGGAACTCTAGTGCAAAATTTCATGCTTCTTGACCCAGCGGTTTAGGCTATGCTGTCATCATTAAATGTAAGTAGACAAGCTGTGTGCCAGATGGGATTTCCCATCGGCAAAAATAACGAACTTCCATCCCCTATTTAACCTATTTAGGACTAGAATTTCCAAAAATCGTTCCTTAGTGCTCACCTTCGTTACACAAGGAACTCTAGTGCAAAATTTCATGCTTCTAGAATCAGTGGTTTAGGCTGTGCTGTCATCATTAAATGTAAGTAGACAAGCTGTGTGCCAGATGGGATTTCCCATCGGCAAAAATAACGAACTTCCATCCCCTATTTAAGACTAGAATTTCCAAAAACCCTTCCTTAGTGCTCACCTTCGTTACACAAGGAACTCTAGTGCAAAATTTCATGCTTCTTGACCCAGCGGTTTAGGCCGTGATGTCATCATTAAATGTAAGTAGACAAGCTGTGTGCCAGATGGGATTTCCCATGGGCAAAAATAACGGACTTCCATCCCCTATTTAACTTACTTAGGGGAAGAATTTATAAAAATCCTTCCTTAGTGCTCACCTTCGTTACACAAAGAACTCTAGTGCAAAATTTCATGCTTCTAGACCCAGCGGATTAGGCTGTGTTGTCATCATTAAATGTAAGTAGACAAGCTGTGTGCCAGATGGGATTTCCCATCGGCAAAAATAACGAACATCCATCCCCTATTTAACCTATTTAGGACTAGAATTTCCAAAAATCGTTCCTTAGTGCTCACCTTCGTTACACAAGGAACTCTTGTGCAAAATTTCATGCTTCTAGAATCAGTGGTTTAGGCTGTGCTGTCATCATTAAATGTAAGTAGACAAGCCGTGTGCCAGATGGGATTTCCCATCGGCAAAAATAACGAACTTCCATCCCCTATTTAACCTATTTAAGACTAGAATTTCCAAAAACCCTTCCTTAGTGCTCACCTTCGTTACACAAGGAACTCTAGTGCAAAATTTCATGCTTCTAGACCCAGCGGATTAGGCTGTGTTGTCATCATTAAATGTAAGTAAACAAGCTGTGTGCCAGATGGGATTTCCCATCGGCAAAAATAACGAACTTCCATCCCCTATTTAACCTATTTAAGACTAGAATTTCCAAAAACCCTTCCTTAGTGCTCACCTTCGTTACACAAGGAACTCTAGTGCAAAATTTCATGCTTCTAGACCCAGCGGATTAGGCTGTGTTGTCATCATTAAATGTAAGTAGACAAGCTGTGTGCCAGATGGGATTTCCCATCGGCAAAAATAACGAACATCCATCCCCTATTTAACCTATTTAGGACTAGAATTTCCAAAAATCGTTCCTTAGTGCTCACCTTCGTTACACAAGGAACTCTAGTGCAAAATTTCATGCTTCTTGACCCAGCGGTTTAGGCTATGCTGTCATCATTAAATGTAAGTAGACAAGCTGTGTGCCAGATGGGATTTCCCATCGGCAAAAATAACGAACTTCCATCCCCTATTTAACCTATTTAAGACTAGAATTTCCAAAAACCCTTCCTTAGTGCTCACCTTCGTTACACAAAGAACTCTAGTGCAAAATTTCATGCTTCTAGAACCAGCGGTTTAGGCTATGCTGTCATCATTAAATGTAAGTAGACAAGCTGTGTGCCAGATGGGATTTCCCATCGGCAAAAATAACGAACTTCCATCCCCTATTTAACCTATTTAAGACTAGAATTTCCAAAAATCGTTCCTTAGTGCTCACCTTCGTTACACAAGGAACTCTAGTGCAAAATTTCATGCTTCTAGAATCAGTGGTTTAGGCTGTGCTGTCATCATTAAATGTAAGTAGACAAGCTGTGTGCCAGATGGGATTTCCCATCGGCAAAAATAACGAACTTCCATCCCCTATTTAAGACTAGAATTTCCAAAAACCCTTCCTTAGTGCTCACCTTCGTTACACAAGGAACTCTAGTGCAAAATTTCATGCTTCTTGACCCAGCGGTTTAGGCTATGCTGTCATCATTAAATGTAAGTAGACAAGCTGTGTGCCAGATGGGATTTCCCATCGGCAAAAATAACGAACTTCCATCCCCTATTTAACCTATTTAGGACTAGAATTTCCAAAAATCGTTCCTTAGTGCTCACCTTCGTTACACAAGGAACTCTAGTGCAAAATTTCATGCTTCTAGAATCAGTGGTTTAGGCTGTGCTGTCATCATTAAATGTAAGTAGACAAGCTGTGTGCCAGATGGGATTTCCCATCGGCAAAAATAACGAACTTCCATCCCCTATTTAAGACTAGAATTTCCAAAAACCCTTCCTTAGTGCTCACCTTCGTTACACAAGGAACTCTAGTGCAAAATTTCATGCTTCTTGACCCAGCGGTTTAGGCCGTGATGTCATCATTAAATGTAAGTAGACAAGCTGTGTGCCAGATGGGATTTCCCATGGGCAAAAATAACGGACTTCCATCCCCTATTTAACTTACTTAGGGGAAGAATTTATAAAAATCCTTCCTTAGTGCTCACCTTCGTTACACAAGGAACTCTAGTGCAAAATTTCATGCTTCTTGACCCAGCGGTTTAGGCTATGCTGTCATCATTAAATGTAAGTAGACAAGCTGTGTGCCAGATGGGATTTCCCATCGGCAAAAATAACGAACTTCCATCCCCTATTTAACCTATTTAGGACTAGAATTTCCAAAAATCGTTCCTTAGTGCTCACCTTCGTTACACAAGGAACTCTAGTGCAAAATTTCATGCTTCTAGAATCAGTGGTTTAGGCTGTGCTGTCATCATTAAATGTAAGTAGACAAGCTGTGTGCCAGATGGGATTTCCCATCGGCAAAAATAACGAACTTCCATCCCCTATTTAAGACTAGAATTTCCAAAAACCCTTCCTTAGTGCTCACCTTCGTTACACAAGGAACTCTAGTGCAAAATTTCATGCTTCTTGACCCAGCGGTTTAGGCCGTGATGTCATCATTAAATGTAAGTAGACAAGCTGTGTGCCAGATGGGATTTCCCATGGGCAAAAATAACGGACTTCCATCCCCTATTTAACTTACTAAGGGGAAGAATTTATAAAAATCCTTCCTTAGTGCTCACCTTCGTTACACAAAGAACTCTAGTGCAAAATTTCATGCTTCTAGACCCAGCGGATTAGGCTGTGTTGTCATCATTAAATGTAAGTAGACAAGCTGTGTGCCAGATGGGATTTCCCATCGGCAAAAATAACGAACATCCATCCCCTATTTAACCTATTTAGGACTAGAATTTCCAAAAATCGTTCCTTAGTGCTCACCTTCGTTACACAAGGAACTCTAGTGCAAAATTTCATGCTTCTAGAATCAGTGGTTTAGGCTGTGCTGTCATCATTAAATGTAAGTAGACAAGCCGTGTGCCAGATGGGATTTCCCATCGGCAAAAATAACGAACTTCCATCCCCTATTTAACCTATTTAAGACTAGAATTTCCAAAAACCCTTCCTTAGTGCTCACCTTCGTTACACAAGGAACTCTAGTGCAAAATTTCATGCTTCTAGACCCAGCGGATTAGGCTGTGTTGTCATCATTAAATGTAAGTAAACAAGCTGTGTGCCAGATGGGATTTCCCATCGGCAAAAATAACGAACATCCATCCCCTATTTAACCTATTTAGGACTAGAATTTCCAAAAATCGTTCCTTAGTGCTCACCTTCGTTACACAAGGAACTCTAGTGCAAAATTTCATGCTTCTTGACCCAGCGGTTTAGGCTATGCTGTCATCATTAAATGTAAGTAGACAAGCTGTGTGCCAGATGGGATTTCCCATCGGCAAAAATAACGAACTTCCATCCCCTATTTAACCTATTTAAGACTAGAATTTCCAAAAACCCTTCCTTAGTGCTCACCTTCGTTACACAAGGAACTCTAGTGCAAAATTTCATGCTTCTTGACCCAGCGGTTTAGGCCGTGATGTCATCATTAAATGTAAGTAGACAAGCTGTGTGCCAGATGGGATTTCCCACCGGCAAAAATAACGAACATCCATCCCCTATTTAACTTACTTAGGGGAAGAATTTATAAAAATCCTTCCTTAGTGCTCACCTTCGTTACACAAAGAACTCTAGTGCAAAATTTCATGCTTCTAGACCCAGCGGATTAGGCTGTGTTGTCATCATTAAATGTAAGTAGAGAAGCTGTGTGCCAGATGGGATTTCCCATCGGCAAAAATAACGAACATCCATCCCCTATTTAACCTATTTAGGACTAGAATTTCCAAAAATCGTTCCTTAGTGCTCACCTTCGTTACACAAGGAACTCTAGTGCAAAATTTCATGCTTCTAGAATCAGTGGTTTAGGCTGTGCTGTCATCATTAAATGTAAGTAGACAAGCCGTGTGCCAGATGGGATTTCCCATCGGCAAAAATAACGAACTTCCATCCCCTATTTAACCTATTTAAGACTAGAATTTCCAAAAACCCTTCCTTAGTGCTCACCTTCGTTACACAAGGAACTCTAGTGCAAAATTTCATGCTTCTAGACCCAGCGGATTAGGCTGTGTTATCATCATTAAATGTAAGTAGACAAGCTGTGTGCCAGATGGGATTTCCCATCGGCAAAAATAACGAACATCCATCCCCTATTTAACCTATTTAGGACTAGAATTTCCAAAAATCGTTCCTTAGTGCTCACCTTCGTTACACAAGGAACTCTAGTGCAAAATTTCATGCTTCTAGAACCAGCGGTTTAGGCTATGCTGTCATCATTAAATGTAAGTAGACAAGCTGTGTGCCAGATGGGATTTCCCATCGGCAAAAATAACGAACTTCCATCCCCTATTTAACCTATTTAAGACTAGAATTTCCAAAAACCCTTCCTTAGTGCTCACCTTCGTTACACAAAGAACTCTAGTGCAAAATTTCATGCTTCTAGAACCAGCGGTTTAGGCTATGCTGTCATCATTAAATGTAAGTAGACAAGCTGTGTGCCAGATGGGATTTCCCATCGGCAAAAATAACGAACTTCCATCCCCTATTTAACCTATTTAGGAGTAGAATTTCCAAAAATCCTTCCTTAGTGCTCACCTTCGTTACACAAAGAACTCTAGTGCAAAATTTCATGCTTCTAGACCCAGCGGTTTAGGCCGTGATGTCATCATTAAATGTAAGTAGACAAGCTGTGTGCCAGATGGGATTTCCCATGGGCAAAAATAACGAACTTCCATCCCCTATTTAACTTACTTAGGGGAAGAATTTATAAAAACCCTTCCTTAGTGCTCACCTTCGTTACACAAAGAACTCTAGTGCAAAATTTCATGCTTCTAGACCCAGCGGTTTAGGCTGTGTTTTCCGCATTAAATATAAGTACACAAGCCGTGTGCCAGATGGGATTTCCCATCGGCAATATTAACGAACTTTCATCCTATTTAACCCCTTTAAGGGTAGAATTTCCAAAAATCCTTCCTTAGTGCTCACCTTCGTTATGTAAGGTTGGTTGCTGTCTTTGCCCAATACCAGTCAGTATACACACGCTCTATTTAAATTAATATTTACTTCTTTACCCCAGAGAAAATAGGGTAAATAGTGAGGACCGGCTCATTATAAAGTAGTCATAAAATATTTATATTTTAAATATGATTTTTAATAAGTAGAAGATAGGGCTGCGAACAATAAATCTTCAATGTGTAGGTCAAACCTAAAGACTAATACTACTTGTAAAAGATAGGTGAATAGGTGGTCGCAGTGTGTACATGTGATCTAGTTTCGTATCGTCGTGACTTTTTAATGATATTGACTGGCAAGCAAACGGCCCACCTGATAGTAAGTGGTCAGCCCCACCCATGGACATCTGCTATAATGGGGACATCATAGACCTATATCATAGACTTAGCTGATACGAGTATATTTCTTGTGTTTGGATGTGCACCAACAGCAATACTTTTCAAATCGGTAGAAATAGGTTTTGTGGTATGAAAAACTAAACTACTACTACTTTTCGCCTAATGAACTCCTCTACAAAGCGCCCTAGGTCTTCTACAGCATTATTCTAAACACAAACACGAAGGTCTGGTTCATTCATCGCCAGACAACATGCTCTACAGCTAAAAATACCCATTGAAAACTATTTATATCTACTCCCAGCACGAAACTCCAACTTATTTAATTTCAAAAAGGTATTTCATTTCGTATCTCGTCCATTAAAAGCCGTGCTCTGAAACTGAACACAAATGTTTATCAAGAGTAACTTCCCGAGCGCTCGCAAAACCGTCACAAGCAAACTTCACAACTCTGCCCTCACTCCGGAATGGAATTCAAGCAATGTACTTTAATATGCCAGGGTATTTGTTAAAAATCGACCCGGTGTTTGCATGCAAAGTTAAAGCGAAAAGATATTTAGAATAGCGCGGTGCTTTACGTGCAAACATAAACATGCTCGGAATATTTAATGTCGGGAGAGGATGCATACATGTTTAATCAGGGACTTTGTTTTAGTGCTTGAGACTGACAAAGTCTGATCAAGTAAAAGCGGTTCTTTGTACCTATCTAATTCTTTAGGTTCTAGACACAGCGATAATTGTCTTGTGCTGGTGGAGGCTACTTCGTCTACCATGGGCTGCCATGAGAACGAATGTATCCATACTGGAAGAACTCAACATCAACAAGCAGCTGTCTACACTATAGGTACCAGGACCGTGCCCTCAGGACAAATATTTTCGTAAATAATAAGCGTTCACCTAAACATGGTCTGGAAAGGCTTATGATACCGAACCGGGTGGAGGCAGAGCACCGGCAAGATGGTCAGATTAGGAAGGCTGTTGGAGGCAGCGTTTACCGAGCGGTCCACACTGCAGAAGACCGCATAACTTGGAGACGCGTCGTATGTGGTCGCGATCCTCAGCATTAAGGAAACGACGAGGAACAAGAGAATTGTGAAGCAGTGATAGTTACGCGATGCTATGGCAAAAGAGTTCAAATGCCAAAGCTAAGTCACTGCATTTTCCTTGCCCTCACTTTAAGCAATATAGGTACATAAATGAAATTACGAATGAAAGAAGCTGTGTGAATGAGCCCTTTGCAACAATTACAAAGAATTCTGAAAAGATGGAATCTCAGCTTACGTTTAATCAAACATTGTTGTACCAAGAAGTTGTAACTTGTACGAAGAACAAGAATTTTACGGCTTCATAAACTTGCAAATACATGACGTCGTCTTCGTACTTTTACGAATAAAACTTTGTGAGATGCTCCTTTTAATTTACATTGAATTTTAAAACGTGACTGTCACTAAGTTTGATATCTGTTTGTCCCCCTTTCTTCATCTTTTAATGCACTGAGCTTTTGAAGTCCACAGATGAACTCTCATTAGCTATTGATTCAAATTTTATTTATCTTGGCGAATTTCTTCCTTTCTAGTTCAGAAACGCAATATAACCAACTAATATACAACACTATCGAATAGATAAACTCCAGTAACATTACCCCAGAAACTGGGCATACGTAATCCGTCACCATTCAAGCAACTTGACAAATCTTCAACTTTTCTCACAACATCGAACACAAAGGAAACTTCAGAACAACTCTCAGAGCTAAATACGAATAAATCCATCGCGTGGTGGAAGTTATCAGATGCAGACAACGGAAACGGATATTGGTTGCAAGTCGGACATCCCTATCGGAGGGAATATGAAAAGGTTGCCAGCTTTCTGATGCATCGACTACTCGAGTTTCATCGGAAACTACGATTTGATTTGGTCGTTGTTATTATTGGAACTGCTAAATACATTCGGTACGTAAATTCTAATTTGGTACGCCTAATGTACCTAGTATTGATTTGGGGTTTACAGGCGATTGGGTTTAATAGTTCCTAGTTCGACAATCGTCGATGGTTAATGCTGGTACGGTCAAACGGGGTGAATAGGGATGCAGGGGTAAATAGAAACGAAACTTTAAAAGGGATTTTAATCGTGAAATAACTTAGTTTGATCCCAACAAGGCAATCGTTAATTATATTACAGTAATCCCATTAAGAGACCCTTTTAACAATAAAGCTTTTGGCTTTTCAAGGTTAAAATCCCTTTTAAAGTTTCGTCTCAATTCACCCCTGCATCCCTATTCACCGCGTTTGACGGTACTTAAAAGTTTAAACGACTCTCCAATGCTTTTGGACACGTGCTGAAAAATGCGACTACTTTGATTGGGAAGTGATGGCACGATCGAACACCATAGATCGGTTACTTGAATCAACATAACCACCTTTTAAAACCAAACAATGTACCGTATAAAAGTATCAGAACTCAATTTTCAAACACGAACACAGGCCCATCGTTGTGAAAATCACGTTCAAAACATTATACAACCTCGTTAACACAGATCCCTTTTACTCTCACGCAAAAAAAAAGTAAAACAAAGGAAAACACATACCATATTTCCCCATTTAGCGGCATACAAAATGCATAATCATCCGGAGACGGGGCCGCCCGGCCTGACCCACTTTCCTGGAGGTCAAGGCTTAGAATACAACCCTGTTGAGCGCTAAGCTGAACCAACATAAGAAGACCCACCGCGCTGAGACACCCAAACAAAAGGTTTGGGAAAACGGAAACTAGCTGAATGGCGACGGCTCATCTAAAGTTGGACAGATCCCAAATTGTAACTGTCTGTTTGACTTGTCATGCTTTTGTTATGCATTATCGTGATACAAATGGCTGAATGTGTTTTGAGAGTGAATTGCTGGGGGTGATGAATAGCCGGGTACTGCGTGGGCATCTTAAGAGATAGAGATATAATGGTATATAAGGTACCTACTTAAATTGGCAATGGCATCTATAGGGACACTGATTATAACGTTTGACTTTCTATTTTTGCTGCTACGCTTCATTTCAAGGTAATAGATAAAACGTTTATCCCTCAGAAGTAAAAGAGTAACCAAATCGCCATATACAACGTGTAACATAATTATTAATTAACGCAAGACCTCATACACCCCAATTAGAGTATTGAGTTAAAAGCATTATACAATGACCAAAATATTTTTTTTTAAAGCTTACTATTGTTATTAAGAAAATCGTGTTGACCCTAGCATTACTTTATGCATTTAAAATTGAGTAGGTATTGTTGCCTTGAAATAAGATTTAATTTCCTTTGGCTCCATTTGCGGTCAGTAATGATAAATACATAAAATTAAAAAAAAAATACCTATACATATTTATATTACTGAAATCGATTCAGTAGTAAATTATTAACTAACTACTTTCAGGACTTGCGTTTATTCTGTTACACGTTGTATAAGAATAAGGCCATATAGGAATCGATCTCGTATCGTGTTCTAACACAAAGACGATATTGTCTATAGTTTCCTTATGCACTACGCTTTGACGAGCAAAATGCTAGAATGAATTGTTTGATCGTGAATGTTTAAGGTGAAGGATAAGCCAGTCAAAGCCTTTCTTAGGCGCAATTCGTGAGGCAGGAAATGTATGCAATCAAAAACAATATGCCAACAGTATATGGTTTCCAGGCATATCATCAAGCAAGATTTGATGATCTCTCACAATGCTTTTAAGATATCTCAAGACGTTGACGTTGCCAAGTGAAGTAAACGTCTTATACGAAACGTTTGCTCTTTGCTCTATGCTTATACGCATATTGAACATTATGGGCATCAGAATCCAACACTTTGGTTTTGTTCCCCATACAAAACAAAACCAGTATCTTCCTTACCACGAGAATGTACTTCATGATTGCCAAAATAACATTTTCATTAGTGATAAAAGAACCTCCTTACCTAGTTTCGTGTGTCGTGCGAAACCGGCATTACATTAGTTCGTGTTAATTGACATTCTGTGACACGATAACAATGGTTCATTCCACTCGGTTCTCACTTCTAATTAAAATATTCAAGTAATTAATTGACGAGCTGCCGACAGTTACTTCGTTCGCATACAAATTTCAATACCCCATGCTTCGCCATTAGACCCACTGAGGGTTTCGAGCGTTGGATCTTGAATATTTTCTTTGTGCACCTATCTAATAAGCATATTTTTCTCGTTTTAAGTTTCTATCTTCAGTGACTGAGGTTAGGTCCGAAGCAGTAATGCTCGCGAAGGAGGAAGCGGAACGCGTGAGGGAGAGGCAAAATTCGCGCCCTCACGCCCCTAGCCGCCGCAGGAGACGCCCTGGACTTCGGGAATCGCAAGCTGATTCCCGGCCACCGTAGGCGCGGGCTTGCGGACGGCGAGCAATGGGCAGCTCGCCGTTCGATAAGGACCAGGCCCGGGTCGATGGCGCGTTGTGTTCCACGCGCGCCTCGAAGAAATGTCAGCATCAATGACGGGGTCCGCTAGGGCCGATGCCTGCCAGGGTTGCGGGAAAGTACGAGAGGGATACCGTGGCCCCTGGCACAGGCAATTGAAGGAACACGGGTGGGTTTTAGTCAGTATGAGTCTGACACGCCCTCCCGCTCTGCCCAGAGCGGGAGAAGTTATTTGATGATTTCCCACCCTCAAAAAAAAGGTTAGGTCCGCATTATCTGTCAGTCATGCAGCTGTCCTATAAATGAGCTTCCAGTCTAACCGGATGCAACCGAATACCTACCAGTATTTTACATGGAGCGACTGCCTATCTGACCACCACAACCAAGTTACTGGGTAACAACCTACCAACGGTATTAGGTATTACTGGTATTTGTAATCGTTTATCATTAGTGTTGAAACAGACTACGGAACTGATAAAACCACTAGTTTTTAGGATATGTTTTCTACTCGGTCATAGTTCAATTTCATTAATAAAACACTTGAAAGTAACCATCATTTACTGCTCACGAAACACCCTCAAAATGCAATGTTCTATTCGTTTTAACCGACTTCTAAAAAGGAGGAGGTTCTCAATTCGTCGGTTTTTTGTTTCAAAGGGTGGTCCCATTAAAATTTTATCGCAGCCTGTCGAGCGGTTTTAAAAAACTCAACAATTAATTGATTTTAGATAAAAAAACCGCCTTCTAACGGACGTGGACGTGTAAAACGAACGTTTTCCAATTGGTGTGTGGGGTAGGTACCATAACTAAAAAGTGAAAAATAAAAAACATTTTCACAAAAACAACCGATTTCCAATAAAAAAACACTACAATGTGAAAAATAGCTTTAGTTTCGGAAGTCGGTGGCAAAAACTAAAATACAGATCTAAAGACACCGACATCCGAAATTAAAGATATTTTTCACCTTGTAGTGTTTTTTTTTCTATAAAAATGTTTTTTATTTTTCTGTTTTTAGTTATGGTACCTATCCCACGCCAATTCGAAACGATCGTCTTACTTATTTTTGTAAAAAAAAAATTGCCTATAAAGTGCTTCTATTAAAAACCTCTTTTCATCATTGTCTAAGAGAAGAATTTCTGACACAGACAACGCCTAAGCACAGAAATGTTTATGGAAGAGACGGATAATTCAAAGCTGATGTGATCATTCGCATTCGTATACCAGCCCAACACAATGGGCGCGAAGCCAAATCCGAGCCCTGGAGTTTTGTTGCCACTTTGCAATGTCAATACGATTATCCTAACTTTCACAGAGAGACTTTTCTGGGTCCGGAGAAATGTGGCCAGTTCTATATTTATTTACTTTGTTGTTAGTCCACAGCTAGCTGGTCTGTAAGTATAAGAAGGATCGATAGCAGTTCTTCATTATATAACTAAACGTTCGGCCATAATGATATGAATTCATGTGTATATACACTTGCGTGCAGGAAAAACGATCTACTCCGGTCTCATCGATTTGAAACAAGATAATTCAACAACTTTAATTAACAATAACCTAATATTTTGTGTACTAAAATCTCCCTAAATGTATGGTAGATTACGTCTGTGAAAAAATGTTTAAAACAGATTCATTTGTTTTTGAGAAAATCGCGAACTTAAAAACATACGGGTCGAATAAAAACCTCCTTTTTTTTAAGTCGGTTAATATTAAAGTTACATGATCAATAATCGTTCAGTAATAAACAAAATAAAGTTTTTATCAACTTCACTGACAAAAAAAGTCACGCAGTTTTTCCAAGCATTAGTGAGTGATGACGAAATCTGAAGAATCGAGTCGATCTGGTCAAGAATATTGTTTTTATCAAAGTATATGGTATATGTAAATAAACTTTATCTTACCTACCTTTACACACTACCAAATAATTAAAATATACATTAACATTTTTGAGATATCTTGTCTCAAATAGAGAAAATGGGGTGGGCCAGTTTTTTTGCACGCAAGTGTATTTTGTTGCAGACTCTAATAAAACAGTACAATTAAACAACATCTAATCACAGTTCTTCTTTTTACCGTGTCCGTGGCAAAAATAACTCATAAAATATACAATGTGGCGCTTCAATGGTGACTTTAATTTAATACACGGGTAGGGCTAGTGCCCATTAACCATATAAATATTGATAGGTTAAAATAATACGTAAACTGAAAAAAAAATTTTTTCAAACAAACTAAATAATAAAAAAGTCATTAAAATTGGGATCACCCTTGCAAAAATTCATTCATGAAATTACTTACCTAGCTCGCTTACGTTAACTCGGAGCGGCAGCGACGCGGCGCATCGCGTCTTGTACCTACTCGTGATCGGTCCGATTCTTTGACGGCATATTATCAAAGAAACCGAGCGGCGCAAGTGGTACAAACACTTATCACATCACCCTCTCTTGTTACTATTAGTAATAACTGTCATCACTAATCACTGCCATCACGATCATAAGTTTACACAAGCACTAATAGCACAAATAAATGCGTCCGTATCGCAAGAGGTGTAAACGTACCTACTAGATAAGAAAACGAAAACCAATCAAAGTGTCTTTATCGCAGTACCATGATCTAATTACTATCCTAATTACACAAAAAGAAATAAATAAAACAATAGCTAAGAGTCTTTTTCGCGACGTAATTATGCGCACTAGAGTAAATAAGTGCGTCAAGGACACGGGTTCGACTAGCACTAGAAAAGCAAAAAAAGAATTCGTGTTCGGTGCGGCGGGTGGGTGGAAGGGAGAGCGCGCGTCGCCTGCGCTGCTCGCCAACAAAGGAAATTTCCTTAAATTCGCCTACTCTATGCATTTGTTTCATCCTAATAGTATTGCTTATTCGCTTTAATTTCATTGATGCGAAGTTATGATCCGTGACCGAGGGAAATGACCGCTGCGCGACAGTTCTTTAAGTACAGGTTGCTCTAAGATGCTATTTCCTAAATTCTTTAATAAATCTGTAAATAATAACGTTTAATGGAAATAAAAAATTGTCATGAAACGAAAATGTGAAAACGTATATGTGTGTTAAATTAAGGTCACCATAGCAGCGCCACGCTGTATATTTTTAAATATGTTCGGCCCAAAATTAAGCAACGCGACGCTCATTAGAGAAAGGGTTTAATATAAACCCCGCAGCGTGTTTTTAGTCTTGGTATTTGATACTTTAACATGGTTCTTCAAGTTCCCTACCGTTATTCGAGTCGAAAATAATTACAATAAACCAATACTTCTACCAACTTCCATGTCTGTATTCCATGTATAATTTTCTGCTACACGCCGGTTTGTCTTCATCGCAAACTGTTTTCATTAAATTAAGATGCTACACGTACTTTTGCAACTTCAGAAGCGACTTAACAAAGTTGATATACACTTGAGCACATAGCTTACCCCCGACTACACACATTGGAACCAACAAGAGCCAATATTGGCACAAACAACTACGAAACTGTTGCGAACGTTGTTTCTCGTCGATCGACACACACTGGCCCCAAATTTTAGGGTAAAGCTACAGTTTGATACGTAATAAAACCCAGAGGATGAGACTGTACTCAGTAAAACTAGCCAAAGTGCCCGTGAGCCCGTAGTTTCGTCTCGTAGTCACTTCACAGTCGATACGCAGCCATTCGGCCGATATCTAGGTCGTGTTAGCGAATGATTGTTAGCACTACACGTGAATATAACGCATCCTGCATATGACAGTTGGACAGTTTATAATTTTTTCGTGATTACGTAGTAGCTGACTATACTGAGACACATTCATTCTAAAGGGTGTTTGGAAGCTGGGTGCAAAGCTTAAGCTTAATCTTTATACAGCTATGTGAAAACCTAGCGTAACGTAAAAATATAGCTGGCATAACCTCATCTTCAGCTCTGGGCTGATATTCAAATCTTCAATAGTTCACATGAATACCTTAACCGTCAACTGATCTACAATACTGTCGTTATTATCGTTGTAGCGGTATCTACACTGCCACATGCGAGCTCGTCACGCGAATCCTGCATCGCGCAAGCAGAGTTTACCGCGCGAATAGCATATAGAATATAGACAACTTCCCGACATCAACCGTCGGGCAGTTGCCCACCAGACACGACATCTGTCTGGTCGGAGGATACTCCCTTTTAATGAAGGTATGAGTGAACTTTACACCCTGTTCCTCGTACCTCTATATCGTACTTATATAATTCCCAATAGTTATTTTATTAAATAGGTCAATTTTACAATCCTTTAAATGCATTATACATATTTAAGTAACATTTTCACATACTCATACATTGAATACAGCTAATGGACCATATGTGAACTAAAATGAGAGTTCTTAAATATTTGAATCACCGTTAAACTAAACGTGAACAATTTAAGAGATATAAATGCTACTTGGGTATCGATGGCTCAATCACGCATTTCTG
Source organism: Brachylomia viminalis (assembly GCA_937001585.2). NCBI lineage: Eukaryota > Metazoa > Arthropoda > Insecta > Lepidoptera > Noctuidae > Brachylomia > Brachylomia viminalis. Next base: position 6,929,861 of record OW443317.2, read on the forward strand.
ACGTTTAGAAGTCTCTTAACTTTATGCAACGTTTGTAATCAACTATAGTGATATCGTGTCACAGATTTAAGCCCCTAAAAGGAGTCTCCTCGGATTTTATTGAAAGGCAAGGTCTCGGGGGTTGATACCAAAGACAAAGGGCCGTCAGTGAACAGACAATATCGCTGTAAGCTTTTGATCCTCCTTGACGTCATTTATGAGAATTCGTGAATGGAGCAAGATGCTGTGAAGTGTTTAAATATCTCTAGAGATATTCATATCAAAGGAAATTCAAGAGGAACTTTAAGATTTTGAAGAGCTCTAAGGTGTAAAACCTTGGTAACAATAGACAAACTAAATCATGTTGCGAGGCCCGTAATTTATGACTAACTATTGCGACCCATCGGTGTTGTACGAGGTCACTCGATCAATGAATCTGCCTAGCTTTATCCCAACATAGTTGGGGTCGGCTTCCTGTCTAACCTCCACAACCCAGTTACTGGGTAACATGATACCCCCTGGTAAGCTTGGTTTTCAGACTTTTGTACAGCGTAACGACTGTCAAAGATCTACGAATGATAGCCGGGACCAACGGCTTAACGTGCTTTTCAAAGCACGGAGGGGTCGCGATATGTAATAGATGGTCACCCATCTACGACCCGACAGCAGCAAGCATAGCTTAACCTTCGATCGACCCGTGCAGCCGTTATCATTTAGCCACGAGCCCCTTCGTTGTACGAAGTCCCTATCAGATCAGTATATAACGGAGCCTGACATAACATCTATCGCGAAAACAAAGAGGTATGTAGTAGAAACCAGCCGTGAGCCCGATGGATGGGATTTCCTATCGGCAAAAATAACGAACTTTCATACAAACTATCATCCCTTATTTACCCCTTTAGGTGGACGAATATTGAAATGCCTTGCTTAGTGCTCACCTTCGTTATTTATTTTATGGAAGTTTAGGTTATGCGTTATGTCAGTGAATGAATGAATTTAAGATTTTTATTAAGTAGATATATAAACCTAGACATATATATAGTTAATATAAGTCTGAAATCGCCAACACGTCTTGAGCAAGCGTAGTGATCTATGCTCATGCCTTCTCTGTATGAGAAAAGGTTTTAGGCCTTCAGTGGGACAGTAATAGGTTGGTATCAATAGTATCTATATACAGAGTTGATACAACAGAGGGGCTTTCCTTTAAACTGCCTATATTAGGTACCATTTTCAAGCTCTGTACCAAAAATCAATTAAATAGGAACAGTAGTTTAGTCGAAAATGATTTTTTTAATTTTTAGGCCCGTTTGAACACGATGTATCGTTCCTAACAGCTGATTATGTCTATACGCATAAGTCATGCACCATAAAATGATAAATCTGAGTATAACCTACGATGCGTTGTTGCCGCTCTGACGCAAGTTTGGTGCTTTTTATCTTTATACCGTATTGAATTAATACTAAACACGTATAATATATGTAGGGTAATTTAATGCCCCTCTGTCATATCAACTCTGTATATCTTCTTCTTTCATTATATATAAAAATCAATTGCTGTTCGTTAGTCTCGCTATTTAAACTCAAAAACGGCTTAACCGATGTGAATAATTTTTGTTTTGTTTTCTTCGACATAATAAAGGGGTGGTTGGCAAAAAAGGCATTAGCTAGTCTTATACATATATAAATATCAATTGACGTTCGTTAGTCTCGCAAAAACTCGAAAATATTGCGATGAAACTTTGGTAAGTTGTTGGGCGCGCCATAGGTTTTAAAAGCAATTGCAACACATGCTAGTATTAGATATTTACGTACTTTTAATACTGGTAGAACTAAGCTATGATGAGGACCAAATCTCAAAGCGAATATAAATACTGTATGTATTCTGAAAGTTACTAAGTATAGACCAAATTTCAAAGCCTCGAACGAAGCACGAGATCAAAATGTTACGTTTTGTCAGCAAACTTGATCAGACTAGGATAATAGTAAATAGACTTGTCAGGAATGTACAGAAATACCGGATAGGCACATTAAAGTTTTCTTGTGGGAAAGTAAACTGGATATATCAGATAACGAGATTCCCAGATATTGAATTTCAAGTCGAAGCAATCAGTTGAGCGTGCAGGCGAATAAGCAGATAAACATTATCGCTGTTTTCAGCGCAGACGTTTAGAAAACGGATCTATATCTATTTATATGTACATATAATAAACTAGTGATGAAGTCAAAACTATACATTACAAAAAAGTTATTGCTACGAGGTGTGGGAACGAGTCTGATGCCGAAAATATAGTTTTTAGAAATTTTGTCAGTTTGTCTGGATATTTGTTCCGGATTGGCGCAAAATAGGTCAGTAGGGCAGTATAGATAGATAAGAGATAAAAAACACGTATTTGCAAGATAGCATTGCACATTCCTGAAATGTAGACACAACAAACTTCAAAATCGTAGGCTTACGCCTTATCTAAATACTTGGTATTCTTCCAAAAGGTGATTTAAAGCTTTGTTTTTATTTCCGAAGCCAGAACAGTCGGGTCACTAGTTACCGAATGTATATCGAATTTGTGGAATATTTGGAGTCTTGGCGTTCCGTATTCAGCAATCACAAAACAGAGAGTTGTTCCCGAATTAATTTCAACTTCTTTTGGACTTTTCGCATTCTTTAACGTAGCAGAATGCTTTATTACAAAAGATTTGGTACAAAAGGGGGTAAGAATGGTTTTCCGTTTAAATTAATGAACGTAGATGCACAATAGGTGCAACTCTGCCTATCCTTTCAGAGAATACAGGCGTGATGTTATGTTATTCATAAACACTCTCCCTCTCTCACTTAAACGTAGCTTATCCAAAATACAAGTTTTGCCACACAACACTTTAAATCCTAAACCCTTGATCTAAAGTTTGCTCAGCTCTATGAGTACTCCTCACTCAAAGGCAAAGGGCTCTAATTTTCCGATTGAACGATATTTGAGGAATCTAATTAACACCACGTCATATAACGGGATTATGTCGGCACGTGCCGTGGGTTGTGTTGTGTGATATAACACGCGTTTATTGCATAATCCCCATAATAACGACCGCAGGTTAACGGTTTGTTTGATATGTGTCTCGGTTATTATGGGTATTTGTACTCTTTGATCTGTGTCATGGGGGATATAATAAAGATTACTTTAAAGGTCATGACTATTATTACAGGGTTACAAGAAGAATTTTCGAGAAGAATTTGAAAGAGAGTCTATTTGACTCCACAAGTAAATTGCTCGAGTTTGTCCCGACGAAAGTTAGTGGAAAGATTTTCTGATACACTCGGGCGTTTTCCGGCCCCTTTTCCAGGTTTCATATTGCTCAAAGAAACTGTCGGGGCGCCCATTAAAAATCGCACGGCTTTTCCAGTCAGGATATTGCGAGTTCCTGGAAGTGTTTTGACGTTCACGACATCAAAGTAAAAGGCACACGGTTAACCCCGTGTGCCTTTTACAATTTACTTTGATGTAAATGCAGTTAAACTGCGCAGTTTTTAAATAATCTGAATGTAGTGCTGTATTGTTGTAATGGAAGAGTGGACAGGACGCTTAGCTTGGCGTGGTAATGGCAGGTGGAGCAGTTCCCTAACGGAATGGTTGCCGAGAGACGGTAGACGAACCTATAGATAGAAGATCAAACTCAAAGCATTTATTTAAAATAAACCAATTACAGGCACTTTTAAATTGTCAAGGGGTCGGTCAGTCAGAAAGATGAAGCTAGTTGCCCATTCCAAAGCGTAGTACTTAGGTACCTATGGAGAAGAACGGGCAAGAAACTCCATGGACACTCTTTTAAATCAAAATATTGTTACAAAAAAGTGGTTACATCATTCATGTTGTAATTATACATGTGAGAACGATGTAGAAAGACGTGCACGTTAAAAGCGTCCGTAATAAAAGGATAAAAACAATTATGGAATTAAAATAAGCCGTGGCAGCTAAGAAATGACTAGTGCCTACTGACGGCGCCCGTTCAGGAACATGACGTATGGATCAGCACCATTCAGCTCAACCATTTTGAAGGGAACTCAATGATCCAATACACACGCCACCACCAGCATCACATTTGAGTGAGCATGACCGCGGGAAAAACCTGGATGAGTCGCACAGACCAGGAAAGCATGATACAAAAGGGAGGAGACCCATACTCAGCAGTGGGAGGAACAAAGCTGCACATAATGACGATGGATTTGCAGTTGCCAAAATCATGCCAAATACGTCTTCAGAGTAAAATTATGGAGCCTATTTGCCAGGAAAAAATACAAAGATAAGTCATATGAAATCATCCGAAAATGTACGAAATACACGATGTAGCGATCCCTAATGGAAGAGCGAAGTTGTAAGGACAAATTGGATTAATCCATTGCCTTTAGCAAATTTGGGGTTCGAAGAAAATGTAGCCTACCCTAACTTTGGTATTGAACCGAGTTATTCCATTTCAAACATTGCTGTTAGTGATGATATTTCTTATGCTATTTAACAAAATTATAGTTTCAGGCTTGGGCTTTAAATGAGTTGCTTCTAGAACAGGAACAGGCCTGTACAACTGATCATCGTTATCTAATGACTGTCTTGTGCCCGCAACTTCGCCCGCATGGTAGTCATCATCATCATCCACAGCCCGACATCACCTACTGCAAAGCATATGCATCTCTTTTCATGTGCCAATCCCCGCGCTCCTGTGCCAGCCTTATCCGGGTTCTACCCGTGATGGTAACAAGGTCGTCCGCCCATTTCGCCGCCGTACGTGGTAGTCAACTGTACTATACATAACGTAACTATAATATATACCCTATGGCACTCTGCAAATATGTTTTTGTGTTTTTAATGTTTTCAAATGCTTTCTGTCAATGAGAGAATTTTTAAAATCGGATCAGAACTTCCAGTGATTTCCTCCTACATCCAAAGTTACTAACTGTACCTCTTTATAATATTAGTGTAGATTGCCGATGTTTGTTTGGACGAAAATGTTTCGCCATTATAACGATTAGAAGGACAACATTTAGTCTATAATATCATTATGACCTCCTAAATTCGCCACTCTAAAGACACTGCGAACATTATAGTCTCGTAATAACGCGTAGGTGTTTACATTTACAGTTCAAATTGCGTTTATTTCGTAAACCAACAAAGACATGGTCAGAACGCATTAGTACAGAAACAGCAGAACGTATCAGTATGCGTGAAGCACGTTAAATCCAGCGAGACGAATTTATAACGTTAACCAAAGAGTATTGCTATATTTCTTGAATATCACGCAGCTTACTTGGTTTTAAGTAAGCTTATGGGGACATAATATCTTAACCAGTATTTCATCTCCTTCTTTTCGTGTACACGGTACTTTGATTTGACTTCTTTATATTGTTTGAGCCTAGTAGGTGGCCACGTTGATGGCGGTATCAGTGGCATTCTTTACGTCATCAAAGGAGCAAGTGAACGGGCACTTAGAAAACTCCAGCAAGTGGGACATGGTCTGATCAGAATTCAGGATAGAAAAGTGTGAGAGGGATTTCTACTTCACCGACTGCAAATCTGAATTCGAGAGTGATGTCAAATAGCGTTAGCACGCTGCCATTCATCAATTGGATAGTTCATTACTCCAAGGACCAGATATTGTAGGATGAAATTTAATATCCTTTCTGACTGCACAAAAGTATGATTAGAGGTAGCAGAATCAATCTACGAACTAACTAACCCAGATTATCAATGGTTTAAACAAAAAACATTAGAACAGCCGCAAAAAAAAAAACAATACCTAATGACTCATTTATCTTTGTTGGTTTCGTTCAGTTTATCATTTACGAATCTTTTATAGTCGTACTTAAACTGAAATCTGGCAGAAATCGATAATTATGTAGAATCTACTACCACAGTATAATACAGTAAGCGGTATTATGACTCGGCAGTGTCTTTGAAATAATTAGCTACGGCCGTTCGGTAGATAAAGACACACTAGGGTTTTCCACTGACTGTCTCTTATAAGTCCGACAAATTGAATGATGGGAGAGTATTCTTTTTTAAAACTTTGTCCTGTATATTAAAATGTTTTTCACAGTTCTGGCACATCAGCCGAAGCCATTCGGATAGTCTGTAAGAGTTGTTGTTGTTGTTGTTGTGAGTGTTGTGTAGTCTGTGTGTGTTTTTATAATATCCATTTATTCTGGTACAAAAATTTAATACTTACTTGCTTTAGAAAAGGTACATAAAAAGTCCGTGATGACATAATTTAGATTTATGTCATTGCGGACTGTTTTAAGTTTTGCTCAGTTTGTTCACAAATTGATAAAATATGACAAGAGTTGTACAAAATAAACATGTTACTTAATTTGTCTATGGAAATTTAAGTAGGTAATGTTAAATTCCTATCGAAATAAATTTGCTTATCGTCAATTTGCAAAGCCGCAAGCAGAAGCTAGAATAGGTATATTTTGTTCTCCTGCTTCAATCTGGCATCGATCGCATGGAGAAGAGAGAAACTTATCTACTAAGTACCTGTCAAGGAAGTTAGGCTCGCTACGCTTTAATAAATATAGAAATACCTACATAAAATAAATAAATAAAAACTAAAAATAATGTAATTTTTCTAAGTTGGTAATTAAAAAAATGTTATTTCTGGTTTCGATTTTGATGAATTTAAACATCCATACACTGAACAACATAGTCGATAACTTCGTACAATATTTTATGTAATTAAATGCGCAGGGGCGTCTCGCACCGTCCACGTCTTTACGTAACAGCGGCGCACGCGCGACTGTTGCTGTTGTGTACTGGTGTACACCGAGATTTCGTAGCGCGTCGTTTCAGCCGATTGGTATGAAGACGGAATACTGCTTACTTTATTATACTGTGCTATTACCGATACAATAGCCAAATAAAGTTTTTCAGCTACGGTTCGTCCATGCGGGGGACAATAATCAAAAGCTTTTTAAATTAGTTCATGTGAATTATGAGAAGACAGATGTTCTGTATATGGAAGACAATGAGTGGCCCTGATGTATGCCGCTTTGAGATTTAAGTGACGTGCGTTGAAATTGTACTGATTATTGTTATTGTAGAGCAGTGGTGGCCCAAAAGAGCAATGGCCGCGAATTACGAGGTCGTGGGTTCGAACCCAAGCAGACACTTTACTTTGTGCAAATTATTTTCATCACCACTGCTCTCAAAACGGTGAAGGAAAACATCGTGAGGAATCGGTATGTCCTAGAATTAAAAAAATCGGAGACATGCGACATCCGCCAACGAGCACTGGGCCCGCGTGGTGGATTATGGCCCACTCCCTCTCATAGAGAGGGGGCCTGAGTCCCAGCAGTGGGAATATTACAGGCAGGTTATGATTGCTATTGTTCTTCTCGTGAGAAACGCTGAAGCTTTAGCTGACTTGAGCTAATATCATCGTGGTAAAAAGATTTGCCAGTTAGCCAGGTAGCGGCGCTGTGTATTCTGGGTGTGCCTCAAGCCTTAAAAGAACCTCTACCAGTGACGATAAATAAGTCCAGCACGACTTATTGTCGTCACTGGTAGAGGTTCTTTTGCATCTTCAACATTGTTATTTTCGTTTCTTTTTTCTATAAGGATCCGTTCGCAACTTCTTCCTTCAGACCTTAGGTTCGATGGATCCCTGAGGTGTACATAAAATGGTCCTTAAAGAATATTGACCGCCTGGATTGTCTACCACTTATCTATTCGGGGACGCAATGAAGTCCTCACCGGACACGGCTGTTTCGGGAGGTTCCTGTTCCGGATAAGGCGGGAGGAAACGCCCGGGTGTCACCATTGTGTGGATCGCCCGGAGGACACGGTGGAGCATACGGTGGAGGTCTGCCCGGCTTGGGCGGAGCACCGCCGTGTCCTCGTGGAGGCGATTGGCGGTGGCGATCTCTCGCGTCCGGCCTTGGTCCAGGCCATGGTACGGAGCGAGAGGGCTTGGGAAGCCGTCACCTCCTTCTGCGAAGCAGTAATGTTCGCGAAGGAGGAGGCGGAACGCGTGAGGGAGAGGCAAAGTTCGCGCCCTCACGCCCCTAGCCGCCGCAGGAGACGCCCTGGGCGTCGGGAATCGCAGGCCGATTCCCGGCCACCGTAGGCGCGGGCTTGCGAACGGCGAGCAATGGGCAGCTCGCCGTTCAATAAGGACCAGGCCCGGGTCGACGACGCGTTGTGTTCCACGCGCGCCTCAAAGAGATGTCAGCACCAATGACGGGGTTTGCTAGCACCAATGCCTGCTAGGGTTGCGGAAAAGTCCAAGAGGGTTACCGTGGCCCCTGGCACAGGCAACTGAAGGAACACGGGTGGGTTTTAGTCAGTAAGAGTCTGACACGCCCTCCTGCTCTGCCCAGAGCGGGAGAAGTTATTTGATGATTTCCCACCCACAAAAAAAAAAAAACAAAAAAAGGGGACGCAATGAAAGTTGAATTATAATATGTTCAAGAACCAAGACGATCAGGAGCACAACATTAAAACGTTATTGCAACTATCAATTGTTAAATGTGTAGTATAGATCGTAACAGTGTAAACAGGGCGGAGCTAAAACGAAATATCCAAATACCCTCAAAAAATTCTTCCTATATTCGCTAAAAAGGATTCTCCGGTATATTAGACTTAAATTAGGAAGTTCATTCAGGTAATGTGACGTTGATATAAGACCCGTTCTTTGCTTAAGAAATATTGCACGTTAAGGCGATCATAAAACTCAACTGCAGACGTTGAACCCTTCAAAAGGTCCTTTAATACGTGACACTGACGAAGGTCGCAGATAATTGTTTTTATTTGGTCTTGGGCGAGGATTATTGAATTATAGTGTTATCAGGGTATCGTTGACTGTGCTAGTGCAGTGTAGCTGTTAGTTGACACGTTCTTTTGGTTGCATTAATTGCCCCACCCGCGGGAACAGCTAATAGTATTATTATTTGAATGGCCTTTTGGAAAGTCTATGTCCTACATTATTTGTAACCTAGGCTTTCCAAAATGCCTTGTTTTACGGCTCTTTCCTTAAATATATTCTACAATGTTTATTTTTAATATGAATAGACAAAACCAAATATTTTGATGAATCAAGCTATGTAGAAAGGAAACATAATTTGTAGATCTCAAGTTAATCATTGATCCGCGGTGTTTTACAACATAGTGGCGCCCAACTGGGACACATTAATAAACCAGTTAGATTACAACATAATTCTACCCAATTATTAAGTACATATTATTTAATCATTCCCGTTAGCAGTAAAACAAAATGTCGCTCTCATTTTATAGACAGCACGAAATTTCAACAACAGTCGGCGAATCATTAAAGTTGATAATGTCGCATTACGTAATCCTTACATTAAAATCAAGCGCAACAAGTAAACGAATGCTACAAGTCTCATACATACCTACACAGCAAAAACCGAAGCTACATTTTTGTAAGACACCACTAATTCAATTAACTGTCGAACACAAAAAGACACCATCACATCAGAGATTAAACATAACAAATAAAATAAAAATTCGATAGTAAGAACCTGGAGTCAATAACGGAAACTTAGGGGAGAAATAAACGTTTAATACTTCCAAAGAACATTTTTGGGCAAGAGTTTGAAGTGAAATTATTTTTTAAACAATATTTGAGGGGCTTGCGTGCGAAATTCGCGAAAACCGTGTATTATTTTGACAGGCCCAGCTTGCTAGGGAGCAGCCTTGCCTTTGTACGGGCGAGGGCGAGGGCGCACGCGCGACATCGATCCCTCTGAAGCCTTCCAATGAGGCCCGGAGTACATAACTATTCAGATACTTCACTCCTCAAAATCGTCACGCATCGTACTCACACAAACGCAAAGCTATTTTACATAGAATTCTGAGTTGACGTCACGAAAATGGCGAGAGGGTCCCTCGATTCCCCTTTCAATTATGTGCGAACAAAATTTGCGTATGTGTGCGTGGAACAGGCGAAGCAAGATGGAAGTCATTTGGTTGAATAAATGGGCATAGCTGACTGAGGCTAAAGTATTCAACACCCTCTGTCGATTGAAGGGAGTCCGCGAGACTGGTTACATGCAAAAACTTTCGGACATTCAGTAAACATGAATGATAATGTAATTTTATTTGGTAGATTGTTAACAGGTTAAACCGTCGACATTGAGAGGGGGGCCATTCTGATGATTACTGTATTATTTTCGAGAGACACCATCACAAGGTCATTCATTCATTGCTACCTAGTTGAACAAGAGCGCCAATGTAGGGGTCCTGAATCCAGAAAAAAATTGGGAGAGGCACATCCTTTCTGGAAGTCCTATTTGCTTATGAACTATCCAGACATTGGATACGAAGTGGATTAGACGTATAATGATTTCTCGATTTAGCGCGAATTATACCTCACTAGCTTTGTTTACAGCTCGCTCGTATGTTTAATGTAACTACTGATTCGTTTTCTTTTTTGGTAGAGAGTTATTTTGGTTGTGCGTCACTTCTTTCCAGCTAAAACGCTATGATGTGGTGAAGGGTGGGCGTTTTGGGGCTGTTCGAACCTTTGTCGTTCAAAAAGTGCTGAACCGCAGTCTAATGTCAATAAATGATTCAAGGGCTCAATATTAAAGCTTAATAACTCCCGCGCTTACAAGCCTAAGTAGGTTTCTCACAGATACAAGAAAATCTTGCAACAACGTGAGACTTTAACAGTAACACAATTATACTTACGACACAGTCTCCATTGTAAAGTAGTACCAGAATGGGATTCTCTAAATACCTCATTTATTTTACTACAATCGCGGCACAGCTATCAGTGAACCGCACGCGATTGTGAACTTAAAAACTTATGAAATAGTGGTTTTAATTGTTTGGAAATGTAAAAGGTAATTAGTTTAGGACGTGTATGGATGCCGTTAGACAATGCATAGCTGGTTGATAATGGCAAGTTATAATTGTTTAAAGTTGGTAGATATATTTTAACAACGCGTCGTTTGTATTGAAAGTGTCTGGTTTACACGGCTATGGGTTGCAGTTAGTTCTAAATTCGCTGCATAATGTTTATGAATTTGTTTTTTGTGAAGGCATATTCGACATACTGCCTCGTTCATTGTTGGTCTACTGAGCGTAGGGCCCTGAGTACAATCGCTGGGCTAGACAATGCCTGCTGCAGTTGTTCTGCTAAAGAAATTCTCAGTAAATCCTAGATGTTTGCCCACTTTATGGCAATAGAGTACTGTAGTGGTGGCCCAGTGGCAACGGCCGCGACATACGAATTGTAGGTCGTCGGTTCGAACCAAAGCAGGCACTATACTTTGTGTAAATGATTTCATTGCACACGCAACACGCACTGGAGCCCGCGTGGTGGCTGAAAGTGAGAAACGTCCCTCTCACAGAAAGAGAAGGCCTGTCTCCTAGCAGTGGGAACAATATAAGCTGATAATGCAAATGGTAATACACTCTCTTTATGGGTGGCAATAGCCCCTTTGCATGCATACATCCTGTATGCGTGCGAAGTGGGTGTGCTAACCACCTCTGCATACCCTTGCGAGGAAAACAGGCGTGATTTATTGTATTGACTGTTAATATTTATCAAGTTCTTAGTTGATCAGTAAAGCCTCGATCTATAAATCATTTTCTACAGTTGATTTGTGAGATTAATTAAATAAAATGTTCTTACCTGAAGAAAATATATTCTCCAAAGGTTGTAAATTCATTGTAGGTGCGGTGGCTTCCATGCTGAAAGAAGAGAATGAAGAATTTTAAAACATATGATAATGCAAGGGACCAAAAAGATCTACATGACCATGCTACACAAAATGAAATGTCAGAAGATAAAAATACTCAGTAAATTAAAAGTCTCATCATCTGCCTTGCCATTTCCCAACTATATTGGGGTCAGCTTCCAGTCTAACCAGATGCAGCTGAACACCAGTATTTAACATCGAGCGACTGCCTATCTGACCTCCACAGCCCAGTTACTGAGTAATACGATACCCCTTGGTAAGACTTGGTAATAACAGTCATAATACTACAAAACAATAATCTATTAATCAGAACAAGCTGTTTTATGGTTACAACTTACTTTTGAATTATATTCTCATAATAAATAAAATAGATGTAGAGTCCGAGGTTCCCACAATATTGAAAACAACTGTTAGGAATTTATAATACAGGCAGTAGGTGAACAAGCGGAATCAAATGAACAAAGCAGTAGTTAAGATCATCATCATAATGCACCATGGTTCATCATCTCGGTGGCTTCCAGTCTTACTCAGCTGATAAAAGCTGTCAGAAGATAAAAATACTCAGTAAATTCAGTCTCATTGTCTGCCTTCTCTGTTCCCAACTACGTTAGGGTCGGCTTCCAGTCTAACCAGATGCAGCTGCATATCAGTATTTTACATGGAGCAACTGCCTATAGCAGGTCCGCAACCCAGTTACTGAGTAACACAATACCCCTTGGTAGCTTGAGTGCCGTACACAAAATATGCGCATTGACGTGGAGTTGCAGACACCAGCCCGTATTACCTATTACCCCTTGGAAAGGCTGGTTTTCTAACTTTCTAGCTTCTGACTACCTGTAACAACTGTCAAAGAGCTACAAATGACAACTGGGACCAAGGACTTAAGGTGCTTTCCAAGGCACGGAAGGGTTCGATATTAAATGGATGGACGAACCGACCTTGGCAAGAGTTGCTTAACCTTGAAGACCGACCTATGCAGCTGTTATTATATACATAGATGCACCATGGCTACGGGCAAGTATTATTGCGCAAGATTCGATCTAGTAGCCCAAATTCTGAATTTGTGACCAGTTTATGGCAATGGGCTTGCGACTGCAGTTTATGGCAATGGGCAACAGACTGTAGACAGTCCAAATTGACTTTACCAATTGTAGACCCGCGGTTAACCAAAAAACTTCTCAACCTGAGTAGAAATAACCTCAGAATAATTATAGGAACAATTACGGGCCATAACCCCCTTAACAAACATCTTTTTAACATAGGCGCCACAGATAGCCCCCTTTGCAGGGGCTGCCTTGACGCCGAGGAATCAGCCGCCCACGTTATCCTGGAGTGCGAGGCTGTGGCTTCTCAACGGGAAGAAATCCTCGGAACAGTGAGGTCGCTCCGCAAAGCCTGTGAAGCCCCCAGGAGGCTTCTGTGCTTTTGGGCGGAGCTAGGCTGGCTGTGTTAGCCAGTATCCCCACGCACAACGGACCAAATGAGAGTCTAAGTGCGGAAAAGGGAGTCCCCATCATCATCATCATCATCATGGGCTTGCGACTTACAAACAAAACAAAGTTGCGGTGATTGTTTATGCAGTGCAAGTTGGTTGCATCAGCTTGTGCAATAACACTTTCTAGAATATTTAAGCCTCAAATTGTATATTGTTGAACATAGATATAGTTAAGTATGGTTTACTGGACAGACAATCATTTATGATCACCATACTTTGGTTTTTATTTTTTTTTCTTAATTTGAATTATCAAAAAGTTTTTTTTTTTTATCGGGATTATATCCACATGGATACACCCAACTCATCATGCCATATCTAAACTAGCATAAATTACTACTTGTGTAATAGTTGTGCCTAGAATTATCGCGGAAGTTGATACCTACAACATAATAATATTTTTTTTATTTTAAATTTTCAGCATGTTTTTTTTTTAATATTCTTTACAGTGAAGAAGAAAATAATATAGAAAAAAAATTACATATTGAATAGGTTGGAAAATCTCAGAGATACACAAGCAAGTATGTTTAGTGTGTTTATATTGAGAACCTCCTCCTTTTAACCCAACTGTGTAAAGCTCAAAAGTAATGTAATATTTTATTAAAACTCTGTTCAATCAGCTGGAATTAATGCTTGAGGAGGATTTTTACCAAAGTTATCAAACTTTTTCAAGGAAACCATGACTTTTTGTTATGATCTTTGAAGTAAAGTTTTTATTTTATGCAACAAGTGTTGGCCATTACTTTCTAACACAAGATTCTTATGCACTTACTTTTAATATTGGCAAACAAAGCAGTGAACTATTTTTAACTCTGTGCTGATTAAAACTTTTAATCATTTCAGTTCCGATTGACAATCATGACATTTTGAATAAAATGTGCATGCTCTAATGACAAGTTCCACAAATATTTTTATCATAGAAGAAGTACTGTTTCACTAAAAAAGTTGTAAACATATGAAATCGCAGTATAGCGATGTTGTGAACTAATAAAGTGGAGTGTTTACAGTATTTCGAGTGTGTTTTAAAAGAATGTCACGTTTGAACACTTACCAAATATTAAATTCAATGGTTAATCAGAGCTAAACACTAAAATAACACACATTTCACCAATTTTAAGCGAAGTCTTACGCAAGTCACACTTAATAGCGTTTTTCCCAGCGTATACCCGGCAAGATCGAACAATGGGATCTGAATTTTATGCCAAAACACTTTCACATTGGGCCCACTACAACCGTAGGTAGCCACCTACATAAAACAATACAGTTACACAGCCGTCAAACATCACAAAAACAAACTTTACATTGACCACACACCATTTATTCACTTTAATAAGATAAACAGTTGCCTCAAAACACAAGATTACATGCACAAAGTAACTTTTGGATTTGTAAAAACTTTAAAACTTTAGCCGTGTCGACAACCAAACTCTTGAATTTTTGACTGATAGACAGAGATAGCACGACATGCAACGCAAGCCGGCTGAGTAGATTCGACACGGTAAACTAGCACAGTGTCATTCAATACGTACTGTGTGAAAACCTCAGGAAATCAGATAGATACCTTGTGTCGTTGGCATAGAGTTTATAATTGCTCCGTTTATGACTTTAAGTTATCTGTATGTACGCGTAGCTGGAAAACAACTTTTAGCTGATGCCAGTTTCCATAAGGTTTCCCGTTTACTGGGGAAAGTTTAATACTCAGCTTGTTACAAAATGTCATGTGTCATTGTTGTGAACGAGCAATCAAACCGTATAATCATAGCAGCGTATGTAGCCTAAAGTGCAAAATATACAAGATGGGTTAGTTTCGAACTCAATACAATGTACAAGAAGTATTCTAAGAAAACATAAGGAATAGGCATAATGAAGAAAATAGGTAAAAATCTAGGGGGTTTTCAAAATATTCATCATTCGAGTAATAGCATTTCTGTAAAAGTAAGATACGTAGTCGTTTTTTAAAGAAGAAGAAGACTCGACATTTGTTTTCCATAATTGGGCAGGTAGCTTATTAGTAAAAATATGTGGGGCCTTGCAAAATATGCTTTAGTACATCAGCGTGGTTTTGCAAGGTACCACACATAGTTTGTTTGCATGTCATGCACGCACACACATGCCATCATGCCATGCACATGTGCATGACAAAGAAATATAAAAAGGAACTAAACTAAAGAAATATAAATAATAAATAGCAATTTACTAAATGGATAGTAGCAACACTGATGCTGAAGTATGGCGTTTAGTTATTGCTCTAGCTTATGTTAGTGCGATCTTAAGGAGGCGTCAATCGATTTTGCTTTTAAAATCTAATTTTTACCAAGTTTGAATGTTGCTGTTCTGTGTTAAGTTTAATTCCATTTCTTTGTAAGGTAGAAAGTTATCGAGATCATTATTTTATTGCAGTACCTGACTAACTAAACGTTTTGACATTTTAAATTTAATTGGGAACATAGAAACAAAGGCTTTTGAGACAACTTTGTTTTGATTTGTTGTAAGAATGGTTTATTCGCGAAATGTTTAATAACAATCGTTTGTATCCTGCTGCTTTCAATTTATTTTAATTTAATATGTTTATAGTCTTACACAACTCACAGCCGTTCTGTTGTTTACTGCAGAACTCACATATATGGTTATCTGTGGTAATCCATGTTGACTTCTAGCGGGGGTTAACCAGGCTGGTTTTGATAACTTTGATAAACGAATTACCTTACCACCTAGAATAAATTCCATGCATGACCCGAAAACGACAGATAGACATTTGAATTCTGATCGTTATATTTTTTTAGAATATAATAGAATAGGCTAGAGTAGGCATTGTTTATGTGGCGGGCCGGCAGACAGACCGGGCCAGCACTAGTGTGGGGCTGCGGAAGAATTTGGATTCCCGCGGCCCCGCGCGCACGTGCGAGGAGACACCGGGGTGGTTTTAGCCGGTAAGAGTCCGGCACGCCCCTCTGCCTTTTCCCCGGGCGGAGGTAGTCCATGAGGATTTCCATCCGTAAAAAAAAAGCCAATGTTTATTGTAAGTTGGTGGTTAACAAATGAAGTTGGTTAAAATTAAAAAAAAACCAGGATCAATGCCGGATTTCTATTTTGCTGTTGGAAATTCTAGGGGATCACCTCAGGAACTAAAGACTGGATATCAATGAGGCTACCATTTCAAGTCTGGGTAGTAAGTACCTAGTAGAATCGGCTAGCCTACAAGGGGAAATAGTGTAAGTAAATATTTAAAGTAGGTATGTGCTTGTACGGGCCTTGCCTACTAACTGCTATGGAGCGACACCTTAATAAAACGTAGGAACTCTCTACCTGCATCTGTGTTTCCGAACGCATACAACCCTATAGGGTTTATACCATTGTTTCCTAGCTCAATGGTTTATACCCATACATAATCTCTTCAAAGTGAGAGTCAACAGGTTTCTTCTGGGTAAGCTCACTCCACCGTAGACTCTGTCTCTGTCACCATTGACCTAGACAAGAGTCAAGAGCAAACCCATCTTTAAAAAAAAATACGTTCGGTGAGTGTATGGGACCGGGAGAGGGTAAGGAGTAACTTCATTGGTCCAGTGAAGGCGAAATGACCTAATTGATAGCTGCTACCGCCACACGGGCGTGGTCTAGATTGTAGGCGATACGAATAGAAAGGCCTCTGTCCAAAGAGGCTTTATAGTCATTGCCTCTGTCTCTCTAATGAAGGGAAGAACGAAAAATAAACGAATGAACTCTTTATACAAATTAAATTTATTGATTTCAATTTATAAAAGGTAGTGACTGATTTCATGTTTGTTTACATAATTGTTATCGTATAAACCTACTTACAATTAACTGTATAATACCTTTGGTTAATTAGGTAACTTAACTAGCTATAAAATAACACTTAAGTATTCTTACATCGATTCAGATTCTTTAATAAACTCTTATAAAACATACTCTTATACACAAGTTTTCTGAATACAAATCTAAAAATAGTGTCTTGAATTACTTATTTGCTAATGTTTTACCTTAACATTGTTTAATTCTTTTGAGTGTCTTAGTAAGCAAAAATTCTAAAGGATAATCGGTGAAAATATAATTTTGACAATAACATTTCATTCTTTCTTATAAAGACAGCTCACAATCTATTGGAAGTATTACCTTCTTTTAGACTTCGTCACAGTCAGGTCAACATAATTCGTAATATTTTTTCCTACAAAGCTACATCCTTATATTTAGTCAAATCATCCGACTCATTACCTACAGAATTATGAGAGTTTCGTAAACCATAAAACACCCTTTCTCTTGACCCACTGAAATGATACGGTTCATGTCTTAGCAGATTTACCCCATACGCCGCATCCTCCCTTTTATATTCTGGGTAAAATCTCGGGTCGTAATCTGGAGGGTAAACTCTCGGGTCGTAAGGGTAAGAAGAGCGGTAGTAAGGGTAAGCCATTTCGCTTTTGCAGTCCATTCTGTCTTCGTATTCGTATCCTTTTGGTGGGTACTCGTCTGTTTGGAAGGCGCCGACTATGGAGTGTCTTCGCTTATATGGATTATCGTAAGGTCCCGATCGGGGTCCTACCCAGGTTCCGTACATTTGTGGGGACTGGTAGGACTTGGGGTAGCCTCTAAGGCTGGCTGCGTATTGCCTGTCGGCTAGGTGTTGCCAGTATGCTGGCGGGGGCTGCGGTAGCATGTGCGGTGGGTAGCCCATGTTCATGGATTGACGGCTCGCGAGGTGACGCCGGAGATCTGGCATGGAGCCGGATTTACCTGGAAATTGGAAATATTTTTTTTAGAAAATACGAGATGTGAGTGTGAAGGTTGACGAAATTTGAAAGGATATGCGTGGGTTCTAGACGGTCCATTTATTTTAAGATAGTTTTTTAAAGAAATGGATCTTCAATCTAGGCTATATCTAGTGATAATGGATAATGATGATGTTTTGATTGTCCAACTGTGAAGTCATTTATTCCTGCTTATGACAGCAGGAAGAGGAGATTCATGAAACAAGAAGGCCACCAAAACTCTAATTTGTGACACTAGATTTGGATTATGATGAGTTTTGAATAATCTCAGCACACCAAAAGAAATTACAAACCCAACTCCTCAATCAAAATACCCAGAATAATCTACCCGTCTACGATAAATTTCCGCATTACCGTTGTCTTGCAGGAAGCCGTCGTTGGTGAAAGCGTTCGGCGCGTCGGGCACAAAGTGACTCGCATCGAACTCACTCCCGCTCACCGCTCCGCCGGCGCTGTAACCGGCTTTCCTGGAAAAGTAAAGGAAGTGATGTGCGAAGAGGTTTTGCTAAGGAATTAACGCGCTTGGTGTTAGTTTTTGTGGCAAGTTGTCTAGCTGTGTTTATTTAAATATAGTAGTAGACTGATTACTCATTATGTAAGACAAACTATGAAATAGTAGTGAGATTGGTTTGTAGATTTAGTTTTTCATTGGTTTCTATAGGCCCAGCAACTCGGACTAGTTTTCAGGCTCATAGATAAATGAAGGTTTTGGATGGAGACACCCAGTAGAATTTAGAAGAAGAGGAAGATTTTCGGATTATTCTAAAATTACTTCAGTTACTTTAATCGGAAGAAAAACATGAGCTAAATAGAAGCGGTATCGGCGCTATGGTGCACACAGCAATCTTTATTTTTTTCTGTCTGTCCTGTAAGGACTTTGGCGTAATTTGTAACTCACCTAGCTTCCCTAAGTGCGTATGCAGATTGCACGAGCACAACCCCGCACACGATGGCTGGTAGCCGCGCCACGTAGCACGCCAGCTCAGCACCGCCATAAACTCCTTGAAGACCCTGGAATCGAACAAAAGCAATTACAAATTGTCTGTAGCTCATAATTATAACCTCCATCACTGAGTACGGGATGGAAAGTGCAATTTCAAATTAGTACTGCTCATTCGAATCGCAAAATGAAAGTCTAAAAGTTTCTGGCAAATAAAAAAAAAAAAAACGGTAATGATTTGTTTTCGTAGGTCTCTTAAATGGTGCTAGCTATTTTAAGATAAGATAAGATAAGATAATATATAATTTATTTCTCAGTACATAAGAGTTAAATTTGGGACTTATAATACGTAGGTACGTTTACTAACAATTACACATGTTAATTTTACATGTTAATTATTATTATTATTAGCTTTAGACTTCACACATTCATATTTTTCTCTTCTTGTTCTCACGCACTATTGTCTACGTTTCTTTTTTACTTCTCCTTTCGCAGGTCTGCTGGAAGAAATTTCTTAAGAAATAAGCAGTACCTTTGTACTCAATTTATAATTATGTCTTATCTCTTGTATTTTATTGTGTGTACATAAATAATAAATAAATAAATAAATGTTTCCAATAAAGAATTGAAAGTTGAAACTTACCCAATGACTTATAGACATGTAAAAGACTAGAGCACATTCTGGTATGAGAACTAGTATGACTGCTATCAACCAAGCCAGCAGGCATCTGTTGTTTTTCTGCCAAATAATTAAGACAAGCATTAATTATCTCACATTAGTTGCAAAGCAAAACTTCAGTCGATACATATTATGCCATGTTGCAGGAAGAACAAGGCGGGAATATTCTTAAACTTGATTATACTGAGATTGGCTTAAGTTGAAATGCAAATAGGTAAGACACAGCAGCAGGTCAAGTTACCACAAACTGTCAAAATTTCTCATTCGATTTTGAAGTTAACCTTAAATTATTTTAAAAATAATTTGGAGAAATTTGACAGTTTCGTATAACCTGATGTTTTGGCGACTGTACAACATATCACATCCATATTAGTTTTAAGCACGGGACCAAATAAAAAAAATACCGATGCCTTGTAAAGCTCAAATAAGCAGCGAGCGTTTTATACTAGAGGGGCTCGTAACATTGCCCATGTTCGTGTAGCGATGCGGGCTGGAGACCTAAGCCCAGGAGCCGACATCTTTTGTCTGAAGGATGAGAAGGGGCACAGATTTAACGTTCTAATACTCACAGATATAAGTCCGTGCACCAACACGACGGTGGCGGCGATGACGATGCAGTAGCACACCATGAGCAGCGCGGACGCCAGCGGTAGACCGCTCTGTGACTCCACCACCCACACGATCTCGTAGATCAACGCGATCGCGTACGCCACCTGGAACATAACATAGAAAATGTGTTAGCCGATCATTTTTGAAGAACCAAATGTTTTATGATTTTTTTAACTAAAACTTCTTGGAGTAGAGCAAGTACACAAGTATAAGTACCTACGGGTGTTTAATGAAAAATCAAAATGAAATGAAAAATGTTTATTGGTCCCAAAACAGTTACATGGATTATAAATGAGGCATCCCCAGTAAGTAATTGAAAATACTTGTGGTGGGGCTGTCTCGCTCTTTCCCTTAATATTATTAACATGAATATTGAGACGTATTTACAAAAGGTGACTAAAAAATCAATTTATGAATAAGAAATAACAGTAGGTAAGTAAATGACTTTATAAACTAAATTTGCAGCTCTTTGTGAAACTGTTGTTGTATGCCTATGTGAAACTATTTATGTGCGTCTTATTTTTAAACAGTGATTGTGGTGTTTTGGGTGTGAGGGTGTGTGTGTGAGGATGTGTGTGAGGGTGCGTGTGCGAGGGTGTGTGTGTGTGAGGGTGTTCTTGTGAGTGTGAATGTGTATGTCTTCTTTTGAAGTGCCGATGTGTTCGAAATGCAGTTTTCGCACGTTGAAGCCCGTTTATCGTACATCGAGTTACATCATACATCGAGTTTTGACAACTGAAATGTCTTGCAAGCCGTAGAAATTTTTTTCTAAAACTTCCGCGTACTCTCCGCATACCTACACAGTTTAGGAAACCTAAGCCTAAGAGAATCAAAGAACTTCATCGATCCTTGAGACAATTTTTATTTATGAGTTATCTAAGGCTTCTTAAAAGCAGCCTTACCTCAATCGTGGGCTGAATTCAATCAATTTGCTTTTAGTAAAGATTGCAGGCAATAAACACTAAATGGCTTGTAATTTGGTTGGTGCGCGCGTGGCGTAATTGCAGCTACGACACCGGAAATCCTTTGATCGAACGGAATGGTGTTTCAATTTATTTAGGAACTATATTCTAAAATCTGACAGCCTGGGAAGAAACTATTCATGGTGGAGGCCTCTGGGCTATGTGGAAGCTGTATGTAGGTACAAAGAACGACATAAATTCCGTTGACCCTGGCGAAGATCGGGAGTACTAAGGCCATGTACCAAAATAGAAAAAGATGAGACGTTAGCTTTTTCAAAAGTAATCCCTTAGTCATAACAGGCGCAACCCTCTTGTTGTATTTTCAAAGCCAGGATGTTTACCTTATCAAGTGTATGTTGTGTGGTTTATCATAAGTGGTGAATATGAACGTGACAATGTGATTGAGTACTTGTGGGATATTGAGTCACGAGGACCACGACTTGTTACTAGGAAAAAATCTACATTCGATCAACGTATAAACTGGTTTGCACACAGTACCTACTAATTTACCATTTCGTAGAACGTTCACAAATAAATCAGGTTGTAAACACACTGATACCTAATGGTTTTTGTCATTCCTAAAATATACACCTTTGATGATTATACTGTCATAATATTTGTCCATAAAAAGGTGCCGCATTCGATTTTGGTTTAGTTATTTAGTCTTCCCTTGGTATTCAAAATTGATTATTTATCGTAACTCTACGGGACCATTTCTTCTAACTTTAGAAGAATCAATAACGATACTTTGAATTTGTATGAGGATTATTATTTAAACAGTTCCTCCACAAATATACCCAAGCACCACCTTACAAACACATAATTTAATGACACAACATCTCTGACTAGTCTCAGTTCCAGTAAGTTTACTCTCACTATTGCATCGTCATCTCTCAAGATAAATGCACGACCTCACAGCTAACCAGTCTATCTGGACCGAGCTTTATACATACAAAACCACATACCCTCTGAAACAAAAGACGTGGTGAGGGATCAACGTATCTTGGACAGCTTTGTCTTGTACTTCCTTCGTGCGTTGTCGGGTGAATTTTAAATAAGCGAATGGTTTTATCGTTAGGTAAGTTTTGTGTCGCGCGTGGTTTTTATTGAAAATGGAAAAAGATTGGAGGATAATGCGATGTAACGCGTAAATCTTAAATGTATTGTGACCTCAAGGTAAGAGGAGATTACTCGTAGATGCACCTTCGCCAACTAAGCGTTACCTACATAGTATTTTCCTGTTCTATAGCTAAGATTTGGTGTTTTCAACGAGTAAGTTAGTTCGGTACTTAATGATTTCAGAAAATTAGTTTATGCAAAGCATTAAATTAACGATAATGTAATACAGGTTGATGTTAGTTTTAAGTGTTGTTAGGAGCTGGTACAATATCAAAAATGGTGTACACACAGCAGCAGGTCAAGTTACCACAAACTGTCAAATTTTCTCATTCGATTTTGAAGTTAACCTTCAACATTGTAAGATTTAAAATCATTTGTAGAAATTTGACAGTTTCGTATAACCTGATGTGATGTCGACTGTACTTACAACTAGGCTTTTATTTATGAATGATCCTTGCTGTTGTTTCATATTTTTATGTATGTAGGTGTCGGCGACGAGACCCTATCTGAGCACTATGGCGCAAGTAGTGGCGGGACCGCCGTGCAAAAGTAACGTAGATTATTAAGTTCACTAGTTAGAAAAGTTTAAAAAAGGATTTCTTTAATGTTTCTATATTCTAATTAGTTTATTTAACTCACATTTGTTATTAGTTTTTGTATTCCAAACAAATAAGACTGTATTGAAAGGATTTCTTACAAGAATAATGTTGTTCACGTATAATTACGTAAGTTGAAAACTCACTTTTTTGTTTATGGACGGATTTTGATAATTTTTGTTTTTAAAGATAGGTTTAGTCGCAAAACTAGTATATCCGTTTGAATTGTAAGAATCGGGCCATTAGTTTAGAAGATAATATAAGGGATTTTCTATAGTGAAAATGTGCCAACCTATGTTTTAACAGTTTTTGTTCTAGAAACTTTTTATTGTTAATAGTTACGTTCCAAATTAATATTTAATTAGATTAAGGACATAATAAGGTATAATATACAATCTGTAACATAATGAACGCAAGACCTCATACACCCCAATTAGAGTATTGAGTTAAAAGCATAATACAATGACCAAAACAATTTTTTTTAAAGCTAACTATTATTATTAAGAAAATTGTGTTGACCCTAGCATTACTTTATGCATTTAAAATTGAGTCTTAATGCCTTGCAATAAGATTTAATTTTCTTTGGCTCAATCGGCGGTCAGTATTGCAAACTACATAATTAAAAAAAAAAAAAGTTTATTAATAGTTACTGAAAACGCTTCAGTAGTCAATTATGAGCAAACTACTTTCAGGACTTGCGTTTATTCTGTTACACCTTGTATACAAAAATTGTAAGGATATATCGATAAAATATAATAAAAAACGGCTTGACAGATTTCGGCTAAAGGGAAAATTGCAAGCAAAAGGGCCTCAAAAATCGCGGTCCTCATTAAGGTGACGTAGGCCGGCCGCTCCGTGTATAAATTCAGGGCCATTTGCCGGCAAAAGTTCCTCCCCGATAGATTCCTCTTCCCCTCCCTTGATCGGATCCACAGAGCCAGCTGGTGGCGTAGCTGAGCCAGTAGTTTTACCCCTTAATAATAATGAACCCTTTTTGATCCAGCCTGTCCCCAACTTGCTGTCCTTCCCCAGCGACGCCCTAAGCCGAGGTCCGTACCCCACAGGGGGTGCCCTTAGGTTATGGTCGCTTAGTTTATAATTAATATTATGCCCCTGGCTGGAGGCTTTGAGTTAGCTCGAAGGCACCACAGGATTGACCGGTTAAGCAGTCACGGCCTCTCAAGGCCAACTGCGAGATGCCATACATAAAAAAAAAAAAAACCGGCAAAAGTCAGTCGCAGCTCAGCCGTCGAAGAGGCAACAACTAGCAAGAAGCCGAAATCTGCCAACAAAAATCAAGAAGAAATTCTGAAGTTTTATTCACCGCCTCTTCGCTGCCCGTCTCTCCGAGGTCCTCCTAGTGGGTGTACCCCTACTTACCTACGCATTCAGGGGTGCGTGGTGACGTGTGTCGCCAGCCAGTAATAGGGAAAAAACATACGTCAAAAACGTGGGAGACTGTCCCAGGCAACCGTAAGGTACTGGACATACCCCGGTAGCCGCAACAGTAGGTATGTATTTATTGTATAATGTAGGTAAATGGTACGCCACTGACTACCTGCAGCACTGTCTGATAAAGATCGTTTTTAGCGATAAGACCGCCCACCCTATGTAAAATTTCTACATTTATATCTGTAATTTTTATGGTGTACATAATAAAGAGTATTCTATTCTATTATATTCTATGTTCATGCAACAGTTGAAATCCGTAAACTCTTGTTAGTCCTACAAACACGCTATAAATAAGCAATTATCGAAGGAACTACAGAGTTGGTATCTTACTAATAACCACACGTCACTACCCACTTCCCGTCAGCGGAAACTGCATGATAACACATAAGATTACCTTAATGATGCGTTTTACACACGCAAAGACTTGAACTGTCAGAAAAAGACCTTCAAGACAATGTTTTCTGATTTTATGGATACGGAAAAAGCCAACGATAAGTCCCTGTGGTACACCAAGAGACAAAAAGTTTCCATACGTCAGAAAATACTAAAATGAAGTACCTAATTACTTCAATTCTAATTTATAAAATCTTGGTAAAACCTTATTAGATAAATCCTATACATTTTGCTTCTTTCAATAGGAACGTTAGATACTTACCAAAGCGTAAGCTGCAATGAATCCCGAAGCAGCCGTCACACTGCAGCAAAATATCCTGCTTATCGCCGGCTTCATTCGAAGCTTCGGCGTCTCCAAGTCACTGAGCTCGTTACTCGTCGACATAATGGACAATTACTTCTAAAACAACCTTTTTATATTCCTGGATATCTCCCGAATGCTCTAGAAGTTTCAATATTTCTCATTATTCTTCAGTAAGGGTTCAATTTCGTTTCTGGTGATTTGGCAAATGGTCTAGATCTTTCGTTGATTCTCATAATTCTTTGTGATCTATTAGTTTGTTATTTTGCCTATTAATTGTCATGGTTTTAATTCAAGTTGGACTGCTTTCTGGATGCAAAAAGTTTCAAGATTCTTTGGTTTTGAAATACTACATCTTCTCAATAGAATGAGATGATGGTTTTCTGGATGTCTTCAGTTGGCGGCGATTATCTGGAAAATAAATAAGAAATGTGTTAGTTTTTCGCAATTTACATTATAAGTCATGACTAAATCTAGGCATAGTAAAAGGAGGATGAGTGAGAGTTGCTATGAATGTAAAGGGAGGACATGATCAAGTGACAGCTAACAAGGGAACATAGAAGAGGAAACATTTTACCCCGATGACAATATAATCATATTATAATATTGCAGAAACGGACAATGGTGCCGATTCCCTTGTTTAAAAACTAAAACAAATTTAAGTTCAGTGCATCTTTTTCTTTCTATTTCATTAAGAAAAGGACTGAAGATATATTTTAGTTTAGTCCTGTCAAATTAATCAGCGCCTGACACTACTCCATACAAGTTTAGACGTGATTAAAAAGTTGACTACTAAAATTACATCAAAATACGTCAGGTGCTGACTAATTTGACAGGACTAAACCAATATTTATCTTCTGTCCTTTTCATAATGAAATAGAAAGAAAAAGATGCACTCAACTTAAATTTAGTTTAGTTTGTTAACAAGGGAATCGGCACCAATGGAATCAATTTCCATCACTTACTAGGTGCAATAATAAATATTTTGAAAACTTATACAACTGTACCAACAACCATGTAACGCCTAGACTTTTTATGACGGAATTCAGTGTAGAAATGGATATGTTGGTTGCAATACTGCAAAAAGTGCAGTAGTTAACACATTTAATGTTTGCAACGTCTATCTATTTCACATTTTTTACCGCCTCCAATAATTCCATGTTTTTGTTGTAATAAAAACTAGTAATTTGTTTAACGCGGCCAGCAATCCGATAATAATTATGATTTGTAAGTATTAAACATAGTGTTAATTTATATTTCGAAAAGAATCATTATCATCGTCATCCACAGCCCGACGTCGCCCACTGCTGAACATAGGCCACTCTGTTCATGTGTCATGTGTCAATCCCCACGCTCCCGTGAAGCCTCATCCAGGTTCTACCCGCGATGGTAACAATGTCGTCCACCCATCTTGCTGCCGGACGCCCGACACTTCGTCTCCCAGTCCTTGGACGCCACTTGGTCACTACCTTACTCGAAAATAATACGCTTCATAAATTTTCACACGTACCTCTATACCTATGTACAATTAGTGAGTAGTAGATATCGGGGTTACGCCATTATCCAACTTACTGAAGGGAAAGGAAAGTTAAAGTTTGATTATCCAGTTAAAGAAATATTAGTGCCAACTCCAGGTTTAAAACTTTTTCAGGTAAAGGCTTGCTCTTAATAAAATGGCTTTCCCTTTAAGGAGGAATCTAGGTGATTTCCCACATTTGTGCCTGAATGTGGTTAAAGTAAGGCCAATGAGACAAGATAACGAATGTCAACAAACTTTCAGGAGTTCATAACATTTTTATTTAAATAAATTATATACAAACTATTATAATCGTTGTCGTCTGTGTTAGACGAAGATGATCCGCCAGAAGAGTCCGAATCAGTCGTATTGCTCAAAAAACTATCTATTGTATTATCATAAATCAATGTGCTGCCAAGCTGTGATTTTATAATTTAAATCAACAACCACTCACAATAATATAAGATTAAGAACAACAAAAAACTAAACAAATTCGTATAACAAGAACACAATCCATACAGGAATGAACTTGTTCAAAAAGTGCGGACTAAAATGTTGATAACTGCTGTACCGACCGCTTTCCTGTACCACGAATCTTACAACGATAGCCGTCGTTGACCATCTGACGTCATTATTTCGTGCGAGATATAAGGACAGAGTTAATAATCGCTTGCTACGAGTATCTTATTGTAACTCAGTAAAGGTCAGGTTGCTTACCTATTTATCTCGACTTGTTGGTCTTACTTTAGCTTATTAGTTACCTTGTCGCACCCACTTTTACATGGGCCTTTAAACATAACTGGTAAATAGTGTGTACCTACATCTCTGCCTTTGCCTTCAAAGAATGGAGGCGCCTCAGATCATATAGTGTTTATATGATCTGAGACAGGCGCAATGGCGAGGCCGTATATTCTTAGAACTTTGATTGTGCTGTTGTGCATACCTACGTTTGATGGGACCATTCAGTTGCGCAAATGACGAGTCTTTTTGCGCATATAAGTTCCAAGTTCCCATGAGATTTACCGAGATTGTGGGTTACTTGCCTGTTGTTATGCAAGTCTTTGAATAAATCTGAATGGACAATAAGGATCAAACAACAGAAGCTTGATAAACTGTGGGAGTCTACCAGACTGAACAGATAAAAACACACATAGGTATAGCTTTTTCAGCAAATTAGTTTACAACTCTATCGTAGATCTTGTCAAACACAAGGAGTGCGAGACGGTGGGTTGGACAGTGGTCGATGGCTGGCAAAGCAGAGATGGTTAATATTATGAAAGAATGTTGTGGCTACATAAGTATTTGTATAATCAATAATAAAACAATGGCACCAGCAAAAGACCAACTATTAAATGACAAGCTTGATCGTATCATCATCATTCCAGCCGAAAGACGTCCACTATTGGACATCGGCTTCCTCCAAGCTTCGCCACTTCGCCTGGTTCTGTGCTTTCCGCATCTAGCGGAATCCCGTGGCCGTCACGAGTTCATCGCTCCACCTTGTGGGAGGCCTTACAACGCTACGTCTCCAGAACCTTTCGGCTCCATCGGCCATCTGTTCTACGAGCAATTTGCCCTGCCCTAAGCTCGCATGCTCGTATGGCAAAGCAATAACCGTCCGTATTCCACGACAATGGTGACGATTCTTTTGTCACAAAATTCTCTAAACTAGACTAAAAATAACCAAAATTTAGTTTATTCCTGTCAAACGACGATTTCCCGTTCTGAAATTGACTAAAGCATAGTTTGATAGCATTAAGATGCCACTGAGATTATAATTTAGTGAAAATGGCAATTTTGCTATTCAGAATTTTACGTTTTTCACCTAAAATTTTGATTGTCATAACTAAATCTGACTATTTTTAATCGCGATTATAAAGGAGTGGAATAAAATTAGTTGTCATGAACTAAAATTCACACCAACACCTCGACTTCAGATGCAAAAACAGTACTGTATCTTTTTTTCTTTTCTTTTGCTTAAATATCTCGAAAACGGTGTCTTATCACAAAAATAATGATCATTTCGACCCCCTTTATAATATCCTTAAACTTTTAAAACTCAACGTGTTGGTAATATGTTTTTTCCATACAAAAATTAAAAAAATCCATACAAAACATGTCGAGGCTGCACGAAATGCGCGCCTCCAGCTCTAAAAAACAATCACGTGGTATGGCAAACAAGTAGGTACCACGTGGAGTCGCAATTGCCAAATTTGATTTTAGATGTCAAAATTATTTTTAAATTTAGAGATTTTATTTTGCAGAATAGCTTTAAGATTAGTTGCCAGTAAGTTAGTCAGTAGTAGTTGTCAGTTTAGTGGCTAGTAGTTGGAATGTTAGTAGTTGTAGTAGTAGTTGTTAGTTGTAGTTTTTGGTGGTTTAGTTAGTTTAGTTCGGTGTACAAGAAAATCGGCACCAATAACTTCCTAGCCAATTAAATGAATTCACACAAGAAACAAATGCAAATAGTCACAAAGCAAATAGCCTTAGTACATCCCGATTCGCTCAGTATAAGGGCCGAATCATTGACTCCATGGGAAACACCAGTGTGCCATGAATGGTGGGAACCCATCTAATTGTGAGCACAAAATGGTGTTTATACTGCCAACCGCTGTAAGGCTGGGGTTTCTAAAAAAGCGGAGGAACTTGACGTATAATTGAATTGTTGTTCTAAGGAAAGACAATCTCCCCTTTGTGAGTTTGTAGAAATTCTCAGGGATATTGTAATTAGATTGGAGTTCATGTTGATTGAATGTATATGATGAATATTAATAGGTAGGTATAAAAAAGGAAGTAAATAAAAACCAATCCTAACTTAATATTAGGGGTTAACGTATGAAATTGCCGATTTGAACTGAAAAATTGAAATTCGTTTTTTTTTATTTTACATAAGTAAGTACTTATTTATTTACTTAATCAAAATAATTACTATTATTATCTATACATTGCTGCCATCCAATAAGAAGGTCATTTATGCCTTTGCGATAGAACTCTCGTGATCTAGATTCGACAAACTGTGTGAAAGCATTTTGTACTGCCTCCTGAGACGAAAACTTTTTATCACGTAGAAAATTGTCCAAATCCCGAAAAAAATGGTAGTCCGTTGGAGCAAGGTGTGGCGAATACGGAGGGTGACGAATGGTTTCTAATTGCAGTTCCTGTAGAGTTAAAACGGTATCTCTTGCTGTATGAGGTCTCGCGTTATCATGGAGCGATAATGGTGAAGATCGATTCATGAGTCGTCGCTGTTTCATTGCTAGTTTTGCTATCATCTTTCAGAGTTCCGCACAGTAGACATCTGCCGTTATTGCTTGACCAGATCGGAGAAAGCTATAGTGAATAACACCATGCTGAGACCACCAAACAGTTACCATTACCTTTTTATTGGTAAGCTTTGCTTTAGGACACTGTTGCGGCGTTTGACCTGCGGTCAGGCATTGCATTTATCGCTTACGGTTATCGCAAAGAATCCACTTTTCATCACATGTCACAATTCGATCCAATATTCCTTCAATTCTGTATCGATTCAACAAGGCAACACAAGTTTCAACACGCGTTTCTTTCTTCAGATCAGTCAAATCGTGAGGCACCCATTTCTCATTTTTTTTTATTTAATTGGTTTGACGCAAATGAGTCAATGTTGTTGGTAAGGTAACGTTAAACCATGCCGCTAATTCCTGGGTAGTTTGGCTCGGATCGGCTTCCACCATCTCTTTCAATTCATTGTTATTCACCTGGTCTTCCACGTGGTGCATTCTTCAAATCAAAGTTTCCATCACGAAAGCGTTTAAAGCAAAATCGCACGGTGCGTTTATTAAGCAGGTACTCCCCTCTCCAAACGAAACATTGATATTGCGAGCTGTTTCTGCCGCGTTAGTTCCGCGTCGGAACTCGTATTCAAAAATAACTCGAGTTTTCGAAGTATCCATCTTTCTTGTCTAAGCTGAATAAAAAAAAAAACAACTGAAAGTCGTTAATCGAATGTTGCACATTTTTTAAAAGAAGAACTTCATATGATGTACCATGTGAAAAAAGTTTCACTCAAAAATCTCAAACCATGAAGGTTCTATGTCAATTCGAAGTACCTAATACAATAAAACGGCAATTTCATACTTTAACCCCTATTATTATAAATGCGATGTTCGTTTGTTTGTTAACTTTTCGCAACTAAACCACTGAACCGATCATCCTGAAATTTTACATAGTTGTTGTCAGAAGATAAATAACAGCTTTTAATGAAAAAAAAACATCTGTTTCATATCTTGACGACACGGTTGGCGCAGTGGTTAAGCGATTGACTGCTGCGTTACGTGTCGCGGGTTCGATCCCCGTACGGAACAAATATTTGTATGACCTGCTAGTAGTTGTTCCGGGTCTGGCTGTTTGTGTATGTGAGTTTAAATGTTTGTAAACGCACCCACGATACAGGAGAAATTCCTAGTGTGGAGCAACGTTTTACCTTAAAAAAAAAAAAATAGAAAAGTACAATACCTACGCGGTCAAAATGTAGGCTGTAAAAAAAATTGCCCTCGAAAAATTTCAACGCAGGGGAACTGAAGGAACACGCGTGGGTTTTAGTCAGTAATAGTCTAACACGCCCTCCCGCTCCGCCCAGAGCGGGAGAAGTTATTTGATGATTTCCCATCATAAAAAAAAACGAAGGTTCGGAGTCATGTACTATCAACAAAGTTGACGCATGACCACCTTATGGCTTATATTTCTTTACAGCGACTAGACCCAACCCCCGCCATAACCAATTTGACCAACCAAACAAGGAAGGAAGTACCAAATATTTTTTGTCCAGGCTAAAGGTTAAAATATGTGATTCTTTTAATAAAAAAAAACAATTTTTATTTTATCAATTTAATACAAAATTGTGGGCGGGGGACACAATGGTGTCATGGTCACTTCGTGCAAACGAAAAATGTTTAAAAGTGATCATGCGTCGACTTTGTTGATGGTACCTACTGAATCCATGGTAACCGGGTGCGATTCGATGTTCCTGCCACCCTGTAGGTACACCTCTGTCAAGCCCTTCGGGGATTAGGTACAGGCGTGATGTTTATGTTTTATCTTAACAATCACAAAGTTCACGCGTGGATTGTCTGATGATTCGCGAAGGACAGTCGCTATGCTCTTTTCTAAATCTATTAGTAAGTGCAATGGGATCCGCTTATACAAGGTGTAACAGAATAAACGCAAGTCCTGAAAGTAGTTTGCTCAGATTTGACTACTGAATCGATTTCAGTAACTAAAAATATAGGTTTTTTTTGTTTTCAAAAATTATGTATTTTTCAATAGGTACTACTGCCGATTGAGCCAAAGAAAATTAAATCTTAAAACATTGCAATGAGACTAAATTTTAAATGCATAAAGTAATGCTAGGGTCAATACGATTTTCTTAATAATAATAAAAAATTTAATAGCAGAAAGCAAGTGGGGCTTTTGGCTAAGTAATAACAGCCGCACGGGTCTATCAATCAGGTTAAGCTACGCTTGCCGCGGTTGTTCCGTGGATGGGTGACCATCTTTACATACCAACGCCGTGCCTCAGAAAGCACGTTAAGACGTTGTTATTCGTCGATCTTCGACAGTCGTTACGGGTCGTCAGAAGCCCGAAAGTCTGACAACCGGTCTTACTAAGAGGTATCGTATTACCCAGTAACTGGGATGTGGAGGTCAGATAGGCAGTCGCTCCATGTAAAATACTGGTATTCTGCTGCATTCGGTTAGACTGGAAACCGACCCCAAGATAGTTGGGTACAGGCTAACCAGATGACGAGTTTAAAATATAACCATCCAAAGTTGGAGATTGAACAATATGGCGGATTTAACTAATAGTTAGTTATTTGACCATTGTATAAACTAACCATTGATAAAAAAAACAAATTATGCCAAAATGTAACCGTTAGTTACTATTTTTAACTAACGGTTGAGTTAACAGCTACGGATCAAAAAACCCGGCCCGCATAATTATCAAATCGATGGTGAAACGGAAAATTTAGAATGTCTTTATAGGTACCTATATAATTATATGAATCCTACTTACCGAAAAGGTACCAAGGACCTAACCTTGGAACATCTGTTTACAAGTATTTTTGGATTCTGACAGACGATGTCTGTTTGATTTGAACGTAGGTACATACTTAAAACTTGAAACGTACTTGAAACATACTTGAAACGTAGACTGACCGTAGTAGGCAGGCTTTCTATTTATGTAATTGTATAACTAACTAGCTGACCCCGCGAACTTCGTACTGCCTAACTTTTTTTTTTTTTTTTCTCTCCGTATGAACCATCCTCGTACTTCAAGGAATATTCTAAAAAAAAGAATTAGCAAAATCGGTCCATCCGTTCATTCTTCTTCAGTTATAAAATTACAACGAAAAGTGGCATTGATTTTTATAGATAAGGATGATTATTTGAAAGCCCAGCACCAAAATGTATCATTGAATAACTCCACAATACCCTGTGGACCGATCAATTCCATAGCATATCAGAAGAGACAGTCCATTTCACAAGGATTAGCTGCCTGCCTTGACATACTGTTATGAAACACCAACTACTAGCGTAACAAGTTCTTATGATAATTGCTTCGTAGGTACAGGATATGAGCATAATCTTGTAGCATTAAACTCTGTATTAACCCTGGTGGAAATAATTCGAGCTGGAATATTGATAAGCGTCGTAATAAACTTCATTATTGTCTCTCGGATCTGAAATGGAAGCGGGCAGTAAATTTGGCTAGATGTGGCGATGGCAAGTGGAGCAGAGCCCGAACGAAATGGTTGCCAAGAGACGGTAGTAGAAGGATAATTGGCAGACCGACGGCCAGGTGGACGATCTACAGAAGACCTGGATGAGGCTCGCACAGACCAGGGAAGCATGACTCAAAAGGGAGGAGTTTGAACTCTGCAGTGGATGCAACAAGGCTGCCAATGATAATGATGTTTGTAAACTGGCTTCCCCTTAGACTTCGATATGGATTTCTTTTGTTTTTCTTTAACTTATTAATTTATAGGTGTCCTCAACTCCAAATAAATCCATTATGCCTATATCTAGTTGAAAAACTCAGCTGCTTGCGTAATCAGACGTTACTGTAATAGAACCATGAAGGCAGCTACAATAAACTATCTTTCAAACCTTCCAACTCCGGATCATCCCCGATTTATTTTTAGTCAATTCTCTGATTGTGATGTTAAGAAGAGCGTAGTTTCAATCACATCTAACGCAGTTGGTGATTGCGTAAGTTGGAAAATGATACTCCCTGTCCTCGACGAAATCCTTCCTCTCCTATGCTATACCCCAAACTACTGTTATAACCTATGGTGTTTTTCCATCGATGTGGAAAGTGGCAAAAATCACTCCTTTACCCAAAAATTCCAAACCTACTTCCTTTTCCGAATACCGTCCTATCTTCATCTTCCCTTTCCTTTCCAATGACCTTGAACGCCTTGTCCACAAGCAGCTTAGTGCTTTTCTTTGTAAGAATATTCTGCCGAATTGAACTAACTGAGAACTGCTATTCCAGTCAGCGAAAAGGATAAGAACCTTGGGGTTTGGGTCGACAAACATCTTTCTTTCGGTCCCCAGTTACAATACATAAGTCGCAAAGTTTTTGCATCTGATAAGTCCCTGAGACGATTGCGGATCTTTCTTCCAACTGCCATTAAAACTGCGCTTGCACAATCCCTTTTGCTTCCCATCCTTGATTACACTGATGTCAGTTATCTCGATCTCACTGAGGCACAACTAGATAAACTTGAGCGACTTAAAAACTTTTGCATAAGATTTATATTTGGCCTGCGCAAATATGATCACATTTCTGAATTTCGTACAAAGCTCAAGTTGCTTCCCATACGTCTTCGCCGGAATTCTCAAACCTTGTTTCAATTCTACAGTATTCTGTTCAACCCTACAAGTGCTGCAACCCCCTCTTATCTTAAAGAACGTTTCAAGTTCCTTCATAATACACATGATAGATATCTGAGGTCATCGAAAAACTTAAGACTAGAGATGCATTCCACCAGTTTTTATGACAAGTCTTTTACAGTTCAAGCAGTACGGTTATGGAATGCCTTGCCCGTGTCGCTAAGGAATACTCAATCTTTGTCCACTTTTAAAAATCTGGTTAAAAACAGTTCCTCTCTTCTTAAATATCATCATTACATATGAAGGGTTTTTTACAAAAACTACGTAACTAACAATTTTAAGGTTTTTTTTTAATGATGGCAATATGATCTATGGAAAAAGTTACACTAGACAGTTTAATTCGATTTTACAAAAACATCATAATTAGCACAGAATCGCACTGTAAAAAAACACATATTTTACAAAAACTACAGAACTGCGTGCAAATTTTACAAAAACGACATAACTGAACGCAGATATGTAGTTTTTGTGAAAAAATAAAACGTCAGTCATGGCTGTCAAAAATGTCGGATTACGCGCAAAGTGAGGAATTTTCTAATTCAATTTGAAATAATGAATAAAACAATGAAAGTTAAAGCTGCAAGAATGATTAAAATAGATCAAGAATCACCATTTGTCTTGGTTAAGTATAACTTTACTGGAGAATGGACAAGAATCCATGTACGGACAAAGCGTCCACTGCCTTTGGAATTGAATTTTAGTCCATTGTACAAGGCTCAAATTCCATTAAATCCTAATAAAGCTAAGGATATTCAGAGATTGAAACATTTTTTGAGTGAACCCCACAAGATGATTGTTTATGATAAAATATGTGAAATTGTAGCAGAGGAAGGAGAAGATATTGATATTGATAATGAAGATGTAACAAGTGGAGAAGAATAAATAATAAGTTAATTTGATTGTATAATGGCTGCAAGTGTTTTGTATAGCAATAAACTACTTAATTATGATTAATTAGATGTCTTTCATTGCAAAACTTACTTTTTTTTTTACAAAAAGAACACTAGTACAAACTACATTTTATCATTATATTCCATAACAGTAGGTATAAATAATAAAAAAAATTACATATTCAATACAATACATTAACATGAATAAATTATCAAAAGTTCTAAGTTATTAAATGAAAAATATGGATTATAGAACGTTTTTTTTATTTCCTGTAAAATTGTTGCTAAAAAGTTGTGCTGTTTTTGTAAAAAACCCTTCATATGGTTTCCTTGCTCTTTTCGTTCGTTTCATGTTTATTATTGTATATATATACCATTTACATAATTATGCAATAAATACATAAAACATATACATACTCATCTACGTATAATATATTGTATATATATCCGTCCATTGTGTCACCCTCAGATCATATAAACACAGGTGTCACCCTATGTAAAATTTATACATATACACACATCAAAAGTGTCTAGGGATCAAGCATTTTTATGCGGATTTCTTGAGATTAAGATGTGGCTTTGTAATAAATTTATGATTTTATAAATTTATATGGATCCTTTTTGGTGCATTTCATAATTTGAATCAGGAACTGTGAATCAAATTCGAGTAAAAGATGAAAATCAGCTGTCAATATTTTCCCTATAAAAACATACAACGCATTGAAGACATTATTAGTGCTACTGTTTCCCTACTACTGATTAAAACCAACGTTATTATGGAGCGGCGACGTCATTTAAGCAGGGAAGAAATGCTCAGAGCCGTGGGAATGATAGAAGCTGGTTCCCGGCAACGTACTGTGGCTTTAGCTCTGAATACAAGTCAGAGTGTTATCAGTCGACTTTGGACACGTTACCGAAGCACTGGTACCGTGGCTGAGCGCCATGGAGGACGGTATCGCTGCACCACACGGAGACAAGACCGATACATTCAAATCTTAACTCGAAGAGCTCCAACAATAACCGCCATGATGTTAGCATGATGTTAGGCTTCATCACTCTTCAGGGAACTTAATTAGCGACCAAACAGTCAGAAACCGCTTGCATGAAGTGAACCTTCATTCCCGAAGACCGCTACGGGTACCACCTATAGCAATGCACAATCGTAGGATTCGATATCAATGGGCTCTTGAACACAGAAATTGGGCAGAAGAACAATGGCGTTTCGTGTGCTTTTCTGATGAGTCTCGTTTTGGTATGAGACCGGATACAAGACGTATACGACACTGGAGAACCCCTGGACGCCAACAGCGATTAAAATCCTGCTAGGAAGTCCATCCTTATAGTGGTGGAACCATCATGGTATGGGCGGGTATTTGGATCGGCGGAAGAACTGAGTTGATTTGGATCAGAGGCAACCTCAACGCTCAAATTTATGCTGAGACGATTGTATCAGACGTCATCGTTCCTCTACAAGTGCAAATCGGTCCCTTATTTCAGTTAATGCATGATAATGCACGACCGCACACCGCAAGAGTTGTAAGACAGACTCTCGCCGCAGCTAACATCAATGTCCTGCCCTGGCCTGCTCAGTCGCCAGACTTGAACCCGATTGAGCATGCATGGGATATGCTACAGAGAAGAGCTCTGCCGAATATGGAGGGTATCCAGTCGCAAGAAGACCTTTTTTTGTTGTTGCAACGAACATGGGCGGCCATTCCACAGCGTGATTTGGATGAACTCATTTTGAGTATGCCAAACCGATGTTCTTGTGTTGTTAGTGTTCGCGGTAGAAACACGGATTATTAATTGTTTAAGTTACCCAATAAAATTTTAAAGAAAACTGTTATTTCAGTCTTTTTTTCGAACTTTTGTGTTAGTGGTTCAAATGTCAAAAATCCCTTTATTAGGAAAATGGCAAATTTCTTTATTAATGCAAAGGTGACTTGGTTTATCGTTACTGTGACAAACGAAAACACTTTATTTTATGAATCCTTAAAGAAAATTTTAATTAATATCAATCAGGAGAAAAGTTATTGCAAAAATATATGTTGATCCCTAGACACTTTTGATGTGTGTAAGTCTGTAATTTTTTGGTGTACATAATAAAAAGTATTCTGTTATATTCAGTCGCGTAGGGGGTCTAAGAAATTTTTTACCTTCGTGTTAAAACACCAATGGAAAATTTGCATTACAATAGTCTCCACGGGTGGCCATACGGCCGGCCGGTGCACCACAAGCAGTCAGTTCTGCTAAGTCATCTTTCTACTGGCTCATACAAAAGGAAAGGGTAGAAGGACCAGTGTTTGAAATCGGTCAAAAATACTTTAAAAAATGAATATTATATATTTTCTCTCTTCTATTTTCTAGATATTATTATGCTTAAATTTAAAAACCTTTGCTAAAAATAATTCAGTATTTAGGCTATTTTTAGCATAGCTCCAATTATATGTAAAATAAGTCGTTCCAAATTCCAGTCATATCGTCGCTCGCATCGGAACCTGTACTTTATATATTTGTATGTAAAGGCGTCCGTCGACCTCGCAGCATACGCATTAACACTTTTGAATTGTAGAAAATATGTCGGATATTGTAATTATTGTTTTGGTAGTGAATTTGTATAAAATGTAGGTCATTGAAATTGTGTACATGAGTGTAGAAAGCGAAGTAAACGTTAGATACGCCTTATTGATAAGTTAATCAAGTACCTAAGTAGTTTTGGTTGTTAATCGAGTTGTTATATTTCGAGTTCTGTTACTTATCTACACAAACTCGATGATTGATTTCATAACTAAATATTTTTCTATAGAGTAACTAAATTATTATTAATAGGCTTGGCAATTTTATATGGTTAAACAGATCTGCCTAATATTCTCCTTTTTTATACTTAAAAACGCGATCACTGTTCATCGTGTTTTTCATTAAACTTTCACATATTTTAAATTAGATATCTTATCTCACTAACAGAGTCACAAATATTCTGCTTTTCGTATTCGAGATTGACCACGACACGTCCCTTTAGATAACCCCACAAATAAAAAGGTAAGGACGTCGCGTGTCGCAAAATCCACCACGATCATAATGGTATTCGTAGCTCTTAAAGAGTTGTTACTAAAATGGGTCGTTTTAAGATTTATAAATAAAATAAATAAATACGTTTAAGAACTTAAGGATAATATTATCTTATAAACTGTGTATGTCGCATGCAAGTTTGATACCAGTTCACAATTGGTCGGTTTGCCATGTACAGGTTATTAAACTATCGAAAAATAATGCGTTAAATTGTAAATGGTTTGTTGCAGTTCACAACTTTACGACCGTTTACTCGCGAGATATATTATAAACTAACGATGTTCACAATCATACGGAGACATAGTCTAAGTTGAGATAGAGTTGAGTCTAAGTTGAGCTGCACGATTACTGACAATTGCGTGCACTGACTGGACAGGTCCACTCAATCTGTGTGGTTCTTTCCTCAAAAGACCATTGCAGACACCGATCTACATAGCTTTCACATGATCTGACCAAGATTTGGTCTGGACTTTAAAAGAGACTGTGACCTCTGAGTTTGTTTCGGCCTTTCTTCTCAGAGTAGTCAGATAGGAAACGCCGACCTCGTCTAGTTAAAAAAAAAATATGATTGACGTGTAAAAGGGTTTGTTCAAACCTACTTACACAAATAAAATCATTTATCATATAGATCCGAATTAGCCACCCTGTATATTCATCACATAACTTGTGTTTAACGCACAATCCCCACCCACCAAATAAACATATAACAATATATAAATACATATTTATATTTCCTGAATACGTGTGCGAGCCTGATGTCTCACTATCGTAGTGATGTTACCTCATCATTCAGGAGGACGATGCCATACGTGTATTGCAAATTCACTGTTGTCTTTGCGAAATTATGAAAACTTGATTGTTGTTATTTTTGGTAATAGGTATTTTGTATTTTTGTTTGCATTCCGATCAAATGTTTTCGGCGAGTAAACTGCGTACTTATGTAGCATTAGTTTTCTTTTCGCATGTTTTCTTTCGTAATCAAATACTTTGTATAACAGAAAGGAATTAAAAAGCCAGTACTGTGGAAGCATATAAACATTGCATTACCTACATTGCTTTCATAGAACTTTTTGCTAACGGAATGTTGACAATTACCCTACATTATGACTTTGGGAACTAAAAGATAATGTCTCTATGAACCGTTACCATAGGTTCTCATCTGAACATTACGACTTTTTGATGACAGTGGACGCAGAAGGTACTCCAGCGGTACTGTAGGTATAGCCACGTTATTGAGTCAGTTGCTTCAGTTTATTGCTGGGTTTTTGTTCCATTCCATTCAAGACCATTCGTACAACTTAGGTTTGTGGAAGATATTATGATGTCCAAGCGTTACGTGGAAACGCTCAGGACCGGCCGACGATGTGGCGACGACGTCGCTTGGGAGGCCTAAGATAATGATGATGGTGATGGCGTTAAAAATGTTGACTCATAAAATTCTGAGCCCCAAGATACGCTTAGTTTGTGGCTTACTGAATCTTGGTTTATTAAATATGTATACCAATAAATTACATTTTTAAATATTTGGACATCTAAAAATATAAAAATTAGTAGCCCACCATCTTCGAGTTATTATTAATTCAATTTCAAGTGTGAAAAGATTTGGCTAGGGCCTCATGAGGTTGATGTCATGATAAATCAAACTCCTAAGGATTAATACGTTCGGACGTACGGATCTCATATCATCTACAATACTCAGCCCCACTAAAAGTATTTAGGTACATAGCCACGACTCCACAAGCACCTCCACACTATATCTACATGCCATATCTCAATAATTACAAGCATATTCAAAGGAAATCGCATATACAATCAGCAGATTGACTGTGCCAAGGTTAGTAGGCAGAATCTTATGACATGAAGACTTATAGACTGTACACGCCTTCACCATATTGTTTCTAAGTACTGTGACTCCTACAGCGATTAGTATCTTGATTTTAATTCTCCTTGATTTGTAAATGTATATAAGTGTTTAAAATTAATCGAAGGTGTAACCAAGGTTCCTTGATGAGGTGTGACGGTGACCTGAGTGGGTTTTACTTTTCTTTTTAATATTGGTGTGGGATGCTTTTTGTAATGCATCTGCTTGTAGGTTTATTCAATGACAATTAATTTATTAATTTGCAAATTTAAGAAGCCGGAGCTTTGGAGGAGGCAGATCGCGTAAGGGAGAGGCAAAATTCGCGCCCTCACGCTATCTCACCAAGAAATTGTTAATTGTAAAGGATGGACACTTGGACAGTGCATCTAGACTATTCTAGAACCACTTCCTGCAACCAAGCGTGGTAATTTGTTACAATGATCTCTCTCTTCACTCTCATTACAATTCATTACTGTCTCCACCTCCTATACCCAAAACATGCAGTCCCTCTCTGTGCCCCAAAACATGCAGTCAAAGTGACCTCATCGCTGCCACAATCGACGCTGTGGAAGTGGCGAAGATTTGGGCCAACAAGATCTGAAATTCTATCGTGCCAGCGACACGGAGAGGAAGAAGACTGTCTCAATTTAATCAAACTAATATTGATTCAATCGATTGATTTGTAGTTGACGCCTCATTACTGTTTGTCGAGTCGTACGAGTTTGTACTAGACAATGCAAGGGCGACTGGGACGTCCAATTTGTCACAACAAGCCATTGGCCGTGAACACTACAGCTTAATTAACGCCTTCAGTTAATCAATTAGGAATGTATGCCTTTACAGTTCCGAACTTCCGATCTTTTGTTCCCATGGGTCTTTCCGGTATGATTAATAGTCAGAAGAAGAATTCTTTAATAGCAAAATACAGTAGTGTTTAAAAGAAATGCATGATGGTGTTGTTTGTGCAGGATTACTGGAGATTACCTATTATGTTTCGCTTTTCCGTTTGGTAGATTGGGCTGGTAGGTACCTATGAGGGGTTTGACAAGCAGGCCCAAAGTACTTGTTATTGGTTACTTATGAATGCACTCCTAGTCTATGGAC
This sequence comes from Brachylomia viminalis, assembly GCA_937001585.2. NCBI lineage: Eukaryota > Metazoa > Arthropoda > Insecta > Lepidoptera > Noctuidae > Brachylomia > Brachylomia viminalis. The sequence goes on from OW443317.2 coordinate 6,971,240, forward strand.
ATGACATCGGCAATCATTAATTTATTTATGTATTATCCAGTATCCTCATATCTAACCTCGTAGTATCGTCATAGATTCAACGTGATTTTCTTAGGTGATCTATTCTAGACTTTTATTTTAAACCAGCATGAGCTTCTTTTTCGTGTCTAATATTATTGATCTTCTTTACCTATGAAATTGCCGTTTAGTATACAGAAAGTTAAAGTAATTTTTATATAAATATTTTTTATTTCTATCAATCAAAATATGCGCTGGCAGAGATGCATCGGTAGCAACGGTAATTTTTCAATGCATTTCTTGTAGGAGTCATGTGTACGGGAGCCAAAAAAACTCTTCAAAGGCATTAGGCCTCTCAGGTATTGAATTATTTCCGTGCCAAGAAGTTGTCCAAATTTTGGAAAAAGTAGAAGTCTCTCGGCGCAAGGTCTGGCGAGTACAGTGGATGATGCAAAACTGCCAACCCTAGCTCTTGTAGCTTAGAGACCGTCTGTTGTGCCGTATAAGGTCAAGCGTTGTCGTGTAGGAGCAGCGGGGAAGAGCGATTAAAACCAAGGTTGGCCGGAGATTTGCGAGCTTCTCCATCATTGTGTCCAGTTCCTTACAGTACCTACGCGTCTGCGGCAATGCTGGTGCCACTTGGTAAGAAGCTGTGATGAATTATACCGACACTAGACCACCAAACAGTGATGATCAAAAAGAATCAATGTTTCATCGCAGGTGACAATGCGGTTCAAAACCCCTTCGTTTCTGTGCAAGGCATACCTCAACGCATTCGTCGCGCTGGTGATCGTTCAGTTCGTGCGGCACCCACTTATTAAGTTTTTTTACCTTGCCAAATTGACGCAAATGAACCAATATTGTTTTGATGCTAGCGTTGAAAGCTGCTGATAACTCTGCCGTAGATTGAGTATCGTCAGCTTCCACTGCCGCCTTTAATTCGCCGTTGTTGACTATAGTTTTCGGGCAACCACGGGGTGCATTATTTAGATCAAAATTTGCCATATCGGAAGCGTTCAAACCAATAACGTGTCGAGTTCGTTTTTGTGTTCACTCCGTACACGTAATTAATGTTGCGAGCCGTTTGTGCGGCATTGCTACTGCTACGGAACTCGTATTCCATCATTACTCGTATTTTTATCGTGTCCATATTGATGAAAAAGATACAAAATGTAGTGAAAACAAAACACTAATCAATAAACAAATGACTAAATTTGAAAAAATAATTCCATATTTTTTTAATAAAATTCATTTGAATTTAGAATTTATTGCCAGCAATACATACATTACGTTTCAAATGGACAGTATTGTAAAATGGAAACTTCATAGCTAAAGACCTATTTTATAGACCCATTAACAATTATTTTATTTATCTAATAAAACTTTACGCACAAGTAAAAAAAATACTGTACCTACAAAGGCGGACTTAATGCCTGATGCATTTTCTACCAGTCAAACTTAGGCTGATGCAGAGATATACCATGGCAGGTGCAACATACGGGATAGATAGCTCGGAAATGACCCACACGTTCCCAAAAAACTTCTCGAATCAACTACAGCTCCACTTTTCCGTACCAACTCGGCCTCATTCAACCAATCGCAGGATGTAATCAACCTCACCCGTCTCGCATACTAATCTACAATCATTACTTCCACAACACATAACAATACTTACCTACCTTCCAAAACTGTTGGTACAGTTGCTTCTTGTCTGTTTAAATTCATATTCTATGCACGTAGTTATAAATAAGCGTCTACATTGATCTGTTTCGCTTTCCTCAGCCATAGAAATAGTAAATGATAAATGATTTTATTTCTGTAAGTAGGTTTGAACAAACACTTTTACACGTCAATCATATATTTTTTTTTTTTTTTTAAACTAGATGAGGTCGGTACTTCGTCTATATAAGAAACTCCTGCTTCCTACAGATTTATATCCCTTACAAGCATGTTTGCCTGAGGGTCTAGAAAAAGTGATATACTTCGCGATAACGATGATGGAAAAGTGAAAAATTTATTGGATTGTCATAATATGCTACCGAAAAGCTTATGTTAATCTTGTCGAAAGTTGTTGTGGGTAAACGAAATGCTTTGTGAGCGATTGTTACTAGTCTAGGCCCTCAGACCAATGCAGTCAAAACTAGTCAATTAGGTAATGTAATAAGTTGGTGTAGTTTGTGGTAAGTTAATTAGGTAAGTATATGTATTTTATTTATAGTTTTAATAAGTTTATGCGTGTCTATATATTTTAAAATATTTATTTCTAAATTATCATTATAAATTTTAATCATTTTTTTTTATTCAACGCCACGGTTGGCGCAGTGGTTAAGCGATTGACTGCTGCGCTGCGTGTCGTGGGTTCGATTCCCGCACGGAACAAATATTTGTATGACCTGCAAGTAGTTGTTCCGGATCTGGCTGTTTGTGTTGAGTTTAAATGTTTGTAAACGCACCCACGATACAGGAGAAATTCCTAGTATGGGGCAACGTTTAAAAAAAAAAAAATATTACACCTACCACTGTTTGTCTCTGGATCACCCAAAGGTTGACTGGCAGACCGACTCCGCCTCTGTACATGTGTGTGCTTGAACTGTTAAATAAATAAACTAGTCAGTTCTACCTTCAGATACGTCTGATCTGACCAAAATCCGTATCGTGTGTGTAACGTTCCGGGCCGGTTAAATTACTTGAGGAGCGGCTTTTATTTGTTTACAAAAAGGAAGCATACGAGTGTCATTTCTCCTTAAAGTCGTTTATTTTAGTCTATGTTTTAAAAGTCCTTATCTCAGTCCAATGAACTGTTTGTTGTGGAAACAGACGGGAGATAATTATGATTGTACAGGTGAATACGGGTGTTTAGAGTCCGTAGTCGGATAAACTTTCAATATTTATCGTTGTATTCTACCTTGTTATGCTGGCTGGTGCTTCTGTGATACAAATATTATACAACTAGTACTACTGGTTGCAACTACCTCGTTGGTCTATAGTGGTTGCAAGAGTGACATTTGATAAGCGTGGGTTCGATCCCCAAATAAGTACATAATATTATGAAATTTCTCAACGGCAGGCCGGATGATAATGTCTAGAGGGTCGTCCCAAATACAAATGAGACCTACCTAAACATAACTGGTGAAATGTCAGAATGTTGGTGTACCTACTTGTAAACCCCTGCCAACCCCTTTTTTTTTAACGTTGCCCCATACTAAGAATTTCTCCTGTATCGTGGGTGCGTTTTACAAACATTTAAACTCACATACACAAACAGCCAGACCCGGAACAACTATTAGCAGGTCATAGTCATACAAATATTTGTTCGGTTTGCTCAATATTATAATTGAATACGAGAGCTAAATCAGTTTCAATAATAAGTAATTTACAAAGTATAAAATATCAAGATTATTTTACACACTCATTTGTTTATGAAGATCTGTTGTTTGATTATTTTCCTTGAACTACCGGAAATGTTGTTATGTAGGTATTAATATTTGGGTTGTAAAAACTAATGATGTTAGGTACTAATTAAACTTTCATCTTAAAACGCCTTTGCATTTGTGAATATTAGCATTGTTTAATTATAAAAGAATTAACTGATAAGCACCCAAGATCGAAATCGAACCCGCGATACGCAACGCAGCAAACCGCGCCGTCACCCTTCAGTGATTACTGGCGAGATATTACTTCGTCATAGGTTTTTTGATCCGTAGTTAACTCAACCATTAGTAAAATAAAAAATATATATTATGGTAAAATGTATTGATCAAATCAACATATTTTGCCAAAATGTAATCATTAGCTCATTAGTTCTATTTCTTTGAAATTAACAAAATTTAACCATACAGTTTTTTTAACTTTAAAGTTTAAAGCTAATACTGGACATAACCGCTCACTCCGCGCCGCTGTCACTTGTGACGTATAAAATCTGTCATGTAGGTACCTATTGGCGTGCGACCTGTGACGCGACAGGTTTATGACCCCGCTCGCAAAAAATGGTCCACTCAAGTTTTTATGGCCTCTACGCACTTTAAGTAATTTATTTTGTGTTCTTGAATAAACAGACCATACTATAAAATATAAACAGTATTCGTATTGAGTTGAATTTGAGTGAGAGAGTTGAATTTTGTAAATAGATGACGTCATAATAATAACGACTTTGACTAACGGTTTGTTTAAGTATTTTTTTTTTGCCCTAAACCATGTTTTTATGATGTTTTTTTGAAGCGAAGATAGGAAAGTTGAGCATCTTAATCGTAGACAGATAAGAATGTTCATGGTAGCTTGTGGGTAAGTAATAACAACAGTTCATCGATCAGGTTAAGCTACGCTTGCCGCGGTTGGTACATGGATGGGTGACCGTCTTTACATAGGTACCTACCAATACCCCACCGTGGGTGGCTCAGAAAGCACGTTAAGCCGTTGGTCCCTGGAGTCATTCGTCGATCTTTGACAGTCGTTACGGGTCGTCAGAATCCCGAAAGTCTAACAACCAGTCTTACCAATTTAAGGGGTATCGTATTACGGAGTACCTGGGTTGTCGAGGTCAGATAGGCAGTCGATCCATGTAAAATACTGGTATTCAGTTGCATAAGGTTAGACTGGAAGCCGACCCCAACATAGTTGGGAAAAGCCAAGCAGATGATGAGACAGATAAGATTTTTTTTAGACAACATCCACACAAGGTCTTCAGGTCCCGAACTAGGCAGAGCCTGTACTACGGTAACCTGATGACTGATATACATCCGCGGTGGACGCTCCGGGCGTCGGGAGCCGCGTGACGACCCCCGGCCACCGTAGGCGCGGGCCTGCGGGCGGTGAGTAATGGGTAGCTCACCGTCCGATCAGGACCAGGCCCGTGCTGGACGGCGCGTACGTGTTCCACGCGCGCCTCAAAGAGATGTCAGCATCGAAGAGGGGGCCCACTAGGGCCCAAGCCTGCCGGGAAAGCGGGATCATCCAAAAGGGGTACCGCTGACCCGGAACATAAAGGGCCAAGGAAGGAACACGGGTGGGTTTTAGTCAGTAAGAGTCTGACACTCCCTTCCGCTCCACCCAGAGCGGGAGGGGTCATTTGATGACTTCCCATCATCAAAAAAAAAAAAAAAATGACTGATATACATACTTATACTACATATACGCACCCAGACACAGGTCAAACAGACATGTTCATGCACACAAATGTTTGACTTGTCCGGGGATCGAACCCGGGACCAGCGGCTCAGAAGGCAGGGTCGCTCCCAACTGCGCCAACCGGTCAGTCAATTGAATTAAATCAATCAGTCAAAACAAAGAATGTAGTGCAGATAAGTCGATAGAATTCAGACGTACTTATAAAACATAGAAAGGTTTGGTTTCATTATAAGCACGGAACTGCATCGACTATTTCCTTGATTATCTCGCAGATGTGTTACGAAACCAAGCAATTATTGTGAGGTTCAATTGTTGATCAGGAAATATGCATTAAGTGCAGCACAGCAATCATTGCAACTACAAGACATAATAAATTAGGAACATGGAATTACCATTCCGGTCTTTTCAGACTTCACAATAAGTGAGACGGACGTGTTTTTGTTAAGTACGTACACAACTTAAGCATTAGGAATAGCTGGTAGGTAAGTGTCACTCTGCCTGTGAGTAAGCACTTCTTAGTAATTGCTGGTCTTAGTTGACTTTTAGGATTCAAGGACCAGCACGTTTCTTAAATTGTATCATATCAACTAACGACACGGTACCAACTTATAATGTACTTACAAGGGTTCTATAGATTAAATGCTTCCATCAACGATAGCAATAAATTAGACGTAGTCCACGAACAGCACCCGTCCGAATAGCACCGGCGCGAATAGCACCGAGCCTAGTCCACGAACAGCACCTATCAATATTTTTGGCAGGTGCTATTCGTGGATACAAATCTATTTTATTATTTGTGTCCACGAACAGCACCTACGGCTCGGCAGCCTAGTGCTGGGATGCATTTGTTTAACAGGACATTATTAAATGAAACATATCGATAAAAATCACTAGAACGTTTATTAAGAAATATGTCTAGGCGACATTTAAATATAAGAAAAAACAATAAAAAGCCTTATGATAATAATTATTAATCTTACAAAATAATAAATCTGTAACACTTTCTTAATTTTTAATGTATCACAATCAGTCTTTTCAGATCACCTCACCTTTATTGCAAAATTAGACTTAGTTTAATCTTACTAAATAATATCACTTTCTTATTTTATAATATATCACAATCAGTCTCCACATATCACATTTATTGAAAAATCAGCAAATACAAATATTTCGGTCTAGGCGACATTTAAATATAAGAAAAAACAATAAAAAGTCTTATGATAATAATTACTAATCTTACAAAATTATAAATCTGTAACACTTTCTTAATTTTTAATGTATCACAATCAGTCTCCACATATCACATTTATTGAAAAATCAGCAAATACAAATATTTCGGTCTAGGCGACATTTAAATATAAGAAAAAACAATAAAAAGTCTTATGATAATAATTACTAATCTTACAAAATTATAAATCTGTAACACTTTCTTAATTTTTAATGTATCACAATCAGTCTCCACATATCACATTTATTGAAAAATCAGCAAATACAAATATTTCGGTCTAGGCGACATTTAAATATAAGAAAAAACAATAAAAAGTCTTATGATAATAATTACTAATCTTACAAAATTATAAATCTGTAACACTTTCTTAATTTTTAATGTATCACAATCAGTCTCCACATATCACATTTATTGAAAAATCAGCAAAATCAGCCTTAGATCCTTATTGATGTACTAATAACAGCGCTCCGTGAACATTTTGTATATTGTCCTTCACTATCCGTCGATTGCGCAGGTGTTACATTATTCTAATTTAAATTTAAAAATAGAAAGCCTTAAAATCGCAGCTTTTCCATGCAGTGGCCAAGAGAAATAAATCCACTTTTATATTCTTTTATAATATTGTCTATTAGTTGGTTTCTTTTTGCGGCATTTTTTTGTGAATTAGAAGTAGCAAATTTTTTTCGTATGTCAGTGAAATTCTTACAGTTTTCCTGTAAGACTCTTAAAACATTAAGTAAGTTCTTATTATTTTTATTAATTGATTTGTTAATGACCGAATAATGAGTCTCAGTATAATTGTTCGTTTTGTGAGTCTGGCCATAACAACACCATTTGTTTGACCAAAATTTGTGGTCAATCCATTGTGTGATCATGTAGTCGTTAAATTTTGTTATATTACTATCTTGAGGACTCTCACTCATAATGTAAAGCCAAGCGTCATCTAAATCATTCGGTGGCAAATAAGGGAGCACTGTACATAGAGCAACGTGCTTTCTATATATACTATTGTCGTTAAGACCTAGCTCCTTCTGTTTTTTTTTTAACGCCTTCTTAAAGTGAAAGTAACATCCCTTTACTGCTACGTTGGGAAATACAGACAGTATTCCTCTCACTGCGGCTTCTTCAAAGTCACTCGTGAAAAAATCTACAGTCATTGCTGGTATCGAAGATTTTAATAATTGAAATAATGTTTTATATGTAGACATTTTTTTATTTAGAAGCATAGCATATGCTAACGGCTTAACGACACCATCGATATCACCATGGATACTATAAATCTGCAGAAAAGGTTTCGGCGCAGATTTAAAAGTTCCATCACAATACAGATGACGTGTTTTGGCAAGTTCTTCTTTGCTTCTTGACGTGGCGAATAGTAGAATTCGATTTTTCCCATCGTAGTAATCAGCTAACAAGAAGTCCAAATATTGTTTGGGTACCTTAAAATAAATAGATTAGCTTAGTTTAGGATTAAATGGTGCTGTATATAGATGTCCAAACATTATTACTATTATACTCCTATAATCCATAAGCAATATCATAAAATTACATTTTTAATAAATATAATTATAAAAAACAAATAATATTTAAAAAAAATATTTAATAATATGGGGAAAGTACCTAGAAAAGGTGTTCATAAATAGACAAATTAGGTAGATATATCATTGTGTGTAACAAAATCACGGATCTAGAAAAAAATTAAAACACTAACTTTCAACGTACAGTTTTAGCAAAATAAAAAAATAGTTGTTTTAATTTTTTTACTTCATAGTCTATGTGAACTACTACCTACTGATTAAATTTATATATTTCAAATTGCAATTTTTTATATTGTGAATAAAAAAATAAAAGAATAATAATATAATATAATAATATTAATAGGATGGCGGCTAGAAGATTACTTACTTGTACCTCGCCCGCGGTTTTTGCATTTAGTCGGCTAACTCCACAAGCCCTATTTCTTATGTTATAAAGACTAGACTTAATGTTTTTATAATTTGGGCAATCGGCTACTAAGTTGAGACCTTCATCGAGTAGTTTATTTATTTTGCTCTTGTATAACGTAGGAATAGGACCATCGGTGGCTGCAGCTTCTTGTCGAAGTTCATCCATACTTTTCTTTATTTCTGTCTGGGCACTGCTCATGGGTTCACAGGTGTGTTCTGTAATTTTTATTACATCTTCATTGCCATCAAGCGTCAGGAACCCTCTACACGATATTTTTATGCACCGCCATAACACATTAGCATTATTTTTATATGTTTTGAATTTTCTGTACTGTCTATCACTATGTATTAGTAATGGCGCTCCTTTTCTACTGGAAATGTAGCTAATGTTACTATTTTTATCACTTCTACCGGCAACAGGCTCCATTATTGTGTTTTATAGATACTCACTAATAAATCTACTACACCTTTTGTTAGCACGGAACATACAGATACAAACTATTATAAACTATTCTTGTGACGTCCCTTTGTGCCCTGCCGAGCTATCCGAACTAATAATATTATTTGCAATTTTACGTAAACAAGCTCCGGAAGCGTTCGGTTAAATTCGTCATACTTTCGTGTGCTCCGGCGCATTGTCGCGTCGCTAGAACAGTGACAAGAAATCACGGCTACACGATAAACAGTCTTAACGCACTATCAGCCAAAGGTCCAATGTATGGCGTCCGATGGGTGGAATCGGTCGAAAATTGCTTGCTCGCAATGCGCAAGGGTACGACAAGCTGCACCCTATAAGAATTGTAGAGTAGCGATACTGTGTCACGTGTCTTTGCACGTTACACAGTATCGCTACTCTCATCACCTTTGATGTGAATAGACTGATTGTGATACATTAAAAATTAAGAAAGTGTTACAGATTTATAATTTTGTAAGATTAGTAATTATTATCATAAGACTTTTTATTGTTTTTTCTTATATTTAAATGTCGCCTAGACCGAAATATTTGTATTTGCTGATTTTTCAATAAATGTGATATGTGGAGACTGATTGTGATATATTATAAAATAAGAAAGTGATATTATTTAGTAAGATTAAACTAAGTCTAATTTTGCAATAAAGGTGAGGTGATCTGAAAAGACTGATTGTGATACATTAAAAATTAAGAAAGTGTTACAGATTTATTATTTTGTAAGATTAATAATTATTATCATAAGGTTTTTTATTGTTTTTTCTTATATTTAAATGTCGCCTAGACATATTTCTTAATAAACGTTCTAGTGATTTTTATCGATATGTTTCATTTAATAATGTCCTGTTAAACAAATGCATCCCAGCACTAGGCTGCCGAGCCGTAGGTGCTGTTCGTGGACACAAATAATAAAATAGATTTGTATCCACGAATAGCACCTGCCAAAAATATTGATAGGTGCTGTTCGTGGACTAGGCTCGGTGCTATTCGCGCCGGTGCTATTCGGACGGGTGCTGTTCGTGGACTACGTCATAAATTAAGGATTAGCAACAAAAACACATCGCTCAAGTGGACGCGATTGCATATAAGTAGCTTAATTATAAACCTTAACACTCAAACATAAAGTTTAAATAATTATATTTAATACTTCGATTGAAAGGTACTTATGTAAGTGAATAAAAAAAATTGAATAATAAAACAATTACTAAGCTTGAAAAAACTATGTTGCAAAATAAGGGTGTTTTTGTTGCGCTCATCGGAAATCTAGTACTATTGTTGTTCAAAGATAAAATTTTATGACACTAAGTAACCGGTGAAAGAAAACATCTGCATCGTAAGGAAACCGATAAGCCCTAGAACAGAAATTCGAAGACATGTGACATCTACCTACCCGCACTGGGCCTGCGTGGTGGATTATGGCCTGCTCCCTCTCACAGAGAGAAGGCCTGTGTCCCAGCATCGGATCGTTATAGGCTGATTATGTAAGTAAATCAAGACTCGGTGGACGACCTACAGAAGATCGCGGGAAGACCTGGATGAGACTCGCACAGACCAGAAGGGCAATTCCCGTATTTTTAAGAACATTCGTATTCTAATCTCAGTCTCAATCTGTCAAAAATTGTATAGCGTTTACCTAAATGACATTTGATTGTCGCTGAGATGAGATTGCGACTGGATTTTGAACGTTTTTAATTACAGGAAATTGACCTTCAGGAAAGCATGGTACAAAAGGGAGGAGGCTTTTACTTAGCAGTGGGTGGAACAAGGCTGATAATGACAATGATGATGAAGTCACAACTCACCATGTACCTACGCAGATACAGAGAGATGCTCCCTCTACACTGACTAACTTTACTATTTAACACCAATAAACATTGTCTGTATCAATTATTAGCACTCCATCACTAACTAACGATGCAACGCCACAAAAAGTAAAAGAAATGCTTTAATTACAGCGAACACGAAAGGATACGCAACACGTTAATGATTAAATAACTAATTTTTGTTATTAAACTTGGTTGCGTCGAGAGAGCGATGCTCGAATGCTTGATGCTCCATTGTTTGAGCATCGAAGTGTGTAAGTGGGACGAGTGGTTTAGTTTGCACAAATGGTATGGCGATGGCGTGGCTTCCTTAATTCCGAGTCCTAATGTTTTGTCGGTTTGAGCAATAGTGGCCTTAATATTACTGTGACTAAGTTTAATGCTATTTTTATTATTAGGGTATGTTATTTTCGGTGCTCGTGATTAGAGATCTCTTTTTTGTTTTTATTTTTTTCATAATTATTAGAGCTCATTATGATTTTTTGTATTGATAAATAAACCTATTTTACTTCATTTCTTTCTATTTAATTTAACTGCTTAGAGACTGTTCCTCAAGTATCTTTATGAAAATGTAAACAAATGGTTCACAAAATGTACTTACTTGTGGAAGGCAACTTAATTTGTAGTGCCTACAAATTGAGTGCTTCGATGAGATTGTTATGGGCGATACTTTCTAAATTTACTATCTACCTACTACCATACCCCGTCTCCTGTTTACCTTCCTCCTATTTCTAAATACTTTATTTTTACCCTTTTGCGGAAGAATTCAAACCTGAACAGGATTTGTTTACATTAACATTGATGCTTTTGGCTGACCATAAGTATCTCATTCACCGCCTAACACTTGAAAGAAAATAAATGATCGTAACTAATTAATAGAGAGCAAGCACCTTATAAAAATGGTCCTTTGTGTCGGTAAAATCCTGAGATGAAAATCTATGTTCTGATTTACAAGAGCAGATTTTAACCACCTCTGTAATGAAAACCACACAAGAGAAAGCACAATAACAACAAATTAATCAATCAATTTATTCATTATTATTATCAAACAGACAATACCACAAAATAAACCAAGGTAATGCAGTTCGTGCAGCCATAACAGTTCTTTAATAAAACAACATTCCTAGGACAAACAAAGTAGATACTTTGTTATTCCTAGTACCTACCAGTTGAAGTACTACATTAGATACTCGTAACTAGAGTCCGACCGAAAACAGATTTGTTTTTTTCGGCTCGAAAACGAGCGCGAAATTCGGCCTGATTTTCTTTTTCGGCCGAACAACGAAAACGATTTTTCTTTGGTACCTAAATGTAAAAGAAATGCCGAGTCCATCTTTTAATATATTAAACCGTTTAAACTTAAATGACACGAAACTTTATACTTTTCCCAAACCGTTAGAATAGAATAGAATAGACATTTATTTTGCAAATATGGGTAATACATAATAGGTGATAATGATAAGATACACTTGCGTGCAAAAAAATCGATCTACTCAGTTTTCTTCGATTTGAAACAAGATATTTCAACCACTTTAATTAACAATAACCTAATATTTTGTGTACTAAAATATCTCTTAATATATGTAGATTACGTCTGAGAAAAAATGTTCAAAACCGATTCATTCGTTTTTGAGAAAATCGCGAACTTAAAAACATACGGGTTGAATAAAAACCTCTTTTTTTTAAGTCGGTTAAATATTAAAGTTTCATGATCCATAATCAATCAGTAATAAACAAAATTAAGATTTTATCAACTTCACTGACAAAAAAAAAAGTCACGCAGTTTTTTCAAGCATTAGTGAGTGTTGAAGAATCGAGTCGATCTAGTCAAGAATATTGTTTATATCAAAGTATGTATATGGTTTAAGTAAATAAACTTTATCTTACCTACCTTTACACAGTACCAAATAATTAAAATATACATTAACATTTTTGAAATATCTTGGCCCAGTTTTTTTGCACGTAAGTGTACATTAAAGCTCAGCCATATTTCACCATTTGGCATGCAAACATTTGTTTATCATTTATCTACTTAAAATAAACCAAAAGCCAGATTCATCAAATCAAGATATTTAATAATAATAATAATATGAGACAACATCCACACAAGGTCTTCAGGTCCCAAACTAGGTAGAACCTGTACTACGGTAACCTGATGACTGATATACATACTTATATACATATATAAACACCCAGACACAGGTCAAACAGACATGTTCATGCACACAAATGTTTGACTTGTCCGGGGATCGAACCGGACAATTATATTAATAACTTGTTCGATTATTAATATAATCAAACAAGCGGATGTTGTATGCGATATACAATATATTTTTTTCGGCATTTTCGCAGTTATTGTGCTTTTAATTGTTGTAACCATCGATTCTCTCTGAATAAAAGCTTTTGCTTTCACCCCAAATAAGCATATTTTGGCCGAAAATTGCCGAAAACCGAAAAAGAATTTCGACTAGACTCTTCGCAAAACACGTCACGCACGGTATTTAGGTGAGCTACAAGTTCTAAGAAAATTACATTAAAACTTGTTAACGAGAAGCAAAATTGAATTTTCTTGTTAACTTCTCTCTACATGAAAGTTTGGGATGTGAATTCGACAGACTACTTAATGTTAAGAATAAGAGGGTGTTGTTTGTGGTGGTGAATGTGAGGTGAGTGTGGGAGCGAGACAAAGCACAAAACACTGGATATTCTTGTGTAATAAATGTTTTGGGTGAGTACATTATAATGCACGCACGGTAATACCTTTTTTTATTATTTTTTTTTGCCAGGGGCCACGGTATCCCTCTCGGACTTTCCCTCAACCCTGGTAGGCATCGGCCCTAGCGGACCCCGTCATGGATGATGACATCTCTTTGAGGCGCGCGTAGAAAACTACGCGCCATCGACCCGGGCCTGGTTTCTGACCATTGCTCGCCGTTCGCAAGCCCGTGCCTACGGTGGCCGGGAATCAGCTTGCGATTCCCGACGCCCAGGGCGTCTCCTGCGGCGGCTAGGGGCGTGGGGCCGCAGATTTAGCCTCTTCCTCACGCGTTCCGCCTCCTCCTTCGCGAGCATTACTGCTTCGCAGAAGAAGGTGACGGCTTCCCAACCCCTCTCACTCCGTACCATGGCCTGGACCAGGGCCGGACGCGAGAGATCGCCACCGCCAATCGCCTGCAAGAGGACACGGTGATGCTCCGCCCAAGCCGGGCAGACCTCCAACGAAGGTGGCCCCTTAGAAACAGTGATTTTTAGTATAGCCATTCACCCAATTATTCGATAGCTAAATTCCAAATTTAACGTTTGGTATCTTGATGATGGAACTTTGGGAGGCGATGTAGATACCGTTTTAAATGACCTAAAATTCTTTAAAAAATTACTTCATTCCATTGGCCTTGATCTCAACCACTCGAAATGTGAACTTTATATGGCGGACAGTACTGACAGACATCTGACACTCCCCAAATTTAAGGCTCCAGAAATCAGTAAGTGGGAGTCGGGTCTTTGGCTTCATGCACTACCTTCGTCGAACATAGGCACTTTGTTCGACGACACTACCTTCCGCCTCGCTGCTTCCCTACGACTAGGAGCTCCTTGTTGTTCACCTCATCGCTGTCACTGTGGCAAAGTTATCAACAGCCTCGGACACCACGGCCTGTCTTGCAGCCGAAGGGCGGGTCGCTTAGCTCGGCTCGCGAACATAAATGACATCATCCGACGAGCTCTTGTCATCGTCGGCGTTCCAGCTGTATTAGAACCTAATGGCTTGGCACGCGACGATGGCAAGAGACCAGACGGCATGTCTTTATTTCCTTGGAAGGTTGGTAGGTCTTTACTGTGGGACGCAACGTGTGTCGATACTCTTGTGCCATGCCATCTTCCTGACTCGGCGTACTGTGCTGGCGCTGCTGCTGCGGAAAACCTCAAGCGGCGAATGTATAATAACCTTATCGGTAATTATATTTTCGAGCCGTTTGGGGTTGAAACCCTCGGGCCGTGGGGTTCGAATGCTCACAGTTTGTTCAACGAAATCTCCAAACGGCTTGCTGACACTTCCCGTGACCCAAGGGATGGCATTTACCTTGGCCAGAGGCTAAGCATTGCCATACAACGTGGCAATGCCGCCAGTCTCTTGGGTACATTACCAGTCGACAGCGATGCGGAGGAATTTTTCGACGCCATATTTTAATTTGTTAATAGTATTAGTTAGTTTAGGTTATTATATTTTAATTTGAATAGTTTGATAGTATACGTATAAGAAGTTTTTGTAAACATGATTAAATAACAGATAGATTGTACGAAATTGGTTTATACTTATTTAGCCAGGAAAACGTAACAACACAGACTAAGTAGGTAACAAACAGGCAGTTATACAGGCAGAGAGTACTCTTTTATAATAATTAGACAAGCTCGCGACTTCGTACCTGTCAAAATTACGAATGTTCATACAAACTTTGACCCCCTATTTAATCCCCTTAGGGGTAAAATTTCCAAAAATCCTTTCTTAGCCTCCTTTACCATTTAAAGAACGTACTTGCCTTTCCAATTTCGTTTTTAGTCAGTCAGTGAGTGGTAGTTCGCTTCAGAAAGATAGATAGCAGAAGACTAGATATATATAATGTAGAATATAAACGGTATAATTATGTACTCAGTAAACTTGGGAAGTTATGTTATACAATAACGAGTCATGAACTAACCAGTTATCGAAACAATCTCAATAGCAATATTATGTAACCGTAAACAAATACTACCAACAGAATGATATTCGATTGTTTCTTCGATAAGAGCTGTGTCAGACACCAACAATCCGAGTTACAAATGACAATGCCCAAAAGTAGGAACAAAAATTGATGATACTAAAAGTGAGTTTCTCTAAACCTCGTCCTTTCTTGTCCTGGAGTCCACCTCAAAACTTCAAGAGGCGGCTCAAGTGCTAACTGTACGCCAGCTGTACATATTGCTAATTGTGCTTCTTCAACACTCCGATTTACCTGAAGAAAGGAGAAAGCGCATAGCCCGCTCCAGAAGAAACTACGCAATATGTGAGTCAACTGCTGTCAGTACCTATTTGAGAAAAGATTTTTTCCATTTCGAGGAGGCGAATTAATTAGGTAAGTACTAAATAAAATCATCAATATAGCTACCTGTCGTAAAATTGAATGTAGGAACAAGGTATGTAGGTATGTATATTCTCATATTATTTGTTTTATTTTATTAAGTGAATTGTTTTAGATTGTAGGTATGTATTTTATTTTCTCTTTTACTCTTACGCACGCTGTCTACATCTCTAAATCTACTATCCTATGGCAGGTATGCTGGAAGATATTTCATTAGAAATAAGCATTACCTTGCTAACTTTTTTTTTGTTCTTTTCTTCTTGTCTGTTTATATAATGATGTCTGTATATAAATGGTTAAATAAATAAATACATAAAAAAATGGTTACTAAATCAAAGCTACGCTGAAACGGATAAAGTCCTTGAGATAATTAAAGTAACAATGTATATTATTATTGTAATTGTTTATATTATTTATTTTATTTTTTGGGCTTGTTTCACTGTTCTGAGTGTCTCCTACCAACGGGAAGCTAGTGGGAGAATTGTGAGACAATTAGTGCTTGGTAGTTTTTTGTATCGTATGTGCAATTAATGTAGATATACATTACACACCCCCCCCCACACACGCTCACTCACACACACACACCCACATACATACGCTCACACACACTATCAATCACTCGCATTTCCGCGTTGACAACCTTTATTATGTGATATTATAATGGGGTCCTGGCGTTCTAAAATAAAGGCCTATATAGGCTTAGTTTAGACTAGATCTCCCACAATTTTTTTTTCTTTTTCGAAATATGTATCATCATAATATGTAAAATGTAGCTTGATAGTAATATATGGAGATAACTAAACATAATTTTTATTTATTTATTTTATTAATCGGTACGAAGTGTGGTCTCTTATGTGTTTAATTTTTGATACTAGGACAAAAATCAGGACGATGAGAAAAATGCGATAACTAAGGTTCTGACTTTGTGTGGGTACTAAAATTGTTTTTCCAAAAATACACATTTGTTTACATGTTTGATAACTAAATCTCAAACGAGGTTTACACATACCACCCAAAAGGACACCAAATTCATTCAAACAATATCATTCAAATCGGAAGTGATAAGCCCACAACACCACAATAACCTCAATAATCAACCTACTTCCTACAAATATAGAATCCTTTTCACATTGCCGATCAGTTTACAGTTAGCACCGTTTCTGAAGGCGTGATGATATGGCGTGGTGCGTGAGTTGGGTTTAAGAACAGTTCAATGGTTGGTGCCTCAGGGAGTAACGTGGACAGAATGTAGATACGAGGAAACAATTTGAGCCTCGTTTTGAAGATCTAGGTTGCATATTGCACTTAGATATGAAGTTCAGAGTACCTACTTCAGAGCTCACGGCAACAGTTGTAATTTTTCATTCAACACAAACATTTTTTTTATACAATCCTTTTTTTTTCGGGCATAAATCCTATGATTATTCTGTTTGGAGTGAATAAAAGGTTATCGGACGTCTATCGACAAATTTTTTCCTGGTACCAAGAGTTGGTAGTACACGACATAATTACACTCGTGCTGAATAACTGAGGGGCAATTCCCGTAATTTTAAGACCGTTCGCATTCTAATCTCAGTCTCAATCTGTCAAAATTACAATCTTTTTACATACATTTTTGACAGGTTTTTGACATTGATTGTCGCTGAGATGAGATTGCGACTTGAATTTGAACGTTTTTTAATTACGAGAATTGGCCTACTGATCGCTGTGTGTTGTCAACTTGTCATTGTCTAAGACGATGAGTAAGAGCAATTAAAGAGTATTAAATATCATTAAAATTA
This sequence comes from Brachylomia viminalis, assembly GCA_937001585.2. Lineage (NCBI taxonomy): Eukaryota > Metazoa > Arthropoda > Insecta > Lepidoptera > Noctuidae > Brachylomia > Brachylomia viminalis. The sequence goes on from OW443317.2 coordinate 6,988,722, forward strand.
ATTACCTATGTTGCCAATAAGTAGGTAGGTACATAAATATCTAATAAAGAATTTAAAATTCCATGAAGTGAGATAGGAACTCACTTCATGGAATTTTAAATTCTCTATGGTTTCCTTTCAGATCTACCTACAAAAAAAAAATCGTTACTTTAATTGTAAAAATACAATGTAACAGTGAGTGAGTTTTAATATTAGAAAAATAATAATTTTGATTAATTTTTTAATTGTGATATTTAATTGTTTAATGAGTTTGCGCGACAAAGTGTGGCATGAGGGTCTACTTTATAAAATTAAAAAGTCGCTACCACACTCGTTCTTCCTCATACTGAAATCATACCTTGAGAAACGTTGTTTTGAAGTTAAGTACAAAAACGAACTGTCGGAACTGTATGAAATAAAATCAGGTGTACCGCAAGGTAGCATCCTAGGGCCAGTGCTGTACATCATCTACACTGCTGACTTACCTGCTACGGAAAAAACCACAGTTGCAACATACGCAGATGACACAGCCCTACTTGCAACACACTCAAATCCCGTTACCGCTTCAGAACATCTACAGTACCACATTCACAAAATCGAAGAATGGCTTAAAGTTTGGAGAATCAGGGCAAATCAAAGCAAGTCCACGCATGTAACTTTTTCCCTCAGAAGAGATACCTGTCCACCAGTGATTCTAAATAATAAAGAAATTCCTCAAGATGACAACGCCAAATATCTAGGTATGCATCTGGACAGGAGGTTAACATGGCGAAAACATATATGGACCAAAAGAAAGCAGTTGGGTGTAAGTCTAAGAAACATGTACTGGTTAATGGGAAAGCACTCACAAATGAGCACACAAAGCAAGCTGACAGTCTACAAAGCAATTCTCAAACCAATCTGGACGTATGGTATCCAGCTTTGGGGCTCGGCCAGCCAAAGTAATATTGAGATTTTGGAAAGGTTCCAGTCGAAGATATTGAGAGTTATATTTGGCATACCACAATATATTAGTAACAAACTAATGTATCAAGACTTGAAAATACCTACAGTCAAACAAGAGATAACACAATACAGCAACAAATACCAGAAGAGAATATCAAAGCATCAAAATAAACTTGCTCTAAAACTAAGTGGTGATGGTGGCCTGCAATTTAAGAGATTGAAAAGACAGCGTCCCAACTCTCCTGGACAGATTTATCTAATTGGAATGAGAAACTTAACTACGAAGTTCTCACCAAGCTCTATTACCTAATAAAATCCAGAAATTTCGGACAAAGGAGCAGCTTATTGTCGTTTACGACAGATTGCTGTGAAGCAGAAAGAACAAAAAAAAAAAAAATTGAGTTTGCGTAGAAAAAAAATATGTTACTTTATGAATTGAAATATTAAAATATGATAATCGATTACGTATTGCTTGTTATCAGGCCAATAAGGTAAGATTATACCCGAATTATCATCCTAGGACCGGTTAAGGCTCAAAAGACCAGCTTGGTTAATTGTACAGAACCCCATATGTTTCCTCGACATTATCACATTTCTGCACAAAGTACTGCAGAAATGAACGAAATATTTAAAAGAACACCGTCGCCATTTCGTGTAATATTTAAACTTCGTTTTACCGGAGCAGTAAATGTTGACAGCCATATAAAACCTTTATTTTAGTTGCGTTTTTATGCAGCCAACTACGAAACAGATGGGACTGATAAAAAATGTTTGTTCGTCTTTTTATGAGGGACCGGTTCCACTACTTTCTGGGTATGCAGATAGAATAAAATGAATATGGGATGCGACTAGTTAATATGTTTTGAAGGTATATGTCTACAACTTCGGTATTCTACATGCATAGGTACATAAATTATAAAAGACCAAAGGACCAGACGGAGGCTATGCCCATATTTTGTCAGTGTGGTAGGCAGACAGGACGGTAGGCACTAGGTTATGTTAATTAAAAGAGGGATGTACTTGCTTCAAGGAAGTCTTCACTCATGAAAATGCTATTTTTTGGTCCAACTCCAAAGTATGAAAAAAAACAACATTTCCCCACATTTTGTCGAGTTATGCGAAGACAAATGTGTAGGTATGGACCAGCACACCAATTTTTCGCGAGCATATTGCTGATAATTAGGCTCAAATCCATATTTTGAGCTGACTACTGAGAACTGCAGTGGCACAGTTACTATTGAAGAACGCCTTACAACAAAGTTACGATAGGCAACATTTTAGCTTGTTCGAATGTTAAAGTCAAGAAATCAACACAAAATTTTATAGCAACGCGTAAAAATACGACGTTTAATGTGAAAAACAACGTAATTGAATGAATTTATTGTAGCATACGGGTCGTAATGTAACTTTCTGTATTTTGCAGCGATAAAAATAATGAGTTTTATATTTAAAAGTTTATTAAGAACCCAATCGTGGCCTAAAGGCTAAAAAAACCGGCCAAGAGCGTGTCGGGCCACGCTCAGTGTAGGGTTCCGTAGTTTCCCGTCCGTCACAATAAGTGTTCCCACTTATGAGTTTAAAGGTGGGTATCCATACTATCCATTATGTTCGCGATCCAGCAGCGCTCCGCGCTCCTGCCATAGCTCCCGGTAGTGGGTACGTGCGCGAACACGGAGCGTGCAATATTGCACGCTCCGCGGCAGTCGTTCCGACTCGTGACGGTTTTTAGCGCGAACACAAAGGGGAGCGCAGTGTGTCAAAGGGGAGCGCATGTAAAGGGCGCGCGACAGATCCATTGGATCAGTTGCAGGAGCGCGGAGCGCTGCTGGAGCATGAACATAGTGGTAACCCAACTTAAAAAGGCTATTTGTTACGGAACTCTAATAATTACGGAACACTAAAAAATAAAATATTATGTAAACGAATTTAAAAAAAAAATACGGGCAAATGAAACTTGACCTCTGGATTGTATAGGCGCTCATACGATTCAGGGACCAAATTATATTGGTTAACTGCAGTTTCCATCTGTTGTTTCCATCCAAGTTCAAAATAATTTTCCTAGAAAGTCCTTATAAAGTTCTACTTTTCAGATTTTTTTCGTATTTTCTAAACTTATGGTTCAAAAGTTAGAGGGGGGGGACGCTTTGTTTTTTACTTTTGGAGCGATTATTTCCGAAATTATTGACATTATCAAAAAATGATTTTAGTAAACCCCTATTCATTTTTAAATACCTTTCCAACAATATATCACACATTAGGGTTAAAATTAAAAAAAAAAACACTTCCCACTTTACATATAGGGGGGCTACCCTAATAAAACATTTTTTTCCAATTTTTATTTTAGCACTTTGTCGGCGTGATTGATACACATATTGGTCCCAAATTTCAGCTTTCTAGTGCTAACGGTCACAGAGATTAAGCGAGGACGGACAGACGGACAGACAGACAGACAGACAGACAGACAGACAGACAGACAGACATGGCGAAACTATAAGGGTTCCTAGTTGACTACGGAACCCTAAAAACGTCAGGGTTAGTTTCATGTGACAAAGTCGGTGTGTCAAACTTTTGAACGTTAAATTTACTTAGCATCTTATGGATATTTATTATAAAGATCACATTTTCCATTTTAAATATAATTTGTTGTGTAATCTTTACTGAGGCGCTCCCTCACTAGGAGTATTCGCCTGTAATGTAATAATCCTAAATTATTATTTATTTAATTTTATTACTTTTAAGAAGGCTTACAGGCTAATTACGAATAAATAGGTAACAACAACATATCATCAAATTGCTAATAACAAGCCTCCACAGATATACCTATAGCATATCGATTATATAAAGCCGGACAATTAAAGTGCATTGCGGTAATATTGCGCAAGCAGGTTAGCTAAGTTATATTTATTTGTTTAAGTTGCTACATATGAGTTTAAGAACCACTAGCCGGTGCCTCATTGACAAAAAATGATTTGGCTAAGAGCGTCCTTGCTGTGCTTATCTTAGTGCAAAATAAGTCAACATCATGCTCAGAAGATACATCATTGAAGCTCCGAGCGCCTCTTTTAAGAAAAGCATTACGCCTATAATTAGTAGTGGCACAAGGCACACCTAGAAGCGGCCTTTTACGTAATCCAATAGTGTTGGTTCGAAATGCTAACCGTAACCTAGCCGTTACAGTCAAATCTTGCTTTGCAAGTAGACTGCGCAGGCCGTCAACTTCTAGGTAGTATAACGAGATAATTGAAACCAGCAGCATAGGAACACGGATAGATCGTGGGTAAGAATTACATTTCTGGTGAATTCTCCCGGGCGCGGTGAGAAGGTTGCACTTGTCGATATTTTTTCTATGTATACAAATTTCGGGAGGGTATTACTCCACTGTTTGACATGGTACATCCAAAGTTAAACATGATATCGTTTTGTCTCGTTATCAATTTTGTCTGTGTGGAAACAGAATAGTAAAATAAAAAGGGGTTAAAAAGTTATGAGCCAAGAAAGACTCGTTTTTCCTGCTAATTTTAACGCAGCTTTGGGCGTAAATAAGTAATAAAAGAAGTGTAAATTCTCCAAAACAATGTCGGTACCGACAAAGCTCAATCATCGAAAAGTTCAATAAATTTTATTTGTAATTGCTTTATGCAGTGGTTTTTTCATAAAACTCTTGTTGCTTGTTTACTATGACTTATCGTGCATTTCACTCAATGTCAGGAAAAAGGACACAATGCCAGCAGGCTTAGCCAAGTTGACAATCTACAATCGATAACGCTATTAGAAAACTAGTCAAATGTATGGGAATGACATCATCTCAACGTTAAGTCACGTGGTCAGAACAAACGAATAGAAAATTCGTAGACAAGTTACAATCGTTCAAAATGTTAGAATGAAATGTGATCGTTTCCACAACGTTGATCGCTACATCCCGTAGATCCGTAGCCAAGTTACAGTTTTGACAAGTGCTAACGAAACGATGTCGAAGTTTTTGAACGACAGCTAAGCGATCGCCGAGACCCAATAGAAAACGATAAAAAAATGGCGTCTATTATGATACAGCTGTGTTGAGACCGAGAACTGTTTTGTTTATTTACCATAATTTTGAACTTTATTTACGATTTAGCATTTAAAATGCATACTTTAAATATGTTGTGGTGCGCTCATAATGAAGAAGTGTTGCTTAGACGCCGAAAAAGAGACGTAAATCGTCAGTGCATGGAGACAATACGCGAAATGCCGGAAACTTTATTTGTTCAGCAATTTCGCCTAGACAAAACTACTTTCCAAGCCCTTTGTCAAGAACTCCACCAAAATACATCGTTGAAAGGAACCAACGAGATTCCCCTAAAAGTTAAGGTAAGTGCATTAAGCTGACTAACGTATAAGTAGTATTGGCAATTTTCCTAATACGCTATCATTTAATTTTTTTAATGTTTTGTGTTTGATAGGTGTTGTGCGCTCTTAGTTTCCTAGCCACAGGATCCTATCAGCGTATTGTCGGCGTCACTCAGCATCATGCCCAACGCACAGCTAGTCGGTGCATCAGACAAGTTGTTGATGCGTTGAACCATCCTGCTGTCATAGCAAAATGGATTGTGTTTCCGAAAACACGTCAAGACAGAGCATTTCTAAAACAAGAGTGAGTAGGTACTTAACAAATGATTTAACAATATTTAAATTATTAAGTGCATGTAATGTAATTCAAATTAACCATTATTGTTTCAGGTTCCAAAGAAGATTTGGTCTGCCTGGTGTAATTGGGTGCATAGATTGTACCCACATAGCTTTGGTAAAGCCCAATGATGAAGAGCATCTTTTTTATAATAGAAAAGGGTATCATTCATTAAATGTTCAAATGGTAGATATTATATTTATCTAAACTCTATGGCATGTTAAAGCTAGACAAATCAATTCTTAATAAAAGTTTTATTTTCAGATCTGTGATACCAATCTTCTAATTTTAAATGTGAATGCAAAGTTTGGTGGAGCTACACATGATTCACATATATGGTCTTCTAGTAGAGTTGAATTATATATGCGTGAACTTCATCAAAATAATGAACAAGTATGGCTATTAGGTAGGTATTAAATAATAGTAAAAACATTTAATCTATAAGAGTTTTCATGTGTTTTGTCTACAAAAACTATTTTTTCAGGTGACTCTGGATATCCACAACGCCCTTGGCTTATGATACCTATCCTCAATACAGTTCAAGGTTCCGTTGAAGAAAGATACACTCAAAAGCATGTGCAAGCCCGTAACTGCATTGAGCGCTGTTTTGGATTACTCAAAGCACGGTGGAGATGTTTGCTTAGAGACAGGGTTCTTCACTATCATCCTCATGTAGCTAGCAATATTACAATGGCGTGTTGTGTGTTACACAACATGGCTTTGAAAGCTGGCTTACCACCACCACAACTACTTCCTGCTGCACATGACGATGGGGATGATATAACCATGCAAGATCCCACACCCACTGCGACTGTGGGTAGCCAAAGTGAAGTAATCCAAGGAAGAGCCATGCTGAGATGTTTATTGAATAGGTTATAGTAAGATTTTTTAGCTTAAATCGGATTTTATTTACATTTCCTAATTAAAAATTAAACTTTTTATGTACTCTATACTGAATTTATCATGTAGATATGAGTAATAAGTTATTGTTAGTTAGTTTAGGGGGTTTAGGAGTAGGTTTTGAGGGTTAGTATACTTTGCTTATTTCCACAGTATTATATCTTATGGCTGTCTGGATCGGCATCTGACGTAGATTCAATTTTCATTTTACAAAAAAGGGCAATCCATGCGCTCTTTAATATGTAGCGAGTCTCTTAGAAACAAATTCAAAGAAATTTATATACTAACTCTGCCTTCTCTTTATATCTTAGAAAGTATTTTGTATGATCACAAAAACTTAGGACTTTTCAAAATCAGAAGTGATTTCCATAGTATAAATACACATAATAAAAATGAAATTGTGATAAATTTAGATTTACTAAAACAAGCAAGTCATTTCTTATAAACAGTATCCACTTTTGTTATGTCCATTAAAACACGAGATTTTGGTAAATCAGTTTATTGCGCTGAGTAGCATAGCACAGTACAAATGATTGTATTAAATAACAACCTACCCTCGACTTAGCGAATATTTTTAATAAAAGAATAATTCACAAGTATTGAAGGTACCTACGTTATTCCATATATGACATATCTTCCCCCCAAGTATGTAAAACATAATAATAATATGAAAATAAATATAAACTATAAAACATACTACAAAATTGAAGTTACTTATTTTAACCCTTCACCACATACAACTAAACTTAAAGATATCAATTAATCCTAATTTTTATAACTATGCCATTGGCAATCTGAAAAAGTAATAAGTTCCAAAACATTTATTTTTATTAATTACATCATAAAGTTATATTTTGGAGCTGGCCTAGTATAGGGAGTTTCTCCATGGATAGCAAGTTTATTCCTAATTTTACCGCCTGAAAAACTAGGTTCTGACTCCAATGGAATACCTAACATTTCAGCCCATTTGTCAGAACTGGGTATTTCTATAATTTGCTCACTTTCCTGTATATCAGATTGATCCTGATCCATTTCCTGATAGGGTCTTTCCCCATAACTTTGTTCTAGCATGTCCCTTTCCTCAGTCTGGCCTAATTCCTCATTAGCAATCTGTCTTTCGGAATTTAGTACATTATTTAGTCTGACTAACTGGTCTATATGTCTACTAACTACCGTTCCATCTCCAGTCTCAACTCGGTAACTGGCTGGACCGTCTTTGGTTACTACAGTACCTGGTAACCAACGGGGTCCACTGCTAAAATTCCTGTACATAACCTTCTGCCCTACGTCTGTCTGTCTGTTCTTCTTTTGACTATTTCTTACAATTTGATTTTCCCTCCTTTTATGTTTCTGATCATGTGGATTAATAGTGTCTAGCAATGTGCGGATCCGTCTGTTGAACAAAAGCTCTGCTGGACTTTTGTTAGTAGCCGCACATGGAGTTGCCCTTAGTCCTAAGAGCATTTTTGGAATTTTAACATCCCAGGACATACCGTCCATTTTACGAAGTTTATCTTTAACTGTCTGTACCATACGTTCTGCCAAACCGTTGGTGGATGGATGAAAAGGTGCAGAAGTAATGTGTTTAATCTTGTTAGCTTCTAGGAATGTCTTCATCTCAGAAGAAACAAAAGGTGTACCGTTATCCGATACTAATGTCTCACACAGTCCATGGATAGAAAAGATCATTCTCAAGTGCTTAATGACGGTGGCTGAAGTCATATTATTGACAATGAACACTTCTGGCCATTTCGAATATGCGTCAACTAAAATCAAAAAAGTTTTGTTTTGGAACGGTCCAGCAAAATCCATATTTAACCTAGACCAAGGCTTCTCTGGCATCACCCACTCATAACTAGTTTTTGGTGGCATACGCCGGTTTTCAGAACATTTATTGCAGGTCTGCACCAAAGTCTCAATGTTCTCATTTAACTTTGGCCACCAAACATAACTTCTGGCGAGTGATTTAGTTTGAACGATACCACTGTGCGTTTTGTGAAGAGCATGCAGCACTGCTTCACGAAGCGGCGGAGGTACTACTACGCGGCAGCCTAGGAGGACGCAGTCCTCATGCAACGACAACTCAGCCCGATGCAGCCAGTATGGACGTAGCTGATCATCTGATATTTTGGCTGGCCAACCGCATAGAATGTGATGACTAACTCGATTAAGAACGTTGTCCTGTTTTGTAGCGTGTGCTATTTTGTCCACATCAATCGGAAAGTCATCAGGGGCCTCTGCCATCAACAATATGTCACAGAGCTGTGGTTCAGCTTGTTCAGGAACAGGCTGTGGCCAACAACTCAGTCCATCAGCATGACCTATCTGTGTCCCTGGTTTGTGTATAATTTCGTAACTATAGGAGGTTAATATTAAAGCGATTCGTGTCAAACGTGGTGATAAAACATGAGGTATGGGCTTTTTGGGATCAAAAATTCCTAACAATGGTTTATGGTCCGTAACTATCGTAAAAGACCTACCCATTAAGTAATTCTGGAATTTACTTATTCCAAACATTATAGCAGCCGCTTCTTTATCCAGTTGCGAGTAACGACGCTCGTGCGAATGCAATGTCCTAGAGCCCATGGCAATAGGACGCTCATGTCCGTCCTCCATGATGTGGGACAAGACAGCTCCCGCTCCGTACTCTGAACTGTCGCAGGTGAGGACCAGCGGCTTGTTCAAGTCATAGTGTACAAGTGTGAGATCAGAAGATAGTAAATGCTTAGCAGTATTGAAACTGGCCTGCTCTCGGTCAGTCCACACCCACTTCTGCGATTTGTCGAGCAATCTATGTAGAGGCTCTAATATCGTGGCCTTATGGGGTACGAACCTCTCATAAAAGTTATACAACCCAAGAAATGCTTGTAGTTGTTGCACATTTTTAGGTTCTGGATTATTGAGTATGGACTCAACCTTACTCGGTGCCGGGTGAATCCCGTCAGCATCGATAACAAAACCCAAAAATTCCACTCGCTCCTTCGCGAGCTTACATTTGTCCTTATTGAGACGTAAACCTGCCTTCTCAATACGTCCTAATACTGCATCAAGACGCTGCGTCATCTCTGCCATGGTGCGACCGCTGACGATGACGTCATCAATCAGCACGGCGACACCAGGCACGCCTGCCAGCAACGCTGTCATCAGCCGTTGAAAGATGCCTGGGCACGCTTTCACGCCGAATGCTAACCTATGTACGGTGTAAAGACCTTTACATGTGTTTAGTGTTAAAAGGCGTGACGTGTCTTCTGTAACGACCACTTGTGTGTATGCGCGATCAAGGTCTAATGTCGTATAAAATTTTCCTCCAGATATAATTGCGAAAATTTCACTAGCTGTAGGCATCGGGTACGTATCGGTTTCCGTAGCCTGATTTACCGTACTACGATAATCGCCGCACAGACGGACCGCACCGTTCTTTTTTATTATTGGGACTACCGGAGTGGCCCATTCTGAATATGATACGGGTTGCAAAACATTTTCACCTACCAATCGATCTATCTCTTGTTCAACCCTAGCTTTAATAGCGAACGGTACCGGTCTAGCTTTCAAAAACTTAGGCGTTGCATTCGGTTTCAAATGAATCGCGACGGGGTCTCCCCGGTAAGTACCGAGTTCGTCCTTGAAGACCTCCCCATACTTGGTTAATAATGCATTCGTTGCTGACAAGTCAATATCTAAAATTTTATTAAATTTTATAGAAATTTCGAGGGGCGCAAACCAATCACGTCCCAATAAGTTTGGCCCTGAACCTCTAGCCACTATTACGTATAATTCAGTTTTAATGTCCTTATACACGACCGAGACCGTTGCTTGTCCAATCACCGAAACCTGTGAGTTGTTCCAAGTGCGCAGCCGAGTGTGCATGGGACGCGGCGCGGCGGCGGCGCGCGGTTGTAGGCGCGCCCACGTGCGCTCGTTGACCAGTGAGAAAGCGGCGCCCGAGTCCACTTCCATGTCCACAGGCACGTCGTTCAGCAACACGCGTAGCTTGTAGGCAGGAACGCGCGTGTTCGCGCCCTCCACTTTGTAAATCCCGTTCAGCTGCGCGTCAGACTGCACCTCTTCAGCGTGGTTTACTTTTCCAGAGGTACTTTTCTTTTTAGCTGTGCATATTTTCTCGATATGACCCTTTTTTTTGCAAAAATGACAAACTGTATTGATAAAACGGCATTCACCACCGTGACGATCACCACATCTGTAGCAAAGACGAATGTTTGATTTTGTTTTTAACGCGTTGATATCCATCGGCTCAGGCGGGGGCGGCGCGGCGGCGGTATCGGCGTGTGCCAGCGTGGCCGCGCGCTCGGGCTGCTGCATCATGCGCGCGTCTCTCCCCGCGGTCTCGGCAGACACCATGGCGTCAACGACGTCCTTGTACTCGAGATTGTCTTTTTTCAACAGCTCGTACTGCAGTTTACGATCGCTCATGCCACACACCAATCTGTCCCGCAACATGCGTTCCAGATTTGGAAAATTACAGTTGGTACTGATTTTTCTTAACTGAGCGATATATTCCGTCGCTGTCTCGTCCTTTGTTTGATCACGATGGTAAAATGTGTATGACACTGATATTTCATTTGGTTTTGGACTATAATGTTTGGTCAACACATCTATAACTTCCGGATAAGTCACTTCACTTGAATTTTTTGGAGTGATTAATGCAAGAACAGTATCGAAAGTCTGAGCACCACAAATCGTAAAAAAGTTAGCTTTTTTTACCGAATCGAGGACGATTCCACTAGCTTCAAAGCAATAATTGAGTCGAGTTACGTAACTGTCCCAATTGTCTGTTTTCACATTGAACTCATGAAATTCCACTAATTTACGCTCCATTGTTCACAATTTACACTCGTCGCCACTGTTATGTCCATTAAAACACGAGATTTTGGTAAATCAGTTTATTGCGCTGAGTAGCATAGCACAGTACAAATGATTGTATTAAATAACAACCTACCCTCGACTTAGCGAATATTTTTAATAAAAGAATAATTCACAAGTATTGAAGGTACCTACGTTATTCCATATATGACAACTTTAATAACAAGTTGCCAAAGTTACAGAACTCAGTGATGGGATGTTCAAAAACCGCATCAAATGTATCCTTATAAAAACCATAATTATTATAAGATTATAGACTGCATTGAAGACAAGGAAGTCTGGCAAAATTCCTTCTGCACATGTGGTTTCCCTGGTAATGTAAATATCTATTAACTGCTCCCAAATTACTGTTTACTTTTATTTTCAATTTTTTTACATACCTTTTTGACATAATTCAGATTTGTTATAGTTGTAATGGCAACCATGTAATTTGGTTTAAATAGGCTTTTATTCTTTTATTTACCTTTTAAATAGATTCTTTGTATTTTGTGAATGTCAGAATGTAGGCCTATTATGCTGGAAAATATAGCTTTTTATGCAGCCGTGTGTACTTGGATTAAATTATTAATAAAACAGCTTTATTATTAAAAATATAATGTTATTATTAAAACACAGACATTCCTAATAATTTGGTGGTGGTGTGCACGGTAGGTAGAAGGAAGGATTTTTGCAGTTATCCAATACTTTGTATTTGCAATTCACTCAATACCAACATTGTAGGTATTATTTGTTATTTTATTTTATTTTTATTTTTTTTTTATTTTATTTGTTAGGAATAACAAACAGCAGTATATTACACAGTAGGCATACAATATAAAATAGTTATCAAATACTTAACATAAATAATATCAATTATCTACACTTACTGTACATAAAATATATTGGTTTCATTCTAACATTTCAAGTCCGTCTTAAAATAGGTTTTGTTTTAATACTATAAAAAGATCAATTAAATTAGAAGAAAAATAAAAATGATACAAACAATTTGTATATAATATAAAATTTTGGGAAGGGAAAATAAAACTGGATTAGAATAGCAAACAATTGAAATAAAAATTAATTGCTAGTCTGGTATTGTTGGCAATTTGAAATGTCCATAGCCCTCAGCTGAGACCACTATCAATACATTGAACATTTTAAGGTATAACATCTGTGGAAGGTAATGATGATAGTCTCAACTGTGGTAAAATTTCTATCAAATTGTCTACAGTACCAGCCAAACGACTAAAAATCTGATTTTGATTTTCTTCCATTTCAATTCTTCTCGATTCCAATCGCAACCTTTCCATCTCCCTCTCGTGATAATTTTTTTCCCGGTCTGCCTCTAGTTGTAGCCGGCGATGCTCGACAGCCACGAACTCGCTCGTGGCTCGTTCGAAGGGCGTTTGTATCCGGCGTGTGCGTGCACGAAAGAGCCCGCGGCGTCGCGGCGTGGATGTGATGGGCGACGGACTTGCCCGATGCCGCCGCCGCTGCGGAGCCCCCCGTGACGTGGATGTGGTAGGCGACGTCGCTGACGGCATCGGCGCGGACGCAGAGCCGGGCGGCGGCGCTAGCACTAGTGGTGGAGGATGGCGTGGAAGTTCTCCAGTGGGAGGTGGCAGTGAAGGACAGGCGGTAGATGCTGTTGTTGCTGAGAATAAATCATTACAGTCATATATTAAGATGTGCCCAAATGAATTATTTAGCCAAAATATTGTATCTTTAAAATAACATATTAAAAGGTATGTACCTTGTATATAATCAGAAGGAATAAAATCCAATATAATTTCATTCCTGGCAGAAATTTGTGACTCCTGTCCATACATATAGTCAGAATCTCTGGTTGGTGGTGGTAGAGAGTTTATCTCTGATGTTAGGGCCTGAAAAATATGAAGAATTTAAATTAGAAATATTACACATATTTATAAAAGAAAATATAGTAATAAGCCATGACCACAAGCAAAGAAAAAAGACTAACATCAAAGCCTCTCTCCTCAATTCCAGCTTGACCAATGACAGCATTCAAACCCATTATGCCTAACACTCTCTCTTCTGAAGCAGTGAGAGTTTGTCTGCTGCTTGGACCACCACCAGTACCAGAAGCCCCACAACGTATTGACAAAGCTTTTTTCTTTGTTTTTGTTTTCCAGTCTGCCCACACCTGAACATATTTATCTGTTAATTTTTGTCATGCATGTTTACATCAATCATTTTCTAAATTTCTAGTCTATAAAGTAAGCTGATTGTTGTATGTACTTTATCTTGTAGAATACCATGGAGCACAAAACCAGTTGTGGTTTTGTGCTCCATGTAGAATACCTACAAAATGTTAATAATAGGAAACCATAAAACAATATTTTTACAGTGGTTTGTGTGAGAATCTTACTCTTTTCCATTTGTCCAATGGCTTTACAATTCCTCCACCAAGAGAGTTAAGTAACTCTCCTAGTTCCTGCCACAGTCGGTCAGCTTTGATTCGACCTTGAGGACCTTGCTGGGGCCTCGTTATATTGCCGTGGCTAGAAAGTAGAACATAAGTTAAAACCATTTCAGAGAAACAATGGGTCTATTGATTAAGTAAAGGGTCAAACACAATTGCGTACCTATCACGTCATTGTTTATGTTTCAAACTTTCAAGTGCCTGAGTAAGTATGATAGATTTTCAAATAACAAAGGAAGATATTTACGAAATAACTAATAATTAACGTACCTTTCCATGAATTCCAGTAAAGCTGCGAACTGTTCTGGACTTGCTCGAGATCTAGATACCATCCTATAAAAGTTATCACTTCATTTAAGGTATCTTTCATTCATAAGCAGGATCATATCATAACACTTCTAGACATAGTAATGTTTAAAATTACATTCCACACTGTGATATTGTAACAAACCAATTAAAAGAAGAACTTTACCTTATATCGCTTACTTTAAAAAAATTATATCACGTATAACAATTTATTTGCCCGCGCACTAAGTACAGTACCCAGCAACTGTGACTTTGACGTTTGTAGGAACGCTCACCATAGACTAAAGTATAGGTTTTTTCTAATAACGTTGTAGAACGAGCGATCGACTCAGTCTTGTCAACATGGCTAGCAACTTATCGTTTTCTAAGATCGCTTACGCCAAGGCGTTAACGATTGTAGAAAGAGATTCGATACGAAGCGTTTGTAACTTGGCTAAGCCTGCAGGTGAAACAGATGCTTTTTGGCCACGCCCACCAGTGAGTTCGAGCCCGCAACTAGTTCAACCAAAAGAACATTTCGCATCAAAAGTAAGTTGGTACGTAATTTTCACATGTGCAGACATAACACAGTGAACTTTATAAGTAAGTATGTATAGATCGGTAATTTTATAGCCATATAAAGAGGTAGGTTTAGTCCCTGGGCATTGCATTGCATGCTGTTCCCTAAGCCACTTTGCATACACCTATAAACTAGAGTTGTACAAACCAAGCCTTGAACATGGAGGATTTTATCTCTAGTCAATAAATTACTTTGTGGAATGTGCATTCGATATCAACAGTCGGCACTAACTGAGCCTTACAAATAAAGATAACTGCCAATATTGCATTGAGAAACAAGCAAATAATTCGTAATGCAACAAATAAAAGGAGTTTGTAATGGTAAAATATTGTTGTATAGTGGTTAAAGCTTCGTGTTTAGTGGCCAGTTTAACATGACTCGTGGCAGAAAAGGGAACTAACCTAAATTGTAAGGAATTTTGAAGGGCCTCTTTGCTAGTGGCGCCCCAGTCAAGTTTCAATATAAATTGGGCACGCCAGTGTCGCCTACGCAGACAGCATGCTAATGTAGTGAGTCAACAGCATTTACATTTACTCAATATCATACAGCGCTCGTTCGTGAATTACGTCACAGTTCTTTTTTGTTGATAATAGAATACGATGAAGTGTGGAAGAAAAGCTACGATAATTTGACATGAATGAATGGCGCTTCTTGGAAGCTTCGAATACGTTACGGTAGTCTTGAAGAATCGATTTGTTTGGTGATGTATGAACTTAAATGTTGATATAGCTCGCTAGTTTAGAAACAGTAAATTTTGCAAATAATTAATTCCAGAGCTTTTGGGCAGGTTGGCCTTGAATATAATTAATTTGGAATACTGTGAACTGCTGCGGTATTCGTGAGTGGTGCTGGGTGGTGTCTCAGTACGTAGAAGCTGATAGGATAATTATGAAAGAGTTATTTTTTATTTTTATAGCACTACCTTTTCCTTCTGCTACAACTTACTAGGTACCAACAGGTCGGTACCAACTACTTGCCACATTTACTAACTGCTCTTTTGCTTTTAGTTTTTAACGTTTACTCAGATGTCGACACACTAGCTTGCCCCCTCTCTGCCATTTTGAAGGCTGATGTAAAGTATGACCATTTACAACTTGTGAATGGTCAAAAGACTAAAGTTTTAATTTAATATAAATTATTGGCTAACGGTACACGATTGTACGACTATGAATTGGTGATCGCCCATGAACTTAATGATCGAGTATGGTATGATTGTATCATGTGGTTTATTTCCGCATTATTTTTATCAATATTTTAAAAAATATTTTTGTTTTTATATTGTAGCGTTTAACATAACGTCATACCTGTATTCTTCGTAGGATTTAACAGAGGTGTAATGCAAAGAAAGGTAATGTTTATTTCTGTAAGTAGATCTTTTAAGACACTTTATAAACATCTATTAGATATTTTTGTTGGTCAATATTTTAAAACTAGATGGCGCCGGCATTTCCTAGCTGACTGATCCCTGAGAAGAAATGCCGAAACAAACTCAGAGGTCTCTTTTAAAGTCCAAACATTGTAATATTATTAGGATTTTATGAGTCTAACAATGCAGGGCCATGCCTGGAAAGGCCTTTTGAAGAAAGAGCCATTGCAGCTTTGAGTTGACCTGTCCTAACAGACGACATGCATGCATCAGTCATCGTGTAACTCAACCCTATTTTAGGGAGCAGATCTGCAGAACATTTTCGTAGGCCATATACAAAATACTCAAAACCGCCAGACAGCTATAAAGTCATGTAGGGAACTTGGAACTTGGGGAGATAGGACATCACCCATTCAATCTAGCCTGCGTACCTACCTATAGTACCTACGTACACCCAAATTCGCGTTGTAGCGTTTATGGGTATTTTATTTGATACAAGTCTTTTGACAACGCTTAGTGAGACTTTTTCTTTTATTTCGTATGGCAAATTAAGAACCTACAGACCCTGCTAAATCTCTTGGATTGCTGCCCTGATTGGCTTCATGTTGAAATAAGCTTATTTAAAACGGACCTTAAAATGTATCAAGTAAAAAGACAGGTAACAAATATCGTCATCTCATTGTTTACCCTGCTGATTAAAGATCAACCAACCCCGACGCTTCTACAAGTCTCTCCAATAGAGGGCCACTAAATTTGAGGCTCGTGCCTCAAAGTCGAGGGCTACGTACTCGTAAGTAATCACACCAAAAATATGTTGAGTCATAATTAAAATTATAATCAACGCGATGAGTCATGTAGACTGAGAATTGTATTGAGAATCAACAAAGCGACAATAATGAAGTATCTATTCATACAAAAAGTTTTTGTTTGATTAATTTACATACTACTGAAGATAGTACGTAAAATAATATTACGATATGTAGGTAAACCGAAAACGCCCCGTTCATTGGTCTCGTGGTAGCAAGCGCGACTGCTGAGCATAGGGTCCTGAGTTCGATTCCCAGGTCGGGCGAAGTGTTATTGGGTTTTTCCATTGCGACGTAGCAGGCCGGAGTTTGGAAGTTGGTGGTGTGTAACCCCCTTTTTTTTTTGAGGTTTTAAAATCATCGAATATCTTCTTCCGCTCTGGACGGAGCGGGAGGGCGTGTCAGACTCTTACTGACTAAAACCTATCCATGTTCCTTCAATTGCCTGTGCCAGGCGCCACGGTAACCCTTTCGGACTTTCCCGCAACCCTGGCAGGCATCGGCCCCAGCGGACCCCAACTTGTGAATGGTCAAAAGACTAAAGTTTTAATTTAATATAAATTATTGGCTAACGGTACACGATTGTACGACTATGAATTGGTGATCGCCCATGAACTTAATGATCGAGTATGGTATGATTGTATCATGTGGTTTATTTCCGCATTATTTTTATCAATATTTTAAAAAATATTTTTGTTTTTATATTGTAGCGTTTAACATAACGTCATACCTGTATTCTTCGTAGGATTTAACAGAGGTGTAATGCAAAGAAAGGTAATGTTTATTTCTGTAAGTAGATCTTTTAAGACACTTTATAAACATCTATTAGATATTTTTGTTGGTCAATATTTTAAAACTAGATGGCGCCGGCATTTCCTAGCTGACTGATCCCTGAGAAGAAATGCCGAAACAAACTCAGAGGTCTCTTTTAAAGTCCAAACATTGTAATATTATTAGGATTTTATGAGTCTAACAATGCAGGGCCATGCCTGGAAAGGCCTTTTGAAGAAAGAGCCATTGCAGCTTTGAGTTGACCTGTCCTAACAGACGACATGCATGCATCAGTCATCGTGTAACTCAACCCTATTTTAGGGAGCAGATCTGCAGAACATTTTCGTAGGCCATATACAAAATACTCAAAACCGCCAGACAGCTATAAAGTCATGTAGGGAACTTGGAACTTGGGGAGATAGGACATCACCCATTCAATCTAGCCTGCGTACCTACCTATAGTACCTACGTACACCCAAATTCGCGTTGTAGCGTTTATGGGTATTTTATTTGATACAAGTCTTTTGACAACGCTTAGTGAGACTTTTTCTTTTATTTCGTATGGCAAATTAAGAACCTACAGACCCTGCTAAATCTCTTGGATTGCTGCCCTGATTGGCTTCATGTTGAAATAAGCTTATTTAAAACGGACCTTAAAATGTATCAAGTAAAAAGACAGGTAACAAATATCGTCATCTCATTGTTTACCCTGCTGATTAAAGATCAACCAACCCCGACGCTTCTACAAGTCTCTCCAATAGAGGGCCACTAAATTTGAGGCTCGTGCCTCAAAGTCGAGGGCTACGTACTCGTAAGTAATCACACCAAAAATATGTTGAGTCATAATTAAAATTATAATCAACGCGATGAGTCATGTAGACTGAGAATTGTATTGAGAATCAACAAAGCGACAATAATGAAGTATCTATTCATACAAAAAGTTTTTGTTTGATTAATTTACATACTACTGAAGATAGTACGTAAAATAATATTACGATATGTAGGTAAACCGAAAACGCCCCGTTCATTGGTCTCGTGGTAGCAAGCGCGACTGCTGAGCATAGGGTCCTGAGTTCGATTCCCAGGTCGGGCGAAGTGTTATTGGGTTTTTCCATTGCGACGTAGCAGGCCGGAGTTTGGAAGTTGGTGGTGTGTAACCCCCTTTTTTTTTTGAGGTTTTAAAATCATCGAATATCTTCTTCCGCTCTGGACGGAGCGGGAGGGCGTGTCAGACTCTTACTGACTAAAACCTATCCATGTTCCTTCAATTGCCTGTGCCAGGCGCCACGGTAACCCTTTCGGACTTTCCCGCAACCCTGGCAGGCATCGGCCCCAGCGGACCCCGTCATTGGTGCTGATATCTCTTTGAGGCGCGCGTGGAACACAACGCGACGTCGACCCGGGCCTTATCGGACGGCAAGCTGCCCATTGCTCGCCGTCCGCAAGCCCGCGCCTACGGTGGTCGGGAACCGGCTTGTGATTCCCGACGCCCAGGGCGTCTCCTGCGGTGGCTGATACCCCTGTGCCTCGGGAAGCACGTAAATCCGTTGGTACTGCGCCTGATCTTTTCCCGGTCGTGTCGGATTGCCGTCCCATCGGATTATGCGAGTAAAGACCAGAGAGTGTACCTGCGTTTGCGCACACACTTGTCTTGTGCACAATAATATCTCCTGCGTACCTGACTATATAATCTCCGTTGAAACCGGTCGGGAGGAATACAGAAAACGCTTAGGGATTTAGTAGAGACGCTAAGAAAAGTAAGTTAAGTTCTGTTTGCGTTTTTGTTTTTATTATTTATTTCTGCTTGAGTATAGTTTTAAATATTGGCGTGTGCTAGCTGACATATAATATGGCAAATAATTTTAATATGTTTGTGTTTCGTAATGTTAATTACTTATTACTATATAGAATCCAGTTCTTCTAACTGAACAGACAGCAGTGCTGCTGGGGAGTTTGTTCCGCCACTACTTCTTCCCAGCTAAAGCACTAGGAAGCGGTGAGGGACGGGCGTTTTGGGGGGACTGTCTTATGTAATTTTGACGTTCAAAAAGTGCTGATTCTCAGCACAGTTTGAATAAATGACTTTTGATTTCGATTTAGAAAAAAAAAAGATTTTGCGAAATTGTAACCGAATGCGGAGTGGTTTATTTATTTATTATTTTTTAACTATCTATCTGCGATATACCTTTGCTTGTCTTTTTACAATTTGCGGTACCTAAACTTCATTATAGAAGAATACGAATACAATGAAAGTTTGCGCAGAAATAAAGGCAGGTACTAAGGCGGACTTTGTGCCTTGGGCAGTCTCTACCAGTCAACCATGGGTGGTTGGGAGCAGAGATAGCATGACAAGTGCATTCTTTTTGTTTGTTAAGTAACAAGCAATAGCCAATCTACATGAACATTAGATGGTCTAACTTGATACCTTTTGTACCTATAGGTACGTACTTCTAGCGGACGACCTAAATATCTCTGCAGTGTAATGCTCAGAGCTCAGGGTCGCGAGTTCGATTCCGGATGAGATAAAACGTATCTTGCCGAGAATAGACTGCAGGTACCGATTTGTATCTATTGATATTGCAATGTGCGTGCATAATATGCACAGCATAAACGATGCATTGTCTCGTAATAAACAAGTCATCATAATCATCACGATATTACAATTAGACTTTTACTAACGTTTCCTGCGCAACATGCCCAAATCACCAACCGCTATTACTTACTAGCTTTTTTGCCCACGGCTTTACCCGCGTGGTGGTCGTAAATTATCGCACAGAAACGTAATACGTAATACCGGGATCAAAGTATTCTATATCTCAACTCAGATCATGGTCTACTCCTGTGCCAAATTCCATCCAAAACCATTGAATATAAAAAAAAATATATAAATCATCCGGGTAGAATTCGTTTTATGACTCTAACAAATCTTTGAAAATAATCGATCTTATCGCATCGGGGGGTTGTTTCTTTAAGTTTAGTTCACCTAGTGTGAAACTCGTACACCTAGTGATAGCGTAGATATTCTTTCAAAGCTTTGTATAAGCTAGCAACTGATAATGAGCCAGTTGTAGTTTTAGCAGCCGACGAGGGGCAGCTAAGCGGCCGACACCCGCAAGCTAAGCAGGCGATGACCGGCCGGCTGCACAGCTGACATATTATCTGGACTGGTATCCAGTCCAGCTCATTTAAAAACTTGGCGTTTATCTAAAGAAAAGCGAGTCTGTCGTAGGTGATAAAAGCGAGCAGTTGCATAGTTAGGTACTGGAGGATTTCATGCAATATTCGCTATATTATATAAGCCGTTAAGGTGTGAAAACGTATTAGACAGACAGACAGACAATCTGAGGAAATGCCATATTATCTTCTTCTCTTCCGTCGATGTCGTCACGAGTTACTTTAGAATATTAGCTCACACCGTAGCACACTATGCTTAATTGGATCGCAGTTTGAATTGTAGATACAAAAACAAACTAGAAGTCATCAGCGTACGCTCTAATTACGGTAGAAGTACCATATTATTTAAAGGAGCAAAGCTGTTCAGTGGATTGCCAGACGATATAAAAGAGTGCGATAACGTGAATACATTTAAAAATAAAAATTAACATGTACGGTACATTATAACTTCTAATTCTCTGGAGGAAATAGTATTGTACTGTATTATCATACTTATTGTACGAGTATCTCATTATAAGCGGACCGTAAGATCTTATGGGAAATAAATTTCTTTAAACCGAATTGTTGCATGGCACTACTGCCCAACTTCCTAAAATATTGACTATTTCAAAAACATTTAGTTTGGGTATTTATAATATTTATCAACACGTTATTAAAAAATTTAACAGATTCTTTAGCACATGCACGTTGAATGTTAAATAAATAAACACTAGGTAATGTACTAGTTTAGCAATAGGTACTTGAATATCGACACTCTTTAAATATTGACAGAAGATGTGAATACGACGCAAACGTAATGTTTGTAAGTTCTTTCATTTTGTACTTATGTACTGTACATGCATATTTTATAAATGGACAATGTGTGGCTTGTGTTAAACTGATATCACTTGCTTCATTGCTTGCATACATTGTACCTGTACAGGGTGGCAGGGACATCGACACGCAAACTGAAACCATGAACTCAGCACACTAGCGTAGAAATTTTTCGTCGGCTTAAAAAAAAAAACAGCTGCTCTGTTTATGGCAGAACTAACTTCTTTTTAAAATAACCGACGCAACATTTCCACGCTAGGGGGTCTAGAATTCAGGATACCTTCTTCCTTCTTCTGCGAAGCAGTGATGCTCGCGATGGAGGAGGCGGAACGCGTGAGAGAGAGTCAAAATTCGCGCCCTCACGTCCCTAGCCACCGCAGGAGATGCCCTGGGCGTCGGTAATCCCAAGCCGGTTCCCGGCCACTGTAGGCACGGGCTTGCTGACGGCGAGCAAAGGATAGTTCACCGTCCGATAAGGACCAGGCTCGGGTCTACCGCGACGGCGCGTTGTGTTTCACGCGCGCCTCAAAGAGATGTCAGCACCAATGACGGGGTCCCCTAGGGCCGACGATGTCTGACAGGGTTGCGGGAAAGTCCGAAAGGGTTACCGTGGCCCCTGGCACAGGCAACTGAAGGAACACGGGTGGGTTTTAGTCAGTAAGAGTCCGACACGCCTTTCCACTCCGCCCAGAGCGGGAGAAGTTATTTGATGATTTCCCACGATAAAAAAGGGTTCTCTTTTAATACGTCTCGGCGGGCATTGGCCGGCGGCGCAGCGCATGGACTGCTATAGTATAGTTAAAATCTCGCTGCAGACTCGGTCATAAATCATTCGAGTGTTTCGCTCTCTTTCCCACTCACGGGCCTTATGGGCAGGTCACGCCCACACGTAGTCCTGTGTATTACTGCAGTCGATGAGTGATATCGATAGTTTTATATATTTATAAATGGGTGATAGAAATAAATACACATTTTTTTTTATTACCAAATTTACTTATTAAATATATAAACAAAAGAACGTATATATAAAACTAAAAATAGAAAATTAAAATTCTTCTGTTATCGATAATGGCCTTGAGCGCGCGCAACTAGCGCACATCCCTACTCCGATTATGATTTATGACCAAGTCTGCAGCGAGATTTTAACTATACTATAGATTATTTATATATTTTAAAAATAATAACGAAATTATAAAATGCGTTCTCAACATGAAACAATATGACTTATCTTTTGATATAACTTTTACATGATTTCATGATGGAATCTCTTCAAGCTTCACTATTTAAATAGCGATATAGCCTCATCTTTGTGACATTTTTTTACCGAGCTAATTATTATAATTATTCTGTCTTCAAAGAACGCTTGACCACGATTTCGATATAACAAAAAAAAAAAAAAAAAAAATACGCAACTTTTACAGGCTAGATTTACAGAGGTTTAAGAAACTTAAAAAGTACTGCAACCTCGCCTCAACGGATTTGGATGAAATTTTGCAAACGGCTAGACCATGACCTACGTTATTGGCATGGTCCTGGTTTTTAATCCTGGTAAGACATTCCGTGAGACAATTTGTGAAGCCGCAGACGAAACCTAGTTTGCTATAAACGTCTTTTATAACAATGAATCGCACAAAGACAGGGCAGCGGTTATAGAACAAACTAAACAGCAAACGAAGGCAACGGGCTCAAGGACGCCACAAGAGAATTGTGAGCCTTGCACCACGTAAGGACATTGGATAAGGCTTGCAGCTCGCTATCGTATTAAATAGTGGAATGGGTATCAGGAGTTGTACACTTTATTGTGTCTATACTTAACACTGCAGATCGGTAAGGAATTAGGTCTTGACGGGTTGTCAAACACTGCGGGCGTTTTGGGGGACTGTCTTATGTAATTTTGACGTTCGAAAAGTGCTGATTCTCAGCCTAGTTTGAATGACTTTTGATTTTCGGTTTTTTAATTAAAACTATAAAGGAGACAGACCAAATATTTCATAAGCAGTTGCCTGAAATAACGGATTATTAGTATTATAATACTTACTCATAATCCGTTATTTCAGGCAACTAAGGCCCATAAAACACAATACATTGTATATAAGCATAATACAATAACTATAATCTAATACATATCTAAAAGTAAAGATTACTGCACACGAAGTGACGGCGTCGAGTTAAACTGCGAGGTGTCGCGTAGCCGGCCGCGGAAACGCCGATACAGCACACCTTTCGGCCAAAACTCTTCCTTGAGGAAGGTCATGAAATAGTGAGTCAGAACGCGCACCACGAACGACTTGAAATTGGTGTCATGGCGCCCCTCCAACTTCTCCACCCTCTTAAATGTATGTATGTTATGGTAGTATGTATAAGTTTCAAGAGACGGATTGTGAAAAGGAACGTATGGCATGCATTTCGATATTTTGGTCAATACCAAAATGATTGGGAAGGCTTCTGAGCCTTCAAGACTAAGACCTCATGGTCTACTGGTCTGGTTATGGAAAGCAATAAATGTGAGTACTTTCTGCATCAAATTATAAGAATGTTGGGCTTTCTGCGATGGCCATCTTTTTTGTTTTCGCCAGCGTTAATCCAGTGTGAATTTCGCACTCATAAAATAACATGTTCCATATAATATTGCGGGTTTGCGGTACCTACCGTATCAACCGTATGGCACATTACATACGGTGTGTGTCCCGCAATACTTCTAGTACTGTTAATACATCTCGCACTTTCATCAATCACGCACGCCTCTCCTGCTTTATAGAGATTTGTTTTCTTTATGATTCGATTCTTTGTAAGATTGGGAACCGGTACTTTCAGTGTTGCTAGTCCTAACATACCTATGCCTGCTTCGATCGGTTTTGTTCATGGATTTAAAAGACAAAGATGAATCATTCCACCCGCAGATATCGATACCATTGCTTTTCTATGAGATAATCTACAAGACAACCCCATTATCTACGTTTCAATGAAATTCAAAATTTAAATTCAAAAATATTAATTTTCCAGATAATACATTGTTCATCAAGGAAAGATTTTAAAGCCTAAAAGTTATTGTATTCTGCCTGAAAGCAAGCGTGCAAATTACATTACATAAGAAAACGATTATAATTTAATGAAAACTATCATTTTATGCAATTATTCGTCCAATTACTCATAAACAATAACTAATTCATCACTTATCAACTATGTCTGTGTTCTAAAAAATACCTAAGGCTATAGCAGCAACTGTTTTGTAGCCACTCTGTCAATTTGATTTTAAAAACATTAATTGCCCTGCAAACATTTTAATTCATTAGGTAGGTATGTTATTATAAATTAATATTTTTCTTGCAAATATCTTTATGACTAGATGGATGACATAATAAGTTGCGATACTTAGCCCTTTTTTGTCTTGGCACAACTTCACTATGTTGCCTAAAATAACCCATGTGTTTCTTTGTAAAGATGTGATGTATGTACTAAAAACAGGGCAGTGGATGAATTTTACACTTTTTAAAGAGAGGTGTACCTACAGCTATCTAAAAAACATGCATTGTTAAAGCCGAAAGACGTCCACAATTGGACGTAGGGCTCCCTCAAGGATGATCTTGATTACAGACACATTCATCTAACTTTATACCTGATGAATCCTAGATCCATATCTCCACGGAACCGGCCTTTGCTCAGTATCAATAACTTTTTGATGTAAATTTTATTCCCGCTATACTTAAACCGATTTTTAGTTTACACAAGTGATAAGTTGATGAACGTGTGATTAGGAGTGATGTTATGCGTTCTCTCTCGACCAGAACTAATCTGAAAAGTGTTACGTTGAAAGTTATAATTTACGACACGAACAACTCTAATTAATTGTTTACAATCATATAACATAACAAGCATTTATAATCGTCACGGTAATTCACTTAATTCGTTCAGGTTTATTAGTATTACCTAAATCATCGAATACCTAAAGATTTTCTGGGAGCTAAATTTTGTATTACAAGCGTTCTGCACAAAATGTATTGAAATTATAATGTGCTTGATCGTCATCATATTGTTTACGCTCCAGATTTTCTCCCACCTCAATCGGCTACCAAAACTAACATCACCTATGTATAGGACTGCCTTGTTTGTGTAGTGGCCGCAAGCACTATTATAATGTCATGACTTTTTACTGGCATTTAAGGGCTCGCAAAGACCTTTTTTTTTCTTTTTTATCGTTTTTATTTTCATGTTAATTTTGTTAGTTTTAAATGCTCTTAATTTTTTTGTTTTTTTTACTTTGTGTATTGCCTGTGCTTATCCCAAATAAAATATTATTAATAATATATAAATTGTCTTTTTTTTATTGAACATGAATATTAAAGTAATTCTATTATTTCTTGTGCTAGTCAAACAAAACCCGAACATATCGTCAATGTGCTAATGTATCATTGAAAACATACGTCATTACGTCTAATTGCGTTCAAATGAGTAAATAAATGATTTTTATAAGTCTATGGTGGTGTTTCTTACAATATTGCTTTTGCTTTGTTTGCTCCGCTAGGTTCAATGGTTTAAGGTTTTTATAGAAATACTTGCCTGGCTCACCCCAGAAAATTGGCTGGCAGGCTTTATTTTCGAACTGCACTCATCAGCTTCGGTTGGAAAATAAACGAAAAGAACCGAAGCGGGGAGTTCTTCGTTTGGCCTCAGCCTCAAAGTAATTCCTTAAAGGTAGTCGCAGCCATCTTGTTTTTATGGTGGTAAATCATCAAATATCTTCTCCCGCTCTGGGCGGAGCGCGAGAGCATGTCAGACTCCTACTGACTAAAACCCACCTGTGTTCCTTCAGTTGGCTGAGCCAGGGGCTACGGTAACCCTTTCGGACTTTCCCGCAACCCTGGCAGAGGTAGTTGTAGCCCGAGATTCACAGTATGAGATACCTACTGAGATTCAGTTCGAAGTTCGAAACTGAAACAGTAGAAAAGGGTGTGCTATGACACTACACTCCATCCCCCCAAAGTCTGCATCCTTTTTAGTTTTCTATGCTCTAATAAATTGCGAAGTACAGTGACTTATGACCAGTACACTTGACAACCAGTCTCTAATGGATAACCTTAGCAGAGGGCTTAAATAAGCTGATACAATGATATTAAAACGTAGTTTCCCCGTCCCGACTTCTATTTTTTGTACTTTACATTAGGTAAATCTGCGCGTTCGCTCGTTGATGTCTTTTGTATGTAAATAAATGTGTTGCAACAAATTCAGTTAACGACATCGTTACAATGATGGAAATGCCCATTTATATTCATAATTAGTAAATTATTCAAATTGGTATGTAGTAGGCATATGTAGCTACTTACTTTGTGTACTAGGTCAAGTCACTTAAAGTTAGGTACAAGTTGAGTGTTAAGCATGTAAAGTGAGTTTAGAAGATAAAAACTCAAGTTACAAGTAGTTTAACGTATGAATAATGGGTTCGATGTAATACACCCAATCAGAAAGGTATAAATCCTTATATAAATCTAATAAATGATAATTTCAATGAAACAGTATGATGTGTACTTATAAATAAACTTTTGATAACAAGTCACATAAATTTCCTGATTTCCTTAAATATTTCAATAAATTCTTTGTCACGAAGAAACTGTCGAAATCTCACTATTAAGCTATAAACGACTGTCATTAATACGACTGACCCAGGCTGGTATCACAATAAAAATATTTCGCAACACGATCCGAGTAATTTATTATTTACTTAGCCTTACCTCACCCAAACCACAAAACAAACAATAATAACTTAATAACAAACCTTCAATTAGAAACTCCAATTCCGATCCACCAAAGAGATTCAATATCCACAAAAATTCATAAAAAAATAAACACTAAACTTAACACTATTTCAAATAACACTGGCGGTCAATTCGAACGTGATTTTAAATTTGAAAGTGGAACGCGCGCTCGCGCACGCATTCAACGCGATACTGGCTGCTGATTGGCATTTGAAGCGCGGGAACGTATATGTCAAATGACGTATACTAACAGGTTGACTATGCAAATGCATGGCGCAATATTTTTTTCATTAATTTATGGTTGAATGCAATCGCGCGCTGAATTACTTTGATCTAAATGGAGCGTCCAGTGTTTCAGTTTTGTAATTATCGATCTACAAGTGTCAGTTCGGAATGCTTTGTGAAGGCAGCGAAAGCGACCGATATTCCTGCGGTGTTGCGCGACTGAGGTGGATACTATATTTGTAGACAAATTGCTTGCATTAGTGTCTTTTATTTCTAACGAACAATATTTTAAAAATGATTCGTAAAGGGCAATAAAAAATTGCGACTAAATGAAATTATAGCAATGCTTGAAAACGGTCTTATTCTAGTTCTACTTTGCACAATTTAAGAAAGCAATACGCAGTCCTTTTAACCCAAGATTCAAACGTGAGTTAAAGAATATTTTTAACTGCATTGGAGTTACCTCAGATCATGAGAGAGTTACTGATTACTACCTAGTTCATTTATTTATATAAAAGTATAAGAAATAATTATGTATTATTAGGTACTTACCTATGTCGAAACTGTTTGTACTCCCCGTCACTTGGCCCTTTTTTTTTGCGTGTGGGAAATTATCAAATAACTTTTCCCGCTCTGGGTGGAGCGGGAGGGCGTGTCAGAGTCTTACTGACTAAAACCCACCCGTGTTCCTTCAGTTGCCTGTGCAGGGCGCCACGGTAACCCTTTCGGACTTTCCCGCAACCCTGGCAGGCATCGGCCCTAGCGGACCCCGTCATTGGTGCTGACATCTCTTTGAGGCGCGCGTGGAACACAACGCGCCGTCGACCCGGGCCTGGTCCTTATCGGACGGCGAGCTGCCCATTGCTCGCCATCCGCAAGCCCGCGCCCACGGTGGCCGGGAATCGGCTTGTGATTCCTGCCACCCAGGGTGTCTCCTGCGGCGCGCGGCGGCTAGGGGCGTGAGGGCGCGAATTTTGCCTCGTCCTCACGCGTTCCACCTCCTCCTTCGCGAGCATTACTGCTTCGCAGCAGGAGGCCGTCACTTGTCCCTAAAGGTTCGTTAGAAAACCAGCGTCACACAGCATCTGGAACCTTTTTAGCGCAGCCGTGAGGCACAAATTATTGTTGGTAAAACATTATTTTCACTTTTTTATTTTGTTATTTGTATCTTGTGTTTCACGAACTGTGTCCAAATAAACGTTATTCTTTCTTTCTTCCTTTCTAATTATATCCTGAGGACTAAGAAGTATACAAATCTCACCCCTTCTGAAGGTTTGTACCTATGCGAAAGAAGTCACGATTATTTATACTACTTTAAAAGGTACCTATTAGCCTGCACCACTCCCTACATAAGAATCCATATTGCAGACAGACAAAGTGATGCCTCCATGGCACACCCATTTATGTTAGTTCATACATAAACACATAATTGCAATAAAATTAGCAACAGTTTGATTTATAGCAAGTCCGTTGTGCCTGGCTGGTTAGTAGGTAAATCATTGACTGCGATGCAAGAGGTTCAACTGTACTTACTTGATGGCTATTGTAGGTAGCCCTTGTTTTGATATCAACAACTACGTAAAATATAAATCAAAACCGGCCGAAAGAAGCAAAGAAAATGCTTTTATTTGCGGTAAACATGACGCAAAAAAGAAAATAAAAACAAAAAATAAGAAAAGGTTGGGGGAAACATGCGCCATATCCACGCAAAACGGCTATCGCTCAGCATTATGTTGCGACCCTATGCAAGACAGAGCCCCAGCGCTGGTTTTTAGCGACAGCCGGCGCTGACGTAATGACGTCGCCGTCGTCAGATGGAGCAAACAATTATTAGGACGCAGCGTACTTACGAACGTTGTTGTGCATAGATGAAAATTAAATAAGTTAATATAAATGTGGTAGAATATACTAAACAGGAATATAAAAATAGTGAAATAGACATACGAGCTACGAGAATATCATCCTCAATAAACGTTTTATGCTTTATGTAGTGAGAGTAATGAAAAGGACCTTATTTAGCTGTGTACAGAAACACCGTTCCAATTTTCATCGATATAGTACCAATAATCTCCGGAGGTTACACAGTCATTTTTCGCGGTACGGTGGGACGGACAGACAAACGGACAGGACGAAATTACAAGGGTTCCGTGTTTGCTACTTATTTGGTTACGGAACAATAAAGAGAGCATCTCAAGAATCATATTTTTTAAGCAACTTCCAAGTTCATTAATAATCTGAACACTTCGGATGTGTTACATGGCGATGGCGTACAAGAAACAAAGAAAATACATTTATTTGACCCAGGTCAAGACACAGGTACAACTTAAAAGATAGACTTTTTCGAAGTAATGTATCTATTTGAAAGAATCCAAAGATTAGGAAAGGATGTTTTATATTGTCAAGCTTTAACAGGAGACCGTAGAGTTAAAGCCGATACCGATCAGACAAAGGTGCTGAAGAGGTAACTGCCTTGGCACTCAGCCCGATCAGGGTAACACACCGCATCGCTGGCATTAGACCTTTGACTGCTTAAAGTGCCCGAGGCATCCGAAAAACGAAGGACCTGCGAAGAACTGATGATGTTAAATGAACTGAATTTCTCGGCCTTGGAATGGGCAAGTTGTTATTTTATTACGTACTATCGGAACAGAGCAGTTTCGTCAGCGCCAGCGTGGTCGTGCAGAATTGCTAAAGGCAGATAGGTGGCATGCGGTGAGATTGAAACACCAAACTACAAATAGTTATTCGTGTATTCCTTGAACGTTAAGTTGTCATGAATAG
Organism: Brachylomia viminalis; assembly: GCA_937001585.2. NCBI lineage: Eukaryota > Metazoa > Arthropoda > Insecta > Lepidoptera > Noctuidae > Brachylomia > Brachylomia viminalis. Next base: position 7,019,063 of record OW443317.2, read on the forward strand.
CAAATCACAAACTATTCTAAATACATGGGTAGTATCAAACATGAAGAGAATTGAATGAAAATGAATGACTGACCGGTTGGCGCAGTTGGTAGCGACCCTGCCTTCTGAGCCGCTGGTTCCGGGTTCGATCCCCGGACAAGTCAAACATTTGTGTGCATAAATGTCTGTTTGACCTGTGTCTGGGTGTGTATATGTATATAAGTATGTATATCAGTCATCAGGTTACCGTAGTACAGGCTCTACCTAGTTCGGGACCTGAAGACCTTGTGTGGATGTTGTCTCATATTATTATTATTATTATAAATTATTAGGAAAAAGCGTGTTCTCACCATGATGACATTTTGACAAGAGGAAGTGAAGGAAATTGTCTTTGAATAGAGTGAGAACCATCCTCTATGATCTATGAACTAATAATTAAAGCGTATAATGCATTTTCATCACAAGTAGCTTCATCTTTCTGACTGACCCCGACTCCTTGACAGTTCAAAAGTGCCTGTAATTGGTTTATTCAAAACAAATACTTTGAGTTTTAGTTTTAACAACAGAGACATTTGCTGAGAAAAATACATAACATTTCCATAATTCTTTTATTCATATTTTATCTATTGCAGGAAAACGGCAATTCCACGAGTCTTTATGGTAAAGCAGTACCTACCTCTGAGGGTCGTTTTCCTTACAAGCAGAGCATTGACTCAGTAGATTTCCCACGACTTTAGAACAATACATCTTCCATCCTTATCTAACACCTAATACAGAGAGACAAAGCGATTGTAGGACATCGTTACATATAACGAGAAGCCTTGTGTATAAAAACAAATTAATCTTCACTTTTGAAGTGATTTACCGTGGGATTTGGTTTGCTTATGTCGTGTATATTGCATAGCGCTCGTAAGTAGAATTGGGACATACTTTTACTTCAGCGAATGGCGTAGTAGAATGGATGCTTGGTTGGTAGACGCACGTACTTGGCTAGGTACGTACATGCACTTTGTGTCAATTGAAGTAGCATGAGCTTCAATTCTCAAGGTTGGACCTAGAATTAAGTTTACTTGTTAGGAAAACATCTGTAAGGGGTTTGGGATCGCACTCGGTAAATGACAATGGGTTTCGTTCTTTATTGATTAAGGATCTAATTCTGACGGCCAACTATGGTTGCTAAGGAAGTTGACACACTACGTCAATTTGCCGTGTTATATCTATTTCATACAACTGTCAAAGAATGACAGTTGTAATTTGATTAGATGGACATTATAAATTAGTAGGCAATTTGAATCAGTGAAATCCGCTGTCCAAGGCATGCACTGACCGACCCTGACGACCCCATTACCCTCCTCCAGGAAAGCAGTGGGGCCACCAGTACAGAATACAGCAGACACAGACACAAATCGAAATTCCGACCTCACCGCCGAGGTACTTCGCGTCCGCGTTCCTCCCCGATAAATGGCCCTCCCTGTCCCTTGATCGGATCCGAGCCAGCTGGTGGCGTAGCTGAGCCAGTAGTTTTAAACTCCCCTATTAATAATAATAAATCCAATTTGATCCAGCCTGTCCCCAACTTGCTGTCTTCCCCCAGCGACGCCCTAAGCCGAGGTTCGTACCCCACAGGGGGTGCCCTTAGGTGATGGTAGCTTAGTTTGTAATTCATATTATGTTCCTGGCTGGAGGCTTTGAGTTAGCTTAAAGGCACCACAAGATAGACCGGTTAAGCAGTCACGGCCTCTCAAGGCCAACTGCGAGATGCCATTCATAAAAAAAAGTAGGCAATTTCCCTGACTTTACAAGATCGAAGAGTATTTTTGGTTCCTACCTAAGTAAATACCTAGTTCCCGTATCTAACTTAAAAAAGTATACTAGTACTTCCTCTGCCACCAGCACATGGTAAAAGGAAGCATTCTTCTTTGCTTAGTAATGCTCACACAGTTTAACAGTAACGGTTTCAAGTTGACACAATATTATTGTCGTACGTGTTTTCCTGCTGTGTATAGCTGGTACCCACATAATTTAGTACCTACATACTTGTAGATACCGTTTGAACTTTCCCCTATAGGCTAAAAGCGAAAGCGACACACACATCTCTACTTTACAAACACTATATTGGAAGCACATTCATGTAATTACTGGCCGTGTAGCTCCTTGAAAAGCAAAGGGCATACTAATCTTACTTGTGGGCTTTGGCGTTATTCTACAGGGTCATGGCTTAGGCCCGCTTGCACCACAAATCTTTTAAACACATTAAAATCCACATTTTAATTACTTTGAATCCAGTATAGTCTCGTTCGTAAAGGGACTCGGAATTTGTTAGTTTTGCTGCCGAGTTCTCTTTGACACAAAAGTTGTCAGTCTAATTACGAGTAAGAAAGAAATTGAAGTTTAACATTTTAACATGACTCTTTACACGTCCTACCTGGCTAGATGGGCAGGCGATCTGAAGAAATGGCAAACTTTATGCGGAAGGCGGAAAACCGGGGTTTTGTAGCGGCAACTTGGGTTGTTACGGAGACGGCTGAGCCGATAGATATCCTTGATTTGGGAGCAAAATCTTTGAAGCTTAAATATATAATCTGCTACTTCATCATCAACAATAGACCAACCCACAAACTATCTCTAACACAGAATCTCAGTTAATAACTGTATGTTATAACCTTAGCCCGTGGTTAGTGGGCGCATAATATCACGTAATGAAGATTACATTCACGCCGTTGACTCATCTTGACATACTGAGGTTTTGATAGCTGCCAGTAACACGCCTACCCATAATTAAAAGTTAAAACAATGGCATTACGAAATGTAAACGTCGGAAGATGATTTTTACGATTTTTTTATAAAGCTGTAAGCTGCGTGGGTTCCTGAAGTCCGATTCTTAGGTCTGGTCAAGTGTTAAAGGGCTGTTCACTATTGGATTTCTTAGTAGCTACTCTTGAGTCTGTATTTGTGCTCAGTTGATGGCAATAGGCTCGCCCCCTATTATATGGGACTTAAGAGGGCTATCACAATTTTTCTTGTACTTGAGTGTTTGAAGAGTCACACACTCAAATACAAGAAAAAATTTGATAGATATTTATTTAGAACACTCCCGAGAGAAATAATCAAACTTTCTCGGGCATATATTTTTTTTAATTTTGTGGCTGTATCTAAACCATAATCACACATCCAAACTCCCAGTTTATATGTCTGATTATTTCTCTCGGGAGTGTTCTAAATAAATATCAATTTTTTTCTTGTATTTGAGTGTGTGACTCTTCAAACACTCAAATACAAGAAAAATTGTGATAGGCCTCTTAAACATAACTGGCGAATTGTGGGTTCCTAATCGAGGAGTAAAGGTGACGGACGCCAGTGTAATTAGAGTGCGCGCAAAATAAGTCCACGCGCGGCCGAAATCGGAAATCCTAATATCGTTCGCCACCATCTCGATGTTTAGGTAGGTATATCAGGTGTCAAGTGTGCCGTGTTCCGTGTTTTCCAAAGTAAATAATCGCCGTCATTGTGCCTAAAGTGATTCAAAGTGTTGGCAGGGATATAGTCTTGAAGGTGAAACACGCGCGCAGACATATCTTGCGCGCACAGGCACTTTCTACAGGCGCATGAGACATTTCAGCTGTCTCTGTCATTACATAAGCGTCGATGACCACTTACCAACAGGTGGGCCATCGGCTTGTTGCCAAGGATTGATGTTTTGAACTAAAATTCGAACTAAAGCTATAGACAGTCACTTTTCCGATAATAATCTTCAATAGTATTTTTTTTGCATTGGTTGAAAGCCAATTGTCGCTTTCAAACAGTTTTTTTTTCGAGATTGGTGTAAAATTAGCATTATGAAACATGGTGTCATAACACGATAATCGATTTTATGGCATAATCGATTATTATGAGGATGGATTTATCAATTTTGTTTATACAGGGTGGCCCAAAAGTCGTGGATCAAACGCAACTAGGGGTTAGGTGGGGTCATCAGCTGCAAAAAGTTGTTCTACGGGAGGTCCTTAAGGTCAACCCCTGCAGAGTATAATTTATTTTGAGTTTTTATGAGAAAATTGACTTTTTTTAACTAATTCTTATTGAAATTCGAAAAAATCTACATCCTGTATCTTTTTTATAATTTTCACTAGAGTGGTACCTACTGATGAGTACTTGCCTTAGACATGCTATTTATGGTTGTTTATTGGGTGTGTTGAAGATAATATTAAGTTTTACGATTTTTTTTTTCTCAAATCATAACTTTTCATTTACTTTGGACCCCACTGTGAAAAAAAAAATACTCTACCGAAAAGTGACCCTGTGTTACAAGTTTTGGCGCATTTAATAGGGATTCCGAAAAGGTATTACACATGGTCATGATTGGCTCTAATATCTTTCTAGGACGAAAAAACAAGACAACGATTGTGAAATAATTGTTTTATTAAGCAAAACATTTTACAATAAATGCTCAAAATTCCTGCCTCTGACCATAATACATAATCTGCACCGTCTAATAAAATTCCTCCGTAACTTACGGAATGCACCTCTGTTGTTAGTAACTTGTAACCTAGCAAATTCGAGCTTTTGTCGTGTTATGTATATGTGTATGTGTCAGAGGCAGGAATTTTGAGCATTTATTGTAAAATGTTTTGCTTAATAAAACAATTATTTCACAATCGTTGTCTTGTTTTTTCGTCCTAGAAAGATATTAGAGCCACTCATGGCCATGTGTAATACCTTTTCGGAATCCCTATTAAATGCGCCAAAACTTGTAACACAGTGTCACTTTTCGGTAGAGTATTTTTTTTTTCACAGTGGGGTCCAAAGTAAATGAAAAGTTATGATTTGAGAAAAAAAAAATCGTAAAACTTAATATTATCTTCAACACACCCAATAAACAACCATAAATAGCATGTCTAAGGCAACTACTCATCAGTACCAATCTAGTGAAAATTATAAAAAAGATACAGGATGTAGATTTTTTCGAATTTCAATAAGAATTAGTTAAAAAAAGTAAATTTTCTCATAAAAACTCAAAATAAATTATACTCTGCAGGGGTTGACCTTAAGGACCTCCCGTAGAACAACTTTTTGCAGCTGATGACCCCACCTAACCCCTAGTTGCGTTTGATCCACGACTTTTGGGCCACCCTGTATTGTGTCTGTCCGTTCACCTGACATATCTTCTAACCAAGAAGTGTTCGGGTCACTGACAATTTATGCATTGGCAATATGGAATTAAACTTTCTTACTTTGTAAGTCGTAACTTCGCAAGTATATTGATATCTACTGCGACCCTAGGGGCCTTTTTTTTGAGGGTGGGAAATCGTCAAATAACTTCTCCCGCTCTGATCGGAGCGGGAGGGCATGTCTTAGTGACTAAAACCCACCCGTGTTCCTTCAGTTGCCTCTGCCAGGGTCCACGGTAACCCTTTCGGACTTAACCGCAACCCCGGCAGGCATCGGCCCTAGCGGACCCCGTCATTGTTGCTGACATCTCTTTGAGGCGCGCGTGGAACACAACGCGCCGTCGACCCGGGCGGTCCTTATCGGACGGCGAGCTGCCCATTGCCTGTCGTCCGCAAGCCCGCGCCTACGGTGGCCGGGAATCGGCTTAGGATTCTCGTCGCCCAGAGCGTCTCATGCGGCGGCTAGGGGCGTGAGGGCGCGAATTTTGCCTCTCCCTCACGCGTTCCGCCTCCTCCTTCGCGAGCATTACTGCTTCGCAGAACGGGGTGACGGCTTCCCAAGCCCTCTCACTCCGTACCTACCATGGCCTGGACCAGGGCCGGACGCGAGAGATCGCCACCGCCAATCGCCTGCACGAGGACACGGCGGCGCGGCGCGGCGGTGCTCAGCCCAAGCCGGGCAGACCTCCACCGTGTCCTCCGGGCGATCCACACAGACCCTAGGGGCCTAGCATTAATATCCCAAATGAGCTTAACTGTCGCTAATGAGACACAATTACTACTTTTCTATTTTTCCTGAACTTAACTGAACAGACAGCTGTGCTGCTGGGGAGTTTGTTGCATCACTTCTTCCCTGCTAAAACAGTAGGAAGTGGTGAAGGGCGGGAGATTTAGGGACTGTCTTAAGTAATTTTAACGTTTAAAAAGTGCTGATTCTCAGCCTAGTATGAATAAATGACTTTTGATATTGATTTAATAAGTTCGATCCACAGAATAGGGGTTACCGATTTTATTAACTTCAAACGTATTTTGGAAGTACGTAATTTCCACCCCTGTCCGTTTTAAGAGGCGTGGTCACGTGGTCGATCGTTTTCATACCATACAAACGCATTCCTGTTTTATCCTTGGTTAATGATATTAAATCAAATATTTTATTACGATATAATTTATATATCTCCCACTGCCATATGACCCTATGATTTGTTTATTGAGGTACACACGACTACACATCAAGCTATAATATTCCAGTTTACACTGACCTCTCATTGTAAGGAATTCCTATACAATGCGAAATCAGCTTATACTAGAAATATATAGTTCGGTCTGTAGCCGTGCGTACTTACTTATATGAATGCTTAAAAAAAACCATGAATACCATCCATGAAAACCATGGATACCGATCTTGGGCCTGTTAGATTGTTTAGTAAATTTTTTTTTATTTTTTATTTAATACCGTTGATTACCTGTGCATCAAAGACTACTATATGCTGTGCATGGACTGAACGCCAATGACCACGTAACCACGTTTCCTTTTATGTCCATTCGAATCCTTGTTTCCAATTGACGCTATTTCCACAAACTAATATTACTATACTTTAACGTCACTGAAATCTAAGTTAATTTCAGAATGATTACTTCTATGTTTCAAGTTGTAGCGCAAAGTCGCAAACTAATCTTTATGTGTGGGTATTAAAATTGTGTTTCCAAAAACACACATTTGTTTATATGTTTGAAAACTAAATCACGAACGCAGTATAGGGACATCGGGTTTGAAGAAAGAAACTATCATACAGGTATGAGTGACAGCCGAAGCTTTACAAAAAGTTGATAGCCAAGTATGTGCGGCATCTGAAGATCGTTATTTTTTGTCCATTTTCGAAATCTGAAAGTGGCCACCTGACCACGGGGCTTCTATCTGAAACTTTTCAAATATGTTTTCGGTATTCTCTCATCATGCCGCACCTACTCAGCTATCAAATTTTCACACTGCTTATCCTTGCTCAAAAACCCTCTGGGCTCCCCAACCAGTACTGGTAACTTCTATACTTTGTCAATAACAAAACGTCTTTGGGAATTTCGCCGGATAAAATGAAACAAAATGTAACTACTACACATATGAATATTTATTTAATCGTGAAATACATATTAAATAGAACAGATACACATACAGGATGTTCATTTAATAGTAAGTACGAGCCTCCCGGTGCTATTTCACATGTTTGACAGTTTTGACAAGACATAAAATAATGTAGCATTTGTCAAAGGTATTATTAGCAGGCTTTTAAAAATAAGGATCAGGTGATTTGTTTATATTGCTGTTCTTAAATAAATTAAAGGCAGTGGCGATAAAAAAATTATATAACTGTCAAAACATGTCGAAATTTTAGTTTGGAAAATGTGATAACATCTTATGAATTTGTATACTTACATACAATGTGACACAGATGTATGCCTACATTAACATTAAAAGCGGTGGAGAGGCGACAAGGTACATCACTACATGTCATTGCCTATTAAAATATTCATTATTCATTTTATTATTTCATGCAAAAGCTATGCAAGTACACATTCCATATAAACGATTAAATCTGAAAACATGACTTATACATATACATAGACTTATGATATTTATTAATTTCAAAAAATTGTATTTAACTTTTGACACAACATTCAAAGACACAGAAATAATCAGATTTCAATATTTAAAACTCAAATAGACTCTCAAAATCGATAAAAATATTCGAGGTCCATTCCACGTTAACAAAAACAATGACCTAACAATAAACAAAAAAAGAATGGACCGTACACACAACTGTTATATCACTTCTCCTCCCCTCCGTCGACATTCCCTTTAATTATCACTAGTAGATGGATAAGTACAAACAATTCGTAAAATTCTAGGCAATTCGATTTAGCGATAGAATGCTACACGAATGCGATTTCAAGCGACACTTTTCTATGGCAAGTACTTCTAAAAAACTGTTAGTACACGAGTGCTGAAATAAATCGCACTTTGTACGCCTAAATACACGAAAAGTTACAAATTCTGAGGCGAACTATAACCCATTTTTGGGATGATTTAATATTCATTATTTTCTATTTATATTAAAAATAATACCCGCTGTATATAAATGGCATTTTTTCAGTAACAAATGTCAGAGTTTTTAACTCTCCGTGTAAGATAACATGTTACAATGATTATTCCCTAGTATATAAATTGATATTTGTTCATCATAAGATGCCAAACCGATCTCAAGTTGTTTCACAGCCTTATTGAGTCTTGGTGGTATAAAAATTGCTATTTGAACTCTGTCCTCATTAAAATACTGTTAATATTACTTTGTAAATATTTTTTGTTACCAGACAATCTCTGGCTAGGAAGGTCAATTATTAATATTATAAAGATGGAGGATTTAAAATCCATTACAATAAATTTTGAGGTTGTAGTTTTCGATGATTTAATAACAATTTATATTATAGTGCCGATAATATCAATACTTTTCATTCAACTTGAACAGTAGCTCTAGCTAAAGTATACTTTTACTATTACTTTTATAAGACAACATCCACACAAGGTCTTCAGGTCCCGAACTAGGCAGAGCCTGTACTACGGTAACCTGATGACTGATATACATACTTATATACATATACACACCCAGACACAGGTCAAACAGACATGTTCATGCACACAAATGTTTGACTTGTCCGGGGATCGAACCCGGGGCCAGCGGCTCAAAAGGCAGGGTCGCTACCAACTACGCCAACCGGTCAGTCAAAATAAAATAAATACAATATAAAATAAATAAAATATTCTGCTATGAAAAGTATTAACTGAGCAGAACATTTGACAAACGCAGCTGTTTCGGCAGTATAATATAAACGACTTGGATTTTGTCCGATCACAATATTTAATACATTCTATGGTATTGAGCAAGCCAAAAAGATGAATGCAATTCTTCGCACCTTCCATTTTTGTAAGTTTTGTTATTATCACGTACAAAAGAGATTCATTTTAGGACAGAGTTAAATAATAATGGTATCAATAAACTAAGAGGCGGGAATGAATAAGATACTCAGTAATTGTTCTTAGTACAACTCGTGACGATATTATCACAATACAAAATAAACACTCAATTTGTGTTGTCATATAGTTCTTAGTATCAGATCGTAGGAACAAGAGTTGCCTGTTAAAAAAAAGTTATTCGTCGTCAAACTGCTGGCTATAAAATGGAGTTTCCCATTCTTCTCATACGAAACTACCTTTTGGTAGAGGCAACTAGAATCAATTCTATTTTCTTAAAAATGTTTACATTTTAGTGCCTTTAAATGGCCTACTTGGAATAAATGATTTGACTTTGACTTTGAACATCGAAAATGGGTTTCTTTCTAGCACTTTAAAAACGCACGAAAGTTTCTAGTGCTTTTTGGCATCCCTTTATTTCGAACATACTACCTATAGGCGTGGACCACATTTGGTATTAATTCAAATACGACCACACTAGGAGTCCGCGGTATTATTTTATTAATCACATGTTAGCGATAGATGTATTCATGGTAGAAACATACCCATGTAAAACTTTAGTAGGTCTGGGATGATTTGGTACAAAAGCTACTAGTTATAACTATTATTATTTGTTTATTTTCAGTTGAAGACACAAATATCATTTAGCCCTGGATTTTGTACTAGGAGTTCCTGTATCACAAGAGCCAAAACATAAGGTCCATCGGGGTAATTTCGAAACATAGTTCACAATCCCTATGTCATTTAATATTCATTACGTTTTTACGTTTTTGTGCCGACGAAGTTTTCAAACATACGAAGTAATATATAATGAATTACCTTCGAACTCCTTCGGGATTGTGATAGAAAGTGTGTTATGCAATAAAGGTGCAGTTTGTAGACCACTTTTTTCAGCCCCTCTTGTCCATACGAACTGAATTATTAATAATATTTTGTTTTTTTAATATTTATAACGTTGTTATTAAGATCTTAGCCTCTTCTATGCAATTCTCAGTCTCAGGGAATGTATGTTGGTAAGTCTCTTCGTTGCCTTACAAATTATGTTCATACGCATTCTAACTTTTATAAATGTCATAAAAAATATTTGAAGGAAATGATTTAAACATTTTTTTTTAAATATAATTTTATCGTGCTCTAAGTTTAAAGAGTACTTAGTACTACAAACTATTTGAAGCAATAATTTTATTGGCCTCTTATATTGGCCTATTGGTCTTGTTCAATTGAGACAGGGAAAATTGCAAATTTTTAGAGAAGAAATTTATTCTGCATTATTAGAAAAAAAAGTGGTTTCGTGAGTATCTAAAAAAAGAACGCGCTTGTCTTTAAGACTATTTAGAGAGCTTTTTTGCAATTTCCGTTTTATTGACATTAGCCGGTTTACAAGAGTTCTAACATTCCTGTCAAGGAAGACATTTGGAAGTCTATAATTACTGACAATGAGAGGGAACGAAGGGCTCCGTTCGTACGCACGATTATGACAGCCCGCAAGTTTATACGTCTACAACGTACAAACTGCAGACGTAAAGGTGACGCGTTTTTTTTTTTCTCGAAAATCCTTTATTTATGCAGCCTGTAGTAGAGAAAAATATCCCAACATGTTATGGACCCCTTACGCGACTTACTAACGCGTTATCAACCGAGTCGTGAGGCCATAAATGTCAAGAGATAGGAATGTGCAGCGCGCCGGGACCGTTATCAATAAACGGCTACCTGCTCACGTGGTAGCAATGAGTCACTAATGATCTGTACGCTTGTATGTACAAGATACGATAATAAACGTTGCTTATCGATATATTTCTTTTATTGTTACGCCCTTCACTAAGCGGCTCCATAAGGCCCGTAAGTGCAAGCGAGATAGACATAGAGAAATGATTTATGGCCCGACGACTCAGTTGTTAACGCGCTTACTATACAGCGTGGCGCTGCTATGGTGACCTTAATTTAACACACATATACGTTTTCACATTTTCGTTTCATGACAATTTTTTATTTCCATTAAACGTTATTATTTACAGATTTATTAAAGAATTTAGGAAATAGCATCTTAGAGCAACCTGTACTTAAAGAACTGTCGCGCAGCGGTCATTTCCCTCGGTCACGGATCATAACTTCGCATCAATGAAATTAAAACGAATAAGCAATACTATTAGGATGAAACAAATGCATAGAGTAGGCGAATTTAAGGAAATTTCCTTTGTTGGCGAGCAGCGCAGGCGACGCGCGCTCTCCCTTCCACCCACCCGCCGCACCGAACACGAATTCTTTTTTTGCTTTTCTAGTGCTAGTCGAACCCGTGTCCTTGACGCACTTATTTACAGTAGTGCGCATAATTACGTCGCGAAAAAGACTCTTAGCTATTGTTTTATTTATTTCTTTTTGTGTAATTAGGATAGTAATTAGATCATGGTACTGCGATAAAGACACTTTGATTGGTTTTCGTTTTCTTATCTAGTAGGTACGTTTACACCTCTTGCGATACGGACGCATTTATTTGTGCTATTAGTGCTTGTGTAAACTTATGATCGTGATGGCAGTGATTAGTGATGACAGTTATTACTAATAGTAACAAGAGAGGGTGATGTGATAAGTGTTTGTACCACTTGCGCCGCTCGGTTTCTTTGATAATATGCCGTCAAAGAATCGGACCGATCACGAGTAGGTACAAGACGCGATGCGCGCGCGGTTGCCAGCCCGCGAACCGACATATTGCCGCTCCGAGTTAACGTAAGCGAGCTAGGTAAGTAATTTCATGAATGAATTTTTGCAAGGGTGATCCCAATTTTAATGACTTTTTTATTATTTAGTTTGTTTGAAATTTTTTTTTTTTCAGTTTACGTATTATTTTAACCTATCAATATTTATATGGTTAATGGGCACTAGCCCTACCCGTGTATTAAATTAAAGTCACCATTGTAGCGCCACATTGTAGTTTGTGATTGGTCGCGTCGTGTACGAACCGCGTCGAAAAATATTAGTGCTGTGACATTCTGGCTACTCATTTGTGATTTGAGTTTGTAATACGGTTTCCTAGAAGAGCGGTGGCCGTCATGAAAATCTGTCATTTTCACCAGTATTTGACATTAAGGTGTCAAATAAGGCTCTGTATTTGGACAGCCGTTATCGTGTGACCGATGGCTTTCTTAGGAGATCAAAGCTTAACTTTAAGAACTTAAATGTTCTTAATAACAACAAACTCGATATGAGTCTGTTCGAAATAAGGATTATATCTATTTGAATCATTATAACAGTGTCCCAATCAAACAAGACTTGCCTATACTAATATATAATCTAAAATTGAAAATATTTTGGAATTTCGAATGTTATAGTTATAACGTGTTATACTATAAAGGCATTTGTGGAGATTTTTTTTGTCTTTTTGTTCGTTATTCTTTCACAAAGATTGTGCGTGACAATAGGTATATAATAGGTATTTGAGGTTATTATTAACTTCGATTTATTATTTTGATTATAACAATCGGATGTTTAATTAGGATAATAATATTAATAATACCTATTCTGGAAGCCTGAATTTTTATTAATTATTCAAATTGTTTATTATTATTTATTTTTTTAAATTTAATCATTAAAACTAATGATCAGGCTGTCAGAGAGGCTAAAAAAACTTTAAACTAAGTTGTTAAAGAACGGTAGCGGTATTAAATAGAGGTTCATTTAGGTCCTTCGAATCCTGCTTGTACATTCGCTGAACGAGCGGTGTCAGTCTATACTTTCAAATGCATTTGAAACTGATGGGGGACGGAGCATTATGTCACTTCATCCAGATATTGTGAAGGTTTATCGCGAATGTACGAACATAGGCGCAACTTGGGAGCCCCTTTTAAAACATTAGCAATAAAATGCTTAATTATAGTCTGTATAACATAGTATTTCGAAAGTTTGTTTCGATTCATCGAAAAAAACTTTCAAATAAGTAAATAGTATGGTATGGTAATTCTGTGAGTACGTTTACCACAAAATATTACCATCGATATTGAGTTCAAAGTGTCAGTTTAGTAAACGCAACTGTAAAACAAAAGTTTGTCAATGTTATCCCTCACCAAAATTGATGAAACCCATATGCAATCGTCCGAAATTTTGAACCAAGTCACGCCCATGCCGTAGAATATTATGTATTGTTCGTTCTCGTAGTTACGCTTACGTTGTAAGAACGCTTTTCATCACAGCGAGCTACTGAGTCGTCAATGTTTAAAAAATGCATATTTCATATTTTGTTTAAACTACATTCTAGCTGCATTGGTTCAAAGTCTGCCTACATCCTCTATAAAATATTCCTATATTCGTTTGAAGATATATTCTCAATCTTGTTTACAGCTTGTTCGCAGTGGCACTTGTATAATAAAAATCACTGTATTTGATACAGTATCGCGAATGTTCGCTTAAAGCTCTACGTTGATATAAATTATGTATTTGTAATACTTTGTTATTCGTTTTGTGCAATGTTCGTGAACCCGCTGTTTATCATCTGTTCTATATGTACAATTTTCTACGGGTCCCTTGACTAGATAGATGTTTAACGCCCGTTTAGATACACCGCCCCAGACTCCTAAAGCAAGCCAACCTGTACTTTTTATACAGAGTCAAATTAAATTAGCTCTATCTAAACAAAGTAAAAAAAAAAAAGTTTTTTTTTACATGTAGTAAGTAAAATACGTTTTATCGTGTTTAGATATCAATACCAATTACGTCTGTGAAGTTTACACAAAAATAAATCGATTTTGTAAACTGATATTTCAAGTGAATACACTAAGCGCGGTCGATGACCTCACAAAAAATAATCTTAAAATTAATATATTTTTTGTTTTATCATGTTTTGATATCAATACCCATCACGTCTGCTGAATTTCGCTAGCTAATTTAATTTGACCCAGTTTATAAGTCTACTTAACTTTTTAAATGGTAGTGAACTGAAATTCGGAACAATGACGACACCAAAATAATGGCCGGTATGTCGGCATCAAAACTGCATCAAACTTTTTCTTTGATTCATTTGATCATTATTTTGATGTTTTAGGCTTTTCTACCTTACATAGATTTGCAGTGTGGCTTGATTTAGGACTCCGGGAGAGTATTTATTAACATTTTTACTTTACCTCACACCAAAAGTACGTATGACTCGTAATTCTTTTTATATGTTTATGTCAATGTCGCTATGATGTTCAGTTTTGTGCGATTTTGGCGCGTGAAGGCTGTCAAAGCTGTAATCAAACCTGCTTGTAATAATACTTTTTAGATTGAATAAGTTTTGTATTGTCTTGTACCGCATCAAATTACAATGTAAGCGCGCAATAACTCGTAATAAAATGTACCTTTGATTCAGCGTGAATTTCACCAATGAACACGATTAGCACATCTACACCGCATTCACAAGTTGTCAGTGTCAATTTTCCACTGACAGCTCTTGAACTCGATTTAGATGTGCTGCAGTGTGATTCTGTATCATCTCACCGTGAAAACTTAGGTGAAGTGAGCGTGGAGTGAGCTGTCAGTGTCGTCCCACTGATGCTAGGGATGGACCAAGCATTACATTTAAGTACAATCATAATCGAGATGTTAATAATATTTTTTATGCAAATTCTATTGATAATTTATTATTATTTGAAAGCTAGTATGAGTCTAAAAAAAACGACATTGAATTTCTGTTTTGCTATTTTATTTTAAAACCCCGAAAATAGTACCTAATGTTTAGACGCTTATCTACATACTTGCTTTGAAAAAATATAAATAGAATTTGGATAAAAAATATTATTAAAATCTCGATTATGATTGTACTTAATGAAATGCTTGGTCAATCTCTAGCATCAGTGGGATGACACTGACAGCTCACTCCACGCCAGTCTTCACGGTGAGATTTTTTACAGAATCGACCGGCAGGTCGCATTCAGTTTTTATAGTAAAATTCGCCCTCAGGAATATTTATAAAATCACCTAATAATATAATTAAACAGATCTATATTTTATTAATAATAACTTTTAGCAGGATCCATTACAACTGTGACGTGTTATAATAATTCAAAAACATTTTTCTCTAACATTGCAACTATTACAACTACATGATAAATTCGCGATTTTTAAGAGATGTTGCCAGTAAACATATCATTCGGCCTTTCTCTATGTTACCTATATTATTACGGTTCTATTACTACGGAAACAAAATTAAATCAAAACTTTATCGAATCAAATTATTAAATTAATGTTCATTTTAGGCAAGGTGGGGTAGTATCATGGTGTCTTCACACAAGTCGTTTTACCGCGTGGACTGGTACTCTATAATATTTTATACAAAACAATGCGGTAGGTCCAGCCACGGTCATTTTAATTCAGGCGACCTATTCTGTAAGAACCTCACCATGAAAACTTAAGGTGGATCCTCTGTTGTTGCCCGCCAAATTCAAATTTTCTTTGGTATTTTGCAAATTGCAAGGAAAAATAAAAGAATTTTCATATGAAATGTTCTGAAAAATTCTTAGGTGGAACAAATTTCCAAAGTTTGACGATTGATATGAAATTAATGATTATTATTCAGTAAATATATCATTCCTACAGTCACTAATCGCATTTTTATAAACATACGACGTAAAACAGAGCTGCAATTTGAAAAAAAAAAAACCAATGAAGTTTTGAATTTGGTGGGCTACTGAGGATTCACCTTTAGTGAAGTGAGCTGTCAATAGTGTCAATCCTAGCACCAGGTGGAACGACAGCTCACTTCAAGCTCATTTCACTAAAGATTTCACGGCGAGATATTTAAAGCCAGGAATACAGCGTAAATACCGCGTGATGGACTGGTGTAGAAGAACCATAATATATGTAAATGTCTTATAATTATGTTTACAATATCTCCGATTAGAATTTTGGTATAAACTTTGTCTGTATATATTTTATAGTACAGTAACGACTTTTACACATTATTATTATTAATATTCAGAAAAATTCTTATTAGAGAGAAGTCTACTACACTTAGAGCTTATTTACAGCGTGTCGATATTTTTTTAACACCTCTAAACACATCAGTAATTATGAATAAATCATTAATAAGACATCGTTTAATATTAACAATTATAATCATGCCATATTTTATATTTGAAGCAGGAACCGTTTGTTATTTGTTATTAATTGAATAATTTCGAATGTATGTAAAAAAAACCTTTGTTATACCTCTGAAACCAGTACTATTGATCAGGTACTTATTTAGAGCCTCGTTTATATGGGGAGAGTTACTCGTTACTCGACCGTCGAGAGGTGAGTCCGTGCGACTAGAAGTCGATATTCTCCAGGCGAGAAAAGAAAACTCGAATATGAATATATCATTCGAGATTCGATAAGTGATTTTCTCGACCTGCGATTTGGCATCTCGAAATACGATTTAGTATCATACCTCACCAGCAGGCGTAGCATGAGCACCGTGTTGTCGACGGAATAGTAGACAAAAATGACGTTCCGTTTAAATAGACAGTACGATGGCAGCAAAGTAGAAAGAGTCAACTGCACTTTTTTACGAAATTCACTCTTTTACATAATTCGACTCAGAATTCTTTGTGTTGTCATAGGATTTTTTTTCTGTTTGATTCTCAATTTTGACTGATTAAGTCACGTCAACTACAACAATTTTCTCAAAGTGTGGAAGTACCGTATTTTGGATCAAACGATTTTACAGTAATATTGGCCTTAACTATTTCCTTGGTACTTAAGCCCTATTAACTAAATGATGTAAAATAGGAGAAGATAGCTTTGTTCTTCTATTAATTATTATTGTTTTGCGTTCAAAACGCTCCCTTGTAAAATCATGATTTTGTAGATAACCTTTTATACTTTGTGGCCGTCGAGTGGAAGGTTTTCTACTGGCGATTCCAAAATCAAATTATCTTCACTACCATAAACAAATGTCAGTTGTCAGTGTGATTTTGACAGTAAGGATAGAAATTTTTCTTCCGAAATAGTCTACATATAAAAAGACCTAGACAAAGATCGTTAGAAAAGAAAGACAAAATTACAGATTGATATCTACGGTGCGATGTCAAAAATGAAGAAACGAAACGTCACTTTGTATAGAAAAAGCTATGTCTATTCTTCGTAGAAATAGAAAGCGTCATGCTACGCCTGCAGGACGACATGGCGACATCTCCAGGACGCACTGCCAACTAAATATAAACAGCTATAATATATTATAGTGGGTGGGTCACCAGGCGTCCTGTAACGCAGCCAACCATTAATTTAGTTGGCGACGCGACCTTGCTGCGCCGCCATGGCGTCTCGGTGAGGTATGGCTCTTATTGTTTACACGGACGCTCCCAATTTCTAAAAGCAAAGCGATTCTCACCTCTCAAGATCGTACGAACAGTTTACACAAGTCACCTTTTAATCTTCTTAGGATAATCGCCTATTCGAGTCGAGCAACTCTCATCGTGTAAACGACACTAAAGCGGTAAAGAAAACAGTTGAATACTACGGTGCGCATGAAGAGATCACAGAAGCATTTATATTGTTGCTAATAAATGTTTATATTTTTGTAAATATGTAACAGTGCGCCCGCGTTTCGTTCTAATACCGCCGTAATAAATACTGATAACAGCGGTATAGTTATAAATGTAAACAGATCGCTTGCATTTTGGTAACAGATATTAGATATGCGACCATATTCCTAATAGATATACTTTTTAATACTTTTACACAATGATATTACAAATAAAAAGAGGTAGTTAGGTTAGGCGATTAACACACGGCACCGCGCTCCGCCGCGGTCAGCGGTGAAGCGGATCTTACGTTGCATTGGCATGTATGTAATCCGTTGATGCCTAACACACGTACACCGCCCGACCGTACGTTTTTGAAAATGGATTTTCCTTTCGATTCACCGCCAACCGCGGCGGAGCGCGGTGCCGTGTGTTAATCGCCTTACCTACTCAACATTCGATATTCAAAAACGGCACAATGAAATATTAGATGACACGTGGAAGTAGGACGGCATGTCGTAATTATCGGGAGCGAAAAAGAGACAAGACGATACGTAACTAGGGTTATTAGCCAAGTTTTGACGTGCCACTTGCGGAGCAAGTTTAACCTGTGAACCTCTTTTTACTTATAATATAATTACTTTACACCTAGAAAGTAATGATTATTGACACATTTTGCCAAGTAACGAGATTTTTCCCGACAAGTTTAGGCCGTCAATTAAGAGTTATTCAAACTTTCGGCTCTAAATTCGATAAATTTTACATTTATAGAGCAAAAAACATTTTTTTTATACTTTTTGTATTTTCCCTACAACTACGGGTATAATAATAAAGATATAAAGAAACTATAAAACTTACGAAACCCATGCCTTTTTTGTTTTTGTTTATCTAAAGTCGTTTGTTACTTTCAATATTATTTTAATAATGCGTAGAATTATTTGTGGTACACATTATTTATTTTTGTCGTACGTTGCTCTATCAATATTATTGAAAGCAACTCGTTATACCGGTTGTATATTTTTCTATCAAACATTTTAGGATTCATCTAAATTGGATTATTTGTTTTTAATACTGTGTAAGGTTCCATATTGTTGTATGAGCAACAGTCAAAATTATAATTAAGTATATAACGAAAATATATATATGTATATTTGTCAAATGATATGCAAATGGTCGAATAATCAGTCAAGAATAAAAACAATAGCGTCAAAAGCTTATTCATAAGTGGTAATCCAACTTAGACTAATCCAATACCCTCTCTTTACCGTAATTTCGACTTTATTCCAATTATCACAAGGTGTTTTATCGAAATTTAATACTTAGCAGATATGAGTCTTCCGTATTCCGCTGTAGCGTTCACCAATCTTTGTTAGGGAGACCTAAACAAATAATAAGCTAATATAAACATACAGTTTTACAGTTAGGGTGCATATTTGAATATAAGCAAGCATATATATATAGTTATTCATTTCATCACCACTGCTCTCAACACAGTGAAGGAAAACATCGTGAGGAAACAGGCATGTCCAAGAACCAAAAATTCGAAAACATGTGACATCTACCAACCCGCACTGGGCCCGCGTGGTTAGTCACAGCCCACTCCTTCTCACCGAGAGGAGGCATGTGTCCCAGCAGTGGGAACATTATAGGCTGATTATGCTATATAGCCACCGATATTATCAACGGTCCCCGGTGATAATACTTTAAAATATAGAAATATCTTCCATCAGATAAAGAAACAGGTTACCCGAGCCGTCGCACATGCCGACGGGCGCGCGCACCTGCGCCAGCACGTAGGCGGCGCGCTGCGAGCTGCGAGCGCGCGCGCGCAGCGCCGGGTGCAGCTCCGCCCAGCGCGTGGGCAGCCACGGGAACTCGGTGAACTCGTTCACCTCCTGCGGCCAAATGAGAGGCTGTCTGTTAATCTTAGCGCACCCATATGCTAGTAAAACATGGAGCATCACTCTTAAGACATTGAGAAAGACTGGACATGTCGCACGCTTAATAGAATATTGGCTTAACTCAAAAAAGTAGATTTCTGGGAAATCGCCGTTTAATGTTTTGCTTTCGAGGTCTAGTTTAGCCAATATAAAAATATATTATGAACAGTTAAATATAATTAATTGTATTACCTACTTTTTCAAAAACCGTTAATTAAATATGTGCAAAAAAATATGCAGAAATCCTAACTTTGACTCAAGCTCTATTAGTTCAGTATTGTATTAAGCATGCGATGTAGTCGCCGAATGGAGAAAGTGTCATGGACAGAACAAGTCATGATCATTCTAACTTTTTTTTGTTTTATTTTATTTTATTTTTATTTTAGTACATGGAGGACTTACAGCTAATAAAAACAGACAAAAAAAGGGGCACCATAGTCACCAGCAAGCCAATTACAAATCCTCACGTATAGAGTTATAATAATAATTTATGGTGTGAGCACAAAAACAAAAAACACATCGCCTTAATAAACAATATAAATTCTTGGTTTACAATAATAAGACTGAGACAATAGAGAAATTAATAAAAACTAAAACAAAATTAAATAATAAAACCTACCGCTACTTGAAAAAATTGAGGCTTAAGCACCTTCTGGCCGAATTCACACTAATAGTGAATGGATCAAAATTATATTCCTTGCATAAATCATTGAAATTTCTGCTTGCGCGCACAATGTAACTGTTCTGCCTATAATTCGAAGATGTATGAGGTACACGTATGGGTGGATTAAAACGAAGTGTCTTAATTGGTACATTAAAATAAAATTTTGACAATAACTCAGAATTATCAATATTGTTATTGAGGATTTTCAATAAGAATAAACAGTCTGCAATTTTACGTCGCTCCACCAGTGGTAGCAGATGATACTTTTTACAGAGTCCGAGATAACCGGTTGACTGATATGGAATCTTTTGATGAAAGCATAGATATTTTATGAACCGTCTTTGGATGTTTTCCATGCGGTCAATATATTTGTGATAACGTGGATTCCATATCTGAGACGCATACTCTAGCTGACTTCTCACAAAAGTGTAATACAAAATTTTTAGTGTTTTAGCATCAGTAAAACACTTAGAGAGACGTATTATAAAACCAAGCAGTTTAGAGGCTTTTTTGACAATAGCATCAATATGTGTGTCAAAAACTAACTTACTGTCTTGATGGACGCCCAAGTCACGAATAGTATTGCACCTTGGCAAGATCTGGCCCGCCAAAGTATAAGTAGTGGCTAGGATGACACGTTTTCTAGTGTAAGTGATCACCGAACACTTGGATGGGTTGAGATCAAGTTTATTAGCCCGACAATACTCTTCAAGCCGATACAAGTCAGCCTGAAGTGCTAGTCTGTCTTCGAGCGTTGCAATAGTGGCAAAGATTTCGGGGTGGAAAATCCTCATGGATGTCCGCCGCCCTGGGGCGGGCGGCGGGGTCTGTCACGTGTGTGGGGGGCGACGGACGTCCCAACTACTACCGTTCTCGTACCCGTTCTAACTAGTCCAACCCAACCAATTTATAAAATTGAGCCTAATAAACCCACATAAAGTTTTTAGTATTTTATCAAACATAATACAGGGTGGCAGGGATATGGACGCGTAAACTGTAACCATGATTTCAGCAAATAATTTGTTTTAAAATAAAATTTTTCGTAGGTTAAGTATTAAATGCGCGGTCAAAAATGTATAGAACAGCATTTTTTTTATAACCTACGAAAATTTCCAAAGCATTTCCAGTTCAGAATCCTTTACTGAATTTATGGTAACATTTGCGCATGGATGCATGCCCCTGTATTATGTTAGATAAAATACTACAAACAAACCACCACCATGGCAAACCGCTAAATTGGATCATTGAGTTCCCTTCAAAATGGTTGAGCTGATCCATACGTCATGTTCGTGAACGGGCGCCGTCAGTAGGCACTGGTCATTTCTTAGCTGCCACGGCTTATTTTAATTCCATAATTGTTTTTATCTTTTTATTACGGACGCTTTTAACGTGCACGTGTTTCTACATCGTTCTCACATGTATAATTACAACATGAATGATGTAATCACTTTTTTGTAACAATGTTTTGATTTAAAAGAGTGTCCATGGAGTTTCTTGCCCGTTCTTCTCCACAGGTACCTACTACTCTTTGGAATGGGCAACTTCATCTTTCTGACTGACCGACCCCTTGACAATTCAAAAGTGCCTGTAATTGGTTTATTTGAAATAAATGCTTTGAGTTTGAGATTGTGAGTTTGAGATAAGGTTTATTGGAGAAACTTGTACAGCTTTTACAGTAAATCTTACATGGGGACCTCCTTTTAAGTAAAAGATATACCTGTGCTAGGAGATACCGCTCTTCAGTGTCAAATTATGAAATGGTTAAAGTGGTGTACAAAAGAAAACAGAACATAAACAAAAAAATTACAAGTAATTATTTATATTTTCTTTATTGTACACCACAAAATACATAACAAAAAAAAACTACTAATACAGGGTGTTTTTGACAGCCCTCCACAAAAACACAGGATTGATTCAGCTCCTTATTCTGAATCATATCCCACTGGAAATTTTCTCAGGAAAAAAAAAAAATATAAATGTAACGTAACGTAATAAAAGACGCGGCCCAGGTGCGCCGGAGAGCGCGCGGGGGGCGGGGGCAGCCTTTTTTTTTTTTTTTTTTTTTCGGGGGGAAATCCTCATGGACTACCTCCGCCTGGGGAAAAGGCGGAGGGGCGTGCCGGACTCTTACCGGCTAAAACCACCCCGGTGTCTCCTCGCACGTGCGCGCGGGGCCGCGGGAATCGAAATTCTTCCGCAGCCCCACACTAGTGCTTAGGGATTGCAATCCGGATTCTTCGAAATTCGAAAATAACTGTAAAGTCCGGATTTTCTTGACATTTTTAAATCCGGTTTTTAAGACTCAACTTCGGTTTTTTCGGATTTCAGTCAAAACCGATTTTAACGGATAATATTTATATTTATCTACAAATTTTCAGTGTAAGTAATCGGTAGATCGATATTACCTACCTAGTCTAATGTGCAAATCCGAACAATATTTGAATTGGTAGGCTTAGGTGCAGGCAGCAGCATTGTTTGCGCGAATTTGGTGCGAAATCCGTGATAGATACAGTTTTGAAAGTCTGTGTGAATCTAGTTCCGATCCATCGCCACTCAGTTTTAAAGAAAAGCTCAATCGTCAACTTTCTCTTGCAAGTGTGGGTAGTGATCATCACCACCAGTCAACGAGTGTGATCAACGCAACTGATTTGCCTTCAATGATTCACGTTGAAATGGCGTTATTTGAAAACGGTGGAGGTCGTGGAGAAATCCTAAAAAAAGCTCTGAACGGGTTGCTTTCCATACCGCCGACCAGTGTTGAGTCCGAAAGAGCTTTTTCTACTGCTGGCATGTTCTGTAATAAAATAAGATCGCGCCTAAACGATGAGACACTTGACGCGTTCATGTTTTTAAGATCTCGTTTTTTAAAAAAGACTGATTAAAATACGCATTACTATTATGATATTATTATATTTGTAACTGACTTACGTTAAACTTTTTCTTGAGACTGCATTTTTATAAAAAAGAGGAGGATACCTCAATTATCTTAAGTTTATGTTATGTTATCTAATTATCTAAAGTTTAAGAACAGTTTATGTTAAATGTTACTTATGTAACTTATGTTTATGTAAATTTATAACGGGAAAAATGACTGATACCCTAAGTTTTGTTGATTATATTAGTTGATTTTATTCTGTCGTGCTGTGATTTGAGCGAATAAATACCGATTTTAAATAATTTATGCTATTTTATTCCAATTATATCAAATCAACTTAAAACACTAAAAAGTTCGAAAAATCCGGATAATCCGGATTTTAATCGGACAAGAATACAGAAATCCGAATTTAAAAAAAACCGGATTTTGCAATCCCTACTAGTGCTGGCCCGGTCTGTCCGGGCCTCGTCTCCTGCACGGGGTAGTGAGGTGCTTAACTACCCTGTGCATCGCCTCAGAGGCGCGCGCCGACACCCGCGCGCGCCTTCGCCTCGGGTCCATCAAATAGGGGGCGAGGACTTAGGGCGGGGGCAGCCTCGCTCAAGCTCGCTGCGCTGCCGTCCGCTACGCTACGCTACGCGTTTTGCCACGGTAACGATACATTGCGTGTGAGGTAAGTTATCACGATGTCCCCCCATAAAACAAATCTGGTTTTTTGGATTCCCTTAATGTTCCTGAAAGAATTTCATGTACCGGTCATCTTAATATGATGTACTGAAGCCACCCTATCAGTTTGCGGAGGGCTGTCAAAAACACCCTGTATACAATGGGCGGCCTAATCGCTTTCTGCGATCTTTTCCAGGCAACCTTGGAATGGACAGTGATTTGCCTGGACATAAAATGGACAAGTATAATCTCAAACTAAATAAGAAGACATGAACTATAACTAAAAAATGAAAAAAGAGAAAGTAACTTAAAGATATATCCTAAAATAGTGTGTGTGATTGCAAATAAATAACTAAATAGCCAAGTAACTGCGACTAACTCGGAAGTAGCGCTCGCCGGCTGCTGACGCGGCACCGTTCGCTTTGCTCGATCGGCTCGCGCGCGGTTGGTCACACTTCTAACCTGACCCATTCAGTCGGCCACTAACGGCGTGAAATACAACTACATTACTGTATGCCCAGTAGTCAGCTGGGGATATTGATCAATAGGTTGCTTTCGTCGATCCGCCCGACTTTTGATTAGGCGCATCGTGATATAACCGGCCAAATCATGAAATGGCAGCGTATCGTGAAATGGCCAGGCCACTTCCACGATTGGACCAAGACATATACAACAGTATCACCATCGTAATCCACAGCCCGACTTCAAGTATTGTAAAATTTTCATTGATAACAAGCAAATGCTGAAATTGGGCGTGTTCACCAGGGAATCAAAATACATAATAGTTGTAATAAGTTTAGTATTAGAACTTCATAGCGGTGGTGTAGTTACCAAAAAATAAATTGTAAACGACACCCCAGTGCAGCAGTGGTGTCCTTAACAATAGACCTGACTGCCTCGTTAGTCTAGTGTTCGCAAGTGCTAATTCTGAGCACGAGGTCCTGGGTTCGATTCCCAGATCGGGCAGTGTTACTGGGTTTTCTATCACGAATTCCTCAGCAGCAACCCAGAGTCCGCATTCACAGATTTTGATATAAATTGTACAGTCAGCAAGAAAATACGCAATGTACATAAAAACTTTTATGACGAGTTCTACCCTTACTCGTCAAAAAAGTACTCATTACCCCGTCTCAAAAATCCACATGTGTATTTCGACCCATCACATCTCTGATGATTCAGCAATTATGATTAAAGGGTTGTGTAATCCAACCTACTGGTTGTATATAAAAGCACAACTCACGTGTATATGATCCGGGTCCATGGGTGGCGGCGAGTCACCGCTCAAAACTCGAATGGCTCCCTCTTCACTTGTATTAACATAGTTCGCGAATCTGTCCTGCCTGTAGTATATCGATGAAACTTCCAGTTGTCGCAGATCTTGGCGCAGGCGCACGAAGCCGAGGACGTCGTATTGCCATATCCAGTAACCTGGAATTAGAAACAGTGCAAATTATAAAATGATAATTTCGTTGAAGATTTATGCCCATTTAGTTATTTGAAATACCCAATGCCGAACAGATAGAACCGGATTGGCTTACAGAATATGCGCTTTGTGGTTACACAATATGCTTCTACAGTTAAACTATTTTTGACCATAGGTAATAAAGAGTGTCTCAGTAAGAGTGCACTTTTTCATTTCAAAATTCTCAGCATAACTATCCAAATGTTTGTAATAAGTTTTCACAATTTATTATAAGGCGTTGTTCTTTCATAAAGCGCACCATTTTTAATAATCGCAATAAACATAGGTGACAGCTGTCAAATTATAGACTTGCCACTAGCACGAAACTAAAATTACACTAAGTTTAAAGAGTGCACTCTTATTGAGACACCCTTTATATACAGGGTTATTAGTAATATGTCGGCAATTCATTAAAGGGGTGTAGGGGAGGTCATTTGCAACCAAATGACTCCGTATAACCCCTGTCAAATGTCGACCATTTTCGAGTAACACGACATTTTATACAAAAAAAAAAATAAGAGACTAGGACGTAAAAACAAGCGAAGCGAGCTCAAAAATGTAAGTACCCTGCTCGGATAGGTTAGGTTTTCTTTCGACTATTAATACAGATAAACAAGTTACTTTATAGATTTATTCATAAAAGCTTCAGAATTTTGGATACACGAGCGAGCGAACGGAGTTTAATTGAGTTCGAATATTTTACGAGAGCGAAAATACGAGGCGGCAGGTTAGGCAACAGGTATTGGTTGTGTCAAGGAAATAAGGCACGAGCGGTCCGCGGCGCGCCGCCCCAGGGCCTCTCGCGCATGCGGTAAATACGTTATTGGGCGTAAAATTATGTTTATTTGGATGAAATATTCTTGTCAAGTGCTAAAAGTGTGAACAGTTGATCAACTCACCATGTATAACGAGCCGCTGTAGGTTAGCACATTGCCAGCACATTAACACAAAAGGATTCACTTCTGTGTACGTGTCGGGCTGTGAAACAAACATAGGTAGTAAGCATTTTTATCTACACTCAGGACGATACCTATAAACGTTTGTTAGCACGTACTTCGAGTAAGCGTTATTCCTGCCACTGTCGCACTACTGTCAAACTACAAGTGCAAGACAGACAGGAACTGTTCTAAGCCAAATAAATGCTAAGTGATGTTGATAGATCTCGGCCTCAAATCGTAATGTTTTTATCATAAATTAAAACGTAAATTATTGTATCATTAATTGTATGAAAAGAAGATATTAATATAATAATTTTCAACGACATGCAATTCGATATAAAGTAATCATTGCTTCTAAGTTTTGTACTGTCGCACTTTGTAGTAGTGAACCTTTCATTGGCCGTTTGTATGAAGTTTGCTCTCTGTCGCGTGACCTACTCTGGTCGCAGATCTTCATTGGTTGCTCAACAATTTTATTATTACAAGTTTTTTGGAATTTTATACACATATATTTTATATATGTATATTTATATATTTTATATATAATATTACATAGAGTTAATTATAATTTTGTAATCATAGTAATACCTACAAAAAAGGGAAGTACTTCCATGGTTGTAACAGCTCTATATTAGATCTCATCATCGGGCGTTCGTATTTCCGAAGATAGACGATGAATCTCGAAGCGCATACTTTTTTTTGGAGATTTGTACATAAAGTTTCGATACAAATGGCTACCTGATTGTGTCGCACGGGCCTGACGATGCGGTGGTAGGGGTCGGTCGAGTCGTAGGGACTGTCTACCCACAACACCTCCTGCAGAGTGTTTTGGTAGAAACTCGACACGTGCGATATTAGAGGGTGGTAGAGCTGTAACAAACATGTACACATGTGTATTTTTATGTAGAAATATATCGTATGCTAGCAATACACCTGTATTTATTGTGTTATTTCGCTAAATAAAACACATTTTATTTTAATGGACATAAGTACTTATACAATATTTTAAGAAATAACGCGAATATTTGGGCAAATACGCCAAGTGAAAGGCCAGCGTTAAAGTGCCTTCCAAAAGAATAATGTTGTCTGTAGAGCTGCTAATTGGGCTACCGACAATTAATTTAAATTGTCTGAAACAAAAACACATTATAATTTCTTAAACAGCCAAGTTATAACGATTTTAAAATGATGTGCTTTTTGGTAACAAACTAAGACCCGCAAAAGCCATTTTAAGTTTTGAAAGCAACTATTAAGTGCTCATTTACACGAGCGACACGCGTCAACGGCAGAGGCAACTGCAGCCGTCGATCGATATTCGTCGGCGGCTGCAGTTGCCTCTGCCGTTGGCGCGTGTAGCTCGTGTAAATGAGCACTTACGTAAGATAAAGTACACCATTACTCACAGATTTACAAAACATAACCTTCAGCGATATTAGTGTCATTCCTTCCACTAGAATTTTCTGTATGATGTCGTCGAATCTCCTGTAGGGCACCCCAATCTGAAACAACATACAATATTTTAAAGGAGGGGGGCATGGCTTAGTAATGTAGCGATATCTACATCGCCACATGCGAGTTACATCACACTGACGTCACGCAAAATCCTGCATCGCGCAAGCAGAGTTTACCGCGCAACTAGCATATATACAACGTCCCGACATCAATCGTCGGGCAGTTGCCCACCAGACAAGATACCCGTCTTGTCGGAGGATCCCCCCTTTTCTATGGAGGTATGAGTGAACTTGACACCCTGCTCCTCGTACTTCTATAGTAACAACAGAGTTAAGCAACGCTTGCCGAAGTCGGTCCGTGGATGAGTGACCATTCATAATAAACCAAGACCCTTCTGAGCCTCGAGAAGCCTTCAGCCCCGGCTGTCATTCGTAGATCTTTGAGTCTTTGAGGGTAGTCAGAAGCCCGAAATCTGACAACCAGTCTTACTAAGAGTTATCGTGTTATCCAGTAACTGGGTTGTGGCGGTCAGATTGACAATCCTCCATGTAAAATACAAGTATTTAGCTGCATCCGGTTAGGCTGGAAGCCGACCCAGGAAATGGCTAGGCTAAAATGATGATGATAATACATGATAGGTACTTCCATGGTTGCAACAACTCTAGTTAAGATTTCATTATCACGAGTTCGTATTTCCGAAGATAACCGATGATTGCCAAAGCGCATGCTTCTGGTAGATTCAAGTACTTACAATATTAACAGCGACTCTCAGCGGAGTCTTCAGAGAAGTCTTCCAAGCCGATCCACCATCGTACGGATCGGGCAGTTTCCTGTTCGTGATGTTTCTTGACAGATAGCGGAGGTTGCCATATTAAAATATTATATTTGTAAGGACTTACAATATTAACAGCGACTCTCAGCGGAGTCTTGTAGAAGTCTTCCAAGCCGACCCAGTCGATGCTATCGTACGGGTCCGGCAGTTTCCTGTTCGTGATGTTTATTGACAGATAGCAGAGGTTACCAAGACCGGATAGTGTTTCCAGTGAGCTTGTATTTATATGATCGATGTCCGTTATGATGTGCTGGAACAAGGATATTACGTCAGAGGGTTAAAACATGAAGTATTTTATTTATCAGAAACATTTCGTAGTAAATAAACGATTATATTATAATAAATGAATATATTACGAAATGTTTCACTATACAAATATTAGTTACAAGATTTTTAATAATTTAGTCAATGAGGATAAAACTTGATGGATTTCAATTAATTGGAATGTTTATACCGGAAGGGTTTATACAGTTCAATCAAAATTAAGATTTTAGCTCAGTACTGACAAATTTTCAATGTATAAAAAAAAATGGGGAGATTTTGGGTTCAATCAAATCATAATTTTGAACTTTCGAATAAATTCTAAGTAAGTTCTGCAATTCCTAGATAAATCATAATTTTTTAGGGTGTTAGGTTAGACTATGCTAATTAGTTATCACAAAAAAACTGAACCAGAAATGTTCAACAGAACGAGAAAAATATCGAAAACTGATGTTAAGTAAAAATTACGAAAAAAATCATTAAAAAAATTATATCTCGAAAACTACGAAAAATCGTAGAACATACATGGGGGTAATTCGGACACTCCTCATCATAAAGTATCTAAATTTTACGTTTGAACGTCAACTCCCCGGCCACCCTGTATATTTTCAGGATGATGTTGGGGCTTCCTCGTTTCTGCAGTGCCTCCGAGATGTCCCATACTGACGATTTTCATGCCGTCATTCGAAAAAAAGTCGTTTCACTTATGAGGAGGGTGCGAGAGAGTCACAACAGCATCCTGAAAACTATAGCTGAAGATGTAGGTGCACCTGTGTTGAGGCAGTTCGTTCGTCTGATGATCTTTTAGACAGGTATCTTCCTATCGGTTATCTTGACGGGGCGGGGTGTCTCAGCACAGGGGCAATTGTGTATAGAATTAGATATATGTATGATGAGTGTTGTCCTTTGTAATTGTATTTAATAATAATAATACTCTTTATTTCAGATTACAGGATCCATAATGTGTTAGTATTGCCTAACTATTGTTAGTGAAAAATTAATTAAAACAAAAGTGACATCACAATTAAAAACAATGAATTTTGCACACGTACGTCTGTAGGCACATGTCTCCCAGCCCAGTGCCTAATAAACGGCCCATCTATTTTGTTCGCCAGTGTACCCAAAATATTGTTCGGACTACCTCGGAATCGCCGCAGCATAGATGCACTTCGCTTGCGCTTGAGGGCATAAAAGTCGCCCAGTCTCGCTTCTTATTGTTTAAGTACTAACAATAGTTTCTATGTTTTTGTTAACTAACTTTTAGATCAGTTGTCCCAAAATATATAATTTTGAATTTTGATTTACATTATATTGTGACCATAGATACGGGAACTATATTTTCTATCACCAAAATTTATATTTGTCATCAAGTTGTATCACCTAATAAATAGATCTATCGCCACGAAATATTTTCGTTCTCAGATAAACAAAAATTGTTCTCAGGTTGATATCTCAGGATTTTAGGTGATTTATTGTGGAACTGATTTTGCATTGTTTGGTGACTACATTTTGGTGACAGATCTACTATTTGGAGGACAAACCCTATTATTTAAGAAACACAAAACTAATTAAATTGGTAATAGCTTAAATGATACCCGAGACAAATTACCAGGAGAAACTGGATGCAATCTGGACTTTAGGACACCCCGACTCGGACAGGTTAGGTTAGAAGGGGATGGCGGGGTCGAGAGACCCCGCCATCCCCTTCGTGGTTATTTTTTTATAAACCACCCAGAAGTAGGAGCCCCGCGAAGCGGGGCTCCGTCGACCAAGCCCTACCGTCGACATATTATGTATATCAATCGATCCGTGGTGAATAAGAAAACTACTACTATTGGTGATCTCTTTAAATTAGTTTGCTTAAATACTTATTAGGACACACCTATTATAATACATACAAAAACATTTATTTGGTACTAGACCTTATATCTCAGGATTTTAGGTGATTTATTGTGGAACTGATTTTGCATTGTTTGGTGACTACATTTTGGTGACAGATCTACTATTTGGAGGACAAACCCTATTATTTAAGAAACACAAAACTAATTAAATTGGTAATAGCTTAAATGATACCCCATAGATACACTGTTATACTAGTAAAAAACTGACTGCAACTAAAACCGTTCCAAACTAGTTCACTTTCCAAGCAGTGTGATGCAGTTGGTGGCATCAAATCTGAGATTGAACTAAAATAACTGCCACCAGTAAGCACTACTATTATTATATTGATTTATTTTATAACGGCTGTAAAAATACCCTTCACGAACCAACCTTCTTTCCGATATTATGATATTTTTGGAACGAAAAATATGTTTAACTAACTTTTTAGAATTACGTGAGTGTTTATAAAATAAGTAACCGTAATGCTTAGTTATTTTACTATGAAAATAACGCCCTGCAAGTTTCCAATGTATTTTTTTGCATATAAATTGAATAAAGCAATGATTTCAAACCTTTTAAACACTTTTACGTAATATTTTTTTTTTTTTTAATTATACCTCTGATGAAATGATAAAAATTGCAAACCACGAAATATGACACTAAATTGCGACGTTGCCACTCATCATAGGGTATAAACGCTCTTAACGCGGCTTGCGGTAGGAGTTGTATTGTAGGAGAGTAGAGATATTGAAGGTCAAAGCGCCAGCATTTTTTAAAAGTTATTTTACAAAAAATTGTTATAACTTAACTTCAAATACTCCTACGATCCCTGTACTGTTGCACGCACCCATAAGCACATTTTGTATGCGCACACGTAAGTGCGCACTACCGTAAACAACTAATTTTCACACCAATAATAAAAGTCGGTTCCCAGCGATTGTTTTTGCACAATTTTAGTTTGATGTACAAAATGCGTAGATGACGGCTTCGTGAAGGGTCTTTTTACATAAACATAACATCACGCTCTGTTTCCCGAAGAGTAAGGCAGAGGTACTCCTCTGCACCCATACTACACCCATAATTCGCCAGTTATGTTTAAGTCCCACGTAATAGGTGGCGAACCTATTGCCACCATCGGGCACAAATTGCAGACTCCGGGCTGCTACTGAGACATTCCAGATGGAAAAGCCCAATAACAATTTGCCCAACCTGGGAGTCGAATCCAGGACCTCATGCTCAGAAGTAGCGCTTGCGACCACTAGACTAAGTGGAAGGTCTTTTTACACCCTGTATAAACACCCTATACTTTTAAAACCTGTATAAACACCGTATTCTTTTACATCCTGTATAAACACCCGATACTTTGACAGCCTGTATAAACAACCTATACTTTTACACCCTGTATAAACACCCTATACTTTTACAAAAACAAGCTATACTTTTACACTCTGTATAAACACCCTATACTTTTACAACCTGTATACATACCGTATAATTTTACACCCTGTAAAAACACCCTATACTTTTACAACCTGTATAAACACCCTATACTTTTACAGCCTGTATAAACACCCTATACTTTTACAAGCTATATAAACACCGTATAATTTTACACCCTGTAAAAACACCCTATACTTTTACTACCTGTATAAACACCCTATACTTTTACAGCCTGTATAAACACCCTATACTTTTACAAGCTATATAAACACCGTATAATTTTACACCCTGTAAAAACACCCTATAAATAAATAATAAATAAATATCGTCTGACATTGCACACAGCACCATCTAGTTCCAAGTTAAGCACTTAACACTTAAGGCTTGTGTTATGGATACCAGATAGTTGATACACTACTTAAATACATTTTTTTTTTCGTAAATACATACATATTATAAATATACATCCATGACTCGGGTACAAATGTCGATATTCATCATACAAACATTTGCCCCTACCGGGATTCGAACCCAGGACCATTTGGTTTCGCTGACTACACTTAGCCACTGTAGCCACTACACCAAACGTGTCGTCAAACTACCCTCGTAAACCCTATACTTTTACAACCTGTATAAACACCCTATACTTTTACAGCCTGTATAAACACCCTATACTTTTACAAGCTATATAAACACCCTATACTTTTACACCCTGTATAAACACCCTATACTTACGCGGATTTTTGTGAACTGCATCACGCATAGGTTGGCTCTTGTCAAGATTTGGTCCGCTGGACTCGGGATGCAGTCAAACTTCAGCGCTCGGGAGTATTGTTCCAAGGAATTGTGCTGTAATAACATATTGATTGTCAATCGAGATACTTTGATCTGTTTAATTATAAACTCAATTTCATACACGACAAAGTTCAATTTTTTTTAGGCCTTTTATTTTAAGTGATATGGATCACGCAAGTCATCTTACACTAATTTACATAACGTTACAAGTGAAATAAGTAGAAACGGAAAGTAACAGATCTCAATCTGCCTAACCTTTTCCCAGCTATGCTGAGGTCGATTTCCAGTCTAACCGGATGCAGCTTAATACCAGTATTTTACATGAAGCGACCCACAACAGCATAACCCAGTTACTGGGTAGCACGATACCCCTTGGTAAGACTGGTTGTCAGACTTTTTTGGGCTTCTCTACAGGTAACGACTGTCAAAGATCCACGAATGACAGCCGGGACCAACGGCTTAACGTGCTTTCTGTGGCACGGAGGGGTCTCAATATGGAATGGATGGTCACCCATCCACAAACCGACCGCGGCGAGCGTAGCTTAGCCTTCGATGGACCCGTGCAGCTATATCATACAGGGTGGCAGGGAGATCGTCGCACAACCTGTTACTATGGATTCAGTACATGATTCTGAAGCAGCATTTTTTTTTTATTTTTTTATTACATTACCAACAAGAAATATTAATACAGGGGGTCCAGAAACATGTACTGAATCCGTGATACCAGGTTGTGCTTCGATATCCCTGCCACCGTGTATACTATGCGATGGACAACCACTTTTTAACCGACTACAAAAAAAGGAGGAGGTTCTCAATTCGACTGTAATTTTATTTTTTTTGTATGTTTGTTTCGCGATTATTCCGCCAATCGTAAATTGATTTTGATGATTCTCTTTTCGTTTGGTAGGTCATACTTCAGAGGTGCTCCCATATAAATTTTATCGAAATCGTGTAAGACCATCGTTTTCGAACCTTGTAACAGATGTTAAATGCTGAACCTTTGCGTTGCAACTTTCGTAACAAAAATCTAAACCCGTATGCATGCAGTAACTTACCTCACGTCAGTAACAAAACCAGTATAAGCTGGCCTCTCATTCTATTGAAACTCACCGACCATATTATGCTTGGCCAGCTCAAGATCAATCTAAATCAAAAGTCATTTATTTAAACTAGGCTGAGAATCAGCACTTTATGAACGTAAAAATTACATAAGACAGTCCCCCAAAACGCCCACCCTTCACCACTACCTAGTGTTTTAACTGGGAAGAAGAAGTGGCGCAACAAATACAGTAGGACAGCTGTTTGTTGAGTTAGAAAAAAAAATTATGTGAGGTGCGGTCGACTGCACCAATTGTTATGAAAATTCACGTCACCAGTTGGCGCCACTGACAAGAGGTCTTCCATGTCGACTATGGAGGGTAGAGGTAAGGAGCACTATCTCTTATGGGCAAAAAGTTCAAAAAAGCGTCCAGCATAAACAGTAAATAATAGTTCAAAAACCCTCAAAAATGGCGCTAGCGTAGGCAAATGGTGTGGTACTCGTATGAATGTAGCAGTTGTTGACGGACTGAAGTATGCCGAGTAAGAAAATGAACAGAGAGTATGCAGTTTGAAAATTTAATATTTTTAGCGACTAGAGTAGTTAGTTAGTGACAGTCCAATATACCATACCTCAACAATATTTACGTAGTCCAACATTATTTTGTAAACATAACCTAAAATTATTGCTTTTAAAATTTACCCGGTGGCTACTATAGCGCAACCCTTATGTACCACATTATGACGGACACTTTTCATACACAGAGATAGTTCAACTTACCTCTACCCTCCATAATGTCGACGATGTATATAAAATATAAGTTGACGTTCATTATTCGTTTCATTCATTCCTTCATCATTCGATCGTGACTAAATAAAATATAGGCGCTTTGACACTCGACGGGTGCTCTCAGGGGGGGGACACTGCCGTACTTGATGTAGGCGTCCAATTTTTCACAAAGATACTAGCACCATCTTTCACGAAATCCGCGTAAACTTGAGAGATTTAGTACGAAAAAATTACATAGATGGTGCTTACGCCTATTATCGCCAGTGTGCATAGCTCTCTAGAGTATATATGTTCTGTGGTGCATAGTTCTTTACGCCTTTTTGATAATGAAAATTTTGTCAAAAATAATAAATGTACATTCTAAACCAGAATAAATATGTATTTATTCGGTTCTATTAAAGCTCCAGAAAGTGCGGTTGAGTTGAGTGGTAGTCCTAGTAGTAGATTATTTTAATAAACATCGCCATATTAAGACAAATAAATGACTTAAATATTAACACATTCATACTTTTTATTTTGTGCTGGCTTTGTAAAACATTCAATTTTGTAAACATTAACTGTATTTGTTTTTTTTTTATTTTGTAAATTCTTATTTCATAAGTTAATCAAGAACTATGCACGAATTGCTATGGAACAAATACAAAATGTTTATAAAACTAATTTTTATATGGCCTACATAGCAAATTACCCGCCTACCCATAGAAAACCTATTCAGAGTATAGTAAATATATAGATAAATACGTACCTATGTACGCACCTATAGTTTTTGGGATTAGTTCAGCGGATATAGTACCAGATGGCGATACTGTCTAATATAGGTGTCAAAAATTCTAGAGAGAGGGTTCTCTATTCCATCTATATTACTATACTCTTTGGGTGCTCTTATCTGCCGTCTCAGTGCTGCCACATAGTGAACGTCATTTCACAAAACCCTAATTGGGAAGGTACCCACCTCTTTTTACCACGGCATGAGGTAAAATCGTTCATGTCGTGCCGACCCGTGAAAAGGTGGGAGTGATGTAATACTTACTTGTCTCTCGTTTTCGTTTTTCGGTGTGCCCAAACTGCAACCCATAAAGCCTACCCTCTGCATGCTGAGCGTGTTCTTATATATCAAACTCTCGATTGGTATCCTGAAATCAACAATATAAATGTCAAAGAATGTGGGTGTACACACAGCAGCAGGTCAAGTTACCACAAACTCTCAAACTTTCTCATTCGATTTTGAACTTAACCTTCAACATTTTAGGGTTTAAAATCATTTGGAGACATTTGACAGTTTCGTATAATCTGATATGCTGGCGACTGTACTATAGGTACACTTCTGCCTAATCCTTCGGGGATTACAGGCGTGATGTTATATTATGAAAAGGATAACTAAATGAAGATTTCATAACACTTTTACTCGTAAATTTTTAAAATAAACCTAAGAAATGTTTTATAATTTAAAGAAATATTCCTGAGTTTAGTTTGAAATTATGCTTTCGAACCTTATTTTTTTTGTTTTTATGGTCTTGCTTCAAAATACCAGTACCTAATTTATATATAATCTAATTATTGCACTAGGTAAAATAGGTAAAACGGGCTGGTGTCCGCAACTCCACGTCAATGCGCGTATTTTGCATACGGAAATTCTCTAGCTAGATGATAGACCTAAAAATGTACTTAAGAATTTTGAAGTAAGTATTATTTTCAAACTTCAACAAAAAGCTAAGTATGTTTGTTCAACTGCCAGATCCACCCTGGCTTGTCGGTCCTTTGGTCTAGTTACCATAGAGAGAAAGAGTGAAAATGACACACTATTGCCTGGAAGAGATCGCAGAAAGCGATAAGGCCACCCTTTGTATAATTTGTAGTGTTCAATTTATTTTCTGTTATGTATTTTGTGGAGTACAATAAAAAATATATAAATAAATATGTAAGCAGGCCGTATGGTGATGATGATGAAGTATAAATATGCCATCATGGTTCCAGTCCGAAAAAGGGATAGTGGTGTCGGTCATGTGCACAGGGAGGCAGGGATATCGACGCACAAACTGTTACTATGGAATCAGTGCATGATTCTGAACCGGGTGGGAAATCATCAAATAACTTCTCCCGTTCTGGGCGGAGCGGGAGAGCGTGTAAGACTAGACTCTTACTGACTAAAACCCACCCGTGTTCCTTCAGTTGCCTGTGCCAGAGGCCACGGTAACCCTCTCGGACTTTCCCGCAACCCTGGCAGGCATCGGTCCTAGCGGACCCCGTCGTTCGTGCTGACATCTCTTTGAGTTGCGCGTGGAACACAACGCGCCGTCGTCCCGGGCCTGGTCCTTATCGGACGGCGAGCTACCCATTGCTCGCCGTCCGCAAGCCCGCGCCTACGGTGGCCGGGAATCGGCCTGGAATTCCCGACGCCCTGGGCATCTCCTGGTGCGACTAGGGGCGTGAGGGTGCGAACTTTGCATCTCCCTCACGCGTTCCGCCTCCTCCTTCGCGAGAATTACTGCTTCGCAAAAGAAGATGACGGCTTCCCAAGCCCTCTCGCTCCGTACCATCGCCTGGACCAGGGCCGGACGCGAGAGATCGCCACCGCCAATCGCCTGCACGAGGACACGGCAGTGCTCCGCCCAAGCCAGGCAGACCTCCACCGTGTCCTCCGGGCGAACGCCCCTGCGATTTTAATTTAACGTCAGAAGGCCAATTCCCGTAATTAAAAACGTTCAAATTCAAGTCGCAATCTCATCTCAGCGACAGTCTAATGTCAAAAATGTAGGTAAACGCTATACAATTTTTGACAGATTGACACTGAGATTAGAATGCGAACGTTCTTAAAAATACGGGAATTGCCCTCCAGGTATTTTTTTTTTATTGCTCTGCCATACATTATAACCGCGTAGGTACTACAATTTTCTATGAAACAGCAGAAATATTGTTATAAAAATTTCTACGCTACGTCTAGAATCATGCGCTGTATTCATAGTTACAGTTTGCGCGTCGATGTCTCTGCCACCCTGTATACCACAAGAATCTTGTGGCGTGTGGCCGAAATCAGAACTAACGCCGCCATCTTGTTTTCTTAATACAATTTCACAAAACATTCACAAATGTAACGCCCTCCTGTCAATATCTGTCAGTCAAGCGTCAAATGATCCTGGAGCACTAAAGCACATCTCTTTTTTGCACTGGACTCACGGTGGCATTAAAACGTTTTGACGTTTTTTTTATGCGAGATACTCACCTCTTCAGTTTTATAAATGGCACATGGTTACTTTGCTGTATGTAGCTTGGTCCAATGAATAATAACTCTTGTAGACGCAACGAGTCGAAAAATCTGAAAAAAAAACATGTTTACATCAAAAATTGTATGCAAGTGTGAATATTTAAAGTGGGTTCCTGGGTTCGATTGTCAGGTCGGACAAAGTTTTATTTTAAAGGATCTTTTCAACAGAAATTTTTCAGTAGCAGTTAGTAGTCTACATTTTTGCTCGATTTGTAGCAACTGGAGGGATGTGGGTGTGCCATACACCTCCGTCTAAAGCTTCGAGAAATACAGCCTAGATATTATGTGGTATTTTTTAATCGTCTAAACTAGCTTGTTCCCGCGGCTTCGCCTGCGTTGAGGTGGATATCCCATGGGAACGTACCACCTACCGGAAATAAAGTCTTCTATGTTAGATCATGGTCTACCGGTGTGCCAAGTTTTATCTAAATCCATTAAAAGGTAACAGACAGAGTTACTTTCGAATTTATAATAGTATACAGGGTGGCAGGGATATCGGGGCGCAACCTGTTACAGTGGATTCATTTTATGATTCTGGGATTCCCCCTGCGTCGAAATATTCCGTCGGTTACCTATTAAAAAAAAAAATAACTACTTCATACATTTCGACCGCGTAGGTTTTGTACTTTTCTATGAAATAGCATATATTTTTTAATGACCTACTAATAATTTCTACGCTAGTAGGTCTAGAATCATGTGCTGAATCCATGGTTTCAGTTTGCGCATTGATGTCTCCGCCACCCTGTATATGTATGGACACCGTTGGAAAAGCACGACAGTATTTTGTACGATGTTAGAATGAAAGGAAGAAGTACAATAACATTTTACTTGGCAAGTGCTTCATATTTTATTAATTCAGTATCGATTACAAGGCCTCGCCGGCTTCATTTATTTTTCATTCCACCGAAGGCCCTTGCACTAAATGCACTCACCACGTAACCATTTAATTAAAATGAGAAACAAACAGCTGTATAGCAATTTTTTTTTATTCCGGTTTGTTGAGTAAAAGAACAGCATTAATTTTATACAACATGTAAATTGGATGTTTTATAACTAAATACAGCATTGTATAACTGTTATTATGAGCAACCATAATATGTTCCCCAATAACTAAGACTGTGGCAGTAACAGCGAGTGCGAGCAGTAGCGGCCGAGTGGCAACGACTGCGACTTACGAGTTATAGGTCGTAGGTTCGAACCCAGACAGGCGGCTTTACTTTGTGTAAATTATTTCATCACCACTGCTATCAAAATGGTGAAGGAAAACATCGTGAGGAAACCGGCATGTCCTAGAGCCAAAAACTCGAAGACATGTGACATCTACCAACCCGCACTGGGCCCGCGTGGTGGATTACGGCACACCTCTTCTCACCGAGCGGAGGCCTGTGTCCCAGCAGTGGGAACATTATCGGCTGTTTATGATGATGATGATCGCAGTTACAGAGTGAGAGGCCATGTCCAGCAATGGACTGCTATAGGCCGATGATGATGATCGCAGTAAAGGCTGGACATGGGTCTCACCGAAATTCGGCCACTGTCCGCAAAGAAACAGTGAACTCTTTGAATTTCTTTACAATAAAATTTGGTGTAATTTATGTATGTATGCACATACCGAGAACGGTGTGTTTTAGAAAGTTTTCGTATGACGCTGTATCGCTAAGTATTTCGATTGTTTCTAATACATTTTAATGGCTACTTATAAAAGACAACCTTCGAGTAGGTCGGTAGCGGCTTGAATTTCTACATAACATTACTTGAGGATCATAGGTTTCGATTTTCAGGACGTACAGTTGAGCTGAATGGTGCTGATCCATGCGTGAACGGGCACCGTCACTTGGGACTGGTCCTCTCTTAGCCGCCACGGCTTATTTTAATTAATTTATTTATGGATTGTTTTGTTTAAATTTCTGTTTGCTGTATCCTGAACACTCAACGTGTACGTCTTATTTACATCGTTCATACCTATATTCAACATTAATGATGTAGCTAATATTTATGTAACAATATAATTTAAAAGAGTGTCCATGGAGTTTCTTGCCCGTTCTTCTCCATAGGTACCTACTACGCTTTGGAATGGGCAACTAGCTTCATATTTCTGCCTGACCGACCAATTGACAATTCAACAGTGCCTGTAAATGGTTTAATTGAAATAAATGCTTTGAGTTTGAGTGATCGTTAAAGACAAAATGTTAATATCCTCCCGCTTTTGTTTTCACATCCTCATATATACTTAATAAAGTTCTTAAATCCACTGACAGACAACGCACCGCCAAACCGTTGGGTCTCAAAAAAGGAAGCTTTGCACAAGAGTTTCTTATACAGGGTTAAATTAAATTAGCTAGTGAAACTCCGCATACGTTATGGGTATCGATATCTAAACATCATATAGATAAATCTCAGATCATATAAACACAGGAGATATGGCAAGGAGGCGTTGCGCTAGCGAACTCATCTGGCCGGAAATGGTCATGATGCCAGTTTCGGTCATTAGTCGAACGTCAACTTGCGACGTCTTCGCTGCTCATGATTTTGACTAAATGCCGCGTTGTTCAGTGACTGTTTGCAAAAGTAACAGCTGTATTGTGAATTACATGAAAGATGGCATCTCAATTCACACGTAAGTACTAAAATATTATTGTTTTTCTTATCAAATTTATTAAAACATTACTTCGTGTTCGTGATACTAGAAACACGATGAAGTACCAAAAGCAATTATTTTGATTGGAACAAAAACCATTGTTTGCTTAGTACACATCGATCAATGAAACGGCTGGTCTAATAGCGCATTGGATAAGTGTTTTACTGATACTCTCACTCACACGATAGTTTCGTGAAGCGGCCGCTGCCGACTAGACTTAGTTAGAGATGTGATGTTACGCTCGTGGTTGTCGATATTTTATACGATCTTTTTTACGAGTTTATTTATTTAGTTACACAAGGGAACAAAATTTAACTTTTTCTTTGTTGCGTGGAATTATTATTTTATGGCTTTTGTTTACTACTCATGTATCATTGATATTATCATCACCAGTCACAGCTTGCTTTTATTTTAACATTTTAGCTATCCGAAGGATCCATAAATAAAAGAAAAGTGGATAAATGCGACAGGAAGGCGTCCAAACTGGTTTCCAACAAAAAAATAACACGATATGTTCGTCTCACTTTGAGCCAAAATGCTTTTAAGAAAGTTCGTCGGTTCTTCGAATGGTCGGTCCACTATTTAACTAAAAACGCAACACCTAAACTGTCAAAGCGGCAAGTTTTAACACTGTATACTTATTTACATTTTACTGGTCAATAAAATCCATATCAATAAATATCTTGAAGTTTTACTTGTGTTCTCCTAATCTAGATTCGATAAGTTGATATCCTAATAGTTTCTTGGTAGTTTAGATTAGTTGTTATGTATATCTTACTAGCTTTTGCCAGCGGCTTCGCCTGCGTGGATGTCGGAAATTATACCACGGGGACCGTACATTTTTCCGGGATAAAAAGTAGCCTATGTGCTATTCCGCCTATTCAAGCTATAATATATCTATCTTTATATATGTCTTTGCCAAATTTCACCAGATCCATTCAGCCGTTCTGGCGTGATTGAGTAACAAACATCCCTGCATCCATCCATCCAGCCATCCAGAGCCATTTACAATAGTAGTAAGATGAATAGCTGTGAATTTGTAGCATGTCCTGACACATACTTTCAGAGGAGTTACCGTTTCTCCGAACGTGCTCCATCCAACGAAGTTTGAGAATAATTTGAATATTAAATAATTAGAATTCTAGAGACTAATATATATATCCGTGATTTATCAGATATCCGTTAAAATATACATTTTTGAAGTTACACTGATTAATATTAGGAGTTAACTGGCAATTTGACAAACCACAGACAAATATATATTTATTTATTTATTTATTTATAATAATAACCAACTTGAATTTACAGTTTAACCACACATAGGTACAAGTTATTGGTCTGTACAAAATAAACATAAATCATTTAAAAAAGAACAAATTAAACATACTGACAAGCAAAAATAAATATAAACAGAACAATAGAAATAATAATAATCAATATGTCATAGAGAAATTAGTACGCATGCACATTAAAACTTAAATAATACAAAATAACAATAATCAATTATATGTAGGTATAAATCAAAGAATAAACATAAAATATTGTAATCAAACTTAATTAAAATTAACACTATTTAAAGAGGAATTGTACTAGAGGCAGCAATAGACTCCAGGTAACGAGTAGCAGTGCTAAGGAATGTCAGCTCAGTAGTCGCAAAGATATCTAATGTGTCATCAAATGATAATATGTTGTATAAGAGGGTGAGTGCAACGTATAATGGACTGGTCTTGAGGGATTTGGATGTTTGGGGTACAAAAAATAAAGGACGTTGCCGAGGACGAAGTGTATGACGGATAGGTAGAGGGATATTGAAAGAAATGTACTGCAAGAGCGAAGAGTTGAAGTGGTAACCACGAATAAGGCGGATGAAATATTTAAATAATATTGTGGTTGTGGGTATTGTATTTTATAGGCTCTAGATCATGTATTGATTATTATGACAAAATGTTACCCAATTATGATCAAACTCCACTTGTATAGAGTAGCTATGTTCGAGGGAAACTGCTGTATCGTTTTATTTTCACAGTCAATAAAATCTTTAGAAAAAAGAGCAGATAGGTACAGGTAACTGAATTTCATCGACATTTTTCTACGATTACAACTTAACATCACTAGTTGCGTAAGTTGCATATGTGTGTTTATTCTGAGTCCGTAGCTACAGGTAGAAGCGCCGCCCCCTGTTTGCATGTGTTTTATTAGCGAGTTTATTAGTGTTGCTGAAAGTTTCTTTGTGTGCGGGAGAGATTTGAGCTCGTGTGCCGTTCTTATAGTTTTTGCTTTTGTGTTAGTGAATTAAGTGGGAGAAACGCGGATACATCGGAACAGGAATACATTTGTTTACAAAGCATATCTCTATGTTTATATGATCTGAGAGATAAATAAATGAATATACTTAATGTAATGAGTATAGCATAAGAATGGAACACTCTACTGCGTCGGTGTTTCCGAACGCATACAACCCTAATCTCTTCAAAGTGAGAGTGAACAGGCTTATTCTGGGTAAGCTCACTCCATCGTCGACTCTGTCTCTGCCACCACTGACCTAGACTAGAGTCAAGAGCAAAACAAACTTAAAATAAAAAATGTTTTTCATTTGTGTAGTCACTTGAAATATCAGGTTTTTTTTTTGAGTATACTTCACAGACCTGATGAATATCAATATCTAAACACGATACAACAAAAGAAAACCGATTTTCTTAAGTTATCCTTCAAGTAAGTAACAACACTACCAGTGGTCGTTAACCCCCAAAAAATAACCATAAAATCTTTTTAATTTTATAGTGTTTAGATATTGATACTAATCACGTCTGCAGAGTTTCGCTAGCTAATTTAATTTGACCCTGTATAACGAAAATGAGCTCTACGGAAGGATTTTTGAAAGTTTATCTACTAAAGGGTTTAAATAATGCAAGTTTGGATGGCAGTTCATAATTTTTCCGACGGGAACCCCCATCGGCCACGCGGCTTAATTCCCTAAAACTCTATAAATGTAAAATACTACTTTCAGTTGGCAATTGGAGCACGACAACAAAGTAGCGTGAACTCGAGCCTGAAACTTAACACTACCTATTCAAATCATCATTGTCTCTGCCTAACCCTTTAAGGGTTACAAGCTTGGCAATAAATAATTAATTTCTCATTAAAGAAGTCCCGTTGTTGGCTTCGCAAATTCGGGCGCGTATTATATCGATCGAACGAGACGAGGCACAAAACTTCCAGACTGGTCTTTGCAGACGCTTCTCTGGCCCGACCTCCACAATAGCCGGCATTCATTGTTATATTATTAAACAACAATAAAGCATGAACCTTTTGTGTTATATTAGTTAAAGGTCGCACAGTCAAATGTTGCTTCTCTTCTCAACTTTTTAAGACTCCTTCAAACAGGAGCGACACGCAACGTGACACAAAGGCACCGCCTGTCGCGGGACGAGCGGTGCCTTAGTGTAGCGTCGCGTGTCGCGCCAGTTTGAAGGAGCCGTTATGAATCTGAACTATCCTCAGACTGGCTCTGACGTCTTTATGCGTTACACAATTTTGTAGGTTTCTTTAAAAGCGATCAACGTTTCGGCGCAGTCGTAAAAGTACGAGTACCTTCTATAATGTAGAAATATTGGCCGGGTTTCATTTATTACCTACATTGTATTCAATCTGGACGAACTAAAAACTGTGATAAAACGCCATGATCCATCTAAATAGGAGTTTCTACTTGCCCTAAATAATGCTGCAACATCAAAGATTTTTTTAAATACAGTAATCACTAATCAGTTACATTACACGCACAGGTGGAAGCATGAATTTACGCTAAGTTTCGTCTCTGTATCTGACCCTTAGTGGCATCCCAGTGACTGGATTTGTGTCCGGATGATAGCAATAGCCAGTATTAACATAGATGTTATAAAAATAAAATTAGGAGTGGTAAACATGTAACCCACACTATTTTCCACAAACTATATTAGTCTGTCACCCAGAAAGTAATAACGAGACAATAATCTTAAAAAAATTACAAAGACCACACGCTCGCTACACGCCTACTCTCTAAGTCCGTTAACGAAGATACGGGCCCGTTCGAAACTTCGGAGTGAACCTTACACCCGATTAATTAACTTTTTCGGACGGGTGAAAACACGTCGGGCCCTTATTTCCCTAGGTAATACGAAGTAGGGACTCCGTATCACCTAGAGC
Organism: Brachylomia viminalis; assembly: GCA_937001585.2. Classification (NCBI taxonomy): domain Eukaryota; kingdom Metazoa; phylum Arthropoda; class Insecta; order Lepidoptera; family Noctuidae; genus Brachylomia; species Brachylomia viminalis. The sequence continues at coordinate 7,063,818 of OW443317.2, forward strand.
CCGTAACTTTGGCCGACCTACCGATTTCGTGCTTAGGGGGCCTCCTGGACCTTCTCTGAGGAATTGGTCCTACCAATCACACGAGAAAGTCAAGAGCGATCAAACGGAACTGGTTTATATATTTTCAACATTACGAGATGGTTTCATAAACATTACATCACTTGTAAGACGACGACGCTATGCGACCGCTGGTATTGATTAAACACGTTCTAATAATTATAAGACTCAATCGATCTGCAAGTTTAGAGGTGATATTGACTGTCTGGCTGTGTAAGTGTGTATACATGGCTATAATAGAGTGATCGTTAGGCTGTCTACGTCATGTTTGAGTTAATTTTCTCCAAGACGGTTAGATACGTAACGTCCCATTCTGTTTTTGGCCATCAACGCGTTAGGGAAATTCACAGAGGAGTTATAATGGCCTGTTTTTCCCGAAGGATAAGGCAGAAGTGTATCTACCTATAATATAATTATCCACATTTCGCCATCTCACGTTAATAAAGTTGATTTAACTGCACTTATGTCAATGATTCTATATAAATCCAGTTTTTACGTCCTGCTCCAGATTGTAAGCAGATGAAATTATGTAAGTATGCTTTGGTGCAGAACCGATTCGTATGTCTTAAGAAAATGTATCTACGTCAAAAATACAAAGCCAATTTTGTGGAAAGGATATTATTTAAATATTGAGAATTCGCATTAACAGTTATGAAATCACAAGTAAATACCAATTGCGAATTAATTTGGTATCAATTTATCCGCATGACCTGAAAATGTATCTACGTCATCATACGAAGCCCCTATAAGAAAATTCGGTGAAAGGATATGAATAGTGAAAAGCATTTTTCATATAAAAGCTGAACTTTAGCCCACGCCCATAAAATACTTCGCAAAAAATGTTATGAAATCGCAGGTAAATACTGCAAATTCGTTTCGAGATCAATCGGTATGACGCGTGGGTGTCATTCGGAGTAACGGGCTATTTATATCCCGGGCGAGACCTCCGATCAATATTGCAGGAGCGTGGAATGCTATTGGAGAGGACACCTACCTATAAATAAGGTAGGTGTGCCAGTCTCCCCAGGGATGTGCCTTACAGGCATTGCACAGGGGTGGTTCCGGAATTGGTCTTTTAAGAGGAACCGGGACCGCCCCTATGTGCTGATGGTGATCACCGGGGTGGTTTTAGTGAGGTAAAAATCCCACACTCCCCGACCTCCCTCCCCGGAGGTCGGGTGCCTTTTGAAGGTTTCCCCCCGAAAAAAAAAAAAAAAAAAAAAAAAAAAAAGGTGTGCTTTCCAATACCATTTAATAAGGTGTCTTGGATTAACAATAACGGTCGGACGGGTTGACGCTTGCCGCGGTTCGTTCGAGGATAGGTCACCATCCATTACATATCGAGTCCACTCCGTGCTTCGGAAAGCACGTTAAGGCGCAGATAAACGACTTTTAATGATTTAATATTGAACATCACATCTAAACTTCTGGTCTTATTTCTTTGAAAAAAATATATGTTATACTACACAATTTTATTCACAATTTGATATGTGAAAATGTGAAATTATATTTTAATATCATAGTGTAATTAATTTGTAAAGTATTGTCTAACGTGGACAAAAAAACGATAATCACGCAAAAACTATGGGGCGTATTTACATGAAACTTTAATCATATAAAAGACAATTTAATGACCCATATTTTAGTATACGGCTTTTATTTGTACTTATTGTGTTTGATAAATCAAGGTGGGTTGTTTTTTCGAATAATCTTGGTGCGCGTTGAAGCGAGGCTCTGGCGGGCGACGGGCGGCAGTGTATCGCTGACTTTGTCTGACTTTAGTCGCGGGGCGCGACGCAAACTCCTCCCACTCGCTCAAGGGCGCGGGCAGTTAATGTCGCCTAAAGCCGTTGGTACCGGCTGTCATTTGTAGACCTTTGACAGTCGTTACGGGTAGTACGAAGCCCGAAAGTCTGACATCCAGTCCACCCAGTAACTGGGTTACTAGGTAACACCATACTGGAGGTCAGACAGGCAGTCGCTCCATGTAAAATACTGGTATTCAGCTGCATCCGGTTAGACTGGAAGCCAACCACAGCATAGTTGGAAGTAGGCTAGGCAAATTGATTGAAAATAAGGTCAAGGTTAGAAAATCAGGGACTGAGCAATTATTTCGCATCGAATGATTCTGTTTGCCATTTAATCATTTCAATGCTCAGTCAATTCACAGTCGTTACTGCCGAGCCCATTTTTTTAACAATACATCGTCAACTTTATTACGCATGTGCAGTAATAATCAATATTAGATATCTAGGTAATCGTAGTGTTAGGCTAAGCGAGCACTACGAATCTTAATCGTTGTGGATAATAATCGCAAATCTGTGAACGATGCCAATATACTAGACAAAGAGAATTAAATTTATTTCGCAGTTTAAAAATCGCAACGATTCAAACTCAAAGCGTTTATTTCAAATAAACCAATTACAGGCGCTTTTGAATTGTCAAGGGGTCGGTCAGTCAGAAAGATGAAGCTAGCTGCCCATTCCAAAGCGTAGTATGTATATATGGAGAAGAACGGGCAAGAAACTCCATGGACACTCTTTTTAATCAAAATATTGTTTATTTATTTATTTATTTATTAGGAAACTCAACAGCTTATAAATAAATTACATGAGTTATGAATGTTCACCAGAGGTTTCCGGCGACTGGGACCGCAATAACTAGGACCACGGTCCCGGTCGCCGGATCCGTAAAAAATAAATATTTTTCTTCTGGCAACTGGGACCACTCATAAATGATAACTGAAATCAAAAAATGTACAGTCAAACGAAAAATTTTTTGATGTAATAATCGAAGAAAAATCCTTTTTGATTTAAAAACATCATTTATTGATATAAAAAACAGCTTTTGACTACAGTTCTGTTATTTAAAACTTTCGTAATAAAAACATACACATAAATTATGCTAATAATAATAATAAAAGATAACATAAATCGTGCTTATAATAATAATCAACAATTAACAATCAGTAAGTAATTATTTATCACAAAATCAGTCTTTAAGTAGTACCGTAAATATTAAAAAAACCAAAACCTTTACATTTTACCTGCATGTGTGAATTATGTAAAAACGGGCTAGCTTAATCTATTATTAAGCGCATAGGATAAAATCATGTCTAGAACGTGTCAATGATATTCATATAAATAATTTAGAAATTTTTTCGTTTCACTGTACCGATTTTGGCTTGAATTATAGATTTTTTTAAGTAATCTATGAGTGGTCCCAGTTGCCGGAAGAAAAATATTTATTTTTTACGGATCCGGCGACCGGGACCGTGGTCCTAGTTATTGCGGTCCCAGTCGCCGGAAACCTCGTTCACCACACTATCAATGAACAGCAAACACACAAACAACAAATAACAACAAATTACAAACAAACAAATAACAAACAAATTGGTTACATCATTCATGTTGAAATTATAAATGACGTGAGAACGATGTAGAAAGACGTGCACGTTAAAAGCGTCCGCAATAAAAAGATAAAAACAATTCAGGAACTAAAATTAAATTAAAATCGTAGTGCGCGCTTAGCCATATTGGTTTTTAGGGTTCCGTAGCCAAATGGCAAAAACGGAATCCTTATGGATTCGTCATGTCTGTCTGTCTGTCCGTCCGTATGTAACAATATTTTGATTTAAAAGAGTGTCCATGGAGTTTCTTGCCCGTTCTTCTCTATAGGTACCTACTACGCTTTGGAATGGGCAACTAGCTTCATCTTTCTGACTGACCGACCCCTTGACAATTCAAAAGTGCCTGTAATTGGTTTATTTGAAATAAATGCTTTGAGTTTTGAGTTTGAGTTTATGTTACAGCCACTTTTTTCCGAAACTATAAGAACTATGCTGTTGAAACTTGGTAAGTAGATGTATTCTGTGAACCGCATTAAGATTTCCACACAAAAATAAAAAAATTAAACAGTAAATTTTGGGGGTTCCCCACACTTAGAACGGAAACTAAAAAAAAAATTTTCATCAAACCCATTACGTATGGGGTATCTATGGATAGGTCTTCAAAAATGATATTGATTGAGGTTTCTAATATCATTTTTTTCATCAGGAATTTCGCAGCAGCAGCCCGGAGTTTGGATTCGTGCCCATTTGATGGCAATAGGCTCGCCCCCTATTATATGGGACTTAAACATTACTGGCGAAATGTGGGTGCACTATAGGTACACACAGCTGACACAGCAGCAGACTGTCAAATTTCCTCATTCGATTTTGAACTTAACCTTCAACATTTTAAGGTTTAAAAGCATTTCGAGAAATTTGACAGTTTCGTATACCTGATGTGCTGGCGACTGTGGAGCTCTGCCTAACCCTTCAGAAAACAGGCATTTCGTTATATTGTGTTACTTGTACACACGGCTACAGATCAAGCTATAATTTTCCAGTATAAGCTGATCTCGCATTGTATAGGATTCCCTTACAATGAGAGGTCAGTGTAAACTGGAACTGTATAGCTTGATGTGTAGCCGTGTGTACACGGTCTGAATTAGTATGAGATCTGTTACTTTTTACTTTCAGATCGAGATTCATGTTTGACAGTCGTTACGGGTAGTCAGATGCCCAAAAGTTTGACGACCAGTCTTATCAAGCGGTGCCTTGTTATCCAGTAACTGGATTGTGTAGGTCAGATAGGCAGTCGCTCCGTGTAAAATACTGGTATTCAGCTGCTTCCGGTTAGACTGGAAGCTGACCCCAACACAGTTGGGAAAAGGCTTCACAGATTGTTTGTTTCATGTTCAACTTTGTTCTAGGATACAGGGCTTGAGAGGGCTATCACAATTTTTCTTGTATTTGAGTGTTTGAAGAGTCACACACTCAAATACAAGAAAAAAATTGATATTTATTTAGAGCACTCCCTAGAGAAATAATCAAACTTTCTCGGGCATATTTTTTTTTTAATTTTGTGGCCATGTCTAAACCATAACCACACATCAAAACTCGCAGTTTAGATGTGTGATTATGGTTTAGATAGAACTCGCTCTCAGCTAGATGCTTCTAGCAGCTGACATGTTAAAATAATATCAGCGAAGGCAAATTCTCCGAAAGTGATAAGGCGGTCTAATCTAATGCCGCGCCCCATACACATCATTCATTCATTATCATTACTATAATGGGACTACTCATAACAACGGGTGTAAAAAGACACTATGAAGCCGAGTCAATTGTATTGTAGAGGTACTCCCGTCATTGTCATCAGTTTTTTTTGTACTGGACTTGAGAAGCTTTGGTTACGGAGACATTGAAGGTCAAAATTCCCACTTTTACTGCCGTTTTTTTTTACGAAATCAAGGTTTTAATGATAGAAGACAGCTTTAAAAACCCCACGATACCAGTGCCGTTGCATGCACCCATAAGCACAATGTTTTGCGCAAACAGCAAATTTTCACTAAAAACGAAAGTCGTTTCGCAGCAATTATTATTTTACTTAGTTTGATGTATGTATAGAATGCGTAGTTGACGGCTATGTGATGGGTCATTTTACACCCTATATGTTAGTATTCAGCTGGGAAACTGTCTCGTTTGTGAGCAGTGGTGACCCAGTGGTAACGGCCGTGACTTATGAGTTGTAGATCATACGTTCGAACCCAGACAGGCGCTTTACTTTGTGTAAATTATTTCATCACCACTGCTCTCGAAACGGTGAAGGAAAACATCGAGAGGAAACCAGCATGTCCTAGAAGCAAAAATTCGAAAGACATGTGACATCTACCAACCCGCACTGGGCCCGCGTCGTGGATTACGGCCCACTCCCTCTCACCGAGAAGAGGCCTGTGTCCCAGCAGTGGGAACATTATAGGCTGATGGTGACTGCCTCATTGGTCTAGACTCTAGAGGGCGCTTACTGCGGGGCGTTAACAGTGACAGAGTGTTATCGGGTTTTTCCATCTGGAATTCTTCGGTAGAATCCCGGAGTCTGGATTTGTGCCCGGTTGATGACAATAGGCTTGCCTATTACATGGGGCTTACAACATAACTGACCAATAATTGTGGGTGTACTATAGGTAAATACACATGGCTACACATCAAGCTATACATTTCCCGTCTTATTACAAAACGCGATCTAACTTTAGCCCGAGCCTAAACCTTCCCGCCAGTTTTTGTATTTCGAACTTTATGCCGACTTTAGTGGTTCTTAATACAAAATTGACAACCAAGACCGGACTAAGTTATCAGAGGGGCAATTCCCGTATTTTTAAGACCGTTCGCATTCTAATCTCAGTCTCAATCTGTCAAAGTTACAATCAATTTACATACATTTTTGACAGGTTTTTGACATTGATTGTCGCTGAGATGAGATTGCGACTTGAATTTGAACGTTTTTTAAGTACGAGAATTGGCCTACAGTTTTGTAATAGGAATTATAATTCCTATTACAAGACTTTAGGTTTAGGCTCGGGCTAAAGAACCTACCAGGAATCGAAATATTATTTCGATTCCTGGTAGGTTCTTATTTCAAAAACCGACTCGATGGTTTAAACCATAGATATAGAATTCCGTAGATCGGTAATGTCAACAATCAAACAAGACCAAAAACCATTGATCTAAGTATGCGTAAAATGTAAGTGTGTGCATAGACAGTGTTGTGACTTGTCTATTCCTTTGTTGGTCTTTATCGATAATTTATGCGACGTAATGAGTCATTCTGTTAAATGTCTTAAGGGTCTAACGCAATAAATACTATCGGCATGCGACTAGCCAGTAACCTCATTTAGCGGTAAAACTGACATTTATAATATTAGTTAGGATTACAATGTTTCTTTGTCCGAGTATCACGCAATTTCTATTGGAAATATAAAAAAAAATATATACTTACTCAATGGCAAAAAAACATCTACACAATTAACGCAGTATGTCCCGGTAACTCTCGGTATACCAGGGGATCCTATCTTATCTTGTTTTGCTGGCCCTAGGCCAGAGCCCAGAGCGCTTCGACCCTTCAGGATCTTTTGTGCGATTCCCCTCCCTTCTACTCAACCCCTAGCCCTCCGTGCACCTTCTTCATGAGTCTCAGTATGGCTTATAGGGGATCCTAAGTTAACCAGAAGGATTCTCGAGCGTTCCTAGATATTTCTATTAATGCTTTGCCAGGTCATCCCACGCTGTGTCACTAACTGAGGGGCCATAAAGGTAACATTTTAGAGAAAATAGTGAAACAAAAAATATTTACTTATAAAAAATCATTTATTAATGAAATGCACAGTTTACATTTTATATTATACAGCCTTTTCTTACTCAATAAATGGTCTATCCAACACTAAAGTAATTTTTCAATTTGAACCATCAGGTAGGTTGCTAGTTCCAGAGTTTAGCGTATTAAAAGTCAAACAAACTCATCAGCTTTATAATATGTATTAGTTTATATAAGATTGTAATATATCTACATTTTATTTTGTTTGTTACAACAATTAGCGACATATAATCTAATTTTCTAAGAATATGCATTTGTACGAAGCTACCTTTATCTTAGATGTCGATATCAACAAGTCAAAAATTAGGCTATCGCATCACTAAAAAGTGAGGTTATAACTCCTTCGTATTTCTCTATTTGTTATTTCTTAGATACGGTGGTTTCAGGCATGCTAATTCATCTAAATCGTAAGTAAAATAATGTTCTCATCATATTTTGCTTAAAACCGGCTTATTAGTGCATTGCTTATGCAGAAATAACAATGTAAATAATTTGTAAACTTACCGGTGAAACGAGTAATCCTGGGGATTTTTCTTTTTGGAAGATTCACATCCTGGTACTGCACAAGAAACCATCGTATTATGGTTATTTAATCACAGGTTATCACTCTAGTTCACTTAAATAATTGCCGAAACGCTCACGTAAACAGTTACCGGGGCCGCTATGGGCCGCTAGCAAATACGTGTTTGGCCCTGTTGACAGCGTCACTTTCTTTCTCTTTCTAACACAGCATAGTCCCGTTAAGAGCGGGAGCTCTCATTCACTCTCATGCCCAATCTACGGAATTCTATATCAATGGTTTAAACCATGTCTAAAGAAAATTTTTGTTTTGTAATAAGACCATTTCAGTTTACACTGAACTCAGGAAATCCTATACATTGTGAGATCAGCTTATACTGGAAATGTATTAGCTTGATCTGTAGCCGTGCGTACACCTCTGCCTCTGCATAACTTAGATTATTGACACATGTACTACCGTCAAAAGTCAATGTGACAGCCGACATGCTGGACGCTGAGCGCCACGATCAGCCCGTTAACATACAAATTAAACAGGGTAGCTGCCTGACTCCGCATTCGAGCTGATACGCATCCGACACTGCCCCCGCCCACCTAACGCTATTAGACTAGGGTTGCCATACTTATTTTCCCGAAACACCGTCGTCGTCGGGGCGTTTTTAAAGTATGATTATTAATTCCAGTCAGTAAAATGACAAGTGCAACTGTCACTGATACAAAAAAGGGTGACCCGCTACAATAGTGATGTTCGGCAATCAATAGACTTAGACATTTAGTCATGTTTTATTTTAATATGTATCAAAGCGTTTTTTTTATTGTAAATATTTAATACATACCGTATTAAATAACACGATTTTAGAAATATGGACCTTACCAGCATATTAAAATTTCTCACTACAACATTATTACAAAAGCTGGGAAAAAAAATGTATAAAGAGATTCAGAGGAATTAACACTAGAAAGTCGGGAAAATACAAGTAATTTCATACGTTTTTATTCATTACGGTTGCTATTGATTCCGACTCCGATTCTGAATCGGTATATTCAGAATCGGAATCGGAATCAGCTACATTTATAATGAATGAATCCACATATTCATCTATGATGTGGTCGAGTTGACACATTTTGTCTTCGACTTTTATGGCATGGTTGATGCACTGTCCCCAATTTTCAGGCGTCACTTCCTTTAGGCCTTCTTCAAATAATTTTTCTACGTCTTTTATTTTAAAAGTTTTATTGTTCCTGGCGGCGTACCCCTTTGCTTGAGCCCAAACTAACTATTGGGTTGAGCTCACAGTGATAAGGGGGCAGACGCAGGATTGTGACACCGTATTCAGCGGCCAACTCTTCCACAGCATAGCGTTCGTAATTAGATTTTTGTAATTTTACTATTTCTATTAATTGAGCCTTTATCATTGTAGGTTGCTATTGAATTTGTTTTCCATCCAACCACTGAATAATATCAGCCTTCCGCCAGTTTGAAGTGGGGATACGCTCGACTTTTCTTGAATGGTACGGTGCCGCGGTGCGTTATCTAATACCAGCACCGCATTTGGCTTTAAATTTGGCAAAATGCTTTTAAGCCATTCCTCAAAACACTCCGAGTTCATTTCTTCATGATAGTCCATACTACTTTTCTTCGATTCAAAAATAAGTAAACCGGCTTCTACAAAACCTTCATCACTGCCTATATATATGTAAAATTATTAGGCGTCGACCTTTAGAAAACGCTTGTTTGGAACTTTGGGAAGTTCGGGAGCAGAATTAAAAACAAAATGGCGTCCATAGCGTGACAAGTGATGACCATAGTGCTTTCAATAACCAAAAACAAATAATATAACAGTATTTTATGTAATATTTAATTACCTACCGTGAAGACATATTCTGTTTAATTACCGTAAATTACATATTTTTATTTATTTAAAGGCAATTTGATATTTAATAAAAAACATGTAATCTCGACTAACTTTTAATTGTAAAAACTCGATTCTACCACATCACTATTTATTTGGGACTAAAAACCTGCAACACTGGAAATGTCATTTTACTGACTGGAATTAATAATCTTACTTTAGTGACAGGAAATTTTTGTAGGTGACATAAACCAAAAAACGATTTGGAAAATATTTGTTTTTAATTACTGAGGATACAATCGTTTTTTTTTTAAATATTTATCAGATGCTTTTACCTGGGACATTAATTATTGTCATGTCAAAAATGTCCCGTATATTTACATAGATTATACACGGAACACACCGAATCGCCGCGATTCGAAATTGCGTATATTATTATATTATTTCGAATCGCGTATTCACCGATTCGGTGTGTTCCGTGTTAGTCGGGTTGCATATATATTGTCGGGACATTTTTATAGCTTGTCGGGACGTCGAGACACCACTGGGACGATTGGCAACCCTATTAGACTGGTGCGAGTGCGCATCGCATACCAGTACTGGAACTTGCTGATGAGTTCCGGCGGCAAATCTATGCTCCTCATTTTGTTGTGTAGCAGCAGTCATGATGTAAGGTAAATGTAGTTACGTCAGCTGATACATTTGAAAAATGTATTAACAAAATGTTTGTAAACATCTTACTGAATAAATACTAAAAGGAAACGCACTTCCCCTCCAATTTCGTAATCGGATAACGTTAAACTACGTAAAACCTGTGCATGAATGTCGTAAACAAACTACTTTCGTTGAGGAAACAATGTAAACTTTTTAATAATTTTTCATGGCCTCTATGTATAAACCTGCCTTTAATGCTTTGAATATGTAGCGGTATCTACCTATCTACATCGCCACGTGCGAACTACGCATCACACTGACGCGACGTCACGAAAATCCTGCATCGCGCAAGCAGAGTTTACCCACGCAACTAGCATAGATACAATCTCCCGACAAAAATCGTCGGGCAGTTGCCCACCAGACATCAACACCCGTCTGGTCGGAGGACCTTCCCTTTACCAATGTATGAGCGAACTTTACAGGCTGTTCCTCATGCCTCTATAAATATACAGGGTGTTTGGCGTATGGACCGACACAATTTTTCCATGGATTTGGGAGGTCATTAGCTAGGTTCTACCCATACACCCTTTGTCCCAAACGTCACGGTTGGTTACATATGATTTTTTTTAATGAAAAAAAAAACCCAAAATATTTCCTTTTATTCGAAATAGTAAGTTTTTTGTTTGTGGGTGTAGTGGCAGTGATACAACTGGTTTCAAGAAAATTCCTTACAAGCTTCCAAAGTTTATTTTTGTATGAAATTTTACAACTTCTAAATTTGTTAAAAAAAAATTGGGACAAAGGGTGTATGGGTAGAACCTAGCTAATGACCCCGCAAATCCCTGGAAACATTGTGTCGGTCCATGCGCCAAACACCCTGTATAAGATTTAGGTATGTCTGTCAAATCGAAAACAAATCAAGAAATCTTTCGGTGTAAGTACTTAAATTCGTGCTAGCGTTTTCCTCTAGCTTGAAAAAGAAGGTCCTCTTGGCCGCTACATATCGGTCCACCCGTGACGTCGTCGGAATACAGCAAAACGCTCCACGTTAGAAAATTTGCTTTTGTTAATAATGGTTTTACTTGACTTGGAGATCGGCGGAGATGTGCGAAGCGGAGAGGAGAGATGTTTAACAGCTTAGATGTATTCACCGAAGCTGTGTGGAGATGCCCACTGGCTAGACCAGAGCAGAGATGTGTACTGGCTAGAACGGGGCTGAGCTGCGTGCGGCGAGCGTTAGATATGGCGCGGGCGTGGAGGGTGGGGTATGTGACGCACGGGAACTAGCGGTGACGCTCGCCAGACGCCGCTCACATTATCTTCTCGTATCCATTTCGCGCTGCCACCAGCTTGCGAGGCATAGCTCACATCTGTGTTGTGTTCCCGCTAAGCAAATATGGGCCATCTCTCCTCTCTGCTGAACCGTATCCACTGAAGCTAAGCGGAGACGAGTTAAGTAAATAACGAAATCCTGTTGGATCTCCTCTCCTCTCGTCTCGTCTCCACTTTGGTGGAGTCTGGGCCTTAGGTACTACTATGTCTGTCTAGGACGTAGGATAATTTATGAAAACATAATCCACACTATCCGCACTAACATTATAAATGCGAAAGTAACTCTTATATGTCTATAATCTTGACAAGAGTCGTTAGATGCGTTTTTCCTGCCTTCAACTTTCTTCCTAATAGACACATTAAACATGTTTTTTCAGAAGCCATCAATATTTGCATTTAAACTAAAAATGTAAAATAGAAAAACCCTCGTCAAAGAAAGACCTCTAAAAACGGATGAACAGATTTTTTTGACGGACACTCTTTTTCCGTCGGGGGCTAAAAGTAAATTATGGCAATAACCATAGAATAATGACAGTAATAAAAGTGACCATTTTTTTGTTGCCCATTTGCACCGCCAATCACTAAACACGTTTAGCGCTAAACGAGTTTAAAACATAGTTCTGTTTCAGTGAAATGTCTGAAGATGACAGAGACAGAATGAGGTTTAAAACTCGTTTAGAGCTAAACGTGTTTAGTGATTGGCGGTGAAATTGGGCCCAAATGTACATGCGCGATATTACTCCCATCCCACTACGACAAAACCTTGCCAAGTTACGTGCCAGCGACTGTACCTGTTCACGCCTCAACGGCTGAACGGATTTCGATTAAATTTGGCACACAGGCATGTACTATCGAAGAATTTCATATCTATGCACCTCAAGGACTATTTTTCCCTGCAGCGCTCGGCCGCTATTGAAATCTTATCAACCAATAGCATCGCATCATGAGATTTTTGATGAGTCCCTTGTTTTTGTAAATGAAAAAAAAAGACAGGACAAGACCAGCTGAGGTGGTGCATATTTTTTTAATGGAAATAAACATCAACGGGAACCCTCGTCCGATCGTAGTTCGAGAAAGTTTGGGACAAAATTTACAAATCAACCCGTAGACAAAGCAGTTTGACTAAACAAACTGGGAGCTTGCTCGTGAAGCACTTATAAAATTATTATAATCCGCGCCTAAAGAAACACTTGTAATAATCTAAGGTCGTTTCCGCATTGGTCGGTGCGGTATCGTTTCGGTATAGTATGCTCGGTATACCGAAACGATACCAATTTCTAAGCCAAACAAATACATATAAACATTGCATACCTAAAAACAAAGTCGGAGATAAATAACCGAAAATATGCACTTTTTTTTCCTTTAGTACGCTCTCGAGCTAATGGAAGTTGATTTATTCTCAACTTTATTCCAACTGCAGCAAGGTCGATATTTGTTTGGCAGTGACAACCGCGCTGCGTTCGACTTCGATAGGTGTTCCCGGCTCTCAATGGTCAAGTAGAGAGGTTAGAAAACTAATATAGGTAAGTATTATAAAAATAAAAATAAACAATTATCACAAAACAATTTCATGCCTCTGTTGTGTGGTGAGACGGTACGAAGACATGTTTCAGAAATGCTTCGTAATTACGTTAGTTGTTACCGAAAGCTCTGCAAATTAGCAACTGAACCAGAGAACTGAGAAATGCGTTGAAACAAAATGTAAAGTATAAAAACATTAAAATTAAAAACTTTCTAATTTTTGCTTCGTTTGTTATATTCCTGGTGGCCGAGAAAGGGTCACCATATCCGTAGTCAGACACCTGCTGTGATCATTGTAACAGTCTACAAAAAACACACTAACAGCAAAAAATCTAAAACGACAAAATATTACTAAGTATTTTTATTTTCATTGGTCGTTACAAAAAGGGGCGTAAAACAAAATCCCGTGAATACGATGACCACATCTGATGTGGTCATTGTATTCACGGGATTTTGTTTTAAAAGTGCTTATAGATGAACTTCCTCGATAGTACATCATGACCTGGGATATGGTAAAGGGTCCTTTTTATCCCGGTCAGGGGCAATTGGCGGTCTCCACGCGGGGGAACCCATGGGCAAAAATTAGTAATAATAATAAAAAAAAATGAACAGTAGCATATTTCAACCGTGAATAAACCGTGTTTAACTCGTAATATTTAGTTATGGGGAAAGCGCCTGGTTGCCCGCGAAATTCAAATTGTCTTACGTTATTTGCAATTTGCAGGTCAGTGTCCGGTTGTGTGTTTAAGAAAATATGATTCGCGACCGTAACAAGAACGTATTTAGAGAATTATAATCATTAAAATCATTAATACAACCCTGTAAGTTCATATACTTCTATTGAATGACAATTCCATTAAATATCAATCCATTGTGTGGTTCGCAGTTTGAGTTTGTGGGAAGCTATGGCTTCAGACAACCCAAATAAAATAACTAAGTATCATCAACATCATTTTAGCCGAAAGACGTCCATTGCTGGACATAAGCCTCCCCTAAGCGTCGTCACACCGACCGGTCCTGTGCTTCTCACATCCAGAGGATTCCTTTCCTTGCCTTTCGACCCCATCGGCCATCTGTTATGCGAGCAATGTGCCCTGCCCAGTGCCACTTAGTTTGGTATTTTTTTGAGCTATGTCGGTTACCTACGGATCTCTTCAATTATGATTCGCTCACGTAGGGAAACTCCAAGCTTAGCCCTCTTCATTGCCCTATGGCTATGGGCCACTTCCAGCCTTCTAATGAGGCCCATTGTGAGCGACCACGTTACGCCACTACATAAATAAAATAAATCAATGATATACTCACTGTGGGAACACCTGGTTCATGAACTTCTCGATTTCTGGCTCATTGCAGTCTATGTAAATGTGTAGCCTCCGCACGTTCTTCTTGAACAAACATGTCAAGAACTTGCATTTCTCAAGCTGCTTGATGTCCAGCTTTAGTGGGTCCCTATGAATGATAGAAAAGTTGAAAGAACAAATAATAATCAAATAGTATTGACAAGCTAGACCCAACCAAATAAAAAGGGTAAGTATCACAGACTGCCCTTTGACTTATACGTTTAAATATTCATATTCGTTTAAGCCATAGGTTCTCAACGAGGGCAATAACTTTGAGACTTTCGAGGGGACAGTTAAAGATCCAGAGAAAATTAGGGGCGGATCTTACGGCACGTTTAAATATAATCGTGGCAAGAGCTGTTTCAGATTCGAAACAAATGGTTAGTAAAAAAAAAAACAACTGAGATGCTCTAGAAAATAAAAAAATATCCTCAAAGTGGGCGGTTGGCAAAATAAGGTTGAGAGCCCAAGGTTTAAGCGAACGTGACCAATTGTTTCATGCAAATATGAACTCTCTTTTCAGCCGGAGGACGTCCACCGCCGGACATAACCCTTCTTTTTAGACAAATACTGCCATAAAGGAATGAGTGACAGGAAACGCTCCACAAAGCTGAACCCTATGGTCGGTTCCAAAAGATTCTGATGAAAATATAAACAAATGGATCAGAAAACGTACCTGTGGAAGCCAATTTGTAGAGCCACTAACAAATTGAATGCTTTGATTAAATTATTTGAATACTTAAACCCAAAATTGTAATTTTAAACCACCTTGCAGCGTGTTGTTATTTGATAATTGAGGTTAATTTTATAACCACAATTATCATCATTTTTTAATGGCAATTTAATAACGTTACCCAACTAATAAATGTTGGCAAAGTGGTTATGTAGACATAAAGTTGCAACTTTTAAATATCTTCTATGAATGTAATACTAATTCCCTTTAGGGAGTTATTGCGTAAGAATTTAACCTGAATAGAGTTTGTTTACACTTTCATCACTTACACACATACCTATCTTATCCTAAAAACAATTATGTTGTTCCTACAACCAGGCTCAAGAAAGTAGGTGGATCATTTAGATGCCAATGTATACGTTTTTATAATAAACTTCAACAAACCAAGCCTTTTATACTATTACCGTCTTATTACAAAACACGATCTAACTTTAGCCCCAACCTACACATTCGATTTAGTTTTTGTATTTGGAACTTTATGCCGACTTTAGTAAAGTTCTTAATACAAAATTGACAATCTAAGACCGGACTAAGTTGACAGTTTTGTAAAAGGAACTGTATTTCGATTTCAGTTAGGTTCTTATTTCAAAAACAGGCTCGATGGTTTAAACCATGTCAAAAGAAAAACCTTGTTTTGTAATAAGGCCGTTAAAGACTATATTGAGGAAAAAATCGAGTTTGTGTTTCCGAACGCATACAACCCTAATCTCTTCAAAGTGAGAGTGAACAGGCTTCTTCTGGGTAAGCTCACTCCACCGTCGACTCTGTCTCTGTCCTGTGACTGACCTAGACTTACGAGTCAAGAGCAATCCAATTTTAAATAAAAAAAAAGAAAAGGGCTTGGGATTGAGCTGCTTCAACAAATTTACACAGTGAATCTTGTTATTATTTTTTCTCTATTTTAAATTTTACATAAACAATGACATGATTATTTGCTTTGTAAAGTACAATATTAATTTAATTATTGCGAATGTGAGGACTATGTGGGTCATTGTATTTTTTTTTGTAGTTAGTTTTAATGATGGTATGGCAGTTTGAGTACTTTATGCGGCCTACCCAAGTATCCTTTCTTTGGTATTGTTCGTCTGATCGTTGAGCTCCTTAAGTTCTGAGTTGAGCTGCACACAATAATTGACAAATGCGTGCACTGACCGGACAGGTCCACTCAATATGAGTGAATCTTTCCTCAAAAGACCACTTCAGACCCCAAGCTACATTGTCTTCACATGATCTGACGAAAGATTATGTCTGGACTTTAAAAGAGACTGTGACCTCGGAGTTTGTTTCGGCCTTTCTTTTCAGAGTAGTCCGATAGGAAACGCCGACCTCATCTAGTTTTTAAAATAAATGATTGACGTGTAAAAGTGTTTGTAAAAACCTACTTACAGAAATTAAATCATTTATCATTTATGGCAATGCTATAATATAAGTAAAGCTCACATCACGGCTGGCTCAGCCAAAGATAGCAAACAATGAAACACACAAGTGACAAATGCTTATGTTATGTTTATGCATTATATTAAGCACAATGAAAACATAATGAGTTGCACTAAACAATAAAAATTGCTAACTGCTCTTACTAATCATGTAATCACTTTCACTGAACAATAAACAACTGAAACATAACAAAGATAAACAATGTTGCGATGATCATTTAGAATGTTCTCCATTTCTTGTAGGAAGTAATGACACTTTTAAATTGCGGTAATATATAAAAGAGAGATAAAATAAAATGAACTGTATAAAATCGTAAGTAATTAAATGTATATTTTGTCAGAAATTACAGTTTCTTTCTCTCATATTATTGTAAAACATGTTATAGTCAGCTAATTCAAAGCAGCCCAGCCTAAAAAGATCTGTACGCCGAAATATAATTTGTCAAGAGAGTCAAAGAAATACATTTGTTAGTTTTCACGCAAAACTACAGATCTTCCAGCAAAAGTATGCGCTTCATCAATCATCGGTTATCAATCATCTCCGAAATACGAACGCGCGATTATGAGATCTAATAAAGAACTGTTACAACCATGGAAGTAATTACCTACTTTGTATTACCATTGTTACATTTGAGATTAACAATTATATGCAATTAAAAAAAAAAAATAAACAAATCTTTTGAGTACAGTCGCCAGCACATAAGGTTATACGAAACTGTCCAATTTCTCCAAATGATTTTAAACGTTAAAATGTTGAAGGTTAAGTTCAAAATCGAATAAGGAAAGAAGAATGGCAGAATTATGTCTGGTTTTGTTTTAGCGACCGTAGATATCACAAAAACGAAACAAATTGAATTATTTTTTTATGATTTTTCAATTTTTCACTTTATTTCTTAAAAGCCGGAGTTAATTTATAATATTAAAAGTATATCAATTGCTTCCGATCGAGATACCTACGCGAATAATTGCTGTCATAGATAGTGGTGTTACACGTACAATCAGTATGAATGTTATTATCTGTATCGATTATTAAATGAACGATCGATTCAACTGATCTAGGTGATTCTAGGGTTGGTTGAATTATTAAAATAATTATTTAAATGCAGTTATTCTATCTCTAATCAACTTGATTTGATATTTATGTAATATTACTTTTAAATCCAAAACAAGGAGCATAGGATCGATTCAACATTGTATCGATTTTACATTGATTTTAATTGCACATCTCTACTTTCATCTTTGACAGTGACTGATTGACAGTTTGATGCTAATTGCTACAGAATTCCTCTGCGTATTCCGTTTCGTTCGTGTTTTGTGTTTATTCGGTTTTCTATTAATACAAACTTCATAATAGAAAAAAATCAATTAGGTTTACTTCATTTGTCCGTAATATCAGTTTTTGTTTGATATCATTTTAATTTATCATTCATAAGTTACCTATAGGTTCGTGTTCACTTTATTCATAACCTAAAAATTCAAACTCCTATATCTTTGTTTTCCGGCTTTTTCGAATTAAAATAGACTCGCTTGTAGATTCTGCTACTAACGCCGAATCTTTAGACATATTTTTTACTACGGGATGCTTCAATTTAATTCCAGACAATTTTAAGTAAGGAGATTTGCCATTGTTCTTTGACAGTTTGTGGTAACTTGACCTGCTGTTGTGTATACACGACACCTTGTGACATATGACAAGGTGAGACCAGTGTAAGTAACCTAAACAGAGAGAAAGGCTACAACAAGGCACGGCAGTACAAAACTTAGAAGCATTGCCACTGTGGCGCAACGTTCGTACTAATTCAGTAACACGAAATTTACCGAAGCGCAAACCTTATCTGGTTTACCTGTACATAATATTTTATCATTACTTTTTATCTTGGTTAGTCTCCTACTAGTGGTAGATACACTACTTCATGCTATACATGCAGTAATATGGCTATAGAAATATCATTTGAGTGCAGATAGACGATGTCTGCAAACAAATGACATTTCTGACAAATCTGGATGGTGCCGTCATTAAACGGCCGCGGCCGTTTTTAACATTACAATCTTAAATAATGATCTCTATGTAGACGGCCTAAATTTCATAGAAAACCTCCACTCACTTGCGTCCTTCGTATAGTAAAACAGCATTCCGCCAATGTTTGCAGGTTGACATCGCCTTAACAGCATCTTCCGGGCTGAGGTACTCCAGAATACACGTCAGGGGAAGAAGCGGCAAGGTGCTCCAATCAGTCATCTGTTAAGAGGATTATTAATTATTTTAAAGTGATTTGACTGCCTCGTTCGTCTAGTGGTCACAAGGGCTACTGTGAGCAGGGCTGCCTGCGGCCTGGGTTTCATCCCCAGGTCGGGCAAATTGTGTTAGGTTTTTTTAATCTGGAATTTCTCAGTAGTTCCAGGTTGATGGCACTAATCTCGCCACTTATTAAATGGGCCTAAAACATAACTGGCGAAATGTGGGTGTACTATAGGTACACGTACACCTCTGCCCAACCCTGTGGGAAAACAAGGCATGATGTTATGTTTGATTTTTGTTTAAAGAAAGCTTACAGAATAATAACAAAACTTAATATCTACCTACATTTCTTTATACTTAATGATAAATGTTTGTTAAAGATTTAATTATATTACAACACAACATTACACCTGAATGCTACAACCAAAGTGGTAGTCAGAGAAAACAAAGACAGACAAAAACGTTGTTAATTGGCATTAGATATAGAAATAAAAATAACACCTTATAATAATGTAAACAGGAAGAAAACAATGCTTATAATGCCATAGAGGCCTCTGCAGCATAACAAAAAGAGCAGAGCCTCAAATGATTAAAATCTGCATATCATTTCATTCATTTAATATCCAGTTATCATGTTGAGCTACTCAGACATTTTATATGGACACACCCCGATAACATTTCACCCGTCCTGGGGATTGAACCCAAGAGCCAATGCTCTAAAATTAGATAATTAGGTAGTCAGTCTGTTACAAGTCTTGCAGAACCATCTATCTATGCTGGTGAATTACCTGATCCTGGATACTAAAACAACTGTCTACTCCACATCTGGTGCATTCCCAAGATGAAAAAAACCGGCCAAGGGTTTCGTACCACAAGGCAAAAACGACGAAAAAAAAACAAGTTTCTTGTATGGAGACCCCCTTTAATTTTTAACTTTATTTTTTTTTATTATTTGTTGTTATCTCTGCAATAGAAATACACACTCTGTGAACATTTCAACTGTGTACCTATTACAGTTCATGAGATACAGCCTGCTGGCAGACAGAACAGGAAAGGATGGACAGTGCAGGCTTAGTAATAGGGTCCCGTTGGGACCCTTTGGGTATGGGATCCCAAAAAGCCATATAAGGCAAACTCCTACCCCCCTACCTATGGCACTGTAGGTATAATAAATAGTACCCTATAGTATTGGCCACGTGTTGAAGTATTAGATCAATGGGAGTTGGGCACAATTGAAATGCATTACAGAATTCAGGCTATACAGTGAGCAAGAGAGCAGGGCACACCTTGCAGTTTTTATCAAAAACAAATATCTATCTAGTGTATTAATTGATTAAATAATCATATAAATTTTAAGTAAAATGCTTATTGCAAACTCAGTGTACAAATACTGGTGGTGTTTAGTGTTTTATTTTGTATCCATCCTAAACTTTTCTGGCTGATTGCGATAACACCACAGACCACCCATTGTTGCTTTTTGTAGAATCCATTTGTTTTTACCTGCGATCAACAATACCAACTAGATAACGGGTCTCGTACAAAATCAAGCTGTCTGTGTGAAAAAAGTTTAAAACAGTTATAAGTTCAACCTAATTACAAACATGGCACCTAGTAATAAAGTCGTGTTTACATTGGCAGTGTTTCAAGCGAACTAAACAAAATAAGAGCTCACGTCTCAAGTGCGCTGTTATTTACCGAGACGTATTTCTTGCACCGACCTGATATCTAATCGGTATTGTTGATCGAAAGTTTTTACCATAATTTTGTGTGCAATAACGAATACCTACGTATCTGTATAAAGAATTAATGATGCCTTGTTTATTTACAAAAACAAAAGAACTGTTGGTAACAGACAGCTCTAAAAATATAATTCTGTAATAGCAGCATAAATGTTTGTAAATATAATTTTGAAACATAATATGATGCATGTTGCATATGGCTTAACACATCAATCAATAAGTTATAAAACTGTTTGGAGTATGGGAATAGATACTCATTAGATAAGCAATCATAAAATCAAGGTCAATTAGGTAGGCATAGTTGAGTTGGCATTACACCATAGAATTTATCCAGTCTAATCTACAGTTATGCCTGTTATTAAGAACAAATTATGAGAACACACTTTGATTGTTTAAAGCTTCAGCCTGTGGCTTCCTCCGTGTGAAATTGTTTGTTCCCCCGACCCACCCCGTTGCATCGCATTGCCTGCCCGCGCGATTACTTCGTTTTCGCTTAGCATTCTTTCTGACTATTTTTTCTATTTGCTTGGCTCCTAAGGGACCTAGCGTGATGTTAAATAGGCTATGGCCTTCCGCAAAAATTGAGCTATCAAATACAAAGATATTTTTACTACTATCCCCTACATTGTAAACAATCAAATTTTACCTGTTTATAATATTAGTATAGACATGTCCAACATAATATTAGGATAACAAGGTGACCTTAGGTAACAGGCTTAGTTGATATGGCGTTATACCATATAATTTTTCCACAATTTAATCTGCTATCATTAAAAACTATTGATGAGAATATGCTTTGAGGCTAAGCCTGACATAATGTCAGGATAATAAAGTAACCTTACGTAACAGGCTTAGTTAATGTGGCATCAATTCATAGAATTCTTCTACAATATAATCTGCTATTATTAAGAACTAATAATGAGAATATGGTTTGATTCCAAGCACAAAATAATATCATGATAATAAGGTCACCTTAGGTAACAGGCTTAGTTGATGTGGCATTATACCATAGAACTTTTCCACAATTTAATCTGCTATCATTAAAAACTATTGATGAGAATATGTTTTGAGGCTAAGCCCAGCATAATATTAGGATATTAAGGTGACCTTGTGGTAACAGGCTCAGATGAGGTGGCATCATACCATAGAATTCTGCCACAATATAATCTGCTGTTATTAAGAACTAAAGATGAGAATATGGTTTGATTTTGGGCTTAGCTAAAATAATATCAGGATAATAAGGTCACCTTAGGTAACAGGCTTAGTTGATGTGGCATTATACCATAGAATTTTTCCACAATTGAATCTGATATCATTAAAAACTATTGATGAGAATATGTTTTGAGGCTAAGCCCAACATAATATTAGGATATTAAGGTGACCTTGTGGTAACAGGCTCAGATGAGGTGGCATCATACCATAGAATTCTGCCACAATATAATCTGCTGTTATTAAGAACTAAAGATGAGAATATGGTTTGATTTTGGGCTTAGCTAAAATAATATCAGGATAATAAGGTCACCTTAGGTTACAGGCTTTGTTGATGTGGCATTATACCATAGAAGTTTTACACAGTCTAATCTGCTATCATTAAAAACGATTGATGAATTCTCATCAATATGAAAAGTATATTCAGGTTTTGATACTAAGCCCAATGTAATATCAGGATAATAAGGTCCTGAGTTTAAGATGGGCTTCTGGTATTAAATAAGACCCCTTTGATTATGATGAGAGGTCTTCTTAAACATTGGACATAGGAAGTGTCAATTGGTATCAATCTGAGTTATTTAGCTAGCTGGATATACTTTCTCATGGATAAAGAAATATGTCTCCCTGCCCAAGCACTCAAGATTAAAGTATGGTCCGAACACACATAGGCAACCTATAAGTTATAGTTTATACAATTTATCTGCAAAATAATTGTGACATAATAATGTCTTAAAAAGTGGTCGATTGTGGTTTTTGTTAGTTATAGTACATATTTCTTCTTGTAAAAATTGTAATATTTTCTTTCAAGCTTTTGGAGATATTAATAAGTATTGATTATTTTATCCAAAAAGCAAAGAAATATAAAGATAAATAAATCATCAGTGCATGCACAATACAATTGAAATGAACAAACCCCAAGTCTCACATCAAGACAAATTATAAGAAATAATTTAAAACAAGTCTTACTTTAATAGTAAACAGAAACCTAGTATGAAAATACTTGAGGGTTTAAAAAATACTTAGCTTTTAAACAGGGACTAAACAAATTGTAATCATTGTTATTGAACCATATGGAAGTTTCTGTCATAAATATTTCAAGAAGGATACACGTATAATTTATGATGACACAGCTCAGCTGTTAAATATTTAGGCGTGATGGCTTAACAGCTGTTTTTTTTTTTGAGAAAGTGGGTTATCACTAAAACAATAAATAGACCTCAGAAAACACAAGTAAACCGTTTACTTCATCTCAGCAGACATTTTACCGCTTAGATGTGAAGTTTCACACCAGAAAGTCAATGCAGAAATGTAATTTTAGAAAACTGCGACGATTACATGGGTACAAAGAAAGGTCATAATGAATACAGGTTTACGTACCTTGTATTTTTACAGGCTTTCTATGAGGCTTGGTATTATTTCTCTTTCTCCGTAGCGCATATGTTGTCGTTTATAACACTTATATTACAATTAAGAGAAAGTCGCGACTCTATGTTCGTTTACACGTCCATTGTAACTTGTATTATCGCGCAAATTAACGAACGTTTACAAAATGAAATGACAGAATAGGCGAATATTCTTGCTCGTTCGGATATCGCAACGGTGTTTACAGACTGTCTCGTTCATAAATGTTTTTATTTCGTGTATGCAAATACATGGAAATTAATGAAAATTAAGTCAGGATTATTAAAACTTGAGGAAAAATGTAGACTATACCACACTTAAAATTTTTCAGTTACAATTTGTTATTTTTATCACTTCTTCTATTAAAAAAATATTGTTATGGGTAGATATCCAAATGGATTTTTGACAACTTGTTTGACGTTTGCATGAAAAGTTTAATTATTGGAGCAGCTATAAAAAAAGCACGATAAATATCTACATACTTCATCTCATTTTAGTTATATTATTATATTGCAATCAATAAGTTTTTTTTTCCATTCGTTTACACATTTATTTATAATGAACTAGTTTATTATTTTGCAACACCAAATCACTATAATAGTCTGTGCACCAAATCTAAAAAATGGCGGCCAAAAATCAATTTTGAATTGTGACAGCCGCGATCGCAGTTTTGTCACAAAATAAATTATTTATCAAGTAAATAAAGCGCGTTCTCGGCGTTAACAACTGAAAATGTTAGTCGTCTTTGTCCGCTAAATGGAGCGTTACACTTTCTCTGTTTAATTAGGTGCAATAGTTCCAACATATGATCGTAGTTGCTATAATAGACGATGATGTAAGAAACTGAAGGTCTCGCTGATCTTGTGTGTGAGTTTTATTGTTATTGTCTCGAGGACTGTTTCAAGAATTTTCGCCATGGAAGGTGAAGATGGGAGTGTGGGGAATCCCGAAAAAGAAGATTATGAGAGCAGTTCTCATTCAACTCCACAAGAACACAGGTCTTTCGCCGAGTTTGCTAAAGACAAGCTGGATAGCGGTGCGTATTTCTCATTTAGAAATTTGTAAACAGCTGTCCTTTTGCGTATTTGCTATCCGATAACAATATAATAATAGTCATGGATAATTCCCAGACTTTTCATTAATGTAAAAATGGATTGATTACAATCATAATATTTTATGATGTAGAAACAAAACTGTTGGTAAATTACAGGTGTAAACATATTAGAAACCCACATGTTTTCATAGTGTACCAACTTTCTATATCTAATTACAATAACAATATTGCAATTAAAAATGCTTTTTTGTTTTTAAAGCCAGTAATTTTAAAAGATATAACTATGATTAAACTTTACTTTATATACCCAGCTTCCCAAATATCTGTCCTGCTGCTACTGCTGGGGACAGGAAGGAAGATCAACATAAAATTTCTACTATAATAATAATATTATCAACACACCATGGCATTAAAATAGATTGTAACTTTATGCTCATTGGCCAAATTTAGAAGGAAACAACTTCCTGCAATTGCCAATTTTGGGGTATTTATGAAAAATTGTAAATATTTTTGCATGATTTATATATTTATTTATAGTATATGTATATATGTACTATAGTGTACACCAGAAAAATACATTACAAAAAAAATGAACGGCCTTATTGCTTTCTGCAATCTCTTCCTGGTAAACTTGGAAAGTACAATGATTGTCTGGACATAAAATGTTGCTGGTTAATTTAATTTTAAGTTATGTTTGTGTTTGATCAGCTGGTCGGGAGCTTCGGCGACGTCTCCCCATGGCTGGACAGTTGGGTGCCCATCTGATGCATCCTCGGCGCCTGTTGCTACATTCCACACCAACACAGCATAGTGATGTTGTGTTGATTTTCCCTAAAGGTAAGTCCTTGGATACTTTAGGGCTAAGATATAGGCTGCCTTATTACAAAGCATAGTCCATGATTAAATCTATGGATTTTTTAAAGTAGTGTGTAAGAAAAAGTTTTTAAAAAAAAAAATTGATGCAGGTTTTAATATGTGTACCAATTGTGTATTCTGGTACCATAGATTGAGTCAATGATATTTAATAATAAATCTGGTTTTCAGAGATTACCTACTGCAATAATCCTAGTCTGTCTAATTTACCAATTAACTGAGATCAAACAATAAGAAGTTAAAAAATTTGTTAGAATTAAAAAAAAATATAAAGTTAAAACTTTATGCTTTTTTTAAATTAATTGCTGCTTTTTAGAAGGTTTTAGTTAGTTTTCATTTGAGATATGTACTTAACTTCATGAGCTATTATTTTGGAAGTGTTACCTTACCAAATTAATTAATTTGCATAAACTGCATTTATAAATAAACAACAATTACCAATATTATATTTATATTTCGTTCCTATTCTATAAAATTATATGTTGCTTAATACTGTTGGCAGAGGCAAAGTACTTATAGTAAAATGTGGCCACCTGCCACATTTTACTATAAGTACTTTGTTTATTTTAAGTTTATTTTTTAATGTTTAATGGGCGTCTTATTAGTACAGAATAAAAAAATCCATCTTCTATATTTAAATGAAACCAGTTCACCTATTACTACTTTGTAAGCCTTTGTAACTCAGTCTTCATGTCTGACATGATAATTGATTCAATTGACTCCATGTTACGTCAGTTGGTGAAGCTATAAACATTATTCTGATAAAATAGAGTACTAGAGGCATAGTTTATTATTCAGTAATGACGTTTTAATGTTCTTTTAGGAATGACCTTTTGTTTGCCCAACAACATTAATTAATTATGAAAGTGGAAACAAAGTCTTGTTTGTAAGTATTAGTTTTTGCCCGCGTGGAGGTCGGAAATTATCCCACGGGAACGTACATATAATAACCCCACTGCCGTATCTTTACGTTGACGTTGTGGTGGGGCTTGCGCGGTCCGAAATCTAGGTCTGTGAACAAGCGGGCAACATGTCTTGAGGCGCTTCAGAGTGGATAGGTATTCCACGGCTATCAGAACAATCCTAGAGCCCGGAAGATGGTCGAGATCTCTACCAGCACTTACTGGAATACTTCCTTCATTCGAGCACGTTTGCTCTTGCGAATCTCCACTCAATCCGGCCAATATAGGCAAGAAAGTGGTAGGAGCACTGTTCCTCGTCAGTGTTTACTTCAGCCAGCCAATTAAGGCAAGCCAAGACGTGAGGAACAACACTACTCCCGGGAGATAGAGTCCGTGGGGTCGCTACTGCCCAACAGCTCACCACATGCTGCCCTGCGGGTTTCTGTATATCACTTGGTCTGGCTCCTCACCCTAGACCTGTTCCGGCAAAGTAAACTCTACCCGCACAGACCTAGAGTTCGGAGCACGCAAAACCCAC
This sequence comes from Brachylomia viminalis, assembly GCA_937001585.2. NCBI lineage: Eukaryota > Metazoa > Arthropoda > Insecta > Lepidoptera > Noctuidae > Brachylomia > Brachylomia viminalis. Next base: position 7,090,408 of record OW443317.2, read on the forward strand.
CACGACGTCAACGTAGAGATACGGTGGTGGGGATATTATTAAATACCTGTAGTAGGATATTATATATATAGTACGGGGGTCACACTGAAAGTTTTTAGAATAGCCCAGTAAAAAAGCAGCCGATGAAAAATTTATTTAAATTTGGAATTAGGAACTCTTTGCGGATCCGTAAGGTGTGTAATGAATTCATAATTTAAAAAGTGTCTGTCGTGCGTAAATAGATTTGACTAGAGAACATTTTCGTTCAATGATTTATTACGACTTTCGTTGCGGTCTTACTCAACAACAATGTTACGATAGACTTCGATTAGCATTTCATGACGAAGTCCCATCCCCAACCACTGTTTACAACTCGTTTAATGAGTTTAAACGTGGTCGAAGCAAACTCACTGATAATTTGCGAGAAGGACGTCCTACGGCGACTACTGAAGGTAACGTGCGTGCTGTGCGGCTAATGTTAGAAGCTGATAGATGGGTGACATATGAAAGAAAAAGAAAGAAAGAAAATGCGTTTATTTGCGGTAAACATGACGCAAAAAATAACACAAACACAAAAAATATGAAAAGGTTGGGGGAAACATGTGTCACATCCACGCAAAACGGCTATCGCTCAGCATTAGGCTGCGACCCTATGCAAGACAGAGCCCCAACGCTGGTTTTCAGCGACAGCCGGCAAATCAACAGATTCGGACAGCTTGAGGCATTGGTATGAGTCAAGTACAAACAGTCTTACATGAATATTTAGGCGTCAGAAAGGTTTGTATTTGATATTGACTAGATGGGTACCTCATAATATGACGGAAGATCAAAAACGCCGTCGTTTGGATTGGTGCCGCTCAATGCTTGAACAGTATGACAGAGGTGACTCGAATGCTGTATATGACATCGTCACAGGTGATGAAAGCTGGATATACTGTTACGAACCCGAAACCAAAAGACAATCTGCGCAATGGATGTTTCCATTCGAAGATTGCCGACAAAAGTAAAGAAGGGCTGAAGTCAAGGGAAAAAGATGATTGCCTCATTCTTTAGAGGGACGGGTAATTTCGCAACAATTGTCCTAGAAGATAAAAAGACTTACTGCAGATTGGTATGCCAGTCATTATTTACCAGTTGTCTTGGAAAATGTTAGACAGCAGCGCCCAAGAAGCATGATCCTCCTCCACCACGACAACGCTCAAGCTCACTCCGCCAGACGAACTATCGAAAGTGTGGAGTTAGTGAGTCATCCTCCTTACAGTCCTGACCTGGCACCTTGTGAGTCTTGTGACTTTTATTTATTACCAAAAATTTAAGATAAACTTAGAGGAATTCGTTATATGAACCCTGAAGATGCCGTGGCTGCGTTTGAAAAAGGCGTGGACAAAATCCCTAAAAAAGAGTGGGCAACTATGGCCCAATGCTGGTTGGCGACGGTGCTTAGAAAGGAAGGGAGACTACTTCGAAAAGCAATCAAAATTTTAACAGGCTTCTACATCATTCCGTTTTTTAACCGACTTCTAAAAGGAGGAGGTTGTCAATTCAGATATTAATATTTTTTTTTAATGTATTTTCGCGACGGAATTGTAAAACTCTTTTTTGTTCGAAAGAGTTTGATTCCGAAATGTTCCCATTTAAATTTCAACTAGACCCGATGATGAGTTTCGGAGAAAGACAACGGAACTCTTCAAAAAATTACAGCAAATCAACCGCGATTGCTGCTATCGCGTATACATATATGCATGTTTTTTTTATTTATGCATCGTTTATGCCATCACACAACATAACATCACGCCTGTACACTCGAAAGGGTCACGCAGATGTATTCAGTATATCAGGGTACACCGACGTTTTCTATCAAAGTTAGTATGATTTGCATATTTTTTCGCGACTGGAAGCTAGTTGTAGCACATAGTATTCATGCTTAAACAAATTACATAGCAAGTAGTGGTACTTATACGAAATTTGTGGGGTAGGTAGGTACCGCCAACTAAAAAAAAATTTTTTTTTAAATAAAAAAATCAACCGACTTCCGTTTTCCATCAGTTTTTATTATTTTCTAAAAACTTTCAGTGTGACCCACGTATAGTTTGGATAGTATGGATAAAGTAAAATAGCTAGCCAATTTAGCAAGTTCAAAATAGTAGTCATGGCGTAGGTTATGACGTGGTAACATAATATGCCAAATTGTGTACAGTCAGTGACGAAGGAAACCGGCATGTCCTAGAGCCAAAGATTCGAAGACATGTGACATCTACCAACCCGCACTGGACCCGCGTGGTGGATTACGGCCCACTCCCTCTCACCGAGAGGAGGCCTGTGTCCCAGCAGTGGGAACAGTATAGGCTGATTATGCTTATGCAGTGACAAAAATCGATACTCATTTGGAATACATATTTATATTTAATATCATAGAAACTAAATTATTTTGTAAAAAAAAAATGAAGTTTCTACTCATGAATTACTAGTTTCAAACCAGTGGATACTCAATAATTAGCAGCAGCGTTAACCTACTTTCGATGATGGTACATGTTCTGGTTCCAATTGTCAAAGAACATTTGGTTTCAGAATTTCAGATAATATTACTAGTGTCGGTCGCATCGGAAGCGTGGAATTACGATCTGTTTTATGCGACACATCAGCGTCAATGTGAGATATTTTATGTATTTCAACATAAACCATCGCATGTTATTGTAGATAGTCAGACTGTCTGTCACAATGTTCTACATATATGGGCAGCGAGCACGGTCTCTGTGACAGGCTTGAGTCACGTATTTTATCACGGTTTTTGCTCCCAAACTGTGATAAAAATGTGTGACACAGGCCTATCACAGTAGGCCATACTCGCCCCGCTGCTGGTTTGTGTAAATTTTGTCGCTATAGTCTGTTCAAATCCATGTTACCAATTGATGTTATTTCCACTATATCAAATATAAATTTTATGCAAAATAACTAGTTATTAAGTACTAGGAAATTAAAAAAATTAAGTTATAGCGCAAATTGCGAATCTAGAATAACTAGGTGCTGCACTGCAGTCCAAAATTACGAACGGTTTCGTTTGCATGAAACGTTAAAGGTAGCGCAAGGTAGTACACTACAAATGAATAACCGCGCTTTTGCTCGTTTAATAGAGAACTACCTATTTCTATTCCAAAGAGTAAAAGCTGGCTAAAAGGTCCCAGCAACCAGGCCATTAAAATTAAAAAAAAAAGAGTAAAAGCAACATCAGACAATTTCCTGCTAATAAAATTACAGCTATGAACTCGAGCGTACATTTACTCGACTTAGGCCTTGTGTGCACTGCCACTGTCAACGGGACGTCAACGAGAAACGAGATTATTCGAACGGAGCGTGACGTCCCTGTGACGGCGATCGTTTGTCCATCGCAACCGAACTCGGTGGTTCAGTATTATGAACTTAAGATAGACAAAATAAAAGCCGTGCGACAAGATCAAACGTGTTTTATATTGCCGGCACATCGGCCGGTCACTATCTCGGGCCGAGATGCCGAGTTCTAGCGGTCGGTCGTGCCGAACTACTCGAAAATTCGTGGGCTGGAATCCCGGCGCTCGGGTGATGGTGGCTGTGGATTAACGGCCTTAATATAGTACGATATGACTGGACCGACCCTTATGCATACATACTTAGCTCGCATTGTTATTATTATTGATATATGGTTTACATTAGCATGTTGGGATGTTGCCAATACATTGTACAGTTGCTGAGCCCATTTACTTAGCTTCTGTCTAGGTTTTATATTCGTATAAGTACGTGAAATTACTCTGATGTTGGTATAATCTAGGCAAAATATCAGTGACGCGCTAACTGGGATTCGTTCTGATTACGATCTCTATGCTTGTGAATGCAGTTTGTAGCTAGGTTTTAAAGGCAGTTTCTGACTTGTTGTAGGTCTTCGTTTAAACGCTGTTCTTTGGCTCTAAAATTAACTTAAAAGGAGGATATTGGAGTATTTAAAACGTCCGGTAATTCCAAACAAGAAATCTTGTATCTGTTGTGCCTGGTGGTGCCGTTTTAATTCAACACCAGCTTTCGTTAGGGTTTAGACGGACGAAAGACCCTCAGAAAATACTAAGTACCTAATCTAAGAATAGTTTGAAGTTCCAGTCTGTTGCAGTACTCGGAGATAAGTAGTTAGAAACGTTTTTCTGCAACTACTGCTTGGCCAAAAGCAAAAAAGTGACTTTTCTGCGTCTTACGCGTAAATATACGAACGTTTAGGTTTTTTCAATGAATCTCTATGATAGAGTAACGATCTAACTTGGCAAGACTGTACTGTTTCTGTGGAGACACATATTTACTTTGTAAGTATACGAGGGTGAATCAAAAAATTCTTGGAATTAATATAAAAAAATGCACAGATTTAAACAAAAATATTTAATTTTTCTACATAATATCCCTCCAATGCAATGCATTTAGAATAACGCGTTTCTAACTTCCTTATTACTTGTGAAAAAAAAAGTTTTTCTTAACTCTCGAAAACCTCCTCTACGGCAGTCCATAACCGCGTCATTATCGTAAAATTTTGTTCCACGAATGTCCTCTTTTAATTTTGGGAATAAGTGAAAATCACTTGGGGCTAAGTCCGGAGATTATGGTGGGTGGTCAAGGAGATTGAAGCCAGCACAGCGGATTGCGTTGAGCGCAACTTCCGATCGATGAGCAGGAGCGTTAACTTGAAGAAACAACACGCCCAACGATAGTTTTCCACTACGTTTTTCTTTAATCGCTTCACGCACTTTCGGGATTAAATTTGCATAATAGGGTCCACTAATCGTCTGGCCTTTTGGCATGTAATCAATAAAAAGGATTCCTTCACTATCCCAGAACACTGAGGCCATAACTTTGCCAGCGGCAGGAGCAACTCGAAATTTCTTAATGGATGGAGAGGATAGTCGTTTCCAAGACATGCTTTGTCTCTTAGTTTCAGGATCGAAATGGTGGACCCGCGTTTCGTCCATGGTGACAAGGCGACGGCAAAAATTATGCGAATCACGCTGGAACATTTCGAGATTACGCTTAGAAATTTCCAAACGTCGCTTTTTGTTTTCGTCGGTTAACATTCGTGGCACCCATCTTGCCGACACTTTTTTGAATCCCAGTGAATCCATTAAAATGGATTGAACGCTACCAAATGATATCTTTAGGATCTCAGCTATATGTTTTATAGTTATTCTTCTGTCTTCCACGACCAGATTCTCAACCTTTTTGACATTTTCTTCCGTAACTGAGGTTGAAGGCCGCCCAGAACGCGGGTCATCTTTACAGCTTGATCTACCTCTTTTAAATTCAGCCACACAGTACGCAATCGTAGAATAGGGTACAGCATCATCCCCTAATGTCTGCTGAATGTCCGAAAAAATTACCTTCTTAGACATTTTTTTCAAACTGTGATATTTTATCACCGCACGTAACTCCTTTTATCCATAATTTTGGGTTTTTAGCAACTCGTTGCACAAAACAATTTATTACGTGCGAACGAACTGACAAAAACAAGTGACAGTTTACACAAATATTGTGTGATTTACACTCTTTAATTTGAATTTCGAACTTCTCCCAAAAAGGTTTTATATACATACAGGGTGGCCGGAACATTGACGTCCAAAAATAAAATTTCGGTCCCTCGTATCGTGGGGTATTCGAATCACCCCCATGTATGTTCCGCGACTTTTCATAGTTTTCGAGTTATGAATTTTTTTCTGAATGTTTGAAAATTTTCGACCTGACCAACCTAAAAAAATTCTAAAAAAAAAAGTAGAGGGTTTTATCGAGTTTCTTTTTTTGCAACTGAATTTTCATAAGTAGTACTTTTATGCATAAAATAATCAGCTTCGTAACTGTGATGAAAGTTATGAAAATGTTGATCTAAAGTGAAAAATTTACGTTCGGTAAATTATGACTCAAATTTTCAACTTTAAATTAAAAATCTTAACAGGTGACTTCATAATTCCTAAGTAGGCTTCAAGAATGCGCCAGACTCTCAGTTTTCATAATCATAAAAAAAATGAAGTACTTAATAGGGCTACTTTGTTTAAAATCGGCCTTCAAAGACAGCGAGGTGGAAAAATTCTTAAAATTACCCATCTGAGTAATTATTTTTTTTTGGCTATTTTCTCGTTCCTAAGGTTAATTAATGATAAGAATACTGAAAACTAACCAACAAATAGTTTCAGAGTTGGGTAAGAAAAGTTTTACGTAAAAAGTGGTTTTGAATAAAACACAGATGATAATGTGAAAAAAGTACTTAATTTATTTTTAACATTTAGAAAAGGTTTTCAAAGTGGCCACCACCAGCAGCAATACACATTCTACACCTACGTAAGAAATTGTCTGGCAATCGTCTAAAAGCGTCTCTGTTCTCTCTCACAACACGTTCAGCTTCTGCAATCAACTGCCTCAGCTCTTGTTCACTTGAACAGTCTCGGGCGTATGCTATTTCCTTGTAATAGCCCGAAATAAAGAAATCGATGGGGTTGAGATCAGGTGAGCGTGGAGGCCACCTAATTGGTCCGCTGCGTCCGATCCATCTGTTGGGGTATGTTTCATCTAAGTAATTTCGGACCTGGGTTGCATAGTGACACGGGGCGCCGTCATTTTGCAACACCATGGTTCGTCTGAGTTCGAGATTCACATCTGCCAGCAACAATGGAAGTTCATTTTCCAAAAAGTTTTTGTATGTTTCTCCATCAAGTCTGGACGGCAGTTCAAACGGACCAATTAGTTCGCCATTGAGAATACCAGACCACAAGTTAACGCTGAAGCGATGTTGAAATGTCGAAGCTCTCACTTCGAGTGGATTTTCATTCGCCCACGTGTGGTAATTATGAATATTGAATATTCCGGATCGCTCAAATCGTGACTCATCTGACCATAAAACTTTATTGAAAAATCCAGGATCCTCTTGCTCTTTTCGTAACATGGTTTGGCAAAAATCAACGCGCAATTGGTGATCTGTAGGCAGTAAAGCTTGGACTCGTCGGATGTGGAACGCGTGGTATTCTTCATCGTGAAGAATGTCTTGGATAGAAGTCCTTGGGATGTTCAGAGCACGAGCCATACTTCTCGTACTCGTAGACGGATTTCGCTGAACTTCTTCCAGCACCATTTCTCTGCGATCCGGGTTAGCTCTAGGGATTCCTTCATGACTGCCGCGTCGACCAGGAATGCGGCCTGCCATCAAAGTGTTGTGCGTGTTAATAAAAACACGATGGTCGGGATATCGCTCAGGTTGCGGCCCACCACGACGTTGAAGTTGTTCGCGATACAGTCGCGCTGCTTCATGGCCGTTTCCTTGTGCAACTCCATAAAAATAATGCATTTCTGCATATTCACTTAACGTGTAACTCATTTTTTACACTTCCACGTAAAAAAAGTCCAAATCAGAATGCAAAACACAGTCCAATAAACGAGCAAAGTAGTCAAACAAGTAGGCAGCGGAGTCCGTGGGCAAAGCGAGTGTGGTAAAGACAAAATGGCGACACGCGTATAGCAGTAAACACAATGTGAGTACGACTGAGGTACTTGTTTTGCGTTGGCTTCGGTTGCGCGCCTTGCGTGAGAGAGATAGCAATAATTCGGTCTCTTTTCCTCTCGGTCCATTGTTATTGCAGGTAAAAGAGTTGCACCCTCGTTTACAACCCATAGTCCACGAGAACGGATCGCGCAAAATTCATTAAACTAACATTTAAAAAAATCTCCGTGTTTAAATCTTAGCTTTCCTGCAGTAATTTTTGGTTAGCAAACTAAATAACCTTAGGAGCGAGAAAATGGAAAAAAAAAATTATTAATCAGATAGCTAATTTTAAGAATTTTCCACTTCGCAGTCTTTGAAGGCCGATTAAGGCCAAAGTTAGCCCCATTAAGTCCTACGTTTTTTAATGATTATGAAAGCTGAGAGTCTGGCGCATTCTTGAAGCCTACTTGAGAACCATGAAGTCACCTGTTTAGATTTTTAATTTGAAGTTGAAAATTTAAGTCATAATTTACCGAACGTAAATTTTTCACTTTAGATCAACATTTTCATAACTTTCACCACAGTTACGAAGCTGATTATTTTATGCAAAAAAGTACTACTTATGAAAATTCAGTTGCAAAAAAAGAAACTCGATAAAACCCTCTACTTTTTTTTTTGAATTTTTTTAGGTTGGTCAGGTCGAAAATTTTCAAACATTCAGAAAAAAATTCATAACTCGAAAACTATGAAAAGTCGCGGAACATACATGGGGGTGATTCGAATACCCCACGATACGAGGGACCGAAATTTTATTTTTGGACGTCAATGTTCCGGCCACCCTGTATATGCAATTCTAAGAACTTTTTGATTCACCCTCGTATCTTAATATTTTAGTCTCGCCTAGATTCTCTTTAGTGAATACACGATAAGGCGTCAGATTTATGATCCTACACCTTCATTTCGCCGATGAAGATATGGCTAATATGTTTCTAAGAAGGATAGGAACTTATGCCAGTAAATCGGACATAGTTTTTCTTTAAGCGAAAATATTTTTGTAGAGAAGCGACCAAGAAACGGTCGCTTCTCTACAAAAATATTTCTAAATAATTATTATATGAATCATCTCAGATTTACGAGCAATGTTTATGTACTTTATGAAGTTCAACGGAGGTCACGTTATAGTGTCTTTGAGGGGCTCGTGGCTAATTAATAACAGCCGCAAGGGTAGATCGATCAGTTTAAGCTACGCTTGCCGCGGTCGGTACCGAGACCCCTCCGTGCCTCGTAAACACGTTAAGTTGTTGGTCCCGTCATTCGTGGATCTTTGAGAGTCGTTACTGTTCGTCAGAAGCCCGAAAGGCTTACAACCAGTCTTTCCAAGGGGATCGTGTTACCCAGTAACTAGGTTGTGGAGATCAGACCGGCAGTCGCTCCACGTAAAATACTCGCATTCTGCTGCATCCAGTTAGAATGCAAGCCGACTCCAAAAATACTTGAGAAAAGGCTAGGCAGACGATGACTACGGCATGCTTCTAGACAGGAAACTCAAGTTTGATATATTATTTCGAGCGAACAGACGACATAGGTAACGTAGTATCGATATCGACCTACATGCAATTTCGAAGGCCGATCATCAGTCTTCGAAACATTTGGCGCGGCCTTGAAATCCGTCCGTGAACAGCTTTTGCACATGCCTAAACTCTTCGATTTGGTTATCTAAATATAGAACGATTTAAACTAAACACGTAATAGCTACCTTAAGTCGCAAATGTAGGCTTTTATAATTTCTAACGTGGCGATAATATTATCGTGGACGTCCACGTCCATAAATGTATGGAAATACGTGCACGTTATAACGTTATAGTGACCGAAAATCTATAAGTGTCTTTTAAATATTTTCTTCCCTTTTTTTACTTCCCTATGCTATCGTGATGCCGCGCCGTGGACGTCCACTATAATACCGTCACGATAGTCACGATAGAAGATATAAAAGCGCACAATATAATATACTAAACTTTCTTTACCTACTGTATACCAACTTAGTTATTTGTAGAAATTAAAATGCTTGCACAAACCTGACCCATTTCATAATACCTGCTTACTTATTTCTGAATGTTATAAGGTGGTTTGGTAAAATAATCAAATAGGTTTTACTCGACCTCTTTGACCCACTCGGCAAAAGAAATAACCTTTTCTTTGTTTAGTAAACGGTATGCCCGCTTAGAATGAGAGGTCAAGCACCGGTCGATTCATGACGGGCTTCAAAGGTATTAGAAAGAAAATAAAGAAAGAAAGAAGTACGAATAGATACGACTGACTCGACGAAACTGAAGTAATGAGTACTTTGAGAATTGACAGGCGCTAAGTGGGTCCCGATTTTCGGAAAACTACCACTTTGTGGCTTTTGGGAAGTCTCTCACTGCACTCAACTCTGACACTTCACGAAATATAATCCAGATAACTGTCAGTTCCAATCTTAAAAAAACTTTGATATCCCACCCTATTTTTCGATAAGAAAAAGTGATTCTCCTTTGCCATATTTATATAAAGAGTCTACTATAATTTGTCCATAAATTCACAGCTACCAATTTAATTGTACAATAGCTGGAAAGAAAAACGTCGCACTTCTCTGAAATATAGCTTTATTCAACCTAAGCCTCATAAACCTATGTAGGTTGGTACTTCAAGTAAAGCCTTATATACATAGCTGTCATACTACGCGTACGAATTATAAAACAGAGTCTTTACTGCTCCCATATTAGTAAACGACGTCGAATTGATTCTCCAGATGTACGAATTGATACCGTAATCGGTTCTGTGGCGTACCTCCATGAATGTATAAATGTTAAGCACACGTTTATCTTCGAAACGTACTGTAGAGGCGAAAGGTAAAATCTGAAATGAATGTCTTGCGCGTTTTTATTTGCAAAAAGTCTATGAATATGAACACGAATAAGCCACTTAGCATAGTCACAAGTAATAATGATTTTATATTAAAGTTTGGCTAGATTGGCTGGCAGGCCAAGACGTCGTCGTGTCTTGGGTCCAATCACACGAGCATAAAATGTTACTATAGATGGCACAGCTATAGTTTTTTTGTTATTCTGGCAGACACACATAAGGGTATCTATTTATACACCCCTTAACTTCAGAATTGTGCCTCCATTAATATTTTTTATTATAATTTATTTTTGAGCGAGTGTTCTTTATGTGCAATAAAACTGTGGGAAATTCAAATATTTAAAAAGCGATACCATTGGTCAGAGCATCTTTATTATTAAAAGGGGTTTTTATCCACACGGATATGCCAACCCCATCGTACCTTATTAAACTATTAAATTAAATAGAATAACTACATACTATTATTAAGTACCTAAAAGAAATAAAATCATTGATTAGACTTCTTCACCAGACCACACAACCTCTTTGCAATCGCCGATCCTGGTTTCGCTAAAATGTTCTGAACTAACCCAACGTCCAAAATGTTTAATTCAAAGTCTATAATCAATGATTCCCTTTCATTCTTGCTCTTAACACATTCCATCAACAAATGTTGCGCAACAATAAATGTCAAAGTACCTATATGTGTATCGTAGACTATGACGTCATACCGGTGCCCGTGTGGGTTGACTATATGTTTCTTTCTTCCTTTCTTTTTTTTAAGTAAGTACCGTTAATTACTTTTTTGCCAATGAATATTTTTGTAACTTATATTGCGATGTAAATTAAAGAATAAAAATATTTAAAAAAACTCCCTTTTCAGCGTTAGGCTCCTGTAAGCCAGATTATAATGGATCCAGGATTAAAAATTATTGCAGGCAGCTATTCTAGGTATATACTTTATTTATTTTCAAACACACTCAAAGCATTAACCCACAATCTTTGTCATAATATAGATTCACGCGTGTTTCTAAATTATAAGAAAGCACGCCACTATTCATTGGCGTACTTGTACACTATCCAAAAGAAAAAGTAATTGGATAATTTTAAAATGGCATGCTTACCTATTATTTTTTATAATTATCAAAAATAATAAAAGTCTTATTAAATGTTACTTTATAGCTTATTCAGGCTTATTTTACACGAAGTATTACGTGTTTTAAACCAAATTTAGGTGTCTTAGAATTAATATGGGAATGAAGATCAGGTTCTAATTCCCAAACCCTTAGATAACCTTCCACCTACATATCAAGTGTCGTATCGCTGGGTAGAAATACTCATATGAAGTGATTGAGGTCGACAGTATCCAACTAGAAAGTAATTTAATTAAAGATCTATTTTCATCCGCCCTCCCTGAGAGATAGGGGCGGTCAGGTGGCTGCTGCCTGGGTAGATACATATAGTGCTTTTTTGTTCACTGAAATTGCAACACAGCTTACACAGCTCATCACTACACATTATAAAACGTCTGTCTGAACGCGATAAACTCTAAAACTACTAAACGGATTTATACAATGGTTTTCACCAAGGCTCGGAGTGATTCATGAGGAAGGTTAAATGTGTATTATTCATTAATGGTTTGTGTAAATTGGCTGTAATATGACGATGATTGCTGAACATGTCGGAAAAAATCATGCCGACTGGGAGCTTAACTGGCGAGCGGCGCGTAAACCAATAAAGTTAAGTATATGAAAACAATGTATTACGAAATTATTCCTCTAGGGTACTTTTAACCCCGGTAGTACGCTCCCGTGGGACATTTTCCGACATTCACGCGGGCAAACCGGGGGCCAAAGCTAGTACCTATAAAATATTTCAAGGCAATGTCTTTGATCGATAAAGTGAAGAGTACAAGGAAGTGACCCTGGTCTTTCTAATACGAATTGATTATTTATGCAAAGTGAAGTCTTCAGAAAAAGCAGAAGGTATTCGCAAATATGACTATTTAGTTAAATAATGGTACAACCATTTCCTATATGCGTTGTTTGCTTTGAGACGCGTCCAAAAATGCCTTCATTTCATCTTTGAAACAAATGTTAGCGTAGATACCAAGTTGGCTGGAATATCTTTCTTCTTTTCCGTATAAAACTTTTGGCCTAACGCCAGACTTCGTATTCAGCAAGCCTTTACATTTTGTCTGATGTACGCCATTCTAGGCAGAAATGTTTGTGTTAACTGCTACCGTTTTATTCACTTTTAAAATTTTCACGTCAGGGCTTAATATTGTAAGGTGGACTGGTCGCCTTTATTAGGCGTTAATGGTTTATTTAGAACGGCCTGCTTCTACTCAACAAAGTTTTTAATTTGCGGGGGAACAAATAAGAGTAATATCCTTTTCCGGGGTTCTAGTTACCACGCTGCCGCTGCCAAAAGTCCCCAACTATTTATACAGATAGGCACATTTAAAAAGTTGGTTTAGTTTTCATGGAATTCATTGAAAAATTTTATGATGTTCTATGCGTATCGTTTTTGGCTACTATCTGATCATAGGACAATATCTTTCACTTACGAAAAAACGACATCACGTCTCTATTCTTCCTGAATCTACCACAATTGCGGTAATGTTTACTCCTTAGATATTATGTACTGGCTCATTGCCAAATCCGGTTTCCTCAAAGGAATACGCTGTATTGCGGATGAACGAACTGTTCATGAACTTGTTAATAAGTGCTCGACCCTATCCTTTATGTAAAGCGGAAGCTGGCGAAACGCCAACAAATCGAATCAAGAAAAATAAAGATTTAGTATGAGCACGCGGGAATAAACTACCTTACGTTTCCGAGAAAATAGTACGCCATTTTTCGTCGTATTTGTGATAAGAGGATATTAAGTAGTAATCCGATGGTAAAACGACAAGACATGGCTGTACCCCGTGTCATATTCAACCATAGACAGCGAAATCAACATGAAACGCTAAAGACAGTATCTAATCCCGCCAAAATGGGTATACCAATGATTTTTGGTTTCCAATGATTTCCAAGTTTCAGTTCGTTAGCCCAACTAGTCTCAGGAGAGCCTTCTTTATTCGTAAGGTGCCATAGAGACAAATTACCTGAGATCACTCACAATGACATCTAGGCTTCGATCAAATATAGAGGGCGCCATGCTGACTCAAAAGCAGAAACCCCTTACGATTGTATTTGAAGACAGCCCTTAATAATCGGTTGAGTTTAACGATATGTCCTGACATCTCGGATACCGCGGTGTTTCCTGCTGGTTTCACTATCAGTATTTCGTTTAGTGGGCCAAATGATGTGATGATTAACCCACAGTTCTTTCACAGGTCTACCCGACAGTATGCTGTTATGGCTACTGCAGAAGTTGCGCGGGAGTAGGCCTCGCTTGCGTGTGTGCGTTCGACAACACGCGTCATCACAATGCTCCGCCTTCTACATCACTGCTGATGACGATGTGTGAGTGAGAAATTGTGATACATTTTATCTTTTCTTAGGCTTCCGTTTTAAAGAAATTCGACATTCGAAATTCGTTTACTGTTTATTTGCGGAGAGTGACCGAATTTCGGTGAGGCCCATGTCCAGCCGTTACTACGATCATCATCTTCAGCATATTAGCAGTCCACTGATGGACATGGCTTCTCCTATGCCAACGCACGCCCAACGCACGCCATTAAACTCGTTCATCGATTACTCAGGAAAGTTTTAAGTATGAATGTGGATGCTTATTATAATACATAGTAGGTGAAGACCAAAGAAGCGATGGATTGCCTGTGTGAAAGATGATATGGCTAATAGAGAAGTAGGTATTGGAGAAAAAGGCATGTTGTGCCGACCCTAAATAAATGACATCGGCTACTATCATCCAGTTACTATCAGCCACCCGAATATCGTTGCTCCACATAGTCTGAGGCAGTCCCTTCCTGTCCCCTCAGTATTTTTGTGAGAGAGACTGGCGTCAGGGCTCGGAGATTGCCACACGCAAAGAGAAATATATGCATCGAAATATACAGTGGTGGGTGAAGTCAGGCTGTAGATGATGATGATTTTTAACTGACTTCAAAAATAGGAGGAGATTCTCAATTCGCCTGTATTTTTTTATGGTTGTTGTCTGAAAAGTTCTTCTTTTGTTTGAAAGGATATACTTTCAGATTGGTCCCATAAAATTTTGGTCAACTTCTGATTAGTGGTTTTTGAGTCAGCTTCAATAATAAGTATTTTTTTCCACTTAGTGTATTGTTGGTGATGTACTGATGTTGTATTAACTTCCTGTCACTGTTATTTACATTGCAAGTAGTGGTATACGACTTTGTGTGGGGTAGGTACCACAACTAAAAAGTGAAATAAAAACTTTCACAAAAAAAAAACATCGACTTCCAAAAAAACACTACGAAGTGAAAAATTACTTTAATTTCGGAAGTCGGTGTCTTTGGTTTTTGTATTCTTGTTGTTTGCCACCGACATATAAAAAAAATGTAAACATGAACATTGGTGTTGTGGATTGGTATGCAATAAGTACCTACATGTGGTTACTTTATAATTATTAATGTCGTGGTTTAGCCGCGTTATCACAATCAAATCCGACACCTAAACACCCATTAGGGGTGTTAGATTGGCGTGTGATAAAAGGAATCGATTAACTTAGTTGTTTAGTCTAAGCATTGGCGTGAAATGGGGGGTCATTAAATATTACTGATTTATATCAGGTGAATGGCAAAGGGAATCTGTGGAGGCACAGACGCCTAAGAATTTTTTTAAATAAAAGTTATTACCAACTCAGAACGCAATAAACACTAAAATAGTCCGCTTGGAAACTGAGCTTAGTGTGCTATTACTCGTAAATAAAATATGCTGGCAACAAACTTTAAAAATAAACACTGCCACAAAAAAGACCTCTGAATGTCGCAAGGCCGTAGCGGAATGGTTACAAAACTTTTAACGAGTACAAATACTGTTTAATTTCCTTCGTTATTTATCTAGAATTGTAGCGGTTTAGGCTATAAAAATAGTCTGAAATGTCTCACAAATCAAAAGCTACTCCATTTTAGACTTATATTTACTGCAAAAATGGGCCACCACTTTTGTTGGCTAAAGTAGACACATATTTCATGGGTTACTGTTTAAAATGTTACAACAAAATACCTCCCCACATACTTCAACTGAATGACACGAAATTTAAATCTTGTATAAAACGCACACTATGCAGCCAAGCATATTATAAGTTACGGGATTACATCGCTGATAAAAATGCTTGGCTCAACGCTGGTGGCGCAAGGGCGCAAAAACTAATTGATTAGCATTTCAATCAAAATATACTGATTGATTTGAATTGTTTTTATCTTATTATTACGGACGCTTTTAACGCGTTTTCTGCATCGTTCTCACATGCGTAATTTTAAAATGAATGATGTTATAAATATTTTGTAACTATATTTGTATTTAAACGGGTGTCCGTGAAGTTTCTTGCCCGTTCTTCTCCATAGGTACCTATTACGCTTTGGAATGGGCAACTAGCTTCACCTTTCTGACTGACCGACCCCTTGACAATCCAAAAGTGCCCGTAATTGGTTCACTGTCAACCTCATTCCGTTGTGCTAATGTTATGTAGTTTAAAAATGCAAGTCATCCAATGATTCACCCGTCTGTATTCATGTCTTAATTATGTCACGTTTACGTAACTGTTTTCAATTAAATAAAGATGTATAGTTGCTTTAGATAGCTTGGTAGCTATAGCAGAATGTTATGAAACTGTAAATTATGTTTTAGATGTCGATATGAAACACATCTGTGAGGTTTCACTAGTTAATTTAATTCGACCTTGTGTGTCGATCCATCTCAATTTCTAGTGTTTATTTATGCAACTTTCCTAGATAAAATAATATTAAAGCCTATTTTCGCCGGTAATATATATTATGCCGGTATAACGTGCACGTGTTTCTACATCGTTCTCACATGTTTAATTACAGCATGAATGATGTAACCACTTTTTTGTAACAATATTTTGATTTAAAAGAGTGTCCATGGAGTTTCTTGCCCGTTCTTCTCCATAGGTACCTACTACGCTTTGGAATGGGCAACTAGCTTCATCTTTCTGACTGACCACCCCTTGACAATTCAAAAGTGCCTGTAATTGGTTTATTTGAAATAAATGCTTTGAGTTTGAGTTTAATATTAATACGCTGACTGTACTTGGCAGACTTGGCTAATAAGAACTAAACGTTTTCCTTTAGCCTTCTCCAAACTGCCGAAGAGATGCATCTTCCGAAGCAGCTGAAGCCAGAATTCGGTGGCGGATACAAAGAGTTCACAGTTCGAGACATGCACTGTTTTCAAAAGGTAAGATTGTCTTTGATTCATTTACGTGTAAAACTCTTGTTTGCAATTTTTTCACAGATTCTACTTTATTTTTTAGGATCTAACTTTAGGTTTTAGGAACCCAAAGACTTAAAAAATATTTGCTATAATTTTTCGGTGGGAAAAGTTCAATAGTTGTTATTTTGATATACATCCCTATATATCGACTGACTGGTTGGTGCAGTGGGTAGCGACCCTGCCTTCTGAGCCGCTGGTCCCGGGTTCGATCCCCGGACAAGTCAAACATTTGTGCGCATGAACATGTCTGTTTGACCTGTGTCTGGGCGTTTATATGTTTAAAAGTCATCAGGTTACCGTAGGCTCTACCTAGTTCGGGACCTGAAGACCTAGTGTGGATGTTGTCTCATATTGATTTATTCTTTTATTTATATTTTAGGGTAGGTTATTCCTATAGAACTATGATCAAAATCCGTGTAAACAGTACAAGGGGAAGCGCCAGGTTGCCCGCGAAATTATTTTTTTCTTACGCTTTTTGCAATTTGCTGATTAGTGTCAGGTTGTATGTTGAAAAAAATATGATTTCCGACCGTAACGAGTATGTATTTACAGAATATTATAATCATTAAAATCATCAATACAACCCTCTAAGTTCACATAATCCAATGAATACACTTTCTTACGTTTTTTTTTACAATTTGCAGGTCAATGTTAGGTTGTATGTTAAACAAAATATGATTCCCGACCGTAACAAGTGTAAGTACAGAATTGTAATTATTGAAATCATCTATGTAATCCTATAAGTTCATAAATAATCCTATTGAATGACAATTTCATAAAATATCAATCAATAGGATTATATGAACATGAGAGATTTTAATGATTATTATTCTGTAAATAAATACTTGTTACGGCTGCGAATCATATTTTGTTCAACATACAACCTGTCACTGACTTGCAAATTGCAAAAAAACGAAACAAAATTTGGAAATTCGCGAGCAACAGCGCTTCCATCTATCCATCCGAGTATTACCTATAATATTTATTAGCATTTGGCGTATTCGCGACGCTCCGAAAATACCTTTGATTTGAATACGCGTTCCATTTAGGTATTTATACCTATAGCAGTAGAAATCCGTGTTCGAATAATATGGGTCTGTAGCATACTTACACAACATTTAATGCCCACTTCTCCTTCTAATGTGCTCCCGGCCTATTGTCACAGTTGGCGATACTTGAAGTAATGACTGCTCGCTCCTAAGCGAGTGTTCTAATGCTTCCATCCATGATATGACGAGAGGTTTATAGAAATATGCTATGCGTTATAGACGAGTTTTGTTGTTAGAGCTTACCAAACATTCTTAAAGTACGAAAAGTGAAGTGAGATTTAATTTTGTACCAAATTTAAGCTGTCACCTTGGCCTGCCCTGCAAATGAATAGGATAAGGCCCAGTGCAGTTATGTTTGGGCGTAATTTTCAGACAATATCTTACGGCAGTAATGGTAAGAAGTTAACCCATAGCTTTCAGTGTAAATCATACTTGTGAAGCTCATTATCGTGACGTACGTTACTGCGAAAGCTAATTACTATCGCGTCGTTCTTTGTTGCGAAAGTATACCTACCATCTACTGTTATTGAACCATTTGGCGAGCGAGCGAAGCGAGCGTGACGCGGCAGGGGCTTGATTTACACTCCATAGTTTTGTATCACTAAGTTAACTGGGCTTAGAAGTATGGCATTTTGCAAAGATCAATAATGACATTTATATGACAGCTACAGCCCACTTTCACCGCCAATCACTAAACACGTTTAGCGCTAAACGAGTTTAAAACATAATTCTGTTTCTGTCAAATGTTTGAAGACGACAGAGACAGAATGATGGTTAAAACTCGTTTAACGCTAAATGTGTTTAGTGATTGGCGGTGAAATTGGGCCTAAAATGTTTGACGAAGAACAATAATGCTAAGTGTTAAGTTGTGAACTAAGATAAAGTAAACATTTTACCCAAAAAGACGCGTCAAAACAAACGACTTTCCTACTTTCAATCTGCGTCTTTACGACGATATCATAAAGAAACTTATGAAAACGGTCAAAGTGACGAATAGCGTCTGGTAATATGACCAAACTACGCAGCTGGTATACTTTATCTCCCATGAAACACTTAAAGTATGTCTCAGTAGTACTACCTACCTCAAAGATTTCGAAATTTTTCCAGAAATATGTAGTAGGAGAGCAGGCGTGACCCAGTGGTAACGACCGTGACTTACGAGTTGTAGGTTGTAGGTTCGAACCCAGACAGGCGCTTTACTTTGTGTAAATTATTTCAGCACCACTGCTCTCAAAACGGTGAAGGAAAACATCGAGAGGAAACCGGCATGTCCTAAAACCAAAAATTCGAAAGACATGTGACATCTACCAACCCGCACTGGGCCCGCGTGGTGGATTACGGACCACTCCCTCTCACCGAGAGGAGGCCTGTGTCCCAGCAGTGGAAGCATTATAGGCTGATGATGATGAGAATAATGTAGTACCTAGATATGTTTTTATACATAAACTACAAAACGCAACCCGTTACGATCCTTACATAAGTACTCCTTTTGCTCTTCGTTTACGTCCATACATTTAGGGGTCACACGGGCACGCGCCGGCGATAATCAGTGATAATTAAATGGAAAGCGGATGGTTAAATATACTAGGGTTGATACCTAAATATTTGCGAGTTACAAGCGACTCCTTCGTTAGGTATGTCTGATAAACGGATACCTGTCTCACATTTTATCTAGTGACAGCAGAAAATTGGGAATGTAACCAAATGCAGTAGATCTTCAGCTGTTTTTGATTCCATTCCAAACATCTAAATTCGGTCTGAAACTTAACCTACAAATCCTGAATGACGTACCTATTATGTGAGACATTTCGTCAATAATCATAATGTAGGTATTGAGGCGTAATGACATATGAATGAGCCTGTCGTCATTCATGGGGATATATTCCAATACTAGATTTTGCCCGAAGTTTCACTAGCAACGTAGGGAATCTACTGCACGGTACACACGGATCAAAAGAACCAAAAAAAAAAATACAATAGAATACTGTTTATTATGTACCAACACCATAAAAATAATAGATCGCAATAGCTTTTTGACAGTTCAGCCACGTTCATTGCGTTATTTACGTAGTTGAGCAGACGAATTTTTCAAACCGAAGAAGCAATGGTTTTGGAATAACCTTCAAAATCCTCAGATTGTGATTGAAGAAAGCCTGTACGCAAATAGGATACAGACTATCGTCTGTACATGTGTGCCATGTTACATCCAAATCCGTTCAGGCGATTAGGAGTTATTATTATAATATACATTTACTATAATATTCTTAAATTGTCTAGAATTTTATTCATTTACATTCAGCTAAATATAACTGCGAGACTGAGTAAGGAACATTCAAACTTCCCCATTTATAATATTAATGTATCTACGGCTTTATTCATGACAAACTTTTCGGGGGACGCCGAGCAACCGGAGCTCTTAATTTATAAGCACTTTGCTGGGCTCCGAAAATTGTAATTGTACCCCAGGACCAAAGTAACAGGAACCGGTCTGAGTACTGTTTGTTATAAATAGCACACCAATCAAGAGGCTTTATACTCGCCCTTAAATTAATTACGTAATTCGAAGAGCTAATAAATTCAATTTTGTAAAGGTTGACGGTATAAAATACTGTTTTCACGGCTCCTCAATTCTTTGGACCAATCGTCGGTCGTTAAGTTTTTTCGTAGTTTGCAGACGCACGATGCTTAATCGATTTGGATGATTAGGGTAGATATAGGATTTTAATTTGATCACAATTTCGGCTAATAGCTATGAAAATACGTAAAGTTTTAACGTTTCTGGTTTTTGATACCTAACAACTTTAGCGTTAAGTTCTTTGGTCAACTGTCAAATGTCAACACGCGTAAAAGTGCTGCTGGTTATTTCCGCAATTTTGAGTGTAAAACTGCTTACCAGTGTTTGGATATGCAATAAAAATGTTCTTTTGATAGTGATAACTTTGTGAAATTGTTAGTAGCAAAAAGTGCGTGTGATTCTAAAAGAAAACAGTGATCAAAACTAGGAAGTGACAATCGTCTTTTCAAAGTTTCTTCACATACCCACCTAACTATTTACTTTTTCCTGTCAATCATAAATTTACTCTTGTCATGTCATTATGTCATCTGACATTTGGAAAAGTGTTGCCACAGTGAAACTTAATTATCTACTATGAATAGTGAGACTAGTAGAAATTATACTGGAGTGGAGCACCAGGCTCCAAGTCAAATAAATATGAATGAGGAATCGCTATCACCAGCATCACCTAAGATATCAGCGCGTGCAAACGCCGCCACAAGCAGCAAAAAGGCCATGACCCAACAGGTACTTCATCCTTCTCTCTTTAACAGACAGAGATCCAACTCACTCACTGAGCCTACGCCCAAAGCAAGTAGTACAGCCACTGTGCCTATAATGTTTAACCCAGGTGCAAAACTAATCAATTCAGCCATAAGAGTGTTAAATAAATAAATATCGTCTGACATTGCACACAGCACCATCTAGTTCCAAGTTAAGCACTTAATTAAGGCTCTGATTAAGTGTCTGATTCCCAAATGCCAATTATAGAAAAGCAGCCCCCCGCATGGCAGCGTGTGCCATCATCTAAAAAACGAAAGGTCGCGGAGCTATCACCTCCGCCTGCCTCAACCCAGACAGGAAACAGGTTTGCTGGCCTACCCATCGACCTGACAGAGGATGTAACTCGCCAACCCAAGCAAGATACTAAGCCTCCTCCAATAATTTTGTATGGAATAGAAGATCTAAAGGAATTAACCAAACTGATTGAGACGGTCATTAGACCACCTGAATTTAAATACCGGATAGTCAACAAGAACAGCATACGTGTTATGTTAAACACAATAGAAGCCTATAAAAAAACCATTGATATCATTAGAGAAAATGGACTTATTGGGCATACATTCACACCAAAAGACGCAAAATGTTACCGCTTTGTTATCAAAAACCTGCACTACACAACCCCTCATGAAGCTATAAGGGAAGCAGTTGAAGCCTCCAACAATGAAATCGTAGGCGAGATAATTAACGCTCGTTATGGATCGGACAATAGACCCACCACAACCTTCTTTGTGAATGTCAAACAATGCATTCACAATCGCGGGGTCAAGGACATCCAATATATTTACAACCAAAGGGTTAAAATAGAAGACCCCCGCAAATCTAAAAGCATTGTTCAGTGTCAGCGATGCCAACAATATGGGCACTCTAAGAACAATTGCATGAGACCTCATAGATGTGTCAAATGCGGAGGAGGTCACAAAACTTCAGAATGCACAAAGAAAGATAGAACCACCCCAGCAAAATGCGCACTATGCTCTTGTGACCACCCTGCCAATTATAAAGGCTGTGAGGTCTATAAAGAGATCTTAGCTCGGAGAAACAAAAGCCGCACTCCACGAGAAAGGGTGTATACCCCAACTACTACTAACGCCTCAGCTGCTCCACTTACTACATCTGCCTCCAACATACGAGCCCCTAGAAACACTTATGAGAAATCGTATGCAGAAGCAGTGTCCGGACCAAATTCTACAACCCATGACCTACCACAAACTCACCAACAACAGAATCAGACACTACATCATATCCTAATCAAACAGAGTGAGAAGATGGACCTCTTAATCCAACAAATAGGCTCCTTAGTGGGTCTCATCACCAGCCTCGTCGCCAAGCTTACGAAATGACTTGCTTATTTATAGCAGCCTGGAACATCAATGGTATTGCACCCAACACAAATGATTTAGAAGTTTTCCTAAAACAAAATAAGATTGACATATGCCTGATATCAGAATCACACACAACTGTAAGAAGTGATTTACGTATTCCAGGGTACTGCGTGTACCTTACCTCTCATCCGGACGGTCGAGCACATGGTGGCAGTGCTATCATAATAAAAAGCACCATCAAACACTGCCTACTGGAACCTTTTGTGACAGAACACCTACAATCCACGGCTATAAGAGTAGAAGATCGATCAGGCCTTATTAACATCTCGGCGGTATATTGTCCTCCTAGACACAAAATCAATGAGGAAATGTTTTCCGAGTTCTTTAAGACGCAAGGCAATAGATTTATAGGAGGTGGTGACTGGAACGCCAAACATACGGATTGGGGTTCTAGACTCATCGTAACAAGGGGCCGTGAACTCAAAAAATGTATCGCTGCAAATAGCATGTCAACTCTGTCCACGGGAGAACCTACATACTGGCCTACGGATGCTAACAAAATACCTGACCTCCTTGACTTCTTTGTCACAAAAAACATATGCCACAAATTCACTCAAATTGAATCTAGTCTAGACGGGTCTTCAGACCACACCCCAATCATACTAAGATTGAGTAGAACGACTGCAAAATGTAACCCTAATCATGACATGCTTTACAACTGCAAAACCGATTGGGATAGTTTTAGGGAGTACCTTGAAGACAACATTAATCTCAATGTACCTCTAAAGTCCCCTGAAGACGTAGACGACGCGTGCTTGTACTTTACTAATCTTTTACAAGTGGCAGCGTGGATCAGCACCCCTGAGTTAAAATATTCTGCTCATAGTACACCTACCCCGATCGAAGTCCGAAGAAAAATCGCAGAGAAGAGACGATTTCGTAGAATCTGGCAGTCATCTCATAATGAACGGGACAAAACCCGCCTCAACCGTGCCATTAAGGAACTCAAAGACCTTCTTGCGACGTCTAACAATGATGCCCTACAACACAGGCTAGAGAGAATAACCCCTGAAGCTAAAGGAATTTATTCCCTTTGGAAAGCAACTAAAAATTTGGCACAACCTCAGCAATGCTTCCCCCCCATCAGATCAGACAATTCATGGGCTCGTACAGATCAGGAAAATCTGAAGCTTTCGCCTCTTACCTTGCCAATGTTTTCAAGCCGAACGAATCTGCAGTTCCTGATGATCCTGAAATTGATGCCATTCTCAACCAGGACTTGCAACTTTGTGCCCCTCTGCGATCAACATCCCCACGGGAACTGTCTAGATTGATATCTACGATGGACTCCAAAAAGGCACCTGGATTCGATCTGATTACTCCGAAAATTCTTAAGGAGCTGCCAAGAAAGGGAGTAGTCTTTCTCACTATCCTTATTAATGCCTCTCTCAGATCCTCTTATGTCCCTGCTCTCTGGAAAATATCACAAATAGTAACGATCCATAAACCTGGAAAGCCGGAAAATGATGTTTCATCTTACCGCCCTATTAGCCTTACTCCAGTACTATCGAAGTTGTGGGAAAGGATCGTCCTGAACAGGCTGAAACCTCACCTACAAGATAACCAAGTTGTACCTGATCACCAATTCGGATTTCGCGAGCAACACTCCACCGTAGAACAGGTACACGTAGTCTACCACACCATAAGACAATGCCTGGAAAAGAAAAAGTATTGCTCGGCAGCATTCCTCTACGTCCAGCAAGCCTTTGATCGAGTATGGCATAAAGGACTATTATGCAAGATAAAGTTGCTCCTGCCCCATTCTTTTTACTTACTATTTAAATCATACCTTGGTGATAGGCAATTTCAAGTAAAGATACGAGACGCTAGATCCTCTCTCACCAGATGCCTTGCTGGGGTTCCCCAGGGCTCCGTTCTGGGCCCAGTTTTATATAATATATTTACTAGCGATCTCCCTCAGTGCCCTGACGTATTTGTAGCAACCTATGCTTACGATGCCGCATTCCTGGCCTGTGATCAGGATGCCAACTTGGCGAGCAACATGCTGCAAAATCAGCTTGACAGGACCCATGACTGGCTAAACAAATGGCGTATAAAGGCAAGTGCGCCCAAATCGCATCATATCACCTTTGCACTGAAACATGGAAATTGCGCCCCGGTGAAATTGGGCCAGGACACTCTACCACAGTCACCATGTGTAAAGTACCTGGGATTCTACTTGGATCGAAGGTTGACATGGAAGGATCACCTAACGAAAAAAAGAACAGAAATAAACTTCCGATTCAAGAACTTGCTCTGGCTACTAGGCAGACAATCTTCACTCAGCCTGAGTAACAAACTTAGAGTTTATTGTTCCATCATAAAACCAATATGGACATATGGGATTCAATTATGGTCTTCCGCAAGCAAATCAAATATCATGTGCATTCAAAGAAGTCAAAACAGCATACTGAGGGTCCTAGCAGCAGCGCCCTGGTACGCTCGCAACTCAGAAATCCATGAGCACCTGGAAATTCCAACGGTCCTAATAGAAGCGAAGCGCTACCTAGAGAAATACAAAGACAGATTAACCAACCATCCAAATCCCCTCTCACGTTCACTATTGATGCCAAATCATACCAAGAGACTCAAGAAAGCTGATATTGTGCTGCCTGATTAAGTAGAATTTGGACATTGGTCCGATTCCGTAAAAATGTGATGCATCTTTCCACACATCTGATCATAGTCAGGGCTGACTGATAGCAGATGAAAACAAAAAACAAAAAAAAAAAGTACATTTAGTAATCGATACAAATTTCAGTAAAAATATAATGCTCTGCTGGAAGAAATTTCTTAAGAAATAAGCAGTACCTTTGTACTCAATACTAATATGTCGTATCTGTATCTGTCTGTACATAAATAATAAAAAAAAGCTGAAGAGTGTTTTTGTTTGTACGCGCTAATCTCTTGAAATGCCAGTTTTATTTGAAAAAATATTTTTGCATTTGATAGCCCATGTCCTGAGGAAAGTTATAGGCTATTTAACATCATGCTACGGCCCTTAGGAGCCGTGCAAAACGAAAAAAAAAAACAGAAAATCGCTAAGCGAAAACAAAGTAATAGCGCGTCGGGAAATGTGGCTGATATTTTTGTATTATTTATATTATACAGGGTGTTTGGCGCATGGACCGACACAATTTTTCCAGGGATTTGGGAGGTCATTAGCTAGGTTCTACCCATACACCCTTGGTCCCAAATGTCACGGTTGGTTACTTACATATGATTTTTTTTTTATGAAAAAATACCCCAAAATTTTCTTTAATTCGAAATAAGTTTTTTGTTTGTGGGTGTAGTGGCAGTGATACAACTGGTTTCAAGAAAATTTCTTACAAGCTTCCAAAGTTTATTTTTTTATTTAATGTATGAAATTTTACAACTTCTAAATTCGTTAATAAAAAAAATTTGGGACAAAGGGTGTATGGGTAGAACCTAGCTAATGACTTCCCAAATTCCTGGAAAAATTGTGTCGGTTCATGCGCCAAACATCCTGTATATAATATATTATATATAGGTAATATATTATATCTTATGTATATATGTATTTATTGTATATGTAATTGGTACACCACTGACTACCTGCAGAATTGTCTCTCCTTCTCCCTTTAATCCACCCAAAGGTTGTCTGTAAAAGATCGCAATTAGCGATAAGACCGCCCATTATATCACCCTATGTAAAAATTTTACATTTATATGTGTAATTTTTTGGTGTAAGTACATAATAAAGAGTATTCTCTTCTATTCTATTCTGGTGTGTTACGACTCCCACGCGAACAAATTCGCGGTCAGAAGGGGGTAATAAATAAATAATAATAATCATTTTTATTTAAGATAGCTTACAATAACTGTACATTTAGCCACATTAGTAATATTTCCATAGAATGGTTTATTTGTTCGTTATAATCAACTATAACTAAAATATATTTATTACAGGTGCAAGTACCTAATGTTAGTTCGGGGTTAGAATGTTAGGTAGCGCCGTAGCGACCTGCTCGATCTAGTTTTATTAAAACCTGTGTTTCACGCCATTACCTGCTGTGATTAGTCATGTGTGGTTCTGTATTGAAATTTATTTATTAATTTATTCACAAGGCAACTACAACAGGTAACTATCACATATTATAACTAGGTTTCGACCTGATTATCACCCAACGAGTATTCGCGCAACATCACTAACGACTTAACTTTTTCTGTCTCTGTCACCACTGACCTAGACTAGAGTCAAGAGCAATCCCATATTAAAAAAAAAAACTACAATAATAATTATGACAGCTATGTAAAAAACAAAAACAAAATGGAAACCAATGGGTTTTAATCACAGAAAATATTGTCTGTGTGTTGAGAAATAACCCTTTAAGTATAAATATAGCGTTATTTGCTCATCGAATTTGAAACATTAATGACCCGTTTCTGCCAGGAGCACTCGGAAGATAATTTAGGGGTGAATTGAGTTCGCGTGAGTCAGCACGTTCGACAAAGAAATAACCCTGTTATAACTTTATAAGTGCGCATAGAAAGATAGAATATTCTTTCTTACGTACATCATATAAATACATATTAAATGTTGTTCGTTGGTAAACGCATCACTTGAGAACGGCTGGACTGGACCGATTTTTTGTTTTAAAATGTTCGTTACAGTCCGAATTAGGTTTGTATGGAATGAAAAATTGGAAAAGCTTCCCGGATTGATGACTGACCGGTTGGCGCAGTTGGTAGCGACCCTGCCTTCTGAGCCGCTGGTCCCGGGTTCGATCCCCGGACAAGTCAAACTTTTGTGTGCATGAACATGTCGGTTTGACCTGTGTCTGGGTGTGTATATATACACGGGTGGGTTTTAGTCAGTAAGAGTCTGACACGCCCTCCCGCTCCGCCCAGAGCGGGAGAAGTTATTTGATGATTTCCCAAACTAAAAAAAAAAAAGGGTTAATTCCGAAGTATCGAACTATTTACTTTCGGACGGGCTCATTTCTTCGTTAACGGACTTAGAGAGTATGCCCCAGGTTAGGTTAGCAAGCAGATGAAACATAGCTACCGTGCTAAATATGTGGAGATACCTGAATTCGTAACCTCATTATGTGTAAAGATTTTGGCTTGCTTACGTAACAGGCTTTTGTTTAGAGTTCTGACGCTCTGTAAGCTTCCGAAAAGCGAATCAATCGCTGTTCACAATAGAGTATTTGACTATCAAAAATATACATTAATTAATGCTTATTTTAAAGATGTTAGGTACTTAAAAAGAGGATTTGCAACAAAAAAAAAATGGAGAAGTTTTGAAACCCACTTTTGAAATTAGTCTTTTATAATTGTCACGCAAAGCGATTTTTGTACAGAAGGGCGCGAAGTTACTATGGCGTTCCTGTGTTGTGACGTCCGATGCTAATAATGCTGTCTCTGTCTAGCGTCGACTTAAAAACGCATAGAATTTTGCCATTTTTTGAGATACCTAGCAATTTTTTTTTTTTTTACTGTGGCTTAATATTTTTCTAGGTTTCGGAAAACCAAATAAAAAAATACAGTCAAATATTCCATTGCCTAAAAGCATCATTATGTGCCAAGGCACTTAATTCATACTTAATATTAAAATGCGAAAGTAACTCTGTCTGTCTGTTCCCTTTCACGCCGTAACGGCTGAACAGATTTCGATGAAATTTGGCACACAGGTAGGCCATGACCTGGGTTACTTTTATCCCGGTAGAACGCTCTTGTGGGACAATTTCCAAACTCCATGCGCGTGCAAAACCTAGTCAAATATGAATAAATTCATCAACGAAATGTATTCGGAAATATGTATAATCCATCAAATCCATGGAATGGTTCTCGTAAACGTCATTCCTAAGTTATGATTGATGTGCCTTTTCCTTGATCAAAGATTGTCATGAAACGGGTAAGCATTTTTGGATAGATTTAGCCAGATTTACTCTGTAACTCTGCCCAGTTCCAGAGGAAAATAATATTAAAGCTATGTTCCATGTTCAGTTTATTCTAAAGGTCCTAAAACAAAATATCATTATATCCCTCTGCAGCATTTTCAGACTTATTGCTTTATCTATCCCTGAAAGCCACTGAATGGCGAAACTGGGAATGTTTTACGATCATTTCCTTTTAGCTAAATAGATACAGCAATAAGCGAGGAAACGCTAAAAAGATAAATGTTTCCCTTCGACATAATACCATCACGCTTGTAGTGAGAATATCGTAATAAATAACTTCATATCGATACCTCAACCTAGCTCCGCTGACAATTTTGAAATCTGGTTGTTTCTGGTTATAATACGCAAGCTCAAGTGACAATGGGCCGGCCACATTAGCCGTAGAACCGATAACCGTTGAGGTAGACGTGTTCTTGAGTGGAGACCGCGAATCGGCAAACGTAAGGTAGGCCTCCCTTAGGCTAGGTGGAGCGACGATCTTCGCAGGGTGGCTGGTAGCAGCTGGATGAGAGTTGCCGAGAATCGAGTTAAATGGCGAGCAATTGGAGAAGCCTATGTCTGGCAGTGGACTGCTGAAGGCTGATGATGATGATTACAATACAATGAGGTCAGCCTATCGCAGTCGACTGTTGGACATAATATACCTCTCCCAATGAGGCGGAAGGTGGAGAATCGGGTTTTACGCTTACGGAGCAACCGTAACCGTAATACCCGATTCTCCGCCTTTAGCGTCCAGTATATCCTATTCACCTTTTAAGGTCGCCGGTCCATCCAACTGCAGGCGTCCTACGCTACGCTTGCTTTTACGCGGTATCCACTCCAGGACTCGTCTACTCCAACGGCTATTGGTCCACTGCCTCTTCGGCTTGCTTACTCTACACAGCAATACAGGCTATGGCTATGCAGGCTATGGCTCTAGGTACAATGTAAAAACCAATTATTTTTAAAAGAGTAACCGTGGAGTTTCTTGCCGCCTCTTCTCCATAGGAAACGACCAATTGGAACCGTGCACCTAGCTTCTGACGTTTCATAAGTACCCATGTAGGTTTATGTGAAATAAAATATTTTGATTTGATTTGATTTTATGTCTGTAACTCCAGTTCTTTTCCTAATGGTTTCATTTCGGTATGTATTTTCTTTGTGATAAAAAAGAGGCATCATATAATTTCCGCAGACAGCAATAGGGAAGTGCCTGGGTAAAAAAAATAAGTCTATTTGGTCCGTCAGTTAGATTACCAAAAAATATGGGACACGTATTTTTTGCTTTATCAAATCAATAAAAGGTGACAAAGATAAAGCGCATCAAAGTTTAGGAGAGAGGGCTTATTACGTCACTTCTACGTAAAAAAGTGTAGCAACGCGTAACGTTACGCGAAATTCCAACGCACTGTATCGTCGTAATTTTTTGTTTTCGTGACAAAATAAAAAATCGTGTCCAATATTTTTTGGTAATCTAATTGATGAACCAAACAGAATTTTTAAGAAAGTTACCCTGTTGATTGCGAAACCGCAACGTCATCCCTATCACACGAATCAATACTAGCAATTATTATTTATGTTATGCACTGAACAATCGTTTCCGACACGCGTACAGATTACTGTTGGTTGCACGCACTATTTGTTTATGGTCATTTGATGGATGTAGCTATGTTTTATGATTCATGAAAAAAGATGGGACCAACAAAACAATCAGACGCATGTCTGATTGTATTGTTGATCCCATCTTTTTTCTAATATTTGAATTATAATAAATGGCCTGATGAGACTCCCACAGACCAGGGAAGCATGGTACAAAAGGGAGGAGGCTTATACCCAGCAGTGGGAGGAACAAGGCTGGTAATGATGATGATGAATAAAATAGTAAAGGTCACCGGAATCCGCTAGCTGCATTGACTTGAATGTATGGTGGCTGATAGATGTCATGCTCACTCAAATTTCTCGCTGACGGTGGCGCGTGTGTTAGATCATTTAGCTCCCTTCAAAATGGTTGAGCTGAATGGTGCGTCATGTTCGTGAACGGGCGCCGTCAGTTAGGACTGGTCCTGTCTTAGCTGCCACGGCCACGGAGCAGTATCTGCTCCGTGGCCACGGCTTATTTTAATTATTTTATTTATGAATTGTTTTGTTTAAATTCATATTTGCTTTACTCTGGACACTCAACTTGTACGTCTTATTTACATCGTTCTCACATATAATTATACATATATTCAACATTCATGATGTAAGTAACTACAATACAATTACAATATAATTTAAAATAGTGTCCATGGAGTTTCTTGCCCGTTCTCCTCCATAGGTACCTACTACACTTTGGAATGGGCAACTAGCTTCATATTTCTGACTAACCGACCACTGGACAATTAAAAAGTGCCTGTAAGTGGTTTAATTGCAATAAACGCTTTGAGTTTGAGAATGCCAGAAGCACAGGAACATTCGGTGTGTCGAAGCTTGAAGGAGGCATATGTCTACTGTCAATGTGGCTTGCCCTAAAAGCTTACAGGCTGATAGAGATAAAGATTTGAGACAATCAAAAACCGGACGTCTTCGTCATCGTAAATTATTAGACGACCCATAGCTCAAATTTTCCGAGTTAACTTTATCTCTTGCTGGTTTTAGAGCTCATAAACTTTACACAATCCTAATTGCTAATTGTTTACTCAAATAAAGTAGCATTTTTAAACAAGAGAAGTTGAAGAGAGAGAGCATAAATTCTGGATTAACTCAAAACGGTTGTATTAACTTTTATCCTTGGAAAGACACGCAAGCTTTTCGTTTCTGCAGCAAAAATAGCAAAACTGTCGAGGATTTTATAAAATTGGCTTTGTAAGATTGTTGCTGTCTTAGTTCGAGACGTGCTCGCAGAGTTAAGCCAGGTCTTGATCTTAGATTAGAACCTAGCAACAACGCAGGGGTTTGTGTTACGTTAACGTTTTGCGTGGATGTGACGCATGTTTCCCCCAACCTTTTCATATTTTCAGTGTTTGTGTTATTTTTTGCGTCATGTTTACCGCAAATAAACGCATTTTATTTCTTTCTTTTAACTTAACGTGTTTTTGATAGTCGTTTTTTTTTTTTTTTTTTTTTTTTTTTTTTTTTTTTTTGTTTTTTTTTTATACCTGTGCACGCCAGGAATGAAATCACCGGTACACACTGCTACGAAATAAAGACACTTTCAAGGTCAACTAATACCTACTGTTGATTGCCTGTAGTGTACTATAAGCCCAATATAGATTCGTGCTACCAATTCCCATACATTTATTGAGTTGACTTAACCTTGATGTCGATGTTGATGTAGATCTAATGGCGGGCCTATACTTAGGATGTGGCGCTGTTACAATTTGAGTACAAAGTGGATAGCGACACGATAAAAGTGTCTTTTTTGACAGAGACCAACGGCTTTACGGACTCTCCGGGGCACCAAGGGGCGTCCACCGCCAACTTCCTAACTCTGGGCAGAGTTTCTTGACACAAAAACCTAGTATTTCTTTTAACCATTATACTAGATTCAAGTCATATTTTTTCAGGGTTCCTCAGCCGCCGAACTACTGAACTCGCAAGAGCGGGGCGCTTTAGTCAAGCATGCGTTGGAGTCAGCACGAGCTGAACCCGGCGATGAGCACGCCTTAGAACCAGCTCTCACCCTCAGACCTGGTCAAAGTATTGGTAAGTTTTAGTTAAAAACTAACTTATTTAAAACGTTTTATTTGTGCTTCACAATACAGCCGTTTATTCTCTAGGGGACGCCCACTTGATTACGATGTCGCCAGACATATGTCGTGCAAAAAGGCACGACTTCGTGCGATTTTTCTAGACACACGTGTCGTGGGACATCTGGGGAATACATCGCTTACGTCTCCCAAAAACGTCTATACCTTTCGATTATAATAACTAGTTTTCTTCCTCTTCATACCTGAATTTGAAATATACTAATAGTGTACAACTTTAACTCGTTACCGCCCTCTAATTTTACGGTACTGTACTAGTAGGTACTGTGCACCAAAATACTACCACCAACAATAGAGAATTCTAGAAGGTTTGTACTTATCTTTTATTATTTTGTAATTATGTTAAAATAGCTTGGGACCATGGGGTCCCGGTCCTTTGGAAGGCGTACGAGGGGCCGAAGCCAACTCGCAGAAGCCCCTTAGACAATTTTAGATGGACGATTATCCCTGTATGCACTGTGCAAGTGAATCCAAGGACAACCCCCGGTTGGTGCAGGACTATTGCAGTATATGGAAACAAAAATAATTATTGAACTATGGGTTTGAGTGACTAAGATGGACTTATTATTATTTATTTATTCCCTCCAGTAACATGACTCATACACTATATTTAATACATGACACACAACAGACAATTTTATTCATTAACAATACAATACAAAACAAAACAAAAACCACCGCACTATCCAACATTTACAAAAAAAAACGTATTACGTATTGAACATCATCAGCTTTGGAATAGTTAACTGTTAACTAGCTAGGTTTTAACATCTACCCCATCAACTTTTAGATCTAACTAAACTAAAATGTTCAAGATCCACTTCCAACTGTACGACAGACCTATATGAAACTTCCTTCCAAAGTTATTTTAATCAAATAAAACCTAAATATACAACAGACTTAGCTCATAAACCCATTCTGACATACAAAGGGCCAAAAGAATACAGCGGGGCTAGCACCGGCGTTTGTGATAGGCCTGAGTCACGCATTTTATCACGGTTTTTGCTCCCAAACTGTGATAAAAATGCGCGACTCAAGCCTATCACAGTAGGCCGTGCTTGCCCCGCTACAGTGCACTATTGAACGACTCACCTTGAACTGGTTAGCACACAATAAGTCAACGAGTCCATCGGGAAGGTCACTTTCTCTTGTAGTTGAACTTCGTAAAGGACAGAATAGAGCACATTGTACTTTGTTTTTACATTATATGTATAGGGCTTAGGTTTCTGAAAGAGTTATTTATAACTGAGAGTGACATTATCGGATTAATTTTAATTTAATGGGTCGTCACTAGAATTTGGGAAGTCTGGACGGTGTCAGTCTCGGGACACGAGACAACCCAAGATCAAAGCCCCCCCGGTACGTCCCGGGACTTCTCAGAATAAAATGTCTGATTTTTGTTATATTTCCATCAGATAAGGACACTCTCGTTTTCAACCGATATCGGTTTATTGTGTTTAAGTTTTGAAAAGTACTTCCAAACTTTCAGTACGTTTTCCGGTTGCTTCATACAACTAGAACTCTTTTTTAATGCGGCTTTGATTTTTTGCAAGAATTTCGGGTACATTTTTTCGATTATTTTTGATTGCCTGTTCCATTTGGCTTTGAAACGACTCGTCGGATTCTTTGTGTACTGTAGAGCTACCCGGCACTAGGTTCAGCGTCCATTATTTTCAAATCTGGCGTTTAGATACAATGAATATTTCCAAAAAAATTGCAATATAGGTAGTTATTCTGTAAACGCAATACGTGCAGTTTTACTACAATTCGTAGAAAAAAATCCGTATTTTAGGACTAAGCTGTGGTGTCCATTGTCTCGAGTCGCGACCCGAAAGTCTTCGGACCCGAGACAACTCAATTTATAAAAAATCTCGGGACTTCCAGACACGACACGTCTCAGGACCCAAACCTTAGTTGTCACACACAGTATTTGCAAATAATTTAGTCAGCCAAAAATAATAATAATACAGGGCGTTTTTCTTGTAAATGAGATGGGGTTAGATTTCTGGCTAATCTATGAGAGTTAAGACATTTTAAAAGTGACATTTTAAGTTTTGGTGGTCGAGTTGCGCGCGGGCGCTTGTCAACGTTAGACGCGCGTACTGTGTGATTTCGAACCGGCTTCTACTCACATCGTTCGACCGTGCGTATGATTCATCGTTTAAAAATGCTAATCACTAATGGATAGCAGCGAATTCGAATACGACCAATCAATTGAGACAGCTAATGTGAATAATGGAATAGAATATTGTGGTGAGATTATTAGCAACAGTAATAGTGAGAATATGGAGTTAACAGAAGAAGTTATACAAAATAGTGGGGAAAGCGACGTAGTGAGATCGAGTAAAAGAAATAGACAGATAGATCAAGAGGAATTGTGGACTAACATTACGAGACGGGGTAAACGTTTTGCCAGAAGTAGTCATGTTCATGATGAGATAAGAATACCTGAAGATAAAATAGAAATTAGCATAACGTCTAAAGAAAAGATACCAAAACAGTTTGGATTAGCAAAATTATTAAAAGCAGAAAATATTCCGGACATAACAAATATAAAATATATTAATGCGTTTAAGGTTCTTATCCAGTTTAGTAACGAAGAGAGTGCGAATAAATTATTTGAGTCAAAATTTTTGAAAGAAAAAGGACTTAGATGTCAGAAAACACTGGAGATTAGAGAAACTTACGGCGTTATTAAAGATATAGACTTAGAATCATCGGAGGAAGAAATACTGGAGGGTTTGAGCTGTGACACAGAGATCATAGGCATTAAAAGATTAAAACGTCGCAACACAAATAGTGGACTATGGGAACCTGGAGAAACAGTCAGAGTAACCTTTAAAGGATCTTCTTTACCTGCCTACGTATACATCTTTGATACCAGGGTGAAAGTGAATCCCTACCAATTCCCCGTCACGCAATGCTCACGCTGTTGGAGATATGGGCATACAGTTAGAGTATGTTCATCAATCAAGGATATATGCCCAAAATGCAGTAAGTCACACCCTAATTGTGAAACTACGGACTATAAATGTAATAACTGCTCTGGAAAACATATGACGTTATCTCGCACATGCCCAATGTATTTAAAGGAAAGAAGGCTAAGAGAATTGATGGCAGAGTTTAACTGCACATACAAAAGAGCTTTAACACTGTACGTGCTGCCAGAACCAAACTATGAGGAGAAATCCGAAGAAAAAGAACAGGAAATGGAAAAAGAACAAGAAACCGAAAATGAATATCACCAAGTGTTAAGTCAAGAAACAAATACAGAAATGGGACCTATATCACAACCCCAAGATACATATGCTAACACACTGAAGAAGGCGGTAAGTTTAAAATCTAAAGCAAATAAGAAGTCTACAATAATACAACAAGACAGTAATAAAAAGAATGGGGTAAACCCGAAGAATAAACAAAAAACAGATACTGTGATTAATTGGGCGGCACTTTCTGACAGTGACTCTGAAATACATCATGTAGAGACAGAAAAACCTGATAACTCAAACAAAAAGAAGAAAAAGAGTTGGAAATGGTTATGGAATAAGTTACAAGGAAAAAATTTGGGATAGCGGGACCAGTCTGGAAAATAAATGATAAATGATTTTATTTCTGTAAGTAGGTTTGAACAAACACTTTTACACGTCAATCATATTTTTTTTTAAACTAGATGGGGTCGGCGTTTCCTATCTGACTACTCTGAGAAGAAAGGCCGAAACAAACTCAGAGGTCACAGTCTCTTTTAAAGTCCAGACAAAATCTTGGTCAGGTCATGTGAAAGCTATGTAGATCGGTGTCTGCAATGGTCTTTTGGGGAAAGAACCACACAGATTGAGTGGACCTGTCCAGTCAGTGCACGCAATTGTCAGTAATCGTGCAGCTCAACTTAGACTCAAGGAGCTCAACGATTCGACGAACAATACCAAAGAAAGGACATTTGAGTAGGCCGCATAAATTACTCAAACTGCCAGATCATGATTACGTTGAGAAAAATACAAAAATAAATATAAATAAATCAATGACCGACATAGTTCTCACATTCACAATAATTAGAATAATATTATAATAATCTTTGAGGACCATGTAGATTTGTGTCTGAAATGGTCTTTTGAGGAAAGAACCACACAGATTGAGTGGACCTGTCCAGTCAGTGCACGCATTTGTCAGTAACCGTGCAGCTCAACTCAGAACTTAAGGAGCTCAACGATTCGACGAACAATACCAAAGAAAGGACATTTGGGTAGGCCGCATCAGGTACTCAAACTGCCAGAACATGATTAAAACTGCAACAAAAACACACATAGTCCTCACATTCACAATAATTTAAAATAATATAATACTTTAAATAGTCAATATTAGTGTCATTGTATATGTAAATAAGTATAGATACTTATAGCAAAGATTATAAGTAAAAATAGTTAGCGAAATAAAATAAATTAACATTGCCTGTGCTTTATTGGAGCAACTCAATCCCAAGCCTTTTTGTCCTCAATATAGTCTTTGACAGTATAATAGGCATTCTGGCATAATTTCCTTTTTATAAAAGATTTGAATTTATTAAGGCTTAGTGCTTGAATGTGGCTAGGAAGTTTATTATAAAAACGTATACATTGGCATCTAAACGAGCCACCTATTTTCTTGAGCCTGGTAGTAGGAACAACAAATTTGTGCTTGTTCCTAGTATTTAAATTATGGATATCACTGTACTTTTTAAACAGATTAATATTTTTATGTGCATACAAAAGATTTTCATAAATATACTGAGAAGGCACAGTCATTATATTAATCCCTTTAAATTTGTCTCTGAGGGAGTGTCTGGGACTTAATTTATAAATTGAACGAATTGCCCTTTTTTGTAAAACAAAAATCGTCTGAATATCGGCGGCATTTCCCCACAGCAGAATACCGTACGACATTACACTATGAAAATAACTAAAGTATACTAAACGGGCTGTCTCTAAATCAGTTAAACCACGAATTTTCCTAACGGCGTATGCTGCAGAGCTAAGCTTCTTTGACAATTTATCTATATGGGGGCCCCATTGAAGCTTGGCATCCAAAGTTATGCCTAAGAATACTGTGGTATTTTCGGGTTTCAACTCTTCACCCTTTATGAGAATACTTGTTTCTACTTGTCTAACATGAGGTATCGTAAACTTAATACATTTCGTTTTTTTCTCGTTAAGAAGAAGGTTATTAACATTAAACCAGTTAACTACTTTTGCGAGGGCACTATTTACATTGTCAGTAACCAGCTGCTGACGTTTGAGTTTAAATAAAAGTGAAGTGTCGTCTGCAAACAGCACTATATCATGTTCATCCTTTATGAGGTAAGGCAAGTCATTTATATAAATAAGAAATAAAAATGGACCTAGAATTGAGCCTTGAGGGACCCCCATTCTTACTACCGATCCGGGAGATCTTTTCCCGTTAACATCAACTCTCTGAATCCTATCACTTAAATAAGAAGTAAGAAGATCCAGAGAGGCGTTCCGGATTCCGTAGTGGTGCAGTTTCCTGATTAATGTTGCATGAAGAACACAATCGAATGCCTTGGACAAATCGCAAAAGATGCCCAACGCATCGCATTTGTCCTCCCATGCATTATATACATGCCCTAGAAGTTCAACTCCGGCATCAGTAGTTGAACGACCCCTTGTAAAACCGAACTGTTTGTTATGCAGTAATTTATGTACATTAAAAAATCTTTGCATTTGATTTAAAATAAGTTTTTCAAAAATTTTACTAAATGTAGGTAGCACTGAAATAGGTCTATAATTAGTAGGGTCTGATGTACTACCCGATTTAAACAACGGTATTATTTTACTGTTTTTCATAAGATCAGGAAACTCACCACGGTCAATACAATTATTAAAAATAACAGCTAAAGTAGGTGCTACAATATTTATAATTGACTTAGCAACGTCCACAGAATTACCCCATAAATCTGCAGTCTTTTTGACATTTAACGTGTGAAAGGTTTTAATTATATCTTTAAAAGTGACATATTCGAAATGAAATTCAGAATCACAAACTGGAATGTTTTCTTTAAGTAAAGACTCTGCAGCAGTGGGTGAAGAGTTTAGAGATTTAGTAGTCGATACGGGAATCTCTGCAAAGAAATTTTCAAAGGCCGCGGCGACTTGAGAATCATATTTAATTATATTGTCATCAATAGCAAGGCTGTAGTCACTACATCGGTTGCATGACCTTCCCGTTTCGCTATTAATGATACTCCATGTCATTTTTATTACATTACTACTATTTTTAATTTTTGAACTCAAATAACGTGATTTGGCCATACTACAAACTTTTTTAAATAATTTAGAATAATTCTTAACATATAAATTAAATTCAGCAGTGTTTTTACAAGTTCGTTCATCATACAATTCATAAAGTCGTTTTCTACTTGTATGTATACCAATGGTGGCCCAGTCACTAAAGGAAGCGTTACTATTAACCGAGAACGTCTTTGGAATGAACGTGGTATTGAATAGTGTGCAATACATATTAAAAAAATCATTATAATGTTGATTAGGGTCATCATTAATCACCAAAAATGGTAATTTACTTAAAAGTTTAGATTTAAATGTATCCAAGCGATAAGTCGTTTTCGGGTTAACAGTGATATCTTTTTTAGTAACTTTTTTGTTTATATTTGAAATAGTTATTAATTGTCCGCAATGATCTGAGTCTATTAAATTAATAATTTCTTTGTGAGTTGGTATAACATCTGTATAAATGTTATCTAGGCATGTGGCACTAGTGGGAGTTATTCTAGTTGGCTCCAGAAATTGGTTAGCAAGATTGTATGACTGAAACAGACTTATAATTTTAATACTTAAACCAGAATTTTCTAACAAATTAACATTAAAATCACCACAAATGATGATAGACTTATTTGAATTACAGATTTTGTGCAACACTTCATCCATAACCTTTTCAAAACAATCATACAATCCTGAAGGAGGTCTGTACACACTTAATATAATGAGCTGCTCCAATTCTACACAGGCTATTTCAATTGTCCGCTCAACAGAGAGGCTCACAATATCCTTGCGGTCTTTAAATTTAAGCTGGTTATTTACCAGAATTAATGAGCCACCATGTACAGCATGTACTCTGTTGAACGAACTACCAACCTGGGGATGACTAAAATTGAACATGAACTGATGGCTTTTAAGCCAATGTTCTGTTATACAAAGAATATCTATATTGCTACAATTCAGGAATAACTCTACTTCTAAATCTTTGTTCAAAAACCCTTGAATGTTTTGATGCACCAGGTTGATACTATTTATTTTTTTTACACTTTCATATGCTTTATTCTTTGCCTTAGTTACATTTTTGCAAGAGGCTAACTCCTTTGTCCTGATTTCTAATTTAAATGATGACCATTGTCATTAATTTTGACCAAATTATTGGCAGAATAATTTAAAAAGTCATTGCATTGCTCAAAAGAAGCAAGTTGTTTAGCCAAATTTTTGGCTGAAATAGAAAAATAATATGATAGCGACACAGCTATCTGTCTTTTGTGATAGTTAGAAAGATAGTACATAACAATATTGTATCTATCTTTTGTCAAATACAAATTATTACTAACATAATTGTTAGTGTCAATTATATGGAATAAATTATCATTATATGTCAAATTGTGCAATGTCATGTTAATGTCAAATCTTAAATTATTTTCTTCCTGTGGCAAACTGTTACTTTAAGGGAATGTAAACAACACAATTTTCCTTAAACTAAGGTTGCACAATGTTCTATGATATTGGAGCAATTCTCCTTTGTTCACATTTCCCCTATTTCCCATAAAAATCAACAATGTTGTGTCCTGCTTAAAGTTATATCTAACAATTTGGTTCATAATATCAATTAATGAACAACCAGGCATACAGTAATTTATTATTGAGTGTCCTGGATATTCATCTGTCAACAAGTGGCCTAAGTCCTTTCCAATTTCATCGCAAAATAATACAATATCATTATTTACAATTTGTTGACATTGTTTAATGGACCTATTTACAGAAGGAATTGTCAAATCAACACAAGGATGCGGTAAGGTGGTATTGCATGTTGACAATGAATGGGCAGGCAGGCAAATGGTAGGTACATTGGATGGTGATTGACAAATCTCACAGCTGTTCGTTTGTGAGTTTACCAGCTCATTCATTGCCAACACATATTCCCTCATTAGATCTTCAGAGGTATTATATTTGTTAGTCATTGAACTTAGTTTCTCTTGCAGATGGTCAAGTTGAGATTGCAGGGCCTGTGTGTCAATGTTGTACTTCCTAGTACTTTGATCCAAATTAAAAGAATACATATCTAATTGTTTAAGCAAATTTAACCTTTCTCGATTAAGTTTAACATTTTTGATAAAGAACCTTTGTCTTTTAACCATTTTTTGTGTTTTAACAATGTATTTATTAATTTTAATGTATTTTTTCAGTTTGTTTTTACTGGTGACTACTCTTACTGAGTTACATTTTCTTGATTCATCATCACCTGTCAAATCAATAGTGTATGAGGGGTTTATGGCAGAAACCATTGACGGGGCAATAGGCACCAATTCATTGAACAGACTTTGATTCAGCGAGGCGGTGATGTTAAGATTGGTGGTCTCAAGTTGTGTAATCTGACTTTGAGCCTCGTGTAGCTGCTGTTGAAGTAAATGTTTGTGACTAAGAGCTTGTTCATACTCTATGCTACACTGGCTGAACCCATCCACAACAACTTGGAGCCTATCCCGGGCTTCCATGGCATCAGTGTATTGAATATATATCTGAGCCATTTCATTTTTCAACTTCCTATTCATTTCATGGGCA
The DNA here is from genome assembly GCA_937001585.2 of Brachylomia viminalis. Classification (NCBI taxonomy): domain Eukaryota; kingdom Metazoa; phylum Arthropoda; class Insecta; order Lepidoptera; family Noctuidae; genus Brachylomia; species Brachylomia viminalis. The sequence continues at coordinate 7,131,375 of OW443317.2, forward strand.
TCAAATAGCACCTTTTCATTGTCATCTATTTCCTTATTTAGTTGGTCACAGTACTCCTTTGACGCCTTTAATTCGCTCAAAGCCTGATTGAGTTTGGACTCTTCTAGACGAGCACGGGCGCTGCGAGTCATAATCATGATTATAACTTTTATAAGGAAGAGATAACAAGTTAAGAGATAGTAGGTAGTTGTGGTAGTAGTTTAAAAGATGATTAGTCTAAAAGTGAAATGAAATTTAGATGAAAAATAAGAAGTTCTGTCACCAAACCAAACTAAGGTTATGTTTACGTTCAAAGGTCATTGGCATCAACAAGTAGCCGTATAAAAATTAACACTGCAATTGCTGGTGTAACTATAGTACGCAAACAAACTAAAAACAAGTAAAATATTAAGTATTGTACCTGCTAACAAGATGACAATGCAAAAATCGCTTGAACCGGCAACTGTCACCGTATCACATTGATATATAAACACTTATTTTGCACTTGGTATGTAAATCTAATACAAAAAACAGATTATTATCCTATTTACTTGATGAGTAATTGGAAATAGGCTATAGAAACATACAAATTAAATATTTAAGATTAAAATTACATGATAAAGTGTTAGATTGCGCAAAAGTGATCTTTGACTGGTTTACATCGTTCATGATGGATTACATAACGGAGTTGCCTTTCTTATCTAACATAAAACAATGGATAACAACAACAAACACAGACATTTAAAAATCAATATTATACAATGGAATGCCCAGAGTTTACGACCGAAATTTACTGAATTTGAAGCTTTACTGAATCAGGAGAAAATTCATATAGCGATACTCAGTGAAACTTGGTTTGACCCAGAGAGTATAGTCAGAATCAGTGGATACAATGTATTCAGGGCAGATCGTGACGATGGATATGGAGGCACAGCTGTTTTGACCCACCATTCTATCAAGGCTATACAATGTAACGTCAATATTTCAAATACTCAAATACAAATTATACACATAAAATTACTCAACTGCGCTCATCTGGAGAATATCATTTCTATCTATTGCCCATCGTCAGTGCACACGTGCAGAAGTGATTGGGATGAAGTTTTTTCAATAACAAAACACAAGGCTCTCGTTGCAGGTGATTTGAACGGTCACCATTCAAATTGGTCTTCCAGAACTGATACAAGAGGTAATCAGATTTTTGATTCTGTCATGGACAACAACCTATGTACACTTAACGACAACTCACATACACGTTTGAAATTGGTCAATGGGGCTATACAAAAATCTTCCCCAGATGTAACTATTGTTTCAACAGATTTGGCTGTAAAATTAAAATGGTGGGTCATGAATGAAAACCTGGGAAGTGACCATATGATAATTAAGATTTGCTTAGAAAATAATAAACCAGATAAGTTTAAAAACGGAGGAACTTTAAGAAAGCAGATTGGCAAGGTTACACTCAGAAAATAGAATCGGAATTAACAAACTTGGAGCTACCTTTAGATCATCAATCTGCATATAATACATTTATAGATATTGTAAACTCTGCAGCTGGTCAATATATACCTATGATTAGAGTGAGCGAGAATCCTCTTCAGTCAGACAAATTCATACCAAAGCCATATTGGAATCAAAATTTATCACATATTGTTGCACAGAGACGCCTTGCACTGGCAACTTTTAGAGGCAATCCCAACCCACAAAATCTTGAAGCTTTACAAAGGAAAGTGAGTGAGGCGCAAAGGCTAATACGACAAGCCAGGAATAAGTCCTTTCAGGGTTTTTGCAATGACATGGATAGTGTAACTTCTTCAGGAGAAATGTGGAGGCGCATGAGATGGATCAAAGGGTACAAATCGGCTACATCTTTTGTTGACCAAGGTAAAGCCGCCAGATTGTTGCGAAGTCTGGCCCCAGATTACGTATCTCCACCAACTCCTACATTTACCTCTTGTAACACGCAATTGGCCACACCGGTTTCGGTACAGGAAGTAATTAATTCAATAAAAAAAAGAGATTCAGCTCCAGGTCATGATAATATTTCATATTCTATGATAAAACATTTACCCCATACTGCTAAAACTATGTTGACTTCCATTTACAATAAGTTTATGTTATCCGGATTCGTACCAGAGCAGTGGAAAAGAGTTAAAATTATTCCTATACCAAAGCCGGGAGGTGATCCAGGCTCAGGTGCGGATGTTAGACCTATCGCGCTTATATCTTGCTTTTGTAAGATACTTCATACCATTATAACGCGCAGGCTTGAATGGTTTTTAGAGAAAAATAATTTATTATCCCATGACACCACGGGCTTCCGAAGATCTAAGTCATGTTATGATGGTCTGTCTAGGTTGGTTACTCGGGTGGAAGCTGGTTTTTCTAAAAGTGTACCAGCTGTTGGCTGTTTCATAGACATTGAAAGTGCCTACAATAACATAAACTTGACTTCTCTTTTAGGTATTTTGGATAACTTGGGAGTGGGCTCTGTTGTTTGCAATTATCTTTGGCAGTATCTTCATCAGAGACATTTATTCATTGAGCTACAGGATAACAACCTAATATGTCGAGTTACTGGTATAGGCATTGCTCAAGGAGACCCTTTATCCCCTTTACTATTTAATGCGGCCACAATTAACGTTTGTAGAAGTGTATCTAATGTTTATATTTCGCAATATGCTGACGACTTCATCTTGTATGACATACAGAAGAGGTTATCCGATTCAGTATCCCGTATACAAAACGCGTTAAATATTTCCCATAAGAAAACAAAAGTGTGTCTTTTTAGTAGAGGGAGAAGAAGGAATAACATCCATCTAACTGTTAATAACATCCTTATTGAACAAGTCAATTATGTCAAATACCTGGGAATGTGGTTGGACAGTTCCTTAAAGTGGGGTAAACATGTAAACGAAATCCGTGAAAAAGTTTGTCGTTTTTTAAATATTTTTAAAATATTAGCTGGTACTAAATGGGGTATACATCCCTTACATCTTAGAAGGCTATACATAGCTATAACTCGAAGTAGGATGGATTATGGTTGCTTTTTGTACGGAAACTGTGCCAACTGCCACCTTCTTAAGCTTGACAAAGTGCAAAATCAAGCAATGAGAATCATAGGAGGATTTATTAGAAGCACGCCTATCCATGTGATGGAAAGTGAGCTGTGCCTCCAACCGTTATTTATTCGTAGACTGTTCCTAACAGGTAAATTTTATTTAAGAGCAAAATCGGTTCGTCATAATATTCTTATAAGCACTTTAGGGGAGCTGTCTGACCAATGCCAAGGTGCGTACTGGAGAAACAAAAAACTGCCATTATTGGTGGATGTCCACAGAGTTTATTCAGAAATGCCTTTGTACTCTAGCCCGATACTAGATATTTATTCCTTGGACACTTGGGTAACCAATATAGATTTATCTAATGTAATAAGTGATACAATTAAGGGTATAAGTTCGGCAAAAAGACTGATTAATGTAACGGATCTTAATAATACATGTGTAAAAATGATAGATGATAAGTTTAGTCGACACTATAAAATATTCACGGACGGCTCCAAGGATGGTTCAGACTTGGGAGCTGCTTTTTATGATCCTCAACTTAATACTAAAGCTAAATTCAAAATTAATGCCAAGATTTCTATTATGTATTGTGAACTCATAGCTATCTCTGAAGCTCTGTTGTATTTACTGAATATAGATGAACAGAACTTTGTCATATTTTCTGATTCAAAAAGCAGCCTCCAACATTTGGCTCGAGTACCCTCGACTCTTCGAGGGATCCCGATAGCCATAATTATTTTAGACTCAATTTGTAAGATGCAGTCTATGAATAAAACCGTCACCATTCAATGGATTCCTTCACACATTGGAATCGTGGGTAACGAAGAAGCAGACTTAGCAGCCCAACAAGCATCGTATGAGGGTATTAATTACACATGCACACCGTTATACTCAGATTGGCTTGGTCATGTCAAAGATCTATGCAGACAAAGATGGCACGAATATTTTGATGAACGATCAAAGTTAAAGGGAATCTGGTATAAAACCATCCAGTCTGAACCGCTTCGTTACCCATGGTTTGATGGAAGGGAGATAGATAGGAAACATGTAGTAGCTCTGTTGAGGATGCGTTCAGGCCACATCCCATCGAATAAGTTTAAATATTTAATGGGTAAAAGTGCCTCACCAAACTGCGAAGTGTGTGGGGTGATTGAGGATATTTACCACGTGCTGATGGAATGTGACCGGAACATACACGATAGACAATATTCGATTGGTGAGAGATTCGAAGTGGGTGCATGTAACAGCATCCTAGCGTCCCCTTTGTCGGAGGAGGCTGGGATGTTGTGCCGACGGTTGTTCGTTATCTACCAAAACGAATAGGGTCAACACTATTAAGTAGGTCATAATAATAATAATATTAAGTAACTGTTCATTACCCATTGTTTAGTTTTAAGTTGTTGAATGTTGTCTGTTACGGGGGTGACATTATCACTAAGTGATAAAACCCTTTCAAATAAATAAAGATTAAAAAAAAAAAAAAAAAAAAGTTTTGGTGGTCTCCAAAATCGAAAAGAGTAACCGTGGAGTTTCTTGTCGGCTCTTCTCCATAGGAAACGACCAATTGGAACCGTGCACCTAGCTTCTGACGTTTCATAAGTGCGCATGTAGGTTTATGTTAAATAAAATACTTTGATTTAATTTGATCTCATGGTTCCTTTGACCATTTTACTTGACTGCTCATAGTTTCGGATTTCCCCTTCGACGTAACTTTATAAAAGTCACCCAGCTTAACCCCTATAGCACTACACGATATTTAGGGTCCGATATTTAGGTGACGTGATCCTCTCTTTCTCTTATTACACCATCCCGATTGAGGGAAAAGGTCACTGAATGTCACGTAGTGTAATAAGACTCATAAACAGTTCGAGCTAATTTTCGTGATTAATCGTTAATGTTTAAAGTTTTCATTACTGGCCACCAAGAAAAAGAAAGACATCATTGCTCCTGCCAATTGGTCGTTATATTTTAAATCATAAATATTTATCTTTTTCAACAGTGCCAGCATGTGTGAGCAGAGGCGTAGTAGCGAGTATGTTCCCTCTCCATGATAGAAATGCTCTGGAGAACCTCAGAAGGAAATGGGTGAAGACATTTTTTTCTCCACAGCCTATAGGTAAGTTGATTTTATGCGAAAGATTCTGATTGTAAGTAGATAGAAGAGATTTCTTTAGTAATAAGCGTCACATTTGTACGTATTTTTCTGTTATTTTCTTCTTGTCTGTGTGTACATAAATATATAGATCTTCATGACACGTTTAAAACAAAATTTTTGGTCAATTTTTTAAACTAGATACGGCCGGCCTTTCCTAGCTGACTGATCCCTGAGAAGAAATGCCGAAACAAACGCCATGGTCTCTTTTAAAGTCCAAACATTATACTTATTACTAAGATGTGTGAGGGCGGTCAATGTATCTCCTTTCCAATCTCAATCCCGATTTTTGAACTGCTTCATGTTTCTTCTATTTGCGTGTCAATAACTTAACTCTGCTATCACAATGTCGAAATGAACAGATATTAGGGAGAGTTATAGACACGCAAACTGTCATTTTCCAATAGAGAATGAGCTATATGTATACTGCGGGATTGTCGATAGAAGTGAAAACTAAGTAACTTGTGAATTGTATCGTCGAGCTATTAGATTATTATTTTCGAATTATTTTTGGTTTATAAAGAAGTGTTTATGATCAAGGATTAAAGTTTAAATTGGTCATTAACACTTCTTTACAAACCAAAAATAATAATCTAATAGCTCGACGATACAATTTACAAGTTACTTAGTTTTCACTTCTATCGGCAGTCCCCAAAGACTGCCCCGCATGTTTTAATCCGTTAATTCTCAAACTTAGACTGATTTTAAAGATGGCAATTTCGATCCTTGGCTTGGTTATTAGCAAGCTTGGATTGGTTATATAAATCTGAAATCGCCAACCCGTCTTGAGAAGGGAGTTTGAGAAGTTTGAGAGTTTGAGAAGGGGTCTTTGTCCGGCAGTGGGACACTAATAGGCTGGTATTCTAAGCTTCAACCAAGAAATGGATTGAAAGAAAAATCATAGATGTCACATACTAATGGAAAACATTCTTGCATTACAGATGAGATTAGTGAATATTTCGGTGTTAAAATAGCAATGTACTTCGCTTGGCTCGGACATTATACACAATCGTTGACGGTGCCTGCAGCCGTCGGATTTATATTTTGGGTAAGTTTCTTCATTTATATATTTATTACTGCAGCGGCCAGCAAGCCGAGGCACACATACGTAAGTCCATCAGTGCCTAGTTGTGGCCAAGGCTTGTATGATACTTTTCTCAAATAATGCGCGGATATTAAAATACAATTACTTTTCAAAACCAATGACGAACAACACAAATTTTTCCCGCCTTAAAGTGATCATTTGTTTTTTTTTTTTCAATAAACAGCTTTCAATTTGCATGCCAGTTCGAAATTTAAAGAAAACCTTTGATAAGTTACTTCCTTGGTTTCCATGTTTCGGAGTAAAAGATCGTTCCATGTTTAAATTACACGATAGTTATGTTATGAGTTTACTATGTAATTTATTTGGCCGCTAAACCACAACAGATTTGAATTTTCATACAACTTTTGCCGGCCGCTGCTCGCATGTATTTGGCCAGTACAGCAATTTCGATTTATAACGAAGAAGGTTGTCAAAATAATGCACAAATTTCCAAGCATGTTTGAGAAAAGTACTTTTACGGCCTCGTTGATCCAGTTATCGCGCGAAGTCTTAATGCGGAGTCATGGCAGGCCTCCGTCACTCCATGTACTTGCGCGCTATAATTACCTACCGCTCGAGCGAGCGCTCTCGGACCGCTTGCGGTCCAAATTCGGTTCCCTGCGATTGCTGTAGGATCGCGCGGTGCGAAGCAATCACAACTGTACGCTTGAGCATTTAGGCACATTTTAGCATGCAGTGGTTGTTGAGGCGACGGAGTAGGCTATTATCTCAATAGGTATTGGAAATTTTCTACTGAGTGAAGTATCTGTTACGTAGTAACTATTTAGTAATCTGTGGTCATGGGTTCGATACCCAGGTTGAGCAACGCCAGATAATGGCAATACAGTCGCAGCCTGCTATATGGGTCGTAAACTTAAGTGGCGATATGTGGTTGTACTCTATAGACCTCTGCCTACCCCTACTGGGTAAGATAATGTTATAACTATGAAGACTGATTGTATTTCTTTTTAACCACCGATGAAAAAAGAGGGGTGCTATAAGTTTAACGTGTGTGTCTGTTTGCGGCATCGTAGCTCCCAAACGGCGAAACCATTTTTTTGCATGGTGACTTGATCGAGTGCTATTAGCTAAAAAAATAAGAAGAAAAAAAACTGTTCACTTGTTTTTAGATGTTTTTTTGTTGAGTTGGGGTTTTTTTTTTTATTTTAAATTTTATCGTTTCAGATTTGGCTTGGCACAGCAAATGATAATTGGAAAGACATAGCTTATGTATTGTTTTCACTGTTCAACGTTCTCTGGGCGTGTGTATATTTAGAAACGTGGAAAAGGTATGTACAGTACACGACGTTTCGAGCTTTAGAAAGAGACGACGCTATACAATTCAAACATGCTAAAACCCGATGTGCCATATTGACGTCCAATTACTATAAATTAGTATTTATTAGGTACAGTTTGGGACATTCATCACTAAGCAAATAGAGACCCTACGTCAATTTACCGTGTTAAAGCCATTTCATACAACTGTCAAAGAATAACAGCAGACAATTTAAGTTGTATGTCATTTTGATTAGCAATTAATTTTGCCTGTCTTTACCTAGTTGTATTATAATTTTATTTGTTTAATTTCAGATATTCAAATGTGCTGGCATATAAATGGGGAACACTGGATCAAAGAGATGAGTTGCTGGTTGAACCGAGACCGTTATTTCAGGTAGATAATTTAGTTTGCCGCATGTCAATACATCCCAGAATTGTGTGTATATATTTTTTTTCAATATCAATGGCTTGCGATTCCCGGCTAAATCTATGCTAATTTATTTAAAAAAATCGTATGATACCGTTTATATTTTCTTAAAATCTTATTCGTGATTCCTTTTTACTTTCAACGGGTGTAAAAAGCGAACTCTCCGACATTGTGATAATTTGTTTGTACTGGACCATACCTTGTAGCTTTATGAAGATATTAAAGGTCAAAGTTCCAACCTTTTTTAATCTGGTTTTAAATTTTATACACAAACGTACGTATGTAAACAGCGATTTACACGACAACAGACAAAAGTCGTTTCCCAGCAATCATTTTTGCTCAACGTTACTTTGTTGAATGTAGGTACAAAAGGCATAAATAACGGCTATTTGATGGGTCTTTTTAAACCCTATATAATGTGATTCCAGGGAGAAATGAGTACAAGTACAGTGACAGGCCGGCCGGAGCCCGTGTACGCGGCGTGGCGGCGGCGCGTGTGGCGACACTGCGTGTCGTTCCCGCTCATGTGCGTGTGCCTCAGCGTCGCTGCCTCGGCTACCTTCGCACTGCTGCGGGCTCAGGTACACACTTCATATGTCGGAGTACGACGAGTACAGTGACAGGTTCCGGTGTACAATGTTCCCACTGCTTGAACTTTTAGTATGTGCGTGTTATGTTCTTGGGAATGTGTGCAGAGAGAATTAAAACGTTGATGTTCCTTTATACAGGGCTATTGGTAAAACACCATCAACCTCTTAATGGGTCATTGTACTCATCATTATGAACAATTTTTACTATGGGACCAAATATGAAATCGCGAAAAAAATATCAGCTGTTCCCCACATTTATGTTTGCAGAACTCGTCAAAATGTAGTGACCAGCTGATTCTTTTTTCGTGATTTCATTGTTGGTCCCATAGTAAAAGTTATTCATAATGATGAGTACAATGACCCCTTAAGAGGTTGATGGTGTTTTACCAATAACCCTGTGTATACATATTTAATCACTCATGATACCAACTACAATGAAATTACTTATGCATATCAAGAGGCGCGCTTCTGTATTGCGGGGTACGGGACAACTGAGGTACGCCGCGCATGCCAGTCAAATCGAATACCAAATGTGTGCGTCAGCGGTCTACAAACTCATACCTCTCTGTGAGAGGGTGAAACCCGGAACTTACGGGTCCAGTGCGGGTAGTGATCAACCATTTGACCGCCCAAGTAATAAATACATAGATGACATGCAAAATTCGACCCAGCACGTTAGGGTCATGACATGACTAAGCTGAATTTTCAATTGACTGATAACTTAATTAAAGGAATGAATTTGAAATGAAAGTGATTCTATAAAAAAAAATGTCAATCGTCAATTTTATTCCTCGGATAAAATTGACGTAATGATCAGCCCTATAAGAAAGATCGTAGTGATTGGCACAATTTGGCCTATCGTTTATTTGCCACTGTGGCGGTCAGAGACAAATTGCACAAGGAAAATTGTGTGCCTAGCCTACCCAGGGGGCCTACTCTCGTAAGTCCGTCAACGAGGTTACGAGCCCGTCCGAAGGTAGTTCGATATTTAAATGTGAACCCTACTCCCGATCAATTAACTTTTCCGGACGGGAAAAAACATATCGAGAGTAAGGACAACTGTCTAAACGTTTTGCCATAATTTTTTTGTTTGGGCCCCGGACTAATCTTATGTCGGTATGTTACGGAGTAGGAAACGTCCGTAACTTCGGCCGAAGCGACGGACTTCATGCTTAGGGTACTCCCTAAGCATGAAGTCCGTCTTTCGGGGGCCTACTGACCCCCTGGTCTCGATAGACCACAACCACCACTCTATAAAAGAATAATAAGAGAAAATAGTTAATAAAAAAACCGGTGAAGTGTCGATGCTTGGGGGAGCCCTATGTCCACCAATGGACGTATTTCGGCTGAAATGATGATGATAATGATTGGAAAAATTTCTTCAACAGGATTGGTGGGAAACAAATATAATATACTTAACATGGATACCGCGCGCCTTGCTCGCTATTATCATAGCGGTTGAAGAGGAAGTGTACGCCAGAATAGCGAGATGGCTCAACGACAAAGGTAATGTAACTTTTTTTCATTTATTTCTATGAATATATGTGTGAAAGAGGTTGAGTTTTCTTTTGTTTTGTCTGTGGTCTTAGGGCAGTGGTTTTCTGGTTGTTTCTGCCCAAAGTTCTTCAACTTTCTGGCTAAAGTCTGATTTACACGGTGCGATTTAATTATCTGTGGCATACCATAAGTTGAAGCAACCATATAAGTTGCACCGTCTAAGCTATAGGTTCTCAACGAGGGCGATAACGCCTCCTCGTGGGCGTTTGAGACTTTCAGGGGGACAGTAGAAGACCCAGAGAAAATTAGGGGGCGTTGAGATGGAATCTTAGGACTATAAAATATTACACGTTTAAATATAATCGTGGCAATAGTTGTTTCAGATTCACGACAAATAGTAAGGCTCTAGAAAAAAAAAACAAAGTGGGCGGTGGGCAAAATAAAGTTCAGAAGCTATGGTCTAAACAGTGTTTAGACGGTGCAAGTCAAAGTGCTTCAATTTTATTGTAAGCCACAGGTAAGAAACTTGCTTCGTGTGAATGGGGCTGAACTGACTGACTCTGGAAAATTGAAGAGTTAAATTAAAGAGATAAATGGATTATTTTAAATACATACTTTGTGCTTGGTTTGTCTTTTCTTAAACATATTGAAATCCATTGTTCAAATACCACTGTTCTAAGAATGATTTATCTTGTGAAGTTTTCATTTGTGTGCAAGTAATTCTTTAGTTTGGATACATTTTAATAACAATCGAAATGAGGTGTGATTCTAACGTAGATAGCTCGTAAATATGTATATTTTTATTTCCAAATTACAGCCATGGTAAAATAAATATTATTGGGAAAAAAAATACGGTGGCCTTTTCACACATATCCGCAAGTTATACTGGTATAACAATTAACATGTACAGAGCACCAAGAAATTCGTTTGGTCAAACGAATTTCTTGGTGCTCTGTACATGTTAATTATATATGTCCAAAAAAGCAGAAAAAAAAACACTTCTCTTTCTTATTAATCTCTATTCTGTCTATATTTCTTTATTTACCAAACGGATATGTGCGACGAGAACAAAAATATTTGAAAAATCCTGCATGAGACTTAGTTTTGACGTTGAGATTTTTCTTTGTATAGCAATATTTAGAACATCAATTCTTTAAACAATATTAATAAATAGTCTATTAATCGAACTTTAAATAGTCACATTTAGTTATTAGTACCTACTTACTTACAATAACAAGTAGAAAAACACAGTGTGTAGAAGATATACTATAGCGCATATTATTTTTCTCTTTACTGCTTACCAAATGGGACTGGACACAACAAATAAAAAAACAAAAAAAAATGGTAACACTGAAAATCATGACGTTTTATTTGAACAGAGAACTATCGACTCGAGACAAAGTATGAGAATCACCTGATTGTGAAAATAGCATTGGTTTGTATTAAAAAACATGCTGTAAAAAACTAACGCCATACTCAAAAGCTAAGCTTTCATCACGCTTTGCTTCTAGAAAGTAAACGGAGAAGATTATTAACCAAACAGATTGGTAAATGGAATAATAATCTGAAGGCACAGTGACTTAGCTTGCACGCTATTCTTTTTATAACTAATAATAACTTGTAGCATGTACAGTTAACAAAATTAGTTACTAACCAAGCAGATACCTACCTTTTTAACCTATTTAAGAGTTCTAAGTCAAGTTATGGCACAATATCGGCCTTCCACGTATATCTAATGTTCCATATTCATGGGAAACAAAACTTATGACTGTTTTGCAGATGTTTACCATGAATACGAGGCTTTATGTTGAAATCGTCATAACCAAAGATCGGATATTCGGATGCATATTTACCTAAAGTTAATATTAAGCTATTTTAACCTATTTAAGAGTTCTAAGTCAAGTTATGGCACAATATCGGCCTTCCACGTGTATCTAATGTTCTATATTCATGGGAAACAAAAGTTTTGACTGTTTTGCAGATGTTTACCATGAATACGAGGCTTTATGTTGAAAACGTCATAACCAAGGATCGGATATTCGGATGCATATTTACCTAAAGTTAATTTTAAGCTATGAAAGTATGGAAGCTGTGTCTTAAAATATATTTTATGGTAAAAAAAACCCGGGATGTCAGGAGCATCGGGAATGCATAACTAGTCGGGTGTATAGTATGGAAGCGACTTGTAAAAGATTATTTATTAAAAAAAAAACCCTGCGATTGGATCGCATAACTATTCAGATGCATATTTATTTAAAATTAATGTTAAACCCCCGATGCGAATTTGTGTAAGAGGAGGGGTGGTGTGTGTTTGTTAAAACAAAAGAAAAACGCCCGAACGCATGGCAAACACAGCGACGAATACAATTCAATAAACTAAGGTCATAGTCATACTCCCAACATCTTGATAAGTATAAGATTATCAGTTTGGAGAACCGGCGTAAATACTTGGAGGCCAACGTGCTTCATGATATTGTTCACAATCACTTTGATGCCATTGATCTAACGAGTGCGCTGTGTTATTCTGTCCCCCGTACAGTTCATGTGCGTCAGGTTCGTGCACGTACTCTGTTCGCGCTAAATTCTTGTCGTACGAACTCTGGCTTGCGCTGCCCTATTCATAGAATGTTGGAATCCTATAATTCAAATTTCATTGATATTGAAATATTTGCATGCTCGAAAAATAAATTTAAATCTAATATTATAAAATTTTTATCTAAAGTGTAATCTTATTATTAATATTTATTTATTGCATAATTTAATTAAATGAAATTGTTTGTGATCTGATTTGGTTTTGTCGCTATAGCTAGCTTTATAGTAACATATTTATTTATTTCAAAATATTTATAATTTTGGTAATGCTCGTCTAGTGGCAACCACTGGTCTTTAAATGTTTTATCTGTGGATAATGCAGTTGACTGCAACATTACTATTTAAAGTTTTGTTTAACCTGTTGTATTAAATATGCTGTAGTTGTTTATTATCCCTTAATAAATAAAATAAAATAAGGGAACAATTTGTCGGGGTAGCTACTGCGCAACTACTAGGTAGGGTACATGGTAGATACTACTTTGCGCACAAGCAGGTATAATTTGCCATCTCACTCGCACACTCGCAAAATGCTTACCGGTGCTTTCTATTAATGTAACGGAGCTAACATGTGTTTTTTTTTCGCTATGTGGAGAGGAGAAAGAAAATTAACCGACTTTCACTAAGCACAATCATTTTTAACAATTTGGATTAACACGCCTATACCTACATGAATTATTATTCTAAATATATGTAGTCCGTTATAATTATTATCTTGACGTTGCTTGTTATGGCAGTTTAGTATCTACCTACCTTCTTTACAATATTAGGTAGGTAGATATGCATCCGATTCTATAGTCATTAAAAACACTAAATTGGTCGATTCCGGAATCGCGGGATTTTTACGATACAAAAGTGCATTCCATATTAGCCAACATCTCAACTTTAGGTGAATATGTATCCGAATATCCGATCTCTAGCCATACGCAGGCAATTGCAGTGAATATTTCGAGCGTACTGCACAAAGTTATATGTCAAGCCCGTTGCAGAGGTGGTCCACTACCACCCTGCATACCAAACCATTTTGTTGACTGTACATTTGACATTTAAGTATTCAATCTTATTTGAATTCATACTCTCTGTTGTCTCGTCAGCAATTTTAAAGTTAAAACAGAACTTGCCCTAAACCACTGCTGTGGGTTTTGAAATAGTATCTAATTGCACCAAATAACACCCACTTCTATAAAATATGTAACATAATTAACGCAAGACCTCATACACCCCAATTAGATTATAGAGATAGTGATAAAGCTAACTATTATTATTAAGAAAATCGTATTGACCCTAGCATTACTCCAAGAACTTAAAATTGGGTCTCATTGCCTTGAAATAAGATTTTTTTTTCTTTGGCTTAATCGCCGGTCAGTATTGCAAAATACATAAAATTTGAAAAAAAATACATATAAGTATTAATAGTTACTGAAATTACTTTCAGGACTTGCGTTTATTCTGTTACACCTTGTATATGTAGGCTTATAATCACTGGTCAAATGTAAATAACTAAAATGTTGGGCGTTACATCTTTAGTATGGTAACGCTTTTATAGTACTTAAAATGAATTCATACAAAGAGAATAATCTTTTAGAAAATGATATTAATTTTCACAGCTTTAAAAATTTTGTTACTTAGATGTTAGTTTTTTATAGCAGATTTTCTAATAGTTATATTACTTTTACCCGAGGAATGATTATTGTGTTTTGACAGCTTTTGTATAGAAAATAATGTCAAACTATCATATTTTATTCTTCTGATAAAAGTTTTCTGACTATTGCAAAATGAGCTCTAAACACAGGATGAAATTGAAAACTAGCGCCCACTCGAAATAGTAGGCTCAGTAACTGATACATAATCATTATAAATTGTCATTTCCGAAATCTTAATTCTTGATATTTTTATCAAGCAAAGGGATGCACATCATTACACGATTTTTCGTGTAATTATGTGCATCCCTTTCCTTTCTCTCGGTCGAATGACATGCTCTAAATATTCTTTACACCACGTTGAATTATACAGGTTTTTTATTTTTATTTATACAAGGTTATTGATAATATGTCGGCAATCCATTAAGGGGTTGTAAGGGGAGGTCATTTGTAATCAAATTACCCATTATGACCCCTATGCAAATGTCAACAATTTCCGAGTAATTTGATATTTTATATTTTTTGGGCGGTAAAAATTTATAAAAATAAACAATGCATGATTTTTTAAAATTATTAGTATCTGCTTTTACTTCAATATATAATAATCAACTATAAAATGACAATTATCTTTAAAAAAATTAAATCAGAGCACACAATTTTCATCATTTTGAGCAGCATATTTGACTAAAATCGTTGATTTCTGCAAAAAAACATGTATACTTTATCGACAGAACATTACAAAAATATGTACAACTTCTCAGCTATCCAACGAGATACAATAAGATAACGGATATCTTCAAAAAAAATAAAATGTCAAATTACAGGAAAATGGTTGACGTTTGCGTAGGGGTCATAAGCGGTCATTTGGATGCAAATGACCTCCCCTACACCCCCTTAATGGATTGCCGACGTATTACAAATAACCCTTTTATTTTAAATTGGCGCACCTATTCAATTTAATCCTGTATATTTGATTTATGTTGAAACACTGACTAATATAATTTTAATCATAAATAATTCCACTATTTTTAAATTATTTTGTTGTAGATCGTATATAGTTCGCTTTTGATGTATTTGAAGTTAATTTTGGTTGTATTAGTAAATGATGTTGTTTTGTTTTCAGTTTCAATTCCTCAACTCGTTCATGAGTTTGTTCTATATTGCGTTCTACCTGCAGGATATGGATAAATTAAAAGAGGTTGGTATCTATCATAGTATTGAGATAGGGATGCAGGGGTGAATAGGGATGAAACTTTAATAGAGATTTTAACATTGAAATAATATAGTTTGATGCCAACAAGGGCACTTAATCATTATTTATAATACAGGAACCACATTAAGTGAAGGACTCTTAATGGCAATAAACTATATTATTTCAATGCTAAAATCCCTATCGAAAGTTTCGTCCCGATAACAAAATCGTGGATCCGTAAATCTGCTGTCAAATCTCATAATTGTTAGCTGTTTTGTTTGGCTGACCGATGTAAGGCGATCACAGTTGTTGATTCCAGATCAATTTAAATAAGCTTTCAGAACTCGGAGAGTTAATGATTTATGAAACTTTACAATAAGCTTTAATACAACACTTATTAGTAAAAGGTCGGCTTTGTAGAGCGAGCGCCCTCTCTGTCACGCAAACCTGTGTGATTGTCTCTTTTTTTATGTTTATTTTTTTTTTTATTAAGGGGCTTTTGTCCAGTAAGGATATGTCAACCCCATCATACCTTATAACAAAGTAAATTCACTTAGAAATATGAAATATAACACACAAAGAAAAAAAAATATATTATAGTAATACTAAAAAGCTACCGCCCACTGCTGAACGACTAATACTAAACTACATAACTTTTTAGCTGCCTCCGATTTAGGGTTTGCCAAAATGCTTTGAATCAGACCCACATCCAGCCTATTTAATTTTAATTCGTTCAGCAGCAAGTTGCGTTCATCTTTATTCCGGACACACTCCATCAGCAAATGCTGAACATCTTCAATTTTATTACAAGTTAAACAATTAGGAGAATTCGACTTATGCATTAAGAAGGCAAACTTTGCTGATGGATAGTGTCCGGATCTAAGTCTAAGGGCCAATTTGTGATAGTCTCTTCTAAAACTCGAAATGCTATACAGTGTGAGTCTTTATAATGTGCACATATCGAAATGAGGGAATCTATGCTTAATTATATTGTTCCACGCGCGCCTCAAAGAGATGTCAGCATCGAAGAGGGGGCCCACTAGGGCCCAAGCCTGCCGGGAAAGCGGGATCATCCAAAATGGGTACCGCTGACCCGGAACATAAAGGGCCAAGGAAGGAACACGGGTGGGTTTTAGTCAGTAAGAGTCTGACACTCCCTTCCGCTCCACCCAGAGAGGGAGGGGTCATTTGATGATTTCCCATCCTCAAAAACAAAAAAACATTATATCGGCGGGTAAAATTTAAAAAAAAAAACTATTTCTGTTATTTTTTTATTCGTTACTGTGACCCCAGTGGAAACAAAACGGTGAGGCGTAACTAAATGATCTATCGCGATGAAACAAACTCCATAGTGGAACTCCTCATTTCGATATGTGCTCATTATAAAGACTCACACTGCATTAGCTCCCCGATACTGCACACATACTCTATCGCTTACGGAAAACTCATTTTCCTAAACTTAAACAGACCATCAAGCCATTTTTGAATTTTGAACTTAGTGCTATTGAAATATAATATAATATAAATAATTTTGGACTTAGTTCTATATTTAAAAACTGATTAAAACACTAACCTAAGTTGTAAAATTTTTATTAAGAACTTTATATCTGTCGAAATAAAGTTCGAAAAACAAAATCAGCTCGAAGGTTTAGGCTTAAATCAAAGTTCGGTGTCGTTTTGTGATGCGACAGAAACCGTTCCTGTGTTTATAACAACAACTTTGTTCACAGCAACTAGCCGTTTTGCTAATAACGCGACAAGTGATTGGTAATCTGAAAGAGTCGGCTCTTCCTTATTTGATTGAAAACTTGAGGCTGGCCAAGATTTGTGTTGAGGTATTTGGAGCTATCAGTCCGAGCAAGAGTAAGTATATGTGATATGTAACTATTTTTAGGGTTCCGTAAGCACATAGCTAAGCGCATCTTCTTTTCTGAACTCAAAGACCACAAGCGGAAAGAAGGCGGCAAGTTCCTCAGATAAGACTAGAAAAGACATGAAGAGATGCAGTATAGAATATCGATCTCTCTCGTTGGGAGGAGTTGGCAAAGTATAGACCTGTTTTGAGGTGTTTGGTTAGACAAAATGTTTATGATTTTGAAGACCAGCAGGCTGGAGCACTTCAAGAGTAAACCACCCTCCAACATACAATATCATTATCACAATGGCATTGTACCGTGTTCGCACTGTGCACATACCTTCACAATCAAGATAGGAAACATTAGCCACAGAGCACACGCCCATAACCAATAGTTGTCGGAAACAAAAACAGTTACCGGAGCCGAAATCGGCATGGGATGTATTATTATACAAAAAAGCCAAAAAAGGGTGCCAAAGGAAACCTATTATTCAGCCTACGCCGTATGTATATCTGTCACAGGTCTGTCTTTAGAACCGTTATAGCTAACAAGTTTAGTGGTCGTAACAGCGACTGCTGTGCATGGCTAAAGGCCCTGGGTTCGACTCTCAGGTCAGACTAATCCTGGACGGACGGACGGATCTAGGACGGGGTCCGCTAGGGCCGATGCCTGCCAGGGTTGCGGGAAAGTCCGAAAAGGTTACCGTGGCCCCTGGCACAGGCAACTGAAGGAACAGCTCGGCCCAGAGCGGGAGAATTTACTTGATAATATCCCTCCAATGGACTTCAGAATTTGGCAATTTTTCCTTAGAAATTTCTCTGTAGTAGCCCTTTGCCTGGTTATGCCCGCTAGATATCAATAGACTATCGCCCCCTACTACATGGACCTCAAACATAACTGACGTAATGTGGGTGATCTATAATCTATTTACATCTCATTTTATATTCCCTGCATCATTATACAAATTCATTTTCTTTACCTTTACAGTACCAACATCAGCCCAACTAACTGAGCTATTCGAGAAGAAGACAGACTCCTCGGGCGATCCTCCAGAGAACAGTCTTGTGAATGGAGGCACTGATAAGGACTCCGAGCCACTTGTCGGGCAGAAGGTGTTGCATCAAGCGGAGTTGGAGTCGCAGCTGTTCAAGGTAAGAAGTTCCTAGTAATAACCCAGAGAACAGTCTCATGAACGGAGGCACTGATAAGGACTCCGAGCCTCTTGTCTGATAGAAGGTGTTGCATCAGGTGGAGCTGGAGTCGCAGCTGTTCAAGGGAAGAAGTTCCTAGTAGTAATCCGGAGAACAGTTTTGTGAACGGAGGCACTGATAAGGACTCCGAGCCTCTTGTCTGATAGAAGGTGTTGCATCAGGTGGAGCTGGAGTCGCAGCTGTTCAAGGGAAGAAGTTCCTAGTAGTAATCCGGAGAACAGTTTTGTGAACGGAGGCACTGATAAGGACTCCGAGCCTCTCGTCGAACAGAAGGTGTTGCATCAGGTGGAGCTGGAGTCGCAGCTGTTCAAGGGAAGAAGTTCCTAGTAGTAATCCGGAGAACAGTTTTGTGAACGGAGGCACTGATAAGGACTCCGAGCCTCTCGTCGAACAGAAGGTGTTGCATCAGGTGGAGCTGGAGTCGCAGCTGTTCAAGGGAAGAAGTTCCTAGTAGTAATCCGGAGAACAGTTTTGTGAACGGAGGCACTGATAAGGACTCCGAGCCTCTTGTCTGATAGAAGGTGTTGCATCAGGTGGAGCTGGAGTCGCAGCTGTTCAAGGGAAGAAGTTCCTAGTAGTAATCCGGAGAACAGTTTTGTGAACGGAGGCACTGATAAGGACTCCGAGCCTCTTGTCTGATAGAAGGTGTTGCATCAGGTGGAGCTGGAGTCGCAGCTGTTCAAGGGAAGAAGTTCCTAGTAGTAATCCGGAGAACAGTTTTGTGAACGGAGGCACTGATAAGGACTCCGAGCCTCTCGTCGAACAGAAGGTGTTGCATCAGGTGGAGCTGGAGTCGCAGCTGTTCAAGGGAAGAAGTTCCTAGTAGTAATCCGGAGAACAGTTTTGTGAACGGAGGCACTGATAAGGACTCCGAGCCTCTCGTCGAACAGAAGGTGTTGCATCAGGTGGAGCTGGAGTCGCAGCTGTTCAAGGGAAGAAGTTCCTAGTAGTAATCCGGAGAACAGTTTTGTGAACGGAGGCACTGATAAGGACTCCGAGCCTCTTGTCTGATAGAAGGTGTTGCATCAGGTGGAGCTGGAGTCGCAGCTGTTCAAGGGAAGAAGTTCCTAGTAGTAATCCGGAGAACAGTTTTGTGAACGGAGGCACTGATAAGGACTCCGAGCCTCTCGTCGAACAGAAGGTGTTGCATCAGGTGGAGCTGGAGTCGCAGCTGTTCAAGGGAAGAAGTTCCTAGTAGTAATCCGGAGAACAGTTTTGTGAACGGAGGCACTGATAAGGACTCCGAGCCTCTTGTCTGATAGAAGGTGTTGCATCAGGTGGAGCTGGAGTCGCAGCTGTTCAAGGGAAGAAGTTCCTAGTAGTAATCCGGAGAACAGTTTTGTGAACGGAGGCACTGATAAGGACTCCGAGCCTCTTGTCTGATAGAAGGTGTTGCATCAGGTGGAGCTGGAGTCGCAGCTGTTCAAGGGAAGAAGTTCCTAGTAGTAATCCGGAGAACAGTTTTGTGAACGGAGGCACTGATAAGGACTCCGAGCCTCTCGTCGAACAGAAGGTGTTGCATCAGGTGGAGCTGGAGTCGCAGCTGTTCAAGGGAAGAAGTTCCTAGTAGTAATCCGGAGAACAGTTTTGTGAACGGAGGCACTGATAAGGACTCCGAGCCTCTTGTCTGATAGAAGGTGTTGCATCAGGTGGAGCTGGAGTCGCAGCTGTTCAAGGGAAGAAGTTCCTAGTAGTAATCCGGAGAACAGTTTTGTGAACGGAGGCACTGATAAGGACTCCGAGCCTCTCGTCGGACAGAAGGTGTTGCATCAGGTGGAGCTGGAGTCGCAGCTGTTCAAGGGAAGAAGTTCCTAGTAGTAATCCGGAGAACAGTTTTGTGAACGGAGGCACTGATAAGGACTCCGAGCCTCTCGTCGGACAGAAGGTGTTGCATCAGGTGGAGCTGGAGTCGCAGCTGTTCAAGGGAAGAAGTTCCTAGTAGTAATCCGGAGAACAGTTTTGTGAACGGAGGCACTGATAAGGACTCCGAGCCTCTCGTCGGACAGAAGGTGTTGCATCAGGTGGAGCTGGAGTCGCAGCTGTTCAAGGGAAGAAGTTCCTAGTAGTAATCCGGAGAACAGTTTTGTGAACGGAGGCACTGATAAGGACTCCGAGCCTCTCGTCGGACAGAAGGTGTTGCATCAGGTGGAGCTGGAGTCGCAGCTGTTCAAGGGAAGAAGTTCCTAGTAGTAATCCGGAGAACAGTTTTGTGAACGGAGGCACTGATAAGGACTCCGAGCCTCTCGTCGGACAGAAGGGGTTGTATCAGGCGAAGCTGCATAATAAATGCAGCAAAGCAAATATAAATTGCAGAAGCAAATAAATATGCAGCTTTTAATTAAAAAGTTATTTATGAAAAGATTTTAACATAATCTTTCAATTGTTCACAGTATGACGGCACATTCGCCGAATACCTCGAGATGCTAACACAACTGGGTCACGTGGTACTGTTCTCATCTGCCTTCCCGCTGGCCGCTGTGTGTGCGCTTCTGAACAACGCGGCGGAAATACGAGCCGACGCGTTCAAACTGTGCCATGTCGCGCAACGGCCGTTTGGGGAACGTGTCAAGAGTATTGGGAGCTGGCAGGTGCGTGTAAAACATTTTTTTTGCCCATTTATATAGCTGACGCTCGATGTCGACCAGGGGGCGACTCTTGCGCTTTCTACTCGATTCTGAATTCGAGAAAGTAGGATTATGAACTTTTCTCATGTGTAAATCACGACATAATGTTTAATGAAAGCCACACTGCGTCACGTGGCACAATTTACATCTGCCTTCCCGCTGGCTGCTAGCAACGCGGCGGAAAAACGAGCCGACGCGTTTAAACAGTATCATGTCGCTTAAAGTCCCTTTGGGAACTTGTGAAGAGTATTGGGAGTTGGCAGGTATGTGAAGTAGATTTATGGACGAATAGTTTTTACTCGCGGCTTCACTCTGTATTTTACTTCTCACCCCACAGGAATCGGCATTAAAATTAGTAAATGTTACTCTCCGGCCCATAAAGTATCTCTATGCAAAAAAAACACGTCGATCAATCGCTCAGATGGTGCGTAAAAGAAGGACAAACTAACAATCACACTTTCGCATTTATAATATTAATAAAATTTCGGCTTAGATTGCAAATGAGGTGCTGTTACGCAAACTTTGGGACACCTAACAATATCCTGCGTGCCCTGATACCTACAGGAACGAATCGACACTACTGATAATGTTTAACTTCTGGGCTGGCACTATTTAGAAAACCATCGACACGCGAAGAAGAAGAATTGTGTTTTTTTCCTGTGTATCTCTTTCTTTTTTATCTACCATCGAGTGTTCGTTACGTTTACGACCATCGGTGATGGTGACCCAGTTCACTTTAGGGTCTAATATTTGGCGACAAAATTAAAAAACTTTGAAACTTTTAATTTATCCCAAAATTATGATATTGTCATTTTCAGCACGCAATGGAAACCATGGTAGCGGTCGCGGTTCTAGTAAACTGCGCGCTGATTGGTCTATCAGGCCCGGTACATAGAATGTTACCCGACGCCACTCCCGCGCAGACTATACTCGTCATTGTGGCTTTAGAGGTAAGGTGCCATTTTTTGTGAGTTACATGTCACTGTTGAAACTTTGGGTAAACTTAAACGAATCCTGCGCAGGTGTTCAAACTAGCGTGAATAGTGAAGTGACTTCCAAATCATTAAAACAACCGCCCGCAGTTGCTTTCCGCGTCAGGCTTTATAAAAACAAATTGTATTTTCGTTGATCCAGTGGTCGTAAGTGCGACTGCTGATCATGGGGTCCATGATTTAATTCCCAGGATAGACAAAGTGTTATAGTATTTTTTTTTTTTTTTTTTTGTTAAAAAACGTTGCCCCACACTAGGAATTTCTCCTGTATCGCGGGTGCGTTTACAAACATTTTAAACTCACATACACAAACAGCCAGACCCGGAACAACTACATGCAGGTCATACAAATATTTGTTCCGTGCGGGGATCGAACTTGCGACACGTAACGCAGCAGTCAATCACTTAACCACTGCGCCAACCGTGCCGTCAGCACTTTAGCATTTTAGCAGCCCGAAGTCTGTATTCGTGCCCGTTTGATGGCGATAGGCTCGCCCTCTATTACATGGGACTCAAATATAATTGGCGAAATGTACGTTTGTTATTTCGCCAGTTACGTTTTTGCAGAGGTGTATGTATAGTATACACCTCTGCCTTCTGAACACAGGCGTGATTGTGGAGGTCAGGGGGCTTAATATGACGTGTTTAAACCATCATGATTCCGTTGCGAAAAAGCGATAGTGCTATCGATCATGTATAGCTCCGTCTCTCTTTCACGCTGGAACAATGATGGAATTAACACATCATAGTATGGCCGCAGATAGGCAGTCGCTCCATGTAAAATACTGGTACTCAGCTGCATCCAGTTATTTTAGAAGCTGACACAAAACAGTTGGGAAAAGGCTAGGCAAATGATAATGATGATTATGATGATGATGATGATTATGATGATGATGATTATGATGTATGTAAATTTATGTTTCAGCACGTAATTCTGGTGATAGTACTGGCTCTTCGCATAGCCATTCCTGAGATACCAGCGTGGTTGGCTACCGAGATGGCGAAGGTCGAGTTCCAAAGGCGAGAGGCTATCAAGAACGCACATGCTCCGCTTATGGTAAGAACATATAGTTAAGTATCTCGGCGTTAATATATTGTGTTAAAGCAACCAATGTTCCGTTGTGAATAAGGGATGGCACATTCATCCTCTATCTATCAATAGCATAGGTTCTCAAATATTCTTCTTTAAACTCAGAAATAGGATAGGGGTCATATCCTATCTTACGACTATACAGGGTTATTGGTAAAACACCATCAACCTCTTAAGGGGTCATTGTACTCATCATTATGAACAACTTTTACTATGGGACCAAATATTAAATCGCGAAGAAATAATCAGCTGTTCCCTACATTTATGTTTTCAGAACTCGTCAAAATGTAAGGGACCAGCAGATTTTTTTTTCGCGATTCTATAAGTGGTGGGCAAAATGAGGTTGAGAACCTTCGATCAACAATAGTACTAGATTTCCGATGAGCGCATCCAAAACGGCTGGAAAAATAAGACCACAGTTAATGTTGTGCTTTTATTTTGCAACATAGTCATTTCAACCTTATTGCTTAGAAAATATGTTCTATTTTTCCATAAATATTATTGTGTTGTAAATATTATTTTAAAAATATGGTTAATTTCAATTGAAGGAGTAAATATATTGCAAATGATAATAAACTTAACGTTTGAGTGTTAAGGGTTACAGTGTTAATAGGCTCGGGAGGACAGTGTAGGCCTGTCAACAAGTACCAGATACTTAATAAAATAGAAAATGGTCTACAAATGTACAGTCTTCAAGGCCTACAACCTTCGATCAACAATAGCACTAGATTAAGGATTAGGAACAAAAACACATTCAAGTGGCCACGATTGCATATAACTCGATTATAAACCTTAATCCACAAACATAAGGTTTATTATTGTTTGCAATATATTTACTACTTCGATTGAAAAGTTAACGTAGTTTTGAATTAGAACAAAAATATTTATGGAAAAATAAAACATAACTTCTAAACAATAAGGTTGAAAAACTATGTTGCAAAATAAGACCACAACATTATTTGTAGTCTTATTTTTCCGGCCGTTTTTGATGCGCTCATCAGAAATCTAGTACTATTGTTGATCGAAGCCTACAACGTTCTCACATTCACAAAATATAAAAGAATCTAAATAAAGTAATAAAAATAAAATCCAATGTTAACCAAATGACGTGATTGCCATTACAAGCATCAACAAAGAATTTTAATGTTTTAGTTGCCCTCATAAATTCCGAGACACATTACGTCTGTGAAGATTCCCCAACTAAAAAAAACCCTTATCTAATCTCAGCACTAACAAACATTATATTTCCTTCAAGTCCGAATGTACTTCACAAGACGACATCCGACCGTCGGCCCGCAACACGCCTCGTACGGTCACACCTACTACACCAAAACAGCCGGGCAACGACAAATTTATCGAAAAGAAGAAGTTGTGTATCGGCAAGATATCTGAAATACCGCCTTTCAGGTAAGTGGCGTCTAGAGCGTTTATTATTTGATGTTACGTCGACCGCACGTCAATAACACTTGAACTACGAAAATCATCTTTATAGCTACGAAATTAAGGTGCTGTTAATATAATTTTTTTGACGTGCGTTTGACTGTAGTGTAGGCAGCTTCTGTGGTTATTAGTGACTGAAGTAGTAATATTTTTTTTAAATAATTACTGTACAGGGAGTGGGAAAGTTTCGAATTCTTCTAAGGGCGTGCTCACAAGAAGAGTGGAAATGTAAATATAGTTAAATTGAGATGGAATAACGTTCTTATACTGACTACCTGCAGTATTGTCTCTCCTCCCTTTAATCCATCCAAAGGTTGTCTGTAAAAGATCGCTTTTAGCGATAAGACCGCCCCTATGTAAAATTTATACATTTATATCTGTAAATTTTTGGTGTAGTACATAATAAATAGTATTCTATTTTTATAATTTATTCTCGCCTACGAGTCTCTCTCTCTTTCCTCAAGGTTGTGTAACGAGGCTTAAGTAATGAATTAAACTAGATTCATGTGTTTATAGGACTTGAGCAGTGGTGGCCCAGTGGTAACGGCCGCGACTTACGAGTAAATACTTTGTGTAAATTATTTCATCACCACTGCTCTCAAAACGGTGAAGGAAAACATCGTGAGGAAACCGGCGTGTCCTAGAACCAAAAATTCGAGGACATGTGACGTCTACCAACCCGCACTGGGCCCGCGTAGTGGTTTACGGCCCAGTCCCTCTCACAGAGAGGAGGCCTGTGTCCCAGCAGTGGGAATATTATAGGCTGATGATGATAGGACTTAAATCTGTTAATAGGACTTAAAATTAAATGTAGCCAAAGCCAGGAAGCAAAAAAAAGAGGTGTGCTTATGACCACAAGATAGAATTGTAAATTTATGACTGGGGCCGAGTATACGTGATTCCGCGGCACCGACCCGAGCATGACGGTTCAGGGGCCAACTCTCTTAAGTCTGCCAACGAAGATACAAGCCCTTCTGAAAGTAGTTCGTTACCTCGAAATGAACTCTACTCCCGGTTAATTAACTTTTTGGTACGTGATTCGTAAATGCCCGTTACTTCGGCCGATGCTAAGAGAGTAGACCCCCCAGTTTTGTTCACTGTTCAGAAAGAGCGCAAAGTAAAAGTGTAAAGAAGTTTTCGCTTCAAAAACATTATTGGTGTTGTGAATTTCCGATATTGCACAAAATTTTGTCTCAAGAGCTGAAACAGTTTTTAATGTACAGTCAGCGTCACGATGCGGGTATTCAAAGTTAATTTTTTTATACAACTGGGGTACCCAATTGATGCAGCCCGCTGTACATTGGTCATATCGTGAATCAACCATCAGCAGTTAATATCGCTTGCTCGCTACAGTCGCTACCCGCCAAATTTTAATTTACTTTTATTTTCTTGTTTTCAGTTAATTTGGCACAAGTATTAAATGGATGGGTGTGTAGCGAAATATTATTTATATAAGTTTTATTCCTTATCAGTATTTTCAGCTTGTTATTAATATTTTAAGTTTTTTTTTTTCAATAAATCTCTTTTTCAACCGTAGTAACAGTTTTTTTTTATTCCTTAATATGAAGGTCGACAGGTCATTTTAATGAATAGTTCTGTGATTTGGATAGTTGGCTACACTGAGTGTACGACACGGTAAACGGTACGATAGGCAGAATATGAGTTGTCAAACACCACAAATAACAACTTATTTTTGTATAAGATTTACCGATTGACTAATCGACGTAACCCTCTGTTTTTGAACGGCTAATGTTAATCTGCTCTCAAATAGCTCGTTCGTTTGAAAGTGATTGTCAGAAATATCGTCGCCCAATCGAATTACTTGACACCATATAAAATTGAACAGTACGGTTTTATTATAAAACTTACCTCTCTGCCTATTCTGCAAAGAAACTTCCAGAAAAATCTATAATGTTATAGAGATACGAGGAACAGGGTGTAAAGTTCACTCATACCTCCATAGAAAAGGGAGGATCCTCCGACCAGACGGGTGACGTGTCCGGTAGGCAACTGATCGACAATTGATGTCGGGAAGTTGTATAATATTATTATGCTAGTCGCGCGGTAAACTCTGCTTGCGCGATGCAGGATTTGCGTGACGTCAGTATGACGCGCAGCTCGCATGTGGCGATGTAGATACCGCTACAATGTAATGCGCAATGTTGTAAATACAGTCGAGGATTATGAAAAGTTCATTTATCTTCGAAAACTATGACCTGTCGATCAAAGAGTTTCTGTCGACTATCTCTCCGCATTTTAAAAGGTAATATGAACCATCTGTGTGCGTATATTCTGCATCTTTGCTAAAACCATCACCCATCTTGTGCCATCCTGTGTGCTAATGTACCTACTTATGTAAAGCCAGGGATATTAATTGATGAGCAAATTGACTACCTACCTACTTAAATTGTCCGTATATTTAAAATCACAACTGTATTTCTTTGACAGTTTTATAAAATGGCTATAACACGACAAACTTACGTAGGGTGTCAATTTTCTTAACAATTAATTTACCCGACTGTACAATACCCCGACTTAAATATGACACTTCGAGTTTAGAAAGACTGTCACACAGGTATGAGTGACAGAGACAGCGCTCTACAAAGAACTTTTTCTAAAACTCGATGTGACTTATTTACGGTCAGGTAGTGTAAATTGTAATTTATGTTTAGTAATAATCAGTGATCGGAATAGGTAGAGCTAAAATACCTAAAGTTCGAAAAAGAACAGAGATAAAGTGGAGACGCCTTTTTTTTTGTGGATGGGAAATCATCAAATGACCCCTCCCGCTCTGGGTGGAGCGGAAGGGAGTGTCAGACTCTTACTGACTAAAACCCACCCGTGTTCCTTCCTTGGCCCTTTATGTTCCGGGTCAGCGGTACCCCTTTCGGATGATCCCGCTTTCCCGGCAGGCTTGGGCCCTAATGGGCCCCCTCTTCGATGCTGACATCTCTTTGAGGCGCGCGTGGAACCCGTACGCGCCGTCCAGCACGGGCCTGGTCCTGATCGGACGGTGAGCTACACATTACTCACCGCCCGCAGGCCCGCGCCTACGGTGGCCGGGAGGACGCCTTAAGACAACATATTAACCGGGTCTAATAACTAATGTCCGGGTTTCAGAACAATATTTAAGTACAACTAAAAGACAGACTTAAGACAGCAAGTTTTGGCTATTCTGGGAAACGAAAACATGAGGCGGACCCAGTTCTTTACCTGCATTAATAACAATATAAAACGTATCTACTGGTTTTTTGAGAACATTCTCCTTGTTTTTGAAATCGGTTAAAAAGGAAAATGAATTCAATTAGTTTACTGTTAAACATTAATATGTATCAAATGTACTTAAGTGATGTCCCGAAACCCGGAACAAATATTCCGAAAAAAAAATTGTCTCAAGGAAGTCTCCACTTTTTTTGACTCTGTTCTTTAAATGTTAGGTATATTAGCTCTACCTATTCCGATCACTGGTAATAATAAATGCGCATCTGCGTTGTTTTAATCTTACCCTTAACACTACTAACTTTGAGCAATAAGCACATTTCACGTTTCCCTTAACACGGAGTAGGGAGTAAATGGAGTGCAAGAGGTTTGCCAAACTAAAATCATGTATTTGCTAACAGTGTAGGTATACAGATAAGACGTAATTTTTGTAAATAGTCCCTATACATTTAAATTATGGCTTGCAACAATAACTATGATTGGCTTCTGTTTGCGGATGATTGAAGCGTTTCAAAATCTTATTTAGAGCCTTAGCAGACGTGCTGGGTCTGGGTGGTTAGCATCGGCAATCGGCATTTTGCAACTTCATCATTACTTTTCACGAGTGACTGCGTTCGGTTGCTATAGTAAATTCACGCATTTCAGCGATTGCTTTGATACTGCATCCTCTTTAGATGACACAGAATTGCGTGTTTTTTATCTGCCGCTTCTCTGTCAGTCGCTGTATCGAGCTTCCGAAAAGCCACTAAATCGTTCATTACTGATCTTAAAAAATGCGAGGTTTAGGGCTCAGCCGCTGTATAGAGTTTCCGAAAAGCGCTAAAATTGCTGATCGCTTATGCTACTGAAAAATATGCACGTTAAGCACTCCATTTGTTATCTTCTCTGTGTAACCCAAAGTACCGCTTACTTTTCTCTCTAAAACATCTTAGTGACTCTGATATTGTATGACGTAACATTGCAGGCCTAAGGCGGCTTCAATAATGACTTCTGAACCGCCAGTGACGGTGACCGGCTCACTGCAGACATTACAAGATGTCAGCCCTACGAAGCCTATACGACGTAAGGTAGAGACTTTTATACTTTATCTTCAAAGTTTAGGTTTTTGTGTATGGTTTTAGCCATGAGGTCAGCTAAATGTCTATCCACATGTGACAGGGCCTTGCCACGCACAGAACAGGCACTGAAGTTCCGTGGCTACCTCGGACAACGACGTTTGTGAACGTGGTCATATAAAATGTACACACAGATATATTTTTGTGGCCCTTGACCAAGCACGGTCCGTCCACGTCCCGGGCACAGCCCTGATATGTGGGTATAACTTTAGACTAATGAAAATCTAGACGAAATATGAATTTAGTCTCGTAGTATTGTTGCAGCAACGTATCTTGTGTTGCTGGCAACATTACATGAAGTAACGTGCAAATCTTGTGCAACAAATTAATGTTGTTTCAACAGTGTTGCGCTAATTTTGGTGCTTCCGTGAAAGTATTTATAACTATTTTCTGACGCATGAATAGGTTTTGCATAGATGATAATGTTCGTGTTGTGTTGTTCAATGTAAGGGCGCCCGCAGAAAGGTGCCTGATCAGTTAAGTCTGCGGTTGCAACGGTTAAACATGTCACATGAAAAAGTACACTGGGCGCTAATGTCGGCAAAAGCCGTAAAATTACGGTGTACGAAAGTAAGAGAATTATATAACATCATACATTTTGAAAATAGGCTAGTTGACAGTAACAAAAATACCTATCTTATGAATTTTGTATTGTACGCGCGACGACATATCAAGCTATACATTTCCAGTATAAACTGACTTCTCATTGTACGAAAAGCCTATACAATGATAAATGATTTTATTTCTGTAAGTAGTTTTGAACAAACACTTTTACACGTCAATCGTATTTTAAAAACTAGATGAGGTCGGCGTTTCCTATCTGACTACTCTGAGAAGAAAGGCCGAAACAAACTCAGAGGTCACAGTCTCTTTTATAGTCCAGATAAAATCTTGGTCAGATCATGTGAAAGCTATACAGATCTACATAGATCGGTGTCAGAAATGGTCTTTTGATAAAAGAACCACACAGATTGAGTGGACCTGTCCAGTCAGTGCACGCAATTGTCAGTAATCGTTGTGATCAATGACGAGGTCAGCTAAAACTGGAAATGTATAGCTTGATAATTATGTCGTCGTGTGTTACATAGAATGGATTCTAAGCTAAACATATAATAATAACAACTTTGTATATGATTTTAGAATAATTAATATTTTTGAGAAATAATCACGTAAAAATAAAGCCATTAATCACGTGACATTGAACGCGAATCAGAGCGCGACACGAACTTACAGACGACTGTTTCAAATTGTAAAGAGAAACAAACTTTATGCCTCAGACATAAAGTTTATTTTGCATTACCAATAGACGTACGTAAGTAATGGTCTTGAAAGGAACATCACTGATTGGTAGTGTGTCCCTCTCGCACAATGTGGCAGTGTTCATTATTAATCTATTAAATTAATAGTATTCAGTCATATTTTGTATAGGAACATTAAAATTGAAGAAATATAAATTGTCTGTCTACGACTGTCAAATTAAACATTATCAGAAATAATTATTTGTCTAACTAAAATATGATTAATAATAAGAAATGTTAACAACCAAATATTATGATATTCCGAAAGAGGTAATAAAAAGTGTACGGGAAACACTGAATAAACTCACAGATTTAACCGAATGAAAGAACTGAAGTCATTGAGTCGCCATGACAAAATGCCCCGTTTTTACAATAAAAATTAAATTACTTTATAAAAAATGTTCCTATTTCGCTGAAATATTCATATTTTGAGGGAAATACACCACAAGGAACATTATTAATCGGTTTCTCAAAAACGGTCAACTAGCCTATTGGCGTACAGTCTGGCTACGCCGATACGTTTTATGTCATGCTGTTCAAAGATATAAAAACATTGTTCACAGGAAGGTGTACCCGGTGCTCCGCTATCATTGCTCGGTGTGCGAGGGCTTAGAGATGAGCCGCTACATAGGTCAGCGCACTGCATCCCGCACCCCACACAACATAGACCGCTCGTCAACCCGACGTTGCAGGTAAACATGGAGTTGTTTGCTGGAAGCTTCGCTGGTGTGTCACTTGTCAAAGTGATCTTTAATGAAAAGCGACCAATCGGCGACAAGACGACACACCAAGCGCCATCTTGCAGCAAAGTTTTTAACAAAGCACTCCAATGGCAACTGAATTAAAGTAACAAACACTTAGCGTCATATAAACTGAACTAATTTGACAGCTTTCTTCCCCATTACAAGCCACTTCCAGAATAACATTTAAGAAAAAACCTTCAGTAGTAAGTCCGCCTGATCATCATCTTCTGTCCTTGTCCAACATGAACTTTTTCTTCAGGAGTTGTCAGGTAGCGTGAGCGCGGGCGGCTCGGAGCCGGACCTGAACGCGGTGCCGTCGGCCGCGCCCTCCATCGACGCCAGCGCCACCTCCAGCGAAGATGATAAACCGAAGGATAAAGGCGGTAAGTAGATAGATCTACTTAACTAGACAACGCACTGCCTAAACCGCTCGGTCTATAAGCTTGAAAGTACATCGTCGTAAATGGCCCTAGGACCCACAAATATCTGACGTACAGTCGCCAGCACATCAGGTTATACGAAACTGTAAAAAAAATTCAAATGATTTTAAACCTTAAAATGTTGAAGGCTCAAGTTCAAAATCGAATGAGGAAATTTGACAGTTAGTGGTAACTTGACCTGCTGCTGTGTGCATAATAATTTATTATAAATATATTTTATTATACTTATTGCGAATATCTGTAACGTATAGGTAACGGACATTCAGCGTTGCTTCATGAACAATTAAAAGACCTGTAATGATTTACGAAATCACGTCAAAAATACTGCCATCTTTGACAATTGGTTTGGCATGACAAATTAGTCACGCCCAATCTTTCATTTCACACATCGAGAGTGAGATTACTTGTGTGGACCACTTGCTCACGGATGTCATACTCATCCGTACCTACGTACTTTTCTTTTCAAACTTTCGTTCTAGGGTATAACGCTTCTGTAGTGACGTGTGCGACGTAATTTATTGGTACCATATATACATATACCTTAGGTGCGAAAATAATTCAACAACAAAACCGATTTTCTTATCCTAATCCATGCATCCTAAATAATTAATTATCTTTTTCTATACAATTGCTACACATAAGGCCGTTTGTGCACTGCCTTCTATTCGATTCATATTCGTGTTTTTTACGAACAGCATAAAAACGGATCAGAAATTCATGAATGGGCGCTGTGCACTCACTCGTAGTTGGTTGGTATTCGTGATTCGTTTTGGGAAATTTTTCATAATCCGATTATACGAATCGAAAACGAGAGTACACGTGCACCGATCCGAGATTCGAGTATTCACAAAAAACATTTCGTGGGCAGAGATTGAGTTCATAATGTGTGCAGCATTTAGCGCTCACTCATATTAGATTCGTATTCGTGAAAAACACGAACACGAATACGAGTCAGTGCCCAAAATGCCCTAAACTAAGCATGACGGCTACTTCAATCCGTAAAAACTGACTCGGATGTGAGAAATTCACGAATATAAAAACGAAAACGAAGCAGTGCACGAATCGTATTTTAACGAATCACGAAAACGAACTGATTATGAGGTAGTGCACAAACGCCTTAGGTGAGCTGCATTGTAATATTTCAAATAGAATAATAACACGCTGGGTACTGAAGTCTATCGATTTTGTTTAAAATATATCGATACGGATCTAATGTATGGGCATCCCTAATCCTTGTCATGTCATGTCAACCAACTCAACTGTCAAGTTATTGCACTCACATCACACCCGCTCGCATTTATTCGTGATTGCGTTGTATGATGAATTTGCTTTATGTAACACCAAACAAGATGGATAAGTACATTAGTAGTTAAATGTTTTACTGAATCTCTTAGCTTAACTAGCCACACACAGGCAATAGAAATAACATTAGTGATAGGCATTTACCAGCATGTATTTCTAAGTATCGAAAGGTTTTATCTTACTAAATATAACCTCAAAATCGTGGTTTTCTGTCATTAAACTTTGTATTCATGGGTATATACTTGTAATTTATAACACGCAAAGTAATTTTCCTTCGCTCTTGGTTTCGGGGCGAAAGATGTATGGATGCAGAACAATCTCCTTTGCACACAGTTCCTCATATAGCGGAAGTTAACACTAAGGAATTGTTTTTGAAAATTCACCCCTACAGGGGTTAAAAGTTTGTATTGAAAGTTCATCATTGTTGCTGATGGAACATCCCCATCACACGGCTTGTAGATTGATAAATAATTTTTGTCAAAAATTACATAATTTTAAATTTTTTCGTCAGGAGTTGTTAGGCAGACATTGTGCTATTAAATAGCAGAAAATTATGATATACACGTACGAAATTGTCGGATTGTCACACCTGTCGCCTGTCGGGTTTTATTAAGTAAGCCCTTTGATATCATTCCGTAGGTCGTTCCCGAGCCAAGGCAGCTCTAGTGAAGCGCGTGCGCTCGGTGGCAGTGTTCTCGCTGGGCCTGCGCCGCGCGCGCGAGGCGGCCGCGCAGAGCGACAAGCACGCGCACACGCCGCGCACGCCCGACAAGCTAGTGAGTAGTAGGCAGTTATAGTTCGGTGGCAGTGTTCTCGCTGGGCCTGCGAGGCGGCCGCGCAGAGCGACAAGCACGCGCACACGCCGCGCACGCCCGACAAGCTAGTGAGTAGTAGGCAGTTATAGTTCGGTGGCAGTGTTCTCGCTGGGCCTGCGAGGCGGCCGCGCAGAGCGACAAGCACGCGCACACGCCGCGCACGCCCGACAAGCTAGTGAGTAGTAGGCAGTTATAGTTCGGTGGCAGTGTTCTCGCTGGGCCTGCGAGGCGGCCGCGCAGAGCGACAAGCACGCGCACACGCCGCGCACGCCCGACAAGCTAGTGAGTAGTAGGCAGTTATAGTTCGGTGGCAGTGTTCTCGCTGGGCCTGCGAGGCGGCCGCGCAGAGCGACAAGCACGCGCACACGCCGCGCACGCCCGACAAGCTAGTGAGTAGTAGGCAGTTATAGTTCGGTGGCAGTGTTCTCGCTGGGCCTGCGCCGCGCGCGCGAGGCGGCCGCGCAGAGCGACAAGCACGCGCACACGCCGCGCACGCCCGACAAGCTAGTGAGTAGTAGGCAGTTATAGTTCGGTGGCAGTGTTCTCGCTGGGCCTGCGCCGCGCGCGCGAGGCGGCCGCGCAGAGCGACAAGCACGCGCACACGCCGCGCACGCCCGACAAGCTAGTGAGTAGTAGGCAGTTATAGTTCGGTGGCAGTGTTCTCGCTGGGCCTGCGAGGCGGCCGCGCAGAGCGACAAGCACGCGCACACGCCGCGCACGCCCGACAAGCTAGTGAGTAGTAGGCAGTTATAGTTCGGTGGCAGTGTTCTCGCTGGGCCTGCGAGGCGGCCGCGCAGAGCGACAAGCACGCGCACACGCCGCGCACGCCCGACAAGCTAGTGAGTAGTAGGCAGTTATAGTTCGGTGGCAGTGTTCTCGCTGGGCCTGCGCCGCGCGCGCGAGGCGGCCGCGCAGAGCGACAAGCACGCGCACACGCCGCGCACGCCCGACAAGCTAGTGAGTAGTAGGCAGTTATAGTTCGGTGGCAGTGTTCTCGCTGGGCCTGCGAGGCGGCCGCGCAGAGCGACAAGCACGCGCACACGCCGCGCACGCCCGACAAGCTAGTGAGTAGTAGGCAGTTATAGTTCGGTGGCAGTGTTCTCGCTGGGCCTGCGCCGCGCGCGCGAGGCGGCCGCGCAGAGCGACAAGCACGCGCACACGCCGCGCACGCCCGACAAGCTAGTGAGTAGTAGGCAGTTATAGTTCGGTGGCAGTGTTCTCGCTGGGCCTGCGCCGCGCGCGCGAGGCGGCCGCGCAGAGCGACAAGCACGCGCACACGCCGCGCACGCCCGACAAGCTAGTGAGTAGTAGGCAGTTATAGTTCGGTGGCAGTGTTCTCGCTGGGCCTGCGCCGCGCGCGCGAGGCGGCCGCGCAGAGCGACAAGCACGCGCACACGCCGCGCACGCCCGACAAGCTAGTGAGTAGTAGGCAGTTATAGTTCGGTGGCAGTGTTCTCGCTGGGCCTGCGCCGCGCGCGCGAGGCGGCCGCGCAGAGCGACAAGCACGCGCACACGCCGCGCACGCCCGACAAGCTAGTGAGTAGTAGGCAGTTATAGTTCGGTGGCAGTGTTCTCGCTGGGCCTGCGCCGCGCGCGCGAGGCGGCCGCGCAGAGCGACAAGCACGCGCACACGCCGCGCACGCCCGACAAGCTAGTGAGTAGTAGGCAGTTATAGTTCGGTGGCAGTGTTCTCGCTGGGCCTGCGAGGCGGCCGCGCAGAGCGACAAGCACGCGCACACGCCGCGCACGCCCGACAAGCTAGTGAGTAGTAGGCAGTTATAGTTCGGTGGCAGTGTTCTCGCTGGGCCTGCGAGGCGGCCGCGCAGAGCGACAAGCACGCGCACACGCCGCGCACGCCCGACAAGCTAGTGAGTAGTAGGCAGTTATAGTTCGGTGGCAGTGTTCTCGCTGGGCCTGCGCCGCGCGCGCGAGGCGGCCGCGCAGAGCGACAAGCACGCGCACACGCCGCGCACGCCCGACAAGCTAGTGAGTAGTAGGCAGTTATAGTTCGGTGGCAGTGTTCTCGCTGGGCCTGCGCCGCGCGCGCGAGGCGGCCGCGCAGAGCGACAAGCACGCGCACACGCCGCGCACGCCCGACAAGCTAGTGAGTAGTAGGCAGTTATAGTTCGGTGGCAGTGTTCTCGCTGGGCCTGCGCCGCGCGCGCGAGGCGGCCGCGCAGAGCGACAAGCACGCGCACACGCCGCGCACGCCCGACAAGCTAGTGAGTAGTAGGCAGTTATAGTTCGGTGGCAGTGTTCTCGCTGGGCCTGCGAGGCGGCCGCGCAGAGCGACAAGCACGCGCACACGCCGCGCACGCCCGACAAGCTAGTGAGTAGTAGGCAGTTATAGTTCGGTGGCAGTGTTCTCGCTGGGCCTGCGCCGCGCGCGCGAGGCGGCCGCGCAGAGCGACAAGCACGCGCACACGCCGCGCACGCCCGACAAGCTAGTGAGTAGTAGGCAGTTATAGTTCGGTGGCAGTGTTCTCGCTGGGCCTGCGAGGCGGCCGCGCAGAGCGACAAGCACGCGCACACGCCGCGCACGCCCGACAAGCTAGTGAGTAGTAGGCAGTTATAGTTCGGTGGCAGTGTTCTCGCTGGGCCTGCGCCGCGCGCGCGAGGCGGCCGCGCAGAGCGACAAGCACGCGCACACGCCGCGCACGCCCGACAAGCTAGTGAGTAGTAGGCAGTTATAGTTCGGTGGCAGTGTTCTCGCTGGGCCTGCGCCGCGCGCGCGAGGCGGCCGCGCAGAGCGACAAGCACGCGCACACGCCGCGCACGCCCGACAAGCTAGTGAGTAGTAGGCAGTTATAGTTCGGTGGCAGTGTTCTCGCTGGGCCTGCGCCGCGCGCGCGAGGCGGCCGCGCAGAGCGACAAGCACGCGCACACGCCGCGCACGCCCGACAAGCTAGTGAGTAGTAGGCAGTTATAGTTCGGTGGCAGTGTTCTCGCTGGGCCTGCGAGGCGGCCGCGCAGAGCGACAAGCACGCGCACACGCCGCGCACGCCCGACAAGCTAGTGAGTAGTAGGCAGTTATAGTTCGGTGGCAGTGTTCTCGCTGGGCCTGCGCCGCGCGCGCGAGGCGGCCGCGCAGAGCGACAAGCACGCGCACACGCCGCGCACGCCCGACAAGCTAGTGAGTAGTAGGCAGTTATAGTTCGGTGGCAGTGTTCTCGCTGGGCCTGCGAGGCGGCCGCGCAGAGCGACAAGCACGCGCACACGCCGCGCACGCCCGACAAGCTAGTGAGTAGTAGGCAGTTATAGTTCGGTGGCAGTGTTCTCGCTGGGCCTGCGAGGCGGCCGCGCAGAGCGACAAGCACGCGCACACGCCGCGCACGCCCGACAAGCTAGTGAGTAGTAGGCAGTTATAGTTCGGTGGCAGTGTTCTCGCTGGGCCTGCGCCGCGCGCGCGAGGCGGCCGCGCAGAGCGACAAGCACGCGCACACGCCGCGCACGCCCGACAAGCTAGTGAGTAGTAGGCAGTTATAGTTCGGTGGCAGTGTTCTCGCTGGGCCTGCGCCGCGCGCGCGAGGCGGCCGCGCAGAGCGACAAGCACGCGCACACGCCGCGCACGCCCGACAAGCTAGTGAGTAGTAGGCAGTTATAGTTCGGTGGCAGTGTTCTCGCTGGGCCTGCGAGGCGGCCGCGCAGAGCGACAAGCACGCGCACACGCCGCGCACGCCCGACAAGCTAGTGAGTAGTAGGCAGTTATAGTTCGGTGGCAGTGTTCTCGCTGGGCCTGCGCCGC
This sequence comes from Brachylomia viminalis, assembly GCA_937001585.2. Classification (NCBI taxonomy): domain Eukaryota; kingdom Metazoa; phylum Arthropoda; class Insecta; order Lepidoptera; family Noctuidae; genus Brachylomia; species Brachylomia viminalis. The sequence continues at coordinate 7,168,757 of OW443317.2, forward strand.
GCGCGCGAGGCGGCCGCGCAGAGCGACAAGCACGCGCACACGCCGCGCACGCCCGACAAGCTAGTGAGTAGTAGGCAGTTATAGTTCGGTGGCAGTGTTCTCGCTGGGCCTGCGAGGCGGCCGCGCAGAGCGACAAGCACGCGCACACGCCGCGCACGCCCGACAAGCTAGTGAGTAGTAGGCAGTTATAGTTCGGTGGCAGTGTTCTCGCTGGGCCTGCGAGGCGGCCGCGCAGAGCGACAAGCACGCGCACACGCCGCGCACGCCCGACAAGCTAGTGAGTAGTAGGCAGTTATAGTTCGGTGGCAGTGTTCTCGCTGGGCCTGCGAGGCGGCCGCGCAGAGCGACAAGCACGCGCACACGCCGCGCACGCCCGACAAGCTAGTGAGTAGTAGGCAGTTATAGTTCGGTGGCAGTGTTCTCGCTGGGCCTGCGAGGCGGCCGCGCAGAGCGACAAGCACGCGCACACGCCGCGCACGCCCGACAAGCTAGTGAGTAGTAGGCAGTTATAGTTCGGTGGCAGTGTTCTCGCTGGGCCTGCGCCGCGCGCGCGAGGCGGCCGCGCAGAGCGACAAGCACGCGCACACGCCGCGCACGCCCGACAAGCTAGTGAGTAGTAGGCAGTTATAGTTCGGTGGCAGTGTTCTCGCTGGGCCTGCGCCGCGCGCGCGAGGCGGCCGCGCAGAGCGACAAGCACGCGCACACGCCGCGCACGCCCGACAAGCTAGTGAGTAGTAGGCAGTTATAGTTCGGTGGCAGTGTTCTCGCTGGGCCTGCGAGGCGGCCGCGCAGAGCGACAAGCACGCGCACACGCCGCGCACGCCCGACAAGCTAGTGAGTAGTAGGCAGTTATAGTTCGGTGGCAGTGTTCTCGCTGGGCCTGCGAGGCGGCCGCGCAGAGCGACAAGCACGCGCACACGCCGCGCACGCCCGACAAGCTAGTGAGTAGTAGGCAGTTATAGTTCGGTGGCAGTGTTCTCGCTGGGCCTGCGCCGCGCGCGCGAGGCGGCCGCGCAGAGCGACAAGCACGCGCACACGCCGCGCACGCCCGACAAGCTAGTGAGTAGTAGGCAGTTATAGTTCGGTGGCAGTGTTCTCGCTGGGCCTGCGAGGCGGCCGCGCAGAGCGACAAGCACGCGCACACGCCGCGCACGCCCGACAAGCTAGTGAGTAGTAGGCAGTTATAGTTCGGTGGCAGTGTTCTCGCTGGGCCTGCGCCGCGCGCGCGAGGCGGCCGCGCAGAGCGACAAGCACGCGCACACGCCGCGCACGCCCGACAAGCTAGTGAGTAGTAGGCAGTTATAGTTCGGTGGCAGTGTTCTCGCTGGGCCTGCGCCGCGCGCGCGAGGCGGCCGCGCAGAGCGACAAGCACGCGCACACGCCGCGCACGCCCGACAAGCTAGTGAGTAGTAGGCAGTTATAGTTCGGTGGCAGTGTTCTCGCTGGGCCTGCGAGGCGGCCGCGCAGAGCGACAAGCACGCGCACACGCCGCGCACGCCCGACAAGCTAGTGAGTAGTAGGCAGTTATAGTTCGGTGGCAGTGTTCTCGCTGGGCCTGCGCCGCGCGCGCGAGGCGGCCGCGCAGAGCGACAAGCACGCGCACACGCCGCGCACGCCCGACAAGCTAGTGAGTAGTAGGCAGTTATAGTTCGGTGGCAGTGTTCTCGCTGGGCCTGCGCCGCGCGCGCGAGGCGGCCGCGCAGAGCGACAAGCACGCGCACACGCCGCGCACGCCCGACAAGCTAGTGAGTAGTAGGCAGTTATAGTTCGGTGGCAGTGTTCTCGCTGGGCCTGCGCCGCGCGCGCGAGGCGGCCGCGCAGAGCGACAAGCACGCGCACACGCCGCGCACGCCCGACAAGCTAGTGAGTAGTAGGCAGTTATAGTTCGGTGGCAGTGTTCTCGCTGGGCCTGCGAGGCGGCCGCGCAGAGCGACAAGCACGCGCACACGCCGCGCACGCCCGACAAGCTAGTGAGTAGTAGGCAGTTATAGTTCGGTGGCAGTGTTCTCGCTGGGCCTGCGCCGCGCGCGCGAGGCGGCCGCGCAGAGCGACAAGCACGCGCACACGCCGCGCACGCCCGACAAGCTAGTGAGTAGTAGGCAGTTATAGTTCGGTGGCAGTGTTCTCGCTGGGCCTGCGAGGCGGCCGCGCAGAGCGACAAGCACGCGCACACGCCGCGCACGCCCGACAAGCTAGTGAGTAGTAGGCAGTTATAGTTCGGTGGCAGTGTTCTCGCTGGGCCTGCGAGGCGGCCGCGCAGAGCGACAAGCACGCGCACACGCCGCGCACGCCCGACAAGCTAGTGAGTAGTAGGCAGTTATAGTTCGGTGGCAGTGTTCTCGCTGGGCCTGCGAGGCGGCCGCGCAGAGCGACAAGCACGCGCACACGCCGCGCACGCCCGACAAGCTAGTGAGTAGTAGGCAGTTATAGTTCGGTGGCAGTGTTCTCGCTGGGCCTGCGAGGCGGCCGCGCAGAGCGACAAGCACGCGCACACGCCGCGCACGCCCGACAAGCTAGTGAGTAGTAGGCAGTTATAGTTCGGTGGCAGTGTTCTCGCTGGGCCTGCGCCGCGCGCGCGAGGCGGCCGCGCAGAGCGACAAGCACGCGCACACGCCGCGCACGCCCGACAAGCTAGTGAGTAGTAGGCAGTTATAGTTCGGTGGCAGTGTTCTCGCTGGGCCTGCGAGGCGGCCGCGCAGAGCGACAAGCACGCGCACACGCCGCGCACGCCCGACAAGCTAGTGAGTAGTAGGCAGTTATAGTTCGGTGGCAGTGTTCTCGCTGGGCCTGCGCCGCGCGCGCGAGGCGGCCGCGCAGAGCGACAAGCACGCGCACACGCCGCGCACGCCCGACAAGCTAGTGAGTAGTAGGCAGTTATAGTTCGGTGGCAGTGTTCTCGCTGGGCCTGCGAGGCGGCCGCGCAGAGCGACAAGCACGCGCACACGCCGCGCACGCCCGACAAGCTAGTGAGTAGTAGGCAGTTATAGTTCGGTGGCAGTGTTCTCGCTGGGCCTGCGCCGCGCGCGCGAGGCGGCCGCGCAGAGCGACAAGCACGCGCACACGCCGCGCACGCCCGACAAGCTAGTGAGTAGTAGGCAGTTATAGTTCGGTGGCAGTGTTCTCGCTGGGCCTGCGCCGCGCGCGCGAGGCGGCCGCGCAGAGCGACAAGCACGCGCACACGCCGCGCACGCCCGACAAGCTAGTGAGTAGTAGGCAGTTATAGTTCGGTGGCAGTGTTCTCGCTGGGCCTGCGAGGCGGCCGCGCAGAGCGACAAGCACGCGCACACGCCGCGCACGCCCGACAAGCTAGTGAGTAGTAGGCAGTTATAGTTCGGTGGCAGTGTTCTCGCTGGGCCTGCGCCGCGCGCGCGAGGCGGCCGCGCAGAGCGACAAGCACGCGCACACGCCGCGCACGCCCGACAAGCTAGTGAGTAGTAGGCAGTTATAGTTCGGTGGCAGTGTTCTCGCTGGGCCTGCGCCGCGCGCGCGAGGCGGCCGCGCAGAGCGACAAGCACGCGCACACGCCGCGCACGCCCGACAAGCTAGTGAGTAGTAGGCAGTTATAGTTCGGTGGCAGTGTTCTCGCTGGGCCTGCGAGGCGGCCGCGCAGAGCGACAAGCACGCGCACACGCCGCGCACGCCCGACAAGCTAGTGAGTAGTAGGCAGTTATAGTTCGGTGGCAGTGTTCTCGCTGGGCCTGCGCCGCGCGCGCGAGGCGGCCGCGCAGAGCGACAAGCACGCGCACACGCCGCGCACGCCCGACAAGCTAGTGAGTAGTAGGCAGTTATAGTTCGGTGGCAGTGTTCTCGCTGGGCCTGCGCCGCGCGCGCGAGGCGGCCGCGCAGAGCGACAAGCACGCGCACACGCCGCGCACGCCCGACAAGCTAGTGAGTAGTAGGCAGTTATAGTTCGGTGGCAGTGTTCTCGCTGGGCCTGCGAGGCGGCCGCGCAGAGCGACAAGCACGCGCACACGCCGCGCACGCCCGACAAGCTAGTGAGTAGTAGGCAGTTATAGTTCGGTGGCAGTGTTCTCGCTGGGCCTGCGAGGCGGCCGCGCAGAGCGACAAGCACGCGCACACGCCGCGCACGCCCGACAAGCTAGTGAGTAGTAGGCAGTTATAGTTCGGTGGCAGTGTTCTCGCTGGGCCTGCGAGGCGGCCGCGCAGAGCGACAAGCACGCGCACACGCCGCGCACGCCCGACAAGCTAGTGAGTAGTAGGCAGTTATAGTTCGGTGGCAGTGTTCTCGCTGGGCCTGCGAGGCGGCCGCGCAGAGCGACAAGCACGCGCACACGCCGCGCACGCCCGACAAGCTAGTGAGTAGTAGGCAGTTATAGTTCGGTGGCAGTGTTCTCGCTGGGCCTGCGAGGCGGCCGCGCAGAGCGACAAGCACGCGCACACGCCGCGCACGCCCGACAAGCTAGTGAGTAGTAGGCAGTTATAGTTCGGTGGCAGTGTTCTCGCTGGGCCTGCGAGGCGGCCGCGCAGAGCGACAAGCACGCGCACACGCCGCGCACGCCCGACAAGCTAGTGAGTAGTAGGCAGTTATAGTTCGGTGGCAGTGTTCTCGCTGGGCCTGCGAGGCGGCCGCGCAGAGCGACAAGCACGCGCACACGCCGCGCACGCCCGACAAGCTAGTGAGTAGTAGGCAGTTATAGTTCGGTGGCAGTGTTCTCGCTGGGCCTGCGAGGCGGCCGCGCAGAGCGACAAGCACGCGCACACGCCGCGCACGCCCGACAAGCTAGTGAGTAGTAGGCAGTTATAGTTCGGTGGCAGTGTTCTCGCTGGGCCTGCGCCGCGCGCGCGAGGCGGCCGCGCAGAGCGACAAGCACGCGCACACGCCGCGCACGCCCGACAAGCTAGTGAGTAGTAGGCAGTTATAGTTCGGTGGCAGTGTTCTCGCTGGGCCTGCGCCGCGCGCGCGAGGCGGCCGCGCAGAGCGACAAGCACGCGCACACGCCGCGCACGCCCGACAAGCTAGTGAGTAGTAGGCAGTTATAGTTCGGTGGCAGTGTTCTCGCTGGGCCTGCGAGGCGGCCGCGCAGAGCGACAAGCACGCGCACACGCCGCGCACGCCCGACAAGCTAGTGAGTAGTAGGCAGTTATAGTTCGGTGGCAGTGTTCTCGCTGGGCCTGCGAGGCGGCCGCGCAGAGCGACAAGCACGCGCACACGCCGCGCACGCCCGACAAGCTAGTGAGTAGTAGGCAGTTATAGTTCGGTGGCAGTGTTCTCGCTGGGCCTGCGCCGCGCGCGCGAGGCGGCCGCGCAGAGCGACAAGCACGCGCACACGCCGCGCACGCCCGACAAGCTAGTGAGTAGTAGGCAGTTATAGTTCGGTGGCAGTGTTCTCGCTGGGCCTGCGCCGCGCGCGCGAGGCGGCCGCGCAGAGCGACAAGCACGCGCACACGCCGCGCACGCCCGACAAGCTAGTGAGTAGTAGGCAGTTATAGTTCGGTGGCAGTGTTCTCGCTGGGCCTGCGCCGCGCGCGCGAGGCGGCCGCGCAGAGCGACAAGCACGCGCACACGCCGCGCACGCCCGACAAGCTAGTGAGTAGTAGGCAGTTATAGTTCGGTGGCAGTGTTCTCGCTGGGCCTGCGCCGCGCGCGCGAGGCGGCCGCGCAGAGCGACAAGCACGCGCACACGCCGCGCACGCCCGACAAGCTAGTGAGTAGTAGGCAGTTATAGTTCGGTGGCAGTGTTCTCGCTGGGCCTGCGAGGCGGCCGCGCAGAGCGACAAGCACGCGCACACGCCGCGCACGCCCGACAAGCTAGTGAGTAGTAGGCAGTTATAGTTCGGTGGCAGTGTTCTCGCTGGGCCTGCGCCGCGCGCGCGAGGCGGCCGCGCAGAGCGACAAGCACGCGCACACGCCGCGCACGCCCGACAAGCTAGTGAGTAGTAGGCAGTTATAGTTCGGTGGCAGTGTTCTCGCTGGGCCTGCGCCGCGCGCGCGAGGCGGCCGCGCAGAGCGACAAGCACGCGCACACGCCGCGCACGCCCGACAAGCTAGTGAGTAGTAGGCAGTTATAGTTCGGTGGCAGTGTTCTCGCTGGGCCTGCGAGGCGGCCGCGCAGAGCGACAAGCACGCGCACACGCCGCGCACGCCCGACAAGCTAGTGAGTAGTAGGCAGTTATAGTTCGGTGGCAGTGTTCTCGCTGGGCCTGCGAGGCGGCCGCGCAGAGCGACAAGCACGCGCACACGCCGCGCACGCCCGACAAGCTAGTGAGTAGTAGGCAGTTATAGTTCGGTGGCAGTGTTCTCGCTGGGCCTGCGAGGCGGCCGCGCAGAGCGACAAGCACGCGCACACGCCGCGCACGCCCGACAAGCTAGTGAGTAGTAGGCAGTTATAGTTCGGTGGCAGTGTTCTCGCTGGGCCTGCGAGGCGGCCGCGCAGAGCGACAAGCACGCGCACACGCCGCGCACGCCCGACAAGCTAGTGAGTAGTAGGCAGTTATAGTTCGGTGGCAGTGTTCTCGCTGGGCCTGCGAGGCGGCCGCGCAGAGCGACAAGCACGCGCACACGCCGCGCACGCCCGACAAGCTAGTGAGTAGTAGGCAGTTATAGTTCGGTGGCAGTGTTCTCGCTGGGCCTGCGAGGCGGCCGCGCAGAGCGACAAGCACGCGCACACGCCGCGCACGCCCGACAAGCTAGTGAGTAGTAGGCAGTTATAGTTCGGTGGCAGTGTTCTCGCTGGGCCTGCGAGGCGGCCGCGCAGAGCGACAAGCACGCGCACACGCCGCGCACGCCCGACAAGCTAGTGAGTAGTAGGCAGTTATAGTTCGGTGGCAGTGTTCTCGCTGGGCCTGCGAGGCGGCCGCGCAGAGCGACAAGCACGCGCACACGCCGCGCACGCCCGACAAGCTAGTGAGTAGTAGGCAGTTATAGTTCGGTGGCAGTGTTCTCGCTGGGCCTGCGCCGCGCGCGCGAGGCGGCCGCGCAGAGCGACAAGCACGCGCACACGCCGCGCACGCCCGACAAGCTAGTGAGTAGTAGGCAGTTATAGTTCGGTGGCAGTGTTCTCGCTGGGCCTGCGCCGCGCGCGCGAGGCGGCCGCGCAGAGCGACAAGCACGCGCACACGCCGCGCACGCCCGACAAGCTAGTGAGTAGTAGGCAGTTATAGTTCGGTGGCAGTGTTCTCGCTGGGCCTGCGAGGCGGCCGCGCAGAGCGACAAGCACGCGCACACGCCGCGCACGCCCGACAAGCTAGTGAGTAGTAGGCAGTTATAGTTCGGTGGCAGTGTTCTCGCTGGGCCTGCGAGGCGGCCGCGCAGAGCGACAAGCACGCGCACACGCCGCGCACGCCCGACAAGCTAGTGAGTAGTAGGCAGTTATAGTTCGGTGGCAGTGTTCTCGCTGGGCCTGCGCCGCGCGCGCGAGGCGGCCGCGCAGAGCGACAAGCACGCGCACACGCCGCGCACGCCCGACAAGCTAGTGAGTAGTAGGCAGTTATAGTTCGGTGGCAGTGTTCTCGCTGGGCCTGCGCCGCGCGCGCGAGGCGGCCGCGCAGAGCGACAAGCACGCGCACACGCCGCGCACGCCCGACAAGCTAGTGAGTAGTAGGCAGTTATAGTTCGGTGGCAGTGTTCTCGCTGGGCCTGCGCCGCGCGCGCGAGGCGGCCGCGCAGAGCGACAAGCACGCGCACACGCCGCGCACGCCCGACAAGCTAGTGAGTAGTAGGCAGTTATAGTTCGGTGGCAGTGTTCTCGCTGGGCCTGCGCCGCGCGCGCGAGGCGGCCGCGCAGAGCGACAAGCACGCGCACACGCCGCGCACGCCCGACAAGCTAGTGAGTAGTAGGCAGTTATAGTTCGGTGGCAGTGTTCTCGCTGGGCCTGCGAGGCGGCCGCGCAGAGCGACAAGCACGCGCACACGCCGCGCACGCCCGACAAGCTAGTGAGTAGTAGGCAGTTATAGTTCGGTGGCAGTGTTCTCGCTGGGCCTGCGAGGCGGCCGCGCAGAGCGACAAGCACGCGCACACGCCGCGCACGCCCGACAAGCTAGTGAGTAGTAGGCAGTTATAGTTCGGTGGCAGTGTTCTCGCTGGGCCTGCGAGGCGGCCGCGCAGAGCGACAAGCACGCGCACACGCCGCGCACGCCCGACAAGCTAGTGAGTAGTAGGCAGTTATAGTTCGGTGGCAGTGTTCTCGCTGGGCCTGCGCCGCGCGCGCGAGGCGGCCGCGCAGAGCGACAAGCACGCGCACACGCCGCGCACGCCCGACAAGCTAGTGAGTAGTAGGCAGTTATAGTTCGGTGGCAGTGTTCTCGCTGGGCCTGCGAGGCGGCCGCGCAGAGCGACAAGCACGCGCACACGCCGCGCACGCCCGACAAGCTAGTGAGTAGTAGGCAGTTATAGTTCGGTGGCAGTGTTCTCGCTGGGCCTGCGAGGCGGCCGCGCAGAGCGACAAGCACGCGCACACGCCGCGCACGCCCGACAAGCTAGTGAGTAGTAGGCAGTTATAGTTCGGTGGCAGTGTTCTCGCTGGGCCTGCGAGGCGGCCGCGCAGAGCGACAAGCACGCGCACACGCCGCGCACGCCCGACAAGCTAGTGAGTAGTAGGCAGTTATAGTTCGGTGGCAGTGTTCTCGCTGGGCCTGCGCCGCGCGCGCGAGGCGGCCGCGCAGAGCGACAAGCACGCGCACACGCCGCGCACGCCCGACAAGCTAGTGAGTAGTAGGCAGTTATAGTTCGGTGGCAGTGTTCTCGCTGGGCCTGCGAGGCGGCCGCGCAGAGCGACAAGCACGCGCACACGCCGCGCACGCCCGACAAGCTAGTGAGTAGTAGGCAGTTATAGTTCGGTGGCAGTGTTCTCGCTGGGCCTGCGCCGCGCGCGCGAGGCGGCCGCGCAGAGCGACAAGCACGCGCACACGCCGCGCACGCCCGACAAGCTAGTGAGTAGTAGGCAGTTATAGTTCGGTGGCAGTGTTCTCGCTGGGCCTGCGCCGCGCGCGCGAGGCGGCCGCGCAGAGCGACAAGCACGCGCACACGCCGCGCACGCCCGACAAGCTAGTGAGTAGTAGGCAGTTATAGTTCGGTGGCAGTGTTCTCGCTGGGCCTGCGCCGCGCGCGCGAGGCGGCCGCGCAGAGCGACAAGCACGCGCACACGCCGCGCACGCCCGACAAGCTAGTGAGTAGTAGGCAGTTATAGTTCGGTGGCAGTGTTCTCGCTGGGCCTGCGCCGCGCGCGCGAGGCGGCCGCGCAGAGCGACAAGCACGCGCACACGCCGCGCACGCCCGACAAGCTAGTGAGTAGTAGGCAGTTATAGTTCGGTGGCAGTGTTCTCGCTGGGCCTGCGCCGCGCGCGCGAGGCGGCCGCGCAGAGCGACAAGCACGCGCACACGCCGCGCACGCCCGACAAGCTAGTGAGTAGTAGGCAGTTATAGTTCGGTGGCAGTGTTCTCGCTGGGCCTGCGAGGCGGCCGCGCAGAGCGACAAGCACGCGCACACGCCGCGCACGCCCGACAAGCTAGTGAGTAGTAGGCAGTTATAGTTCGGTGGCAGTGTTCTCGCTGGGCCTGCGCCGCGCGCGCGAGGCGGCCGCGCAGAGCGACAAGCACGCGCACACGCCGCGCACGCCCGACAAGCTAGTGAGTAGTAGGCAGTTATAGTTCGGTGGCAGTGTTCTCGCTGGGCCTGCGCCGCGCGCGCGAGGCGGCCGCGCAGAGCGACAAGCACGCGCACACGCCGCGCACGCCCGACAAGCTAGTGAGTAGTAGGCAGTTATAGTTCGGTGGCAGTGTTCTCGCTGGGCCTGCGCCGCGCGCGCGAGGCGGCCGCGCAGAGCGACAAGCACGCGCACACGCCGCGCACGCCCGACAAGCTAGTGAGTAGTAGGCAGTTATAGTTCGGTGGCAGTGTTCTCGCTGGGCCTGCGAGGCGGCCGCGCAGAGCGACAAGCACGCGCACACGCCGCGCACGCCCGACAAGCTAGTGAGTAGTAGGCAGTTATAGTTCGGTGGCAGTGTTCTCGCTGGGCCTGCGCCGCGCGCGCGAGGCGGCCGCGCAGAGCGACAAGCACGCGCACACGCCGCGCACGCCCGACAAGCTAGTGAGTAGTAGGCAGTTATAGTTCGGTGGCAGTGTTCTCGCTGGGCCTGCGAGGCGGCCGCGCAGAGCGACAAGCACGCGCACACGCCGCGCACGCCCGACAAGCTAGTGAGTAGTAGGCAGTTATAGTTCGGTGGCAGTGTTCTCGCTGGGCCTGCGAGGCGGCCGCGCAGAGCGACAAGCACGCGCACACGCCGCGCACGCCCGACAAGCTAGTGAGTAGTAGGCAGTTATAGTTCGGTGGCAGTGTTCTCGCTGGGCCTGCGAGGCGGCCGCGCAGAGCGACAAGCACGCGCACACGCCGCGCACGCCCGACAAGCTAGTGAGTAGTAGGCAGTTATAGTTCGGTGGCAGTGTTCTCGCTGGGCCTGCGCCGCGCGCGCGAGGCGGCCGCGCAGAGCGACAAGCACGCGCACACGCCGCGCACGCCCGACAAGCTAGTGAGTAGTAGGCAGTTATAGTTCGGTGGCAGTGTTCTCGCTGGGCCTGCGCCGCGCGCGCGAGGCGGCCGCGCAGAGCGACAAGCACGCGCACACGCCGCGCACGCCCGACAAGCTAGTGAGTAGTAGGCAGTTATAGTTCGGTGGCAGTGTTCTCGCTGGGCCTGCGAGGCGGCCGCGCAGAGCGACAAGCACGCGCACACGCCGCGCACGCCCGACAAGCTAGTGAGTAGTAGGCAGTTATAGTTCGGTGGCAGTGTTCTCGCTGGGCCTGCGAGGCGGCCGCGCAGAGCGACAAGCACGCGCACACGCCGCGCACGCCCGACAAGCTAGTGAGTAGTAGGCAGTTATAGTTCGGTGGCAGTGTTCTCGCTGGGCCTGCGAGGCGGCCGCGCAGAGCGACAAGCACGCGCACACGCCGCGCACGCCCGACAAGCTAGTGAGTAGTAGGCAGTTATAGTTCGGTGGCAGTGTTCTCGCTGGGCCTGCGAGGCGGCCGCGCAGAGCGACAAGCACGCGCACACGCCGCGCACGCCCGACAAGCTAGTGAGTAGTAGGCAGTTATAGTTCGGTGGCAGTGTTCTCGCTGGGCCTGCGAGGCGGCCGCGCAGAGCGACAAGCACGCGCACACGCCGCGCACGCCCGACAAGCTAGTGAGTAGTAGGCAGTTATAGTTCGGTGGCAGTGTTCTCGCTGGGCCTGCGCCGCGCGCGCGAGGCGGCCGCGCAGAGCGACAAGCACGCGCACACGCCGCGCACGCCCGACAAGCTAGTGAGTAGTAGGCAGTTATAGTTCGGTGGCAGTGTTCTCGCTGGGCCTGCGCCGCGCGCGCGAGGCGGCCGCGCAGAGCGACAAGCACGCGCACACGCCGCGCACGCCCGACAAGCTAGTGAGTAGTAGGCAGTTATAGTTCGGTGGCAGTGTTCTCGCTGGGCCTGCGAGGCGGCCGCGCAGAGCGACAAGCACGCGCACACGCCGCGCACGCCCGACAAGCTAGTGAGTAGTAGGCAGTTATAGTTCGGTGGCAGTGTTCTCGCTGGGCCTGCGAGGCGGCCGCGCAGAGCGACAAGCACGCGCACACGCCGCGCACGCCCGACAAGCTAGTGAGTAGTAGGCAGTTATAGTTCGGTGGCAGTGTTCTCGCTGGGCCTGCGAGGCGGCCGCGCAGAGCGACAAGCACGCGCACACGCCGCGCACGCCCGACAAGCTAGTGAGTAGTAGGCAGTTATAGTTCGGTGGCAGTGTTCTCGCTGGGCCTGCGAGGCGGCCGCGCAGAGCGACAAGCACGCGCACACGCCGCGCACGCCCGACAAGCTAGTGAGTAGTAGGCAGTTATAGTTCGGTGGCAGTGTTCTCGCTGGGCCTGCGCCGCGCGCGCGAGGCGGCCGCGCAGAGCGACAAGCACGCGCACACGCCGCGCACGCCCGACAAGCTAGTGAGTAGTAGGCAGTTATAGTTCGGTGGCAGTGTTCTCGCTGGGCCTGCGAGGCGGCCGCGCAGAGCGACAAGCACGCGCACACGCCGCGCACGCCCGACAAGCTAGTGAGTAGTAGGCAGTTATAGTTCGGTGGCAGTGTTCTCGCTGGGCCTGCGCCGCGCGCGCGAGGCGGCCGCGCAGAGCGACAAGCACGCGCACACGCCGCGCACGCCCGACAAGCTAGTGAGTAGTAGGCAGTTATAGTTCGGTGGCAGTGTTCTCGCTGGGCCTGCGAGGCGGCCGCGCAGAGCGACAAGCACGCGCACACGCCGCGCACGCCCGACAAGCTAGTGAGTAGTAGGCAGTTATAGTTCGGTGGCAGTGTGACGAAAAAAGTGGCCTTGTTAAAAAAATAATTGCCGTTTTGCCAAAGTCGGACATCAACACCCGCGGTAACCTTGCTTACAGTCATGACGATTGTAATAGCCACAGTCTTTTAATTCAAATTCTCTTTGTTTATCTATTTATTTATTTATCGACACTATGCGGTTTGGTTACATTTTCGGTATCGTCAAAAAACCACGATATTTTTTAGTGTTTTAGTTTTATCGACGCCATCTTGAATTTAGGTGCTAGAGTGCGCGCAGGATAAGTCTGCGCGCGTGTTTGCCCTTCAAGACTATATCCCTGCCAACACTTTTAATAACTTTCGGCATAATGATGGCGATCATTTACTTCAGAAAACACTGAATACAGCACTCTCTCTTGACACCTGATATAAACCTCGAGATAGCGGCAAACGATTATTTCTGACTTCGGTCGCGCGCAGACTTGTTTTGCGCGCACTCTTACCAATCGTTCGCCGTTAGCACCAATCACAGATGCAAACAAGAATAGCAGTGAAATTTAACAGATATTTTATTCAATCTTCCAAGTATGATATTAATTCCTGATCTAACTTCTACTTAGAACTTAGTATAAACTTATTAATTTGAATAATTATTTTCCAGCTACTCCCAGCGCCGATGTTAGGCGGCGAGCTGTCCCTCATCCCGATAGAGCAACTCATACAAGTCGAGGACGTGAAGCCGCGGTCCACGTAGAATGGTACTAGCTCCTTTTATACATGCTCCCCTGGTACTTTTGGTATTCAGTTGTTGAACAAACGCGATGTTTTTGGGTTACTTTCGCATTCGTATTACTAAAAACGTTAATACAGGCGTGTTAATATGACACATCGAATTTTAGAACGAATAAAGTGATTGACGATAGTTTTTCTAATCGGTTTGTAATTTATTTTAATAATTTTTCTGTCTTTATACAGAATCTTTTTTTTATTTGGGCTTCATTCTTCGATCACCAATACCGACTAGATATCGTTTCGGCGCAAGATATACGTCTCGGTAAATAACAGCGCACTTGAGACGTGAGCTCTTATTTTGTTTATTTCTCTTGAAACACAGCCAATGTAAACACGACTTTATTACTAGGTGCCATAGTTGTAATTAGGTTGAACTTATAACAGTTTTAAACTTTTTCCACGCGGACAGCATTTAGCTTTGATTTTGTACGAGACCCTAGTTATCTAGTTGGTATTGTTGATCGAAGGTTCCATTGCATGTTTTTATATTTCTGGGAAAAGTATTTATGAATAAGCTTAAAAGAAACATGTTATTATTATTATTATTTTTCATTCCGGTGTCTGGATTTATGCCCGGTTTAAACTCGCCACCCTTGTTACATGGGACTGAAATATTATAACTGGTAAAATTAAGCCAACCCTTCGGCATGACGTTATGATTGTATTCTAGTTTAAATGTATACATAAACGCGTTTATTCAACAACTAGAAACACCATCAAAACGGAGTACAACTATAGCTAGACTCTAGCAAGCGCCTGTTATAGACCATAGCATAGAATAGACATACAATGTATAATAACGTAGGAATATTCTTTTAGATTCGTTTTCCATTCGTTGACATAGTGTAGTGAACGATTTAATGTTGATTGTGTTACATTGAAATGTTTTGACAATTCCTTTGTGAAGTACAAATTTTGTAAGCGTGTTTTTGCGAGGAGTTTGGATGTTGCTTCCAGTATTATTGGAAAAATTGGTAGTTACATGCTTTACTAAAAATGGGTGACAACATTCAAACACACAACAAACCACCCTAAGGCCACCACAAATCACCCTCTAAATACGTTTAGCGCTAAACCAATTTAAAACATCGTTCTGTTTCTGTCGATAGTTTGAAGACGATAGAGACGAAATGATGATTTAAATTATGTTTAGCTCTAAACGCATTAAGTGTTTTGTGTTGCAAGTATCCTTAGTGGGTCCAAGGCGTCTTAGTGTCAAGCAATTGTAGACCTTAATTCCGTCATTGTAAGACAAACATTCCAAAGAGTACTGGAAGTAACGTCGTATTTATATGGAAGTAATGTAAAAGATTTGTGATACTGTATGAGAAAGATATCAGACACATCTCGTGTGGTAAAGGCTTTTTGATGTATTTTTACGTGTTTCGATGAGATTTTTCGATGTTATAAGCCTAGATACCGACTAGCGGCTTTTGTTCGGAAACTTTGGCGATTTGGAAGATGTAATCAAATTGTATCTAGGTTTTAGAATGAAGGGATACTGACCAATAAGGAAACTGGTATGGTATTTATGGGAAACAAAAATCATCGTTACAGCAACATCAAAATGCTACGAAATACATCTTGCTGGCAAGATAGTAAAGCCAAAACATTCACGCATGCAATATTTGAAGTTGCGGTTAAAGTTATTTTCTCAAACATGCTTGGAAATTTGAGCATTATTTTGACAACCTTCTTAAAATTCAATAAATCGAAATTGCTGTACTGGCCAAGTACATGCGAGCAGCGGCCGGCAAAAGTTGTATGACAATCCGTATCTGTCGTGGTTTAGCGGCCAAATAAATTACATAGTAAACTCATATCTATCGTGTAATTTAAAATGGAACGATCTTTTACTTCGAAACATGGCAACCACGGAGGTAACTCTCAGAGGTTTTATTTAAATTTCAAAATGGCTTGCAAACAGAAAACTGTTTATTGAAAAACAAATGGACACTTTAACGCGGGAAAGTTAGATATAGTTGTTCGTCATTGATTTTGAAAAGTAATTTTATTTGAATTTCCGCGCATTATTTGAGAAAAGTACTATATAAGCCTTGGCTACAACTAGACATTGATGGACTTACGTATGTTTGGCTCGGCTTCGCCTCGGCCGTCATTTACACGTTCGTCCATCAATGCCTCTTTTGCTGGCCGCTGCAGTAATGTACTATAGTAACATTTCTCAACTTTGTTAACCATGAATTACGAGAGGTTAACAAACTGTTCTTGAGTAGGTACCTAAAGATGTTGACTACTCTTGGATAGTTATCTTTAAATTTAATATACCATTCAAATATATTTTCAAATAAAGAATCCGACATCAGTTTACGAACAAAAGCTGCCAGCGCGTCAGGCGCTTGATGTTTTCGTTCTAAGGTTCGTCGTACCGCAATATAGTTTCCTAAGCTTATGTCATTAAAGCAATCGTCTGACAATAATTTCGAGTTGCTCTCTGTACTTATGATGGGTGTTATTTCGTTTTGTTGCTTTTAAATCTGACTGGGATGTGAATTTTGTAATGTTTTTTTACTACAAGCAAACTTTTCTCTAAAGGCTAGCACACATTTGGTCACAGTCCCGAATGGCGAAAACTTTGTAAAAGCCGAAAAAGATGAGGTATCTTGACTTGGCTCCCGAGGTTGTCAACTTATGAGATGATTGTGTACTCAGTGATCATTCTGCATATAGTAATCAGCAGTTAATAGCATAATGGTGCCGATTCCCTTGTTCACAAACTAAACTAAATTTAAGTTGAGTGCATCTTTTTCTTTCTATTTCAACTTTTAAATCACGTCTAAACTTGTATGGAGTAGTGTCAGGCGCTGATTAGTTTGACAGGAATAAACTAAAATTTATCTTCTGTCCTTTTCATAATGAAATAGAAAGAAAAAGATGCACTGAACTTAAATTTAGGGAATTGGCACCAATAGCTAAAAGCTTCCACCAATATTTGTGGCTCTCGTTAGGCATTTGGATCAAGGGCTTGATACAGAGGACGGTAATCCTGGACACGGCGCGTATTGTTAGAAGGTTATTCTCTCTATAGCCCTGATCGTCGCGCCGGTAACTTGGACTCGTGTTCCGATCGTGTTGGGTATCTATTTTCATATTTAAATATGCGAAATATATAGTCAATCTCGTAATTCCTTAACCACCCTAAGATTGAATGTCACTTGCACGTCGTAAAACGTAAAGGTCTTTTTTTATTTTGCCTTAAAGCCAATTTGACAGTTGGATTGTTTCGAAGATAGTTTGTGAACTTTCAATTTATTGGGTGATTTTGACCAAAGTGTAATCAGTAGGGAATATCTATGTATTTTTGAAAATATTTTTGTTTGATAGTTTACATAGCCATATTATAGTAAAAAATAATATTTAACGCCAACAAAGCAACACTTAAGAAAAATGTTAAAAATAGCCAACCCACACGGGCACCTTAAACGCATTCTATTTTGGCGCGCTTGGTGTGACGTCATAGTCTATGACATTGACAACGGACTGAATCGCAAACACTTGCACTCCTATAAAACACATTGACATTTATAATTGTTGTCATAGGCCTTTACGTCACAATCACTCTGACCAATGGCGTCGCTTTTCAAATATTTGAATATCCCACAGTTTTATTGTTTTTTTTTTTAGTTAATTTCTTGATCAAAAAGAAATAAAAATAAAAAATATTGATGGAGCCATGACTCTCAATTAAAACAGTTTATTAAAAAAAAAATAACCTTATTTGAATCACATGCATATTCCCTATGCTGCGTCCCAGTCAGTCTGTAAATAGAACTCGTTAGTAATAAATGTGTACTCCACTCTAGTACCCTTTTTAAACACTGCTAGACTACTTCACCTCTTTATCGTATGTAGGATATTTCGCGTATAGCGACATGTCGCGATTTAGTTATACGGGGTAGATTATTGAGACGGGGCAGTAAGGGCACACGGTTGGCAACACAGGGCGTACATTTACCGTTGAAGCTACAGGAAAACCGTCTTGTCTATCCTTAACTTTTTGAGAAATTTTGATTTGCATTCACAGACTTTGAAAAAAAAATACAGTCAGGCAGAAAATGGGCAGGTTTCACAAAAACGTTTACTGATGCCAATCGATCCTGTTTCTTCTATGGATCAAAAAACTATTGGACCAAATGAAGTTTGAGTACTTTTCCGTTTTTTTTTTTGACCTAAGTCTCCTAAGACCGTTTTCTTGTAACGACAACGGTTAAGGTACCTGTCCTAACTGCCCCATCTCAAAAATCTACCCTGTAGAGAGAAATTAGCAAGTAATTAAGTGCATCGCTGTATGCGTTGGTTTAAAAGTAGCTTTATAGTAGGAGTGTGGAAGTTTCATTTGTTTTTATATTGGACTGGCTCGCGTTGGACTATCTTGCCTGGCCTTAGGGTCAATTTTGACATTGATTTTTGGAAGAGATGCGAAGGAAAGCAAAGTGTTTTTTTTTTTGTATTCTGAGCTCTATCTCAATTGTGAAACGTACAAATTAGATATGAGACTAAAAACGGGTAGCACTGCTTGCCATTCATTCTCGAACATTCTCGCACACCTATGCGAAATTGCAGCTTCCTTTTATTTCTGTAGCAATGTAAATTAACCCTTAAGCCTTGATGATATGGTAGAAAATGAGTATGATTCTGAAGGGTTATCCAAAGCGAGTTAAGACGTTGTTATCAACATTTAAAAAGTAACAGGTCTTCCATTCTCTTTTGCAATACTTTGTGACATGTTGCTATACGACGACGAGTACTAAAACTTGGGCTTAGAATTAAAAGACACCTACGGAAACAAAATGTTCACTAAAGTATTTCTTCTTTCTTTCTATGTTATTTTGTTTTGTTATCTGAATGTTTCTTTGCAAGTGGTGCCTGGCCTAAAGATTTATATGAGTTGAAACATTTCAAAATCGTGTCTTTTAATTCAAATCATACAACAATACTATTATTAAAATTGTTATATAAAATTAGTTCTAGGTATTTATCGATATAAAGTAACTTTGTAGTCGAAGGCAGCTCCCATCCAATCGTATGTATTTTTGTTACCAATCGCTCAATAGCACAGTCAATTAACATTGTAACTATTTTTTTTTAAACTTGAATTTAGAATAGTAGATTTTTACTTGTTAAGGAAAATCAAACTCTATGTCATACTCCACAAAGTTCAAATTCCAAATTCCATTTCAACCAGAATTTATTTAAGACATTATAATACAAATGGTCACTCAAAATCCAATATAAACTTAACAACATGATTGTATAGTACATAGTTGATTAAGCGGGTATGAATGAAAATTATCTAAGATTCCAAATTCAAGTACCTATAGCTACTTCCATTGTATTGTAAACGAAGTATTATACATATTACGTTGTCGTCTTGTCTATGTCCTTAATTTTTATGCTATCGTTGTGAAGTGTATCAAGCAAAATTATGGAGTAGTAGGGAATGGAGTGTGATGTGATGTGGTGATGAATATGTATTGGGCCATACATGATCAGATCTACCTCCAGTAAATGTTAGACAAGACTAACCTTATCTAAACAAATCAGTACCCTGTGTATACATTATGGCCTCAAGGACAACGCGCATCGTTGGCCGACTATTTGAGCCAAATCATTAAAACCAAACAGTGTAAATGTTTCGTGTGTGTACACATCCACACATGCCAAACTAACGCAGATTTCCTGCTCATTTTGAACTGTTTGCAAATGTGTTTCCAACACTCCATTCCTCTCTTCTCTGTTGTCAACAATTCTTTAAAATATAAAACGCAAAACTGTTATTCAAAGAGAGTAATTATTTTTATCGTATTTTATGATAGACTTAATAGATTTAGTTGAGCTTTTGTATATCGTTAGCTTAGTGTATGGTTATATTTAGCGTTGTAATTGTGATTGACCGTTGACGTATTTGTATCGTCTGCTAAACATTTTCAGTTGTTGACGGTTAGTCAGAACTTCTGCAGTATGCATTTTGCTCTGTCATCTTTTTGCTATCGTATGCCTTTGCATCGGTCAACCAATAAGAGGGGTAATACCTCGCAAAAACTTCGGTCACGGTCTAAATCGAGTTTTTTTTCTATATTGAATAAGTACTTTTGTGCCCATTTACCTATTGGTACTCACAGTTGTTCATGAGACCATTATGGGTCCTATAAAATTGAGGAAACAATTAAGGAAACCCGTAGGCAGATGATACATTTACGTCAATAAACTGCACCTAAATACTGTTAAATTATGTTGCAAATGTATGTTATGGTAAATTGAAACTTGACGTCCAGTGTTGAAGCTTTTAAATCGCTTTCTATACAATCCCTTGTTCTTATGTAAGTTCTAATTCGGTTTTCATTTATAAAGTTACCGTATTGGACGAATACAGCAGTAGCGAAATTTGTATGCCTTGTTGAATTATTTATAACAAAATCAGAGGTACACGATAAAACTTAGATAGGTAACTAATGTGTGAACTTTTGTTGTTCAACAAAAAATATATTAAATTTGAAATTCAGTTTGAATGAAAGTCTGTTCAGACGGCTCAAATGGCATTCGACTTAGCAGTTGATCAACTATAATCGAACCGTGTGTAGGTACCCAGTATAATTTAATGTAAGTTAAAACATTCCTTTGGCGGGCTTTCAAAATGGATTTTCATTTTATAAAAAGGCTTACTTTTCTACTGCTGTATTTGAAACTTTATATCTCCATCACTTATTCTTTCTTCTTTATTACTTACTCCTAAGTCTCGCCCCACCCAATATTTATTCTTCTATTAACGGCACTGTGTCTAATTTCATTTATCCATTTCTCCTTAACCCATGTCTTTTAGTAACAGTGCCAGAAACTACGACCAAAACATCTATCTCATCTCCACTTTTTCCCTGAGCACTAAAAATACTTTTCCAATTTTTCTATCTACTTTACTTATAGTTTCAAACACGAAATTCTAAATGTTTGATTCGTCACACATGACGATTCAAATATTCTATTGTGTATATCTTGCGGTACAAAAAACAACTATTTGTTATTATATGAACGATTAATATCTTCAAAAGTGCGTTTTAAGTGGTTGCGTTGATCAAATCAGCAACAGCTTATCAAATAGACATCAATATAGTATACACGATGTAAGGGTATGATTCTAGAACCCGAGCACAGAATTTTTTAGGTTATTTATAAAGAAAATTATGGTTCGCGTAATCGCGTTAAGGGGGAAGCTTCAAGCCAGCCGGCGAAATTCAAATATTCAACGTTTTTTTCAATTTGCAGGTCAGTATTAGCTCGTATGTTGATCAAAATATGATTCGCGGCCGTAACAAGTATGTATTAACAGAATTATAATTATTAAAATAAGCAACACAATCCTCTAAGAAATATTGCCCCATAATATGACTATTTCATGAAATCATAACATTTGAGGTCAATTCTAACTTAAGAGGGTTGCATTGATGATTCTTATGATTGTATATATATTCATACTTGTTACGACCGCGAATCATATTTTGATCAACATACAACTTAATACTGACAACCAGTCTTACCCAAGGGGTATTGTATTACCCAGTAACTGGGTTGTGGAGGTCAGATAAGCAGTCGCTCCATGTAAAATACTGGTATTCAGCTGCATCCGGTTAGACTGGAAGCCGACCCCAACATACCTAGTTGGGAAAAGGCTAGGCAGATGATGATGATACAACTTAATACTGACCTGCAAATTGGAAAAAAACTAAAGAAAATTTGAATTTCGCGGGTTATTCTGGCGCTTTCGCCTTAAGAAAATAGTGACTCATCAGTGCAGCTGCAAAGGAAAGGCGTGTTCATACTCGGGTAAAGATTAAACCATTAATATTAAAGCAAAATTTTTATTACACTGTATTTTCAAATAATAAATATATTAAGTAATTTTTTAAAGTTAATCAGAATCGTCAGAATCAACAATTATAATAAAAGAGTTCTGTTCCGCGAGTTCCCTAGCATTGTCTAAGTCCCATATGTTTTTTACAGTACTTAAAAACATTATAATTCACTCGTCTTTCTCCGATATGAATTATTGACCCACTTTTTATTTTTACGAATAGGTGAGGTATTAATTTTTAAAATTGACAAATGACGCGTCCGTATTGTCTGAAGGGCTCATGTCAACTGGTCAATTCAATGTAAACACTTACTATGATCTAATTGGTCAAAGGGCGTGGCGCAGCTGAGTGATAACGATGAGTCACTATTTTCTTAACGCGAATATACTAGTTTCATACAAGTGCGATAATTATTATTGTACACGCTCAAAATGCATTGAACAGCAGATTTTTTTAAATAATCGATGACAAATTTCATCTCTAGTGGCTCTAGAACGTACTCAATTCATGATAACAGTTTTTGCCGTGTACGTCGATGTCCCTTACACTGTGTATATCACAGCAGAGACCATCTGGGTTGCTGAAATCCTATTCAATTTATTCTCTAGCCATTTCTAATGTTACGACGTGTATTCAAGAATTATTTTCGTCGTCTTCATCATCGGACAAAAGACGTCCCACTTTTCACCTTTCCCTAAAAATCGCTACAACGATATTTCTGTACTAAAATGGCCAATTAAATCAAATAAGATTTGATGTCATAATCTGTCGATGTTAATCCTTCATTATAATAATATGTTACATGGTGTTGATTAATGAAATAGTAGCTTGATTCTAAATAGTAATGTGTCGTAGATATTAAATTTGTTGTTGTACTTATTTTTTATACGGAATATTGATAAATGTTGCATTTTTGTGTAGATTACAGATTAAATTCGCAGAATTAAAGTGGATTTTGTGTTTTTTTTTTTTATATAATAAAACCCTTTTCGTAAAAATATTGCCGGCGGCGCGGCGTTTTAAATAAAAAGTGCAAAATGCAGTCTGGCATCCTAGCCTAAAATGAATCCGCCACTTCGTAATTATGAAAAGTCTTTTCGCGGTCGCGCACATAGAGAAATGCATACAAATATGAAATATATTTTCGCGCGTTTACTTATTTTTCTTGTCAGAGTCGATGGCAAAGGTAAAAATATTGGGTAAGTACATATTTGAATGTCGAACATTAAAATACCTACGGGTAAAATGTCAACGTTCAAAACATCGAAAATTTAAATATCGATTGTATCGTAATATCGAAAATTGTTATACCTAAGCTTAAAATGTCTAACATTGAAATGCCGAGTGATAAAAATATCTAATGATTAAAAATATCGATAGTCATTATACCTAAGTTCAAAATGTCAACATTGAATACACTTTAGTTCATTAAATTTACGTAAAAAATACAGATATGGGATATTTCAACAATGTATGAAATACCTAATTTATTTATTTATTTATTTATTATCTATGGAAGACTTACAGCTAAGATAAACAGATTAAAAAAAACAGTATGTGAGACTGACAGCCAATTAAAAGTCCTCACTTCTAAAAACAGATTATAAAAGAGAACAACACAAATAACACAATACAGCCACAAGAAAAAAATAAAATACAGGATAACATTCAAACTTAAACTAAGTCCACACTATTCATACTACATACAATTCAATACCTAATAAAAAAACTGAAAAAACAAAATCCTAATTAAAAAAGCTAAGGCTCAAGCACTTTCTAGCCGAGGACACACTCGTTAGGAAAACATCAAAATCATGCTGCTTACACATGTTATTAAAGCTTCTACTTGCACGCACTATAAATGAATTCTGCCTGTAATTTGTAGACGTAAATGGAACACGCAATGGCACGTTCCATCTTTTAGACCTTCCGGGAACGTTAAAATAAAATTTGGATAGGATATCAGAATTATTAATCGAATTACTGAATACCTTGAGTAACGAAATACAATCTGAAATTGCTCGCCGATTAATTAAGGGTAATATATGATACTTCTTACAGAGGCTGAGGTAATCTTCAGACCGGTAGGGCACTTTCTGATGGTAACACAAATACTTGATGAACCTTTTCTGGATGCTCTCTATACGATCAATGTACTTGTGATAACATGGATTCCAGATTTCAGACGCGTATTCCAAGTGACTTCTAACGAAAGTACAGTAAAGAATTTTTAAAGTTTTTGCTTGACTGAAGCTCTTGGACAGCCGCATTATGAATCCTAGTGCTTTAGATGCTTTAGCGACTATGGCATCGATATGACGTTCAAACGTTAGCTTAGAATCGTGATATACCCCCAGATCTCGAACGCAGTTCGTTTTAGGTAGTAATTGATCACCCAAGCTATACGTTGAAGGTATAATTGAGCGTTTTCGAGAATATGTTAGAACCGAACATTTAGCTGGGTTGAGGTCAAGCTTACTCCCACGACAATATGCCTCCAGACGACGTAAATCATCCTGAAGTGCAATCACGTCCGCATGTGATGATATTTTGGCATAGATCTTCATATCGTCAGCAAAACACAACAGTTTGGATGAGATCAGGCAAGAGTTGATGTCGTTTATATATATAATGAAAAGTAATGGGCCCAGTAGTGAACCCTGGGGGACTCCGCTGGGGATAGGCACCCAACTAGACATGTAATTGCTTAATACTACTGCTTGGGACCTGTTCTCCAGATAAGAAGAAAACCATCGCAGTAAATCACCTCGTATTCCCATAGTATATAGCTTTGATAATAAGATCTCATGGTCAATACGATCAAAAGCCTTACGGTAGTCTGTATAAACGACATCAACCTGCCTACCGTTATCCATGGCGTCAGTAATAAAATCATTGAGCAGAATTAAGTTGGTGACGGTAGACCTTCCCTTCAGAAAACCATGTTGGAAGGAACTAAACGAGTTTTTAAGAGCACTATACACCTGGTTGTAGATTATCCTCTCAAAGATTTTTGCCACAATACAGAGCTTGGATATCGGCCTGTAATTAACAATGTCAGTTTTGACTCCTTTCTTATGGATAGGTGTTATGAAAGCCGATTTCCAAAGTTTAGGTACAGCACAGGTGTCCAAGGATTTTCTGAAGAGAAGCGAGATAGGTTGGGCAATCGAAGTCGAACACCGAACAAGAAATTTTGAAGAAATATTATCCGGGCCAGCCGCTTTCGAAGTATCCAACTTGCGAAGCAAGTTAGAAACCTCTTCAACGTTTACTTCAATGCTACTTAAATCAGATAGGCTGGTAGATTCAGTCAAAAGAGGGGGTGAAGAACTTCCCCGACTCGGGTTGGTATCTAGAAATGTAGAGTGAAAGTACGCAGAAAACGCTTCGCATATGGTTTCTCCGGTACGCAACGCTTCGCTATTATAGTTTAACGTGCTCGGGACTGCATTTGAGTTGTGTCGTTTTTTAACAAAAGTCCAAAAATATTTTGGGTTTTCTTTAATAGATTTTTCAGTTAAGTTCAAGTAGTTTTCATAACATTGTGATTCTAATACCTTTACCCTTTCACGGAGAAGTCTAAATGTTGACTCATCAGCTATATTGCCGTAAGTCTTAAATTTTTTGAAATATTTATATTTTTCTTTAATTGATTTTATTAATGCCGAATTGTACCAGGTTGGATACGTTTTGTGACGGTGTAGTTTTTGTGGAATAAATTTAGCGTGTAAATTGAGAATAACTTGATTAAAAAAGTTAACTGACTCATCGATTGATCGTGTCGCAAACTCGGATTCCCAATCAGTCGTGGAAATGTCTTTGTTAATAGACTCATAGTCGCCTTTGTCGTAGAGATATTGTATCCGTGGCGCGCACTCTAATAGAGGAGCCTCAACGAAATCCATACCAATTAGTAGTGCCGGATGGTAGGCGTCGATGGGAACCAGCGGACTTGAACATTCAACCACATTAACTAATTTGTTCGAAAGTACCAAATCTAAAATTTTACCATACTCATTAAGAACACCATTGTACTGACCAAAATCAAGGGTACATAATTCGTCACTAAGTAAAACTTCGTCAGAACTGTTCGGGTTCGTTGGCACGAGCGATAGATTGTCCGATAGGGCCCAGTTAATACCGCTCATGTTAAAGTCACCAATGATGAGAAAGGTATCAGAAGAGTTACTTATAACTACTTGGTTTAATTTTGCGAAGTAATTGCGAAGTTGCAAAGAAAAAGAAAGACCTAAGTTTTGCTGACATAAATAAACAACACAAATATGTAAAGTAATATATTTACGTGAATTAGAATTTTTCAGTCGTATGCTGAGCCATAAATCCTCCGCTGTAGAATGGAAGGTGGGTTGGCATATAACGGAAAGTTCCCTACGTGTAGCAATAAGCACACCCCCTCCACGCGATTGCCCGGTCAAAACATAATCTCGATCACGACGCCACACGATGTACCGTTCGTCAAAGAATTCAGAATTTAAAACTCCGTCCAATAACCACGTCTCTGTAAGAACAATAATATCATACGAGTTTAGTACCATTTGACGATAGAAAGTATCACTTTTAGTTCTAAGCCCGCGAACGTTTTGATAAAATACATTTAACTTAGAAGCCATTAAAAACCAAAAGTAATAATAGTGTATAATTCATTAAATTAAAGTATTTCATTAAATAATATTGTAGAATGAGGTAAAATATAATTAAATAAGTAAAATGTAGGTAAAAGTCAAAAAGATGTGCGCGAGCGCAAGAATCATACGATATTAAATAGTAAGCAACTGTGCGAAAAAGCAAGCAATAGTGCGTGACGCGTGCAAGTGCGAGAGAGTAAAACATATTATAGTGCGGCAAAGCTTTAAAGTAAACAGCGCGATAACGAACACAAAAGAAACCAGTAGCTAGACAAAAGAGAGGTGTCAAGGTCATTAGTGCGGCAGAGGTGTTAAACATTTTGTAAAAGGTTATTGTGAAACAAACGATATTAAACAATTGGAGCCATTGATGCAAACTGTAATAGCAAAACAGGAAAATACGGGTAAGTATTAAGAAGCATTTTAGACAATCTTGTTTAAATCTGACTCCTTTCTTATGATAAAAACTTTCGAATGGTTATTTTTAAGTAAATGAATTTTACCATGCTTAACCCATACGTACTCATAATGTTTATCCTTGGTAATGACTTCAACTTTGGATAAAAGTTTTTTATACTCGACGCTTAGGTGATCGTTGACGTAAACACGCTGAGATGATCCTTGAAACCCGATGTCACAAGCAGATAAGTTCTTCTCGGCACGTGCCGCCGCAATGAAGTCTTCCTTTACATAGCGGTTTAAAAAACTCACTATGATTAGCTTTTCATTGGAACCGAAGATAGGGACCCTTGAAATATAGTTCACCTGGGCTTTGGGACAGCTGTAATGAATTTTACGGCCAATAGCGTCGATGATAGTGTACAGGTTCTCATCCTTCTTAACAGGAACTCCCTTTATTTCAACGTTATTTAACCTGGACCTCTGCTCATAAGTCGAAAGAAGATACTTCATGCTCGCCATGTCAGACTGTAAACAATTTACTGACTCTTGAAGCTTTTCAAATTCGGACACCTTTGCTTCAACTTCCACGAGTCTTGTGTCGAACTCGTCGAGTCTTCCACCAGTGCCCTCACATGTCAACCTAAGCTCAGCCAACTCATTCTTGATCACGCGCATGTCATCCACCAAGGTCGGCAAGTTAAGAAGCTGTCGTTTCATGTCGCGGATCTCGCTCAGTATGGTATCCAGCGACGCAGGTTCAGGGGTAGACACAACTGGTGATGAGGTTCTGCAAGTGGGGCATTTCCATTGTGCCATCCTATTAGCACCCAGCTTCCTCCATCCGGTCTCAGTGATGTTTGCACATCCAAAATCCAGGTGTTTTTTGCAACTACCACACTGGAATCCATCGTTGAACTGCATATTACAAGCTGCGCACGTTTGCATTTTCAAAGTATGTACTATTTATCGAAAGCAGATAAAATATCACAATATGAACTCAACTTAAATGAGAAAAGGTTGACGATCTATTAATTTTGAGTGGCGCGTACTGTGCGTATGAGTGTTCACACACGAGTGATGTGTAATGTGTGTCTAATGTACATACAACTCGCCTACAGTTTATTAATACTTTGTATTCTAGTCGTTTTTGGCACTAGCCGGCCGCTGCCTGCCTGCGGCACGCTCACTTCGCTCGCTCGGCTTGCGCGCGGGTGGTCACAGTTTTACAACTAACCTAACCTATTTCACTCAGTTCAAAATGACGAATCATACAATCTGCCTGCGACTAGATAATTAGACAATGGTAAAAACATTTCTGCGGCAGATCGTATGATTCGTCATTTTTAACTGGGTGAAATAGGTTAGGTTAGGACTGTGGATCAGCGCCGCAGCCTCCTTATAAGCCCATTCCCACCGGCTTCCCTTCAGAAGTTTGGAACACAAGCACTCTCTCAATGGCACAATCAGTACTTTTAAAAGTAGAGAAAAATTACAAAACGCCTACACTGATGGACATTAAATCAACAAAATTTGCTCTTTTACAACATATTGCTATAAAGTAAACCGCAGGAGCGATCGGCTTATTCGCCGATAAAATCTCTTAGCAAAAGAACGTCATGACGTTACTTGAAGGTCACTACCCAGCCCGCCATATTAGAACTAAAGTAAGCCGACTCTGAGCGTCTTACTCGGATAATCGAGCGAGATGTATATAGGAAATATGTGCGCGCGAGCGGGATGGGTCGTTATCCGTCGTTGAATTTCGTATCGAATCCGACGAATGTTTGATGACATTTTATGTTGACAGACAATTTGACGTAATTACATTACATTAAAACGACCATAGTTTGCATGCGTTGTTGATTGAATTTATATTTGAATTTAATAGTTAGCTATTTTAGAATTTATTGCTTGGTATAAAATAGTGATTTGTGTATTTTTTTAGTTGAACTGTGTTTATTTGTGTTGTTGTTGTGTGTAGTGAAAGCAGTTACATAGACGTACGTTGAAATTAGGTATTTGCGGTAAGTAGATAGTGTAATACGTTGCAATTACTAATTTAGAGTAAGTACAAAGTAGCAGGTCAGTAGGATGGCGGGTCTAATAGCTTTAGATTGCTGCTTGACAGATTATTTGCTTTGTGAGGAAACATGCTTTTCAATGTTAAGTTTTCTGGCTTACCTCTCTCAATATTTCACCCTTCGCCACTGCTGTGGATAGTGTGGACTGGGCCTGGAGGTGGCCCTAAACAAGTCGGAGGCCATGGTGTTTCATGGCCCCCGACGTGCGCCGGCGCCGGGATCACACATCGTGGTCAGCGGGGCCCGGATAGCTGTCGAGTCCACCATGAAGTATCTGGGATTGGTGCTCGACAGCCGATGGGAATTCGGGCCCCACTTTCGGTGGCTGGCGCCCAAGCTGATGGGTGCAGCGGGCGCGCTTTCAACGTTGCTTCCGAACTTGGGGGGCCCGAGCGCCGCCTGTAGGCGGTTGTACGTGGGAATCGTGCGGTCCATGGCCCTGTATGGGGCCCCTGTGTGGGCGATGGACGTGACGGCCGGCACTCTCGCCATTCTGCGCAAACCGCAGAGGGCGATGGCCGTCAGAGTCGTCCGCGGGTACCGCACGATTTCCTACGAGGCGGCTTGCGTCCTGGCCGGATCTCCGCCCTGGGACCTAGAGGCAAAAATACTCGCGTCATTATATCGATGGCGCGAGGAAGAGCGGGCACGGTGCTCGAGGCCGGTGCAGCGGCAGATCGCGCTGCGCCGAGAGGAGCTCTGTCAGGTCTTGGTGGCGGAATGGCGGCAAAGGCTCCTGCGCCCTACCGCCGGTCTCGCTACCGTCGAGGCGATCCGGCCAGTAGATACTTGACGACTGGCTCGGGAGAAGGCACGGCTCCCTGTCGTTTAGGGTGACGCAGATGCTGTCGGGGCACGGCTGCTTCGGCAAGTACCTGTGCCGCATAGACAGGGAGCCGGACGCCCGGTGTCACCACTGCGTCGACTGCCGGGAGGACACGGCGCGGCATACGCTGGCAGAGTGTGCCGCTTGGGAGGAGCCGCGCCGTGCCCTCATCTCAGAAGTAGGCAGTGACTTGTCGCTGCCGACCCGGTGCCGCCCTGGGACGCGGTGGTCTCCTTCTGCAAAACAGTAGTCACGCAGAAGGAGGCTGCGGAAAGGGAGAGGGTGATCTCATCGACTCACCCGGCCCGCCGAAGGCGCACCGGGCGTCGGCAGAGAGCAGACAACGCCCTCTTCCAGCCCCCCTAAATGAGTCCAGGGGCGACGGACTCGGGGACGTCCGTCGCCCTCAGATCATATAAACACAGGAGATATGGCAAGGAGGCGTGGCGCTTAAAAACTCATCCGGCCAGAAAGTGTCATGATGCCAGTTTCGGCCATTAGTCGAATGTCAACTTGCAACGTCTTCGCTGCTCATGATTTTTGTCAAAATGCCGCGTCGTTCAGTGATTGTTTGCAAAAGTAACAGCTGTATGGTGAATTACATGAAAGATGGCATCTCATTTCACACGTAAGTACTAAAATATTATTGTTTTTCTTATCAAATTTATTAAAACATTACTTCGTGATACTAGAAACACGATGACGTACCAAAAGCAATTATTTTCATTGGAACAAAAACCATTGTTTGCTTCATACACATCGTTCAAAGAATCGGCTGGTCTAATAGCGCAATGTATAAGCGTTTTACTGATACTCTCACACGATAGTTTCGTGAAGCGGCCGCTGCTGACTAGACTTAGAGATGTGATGTGACGCTTGTAGTTATCGATATTTTATACGATCTTTTTAACGAGTTTATTTAGATAATTTTTTTTATTATTATTTAGATAAACAAGGGAACAAAATTTAACTTTTTTTTGTTGCATGGAATTTTATGGCTGTTGTTTATTTACTACTCATGTATCATTGATATCATCAGTCACACCTTGCTTTTATTTTAACATTTTAGCTATCCGAAGGATCCAAAAATAAAATAAAAGTGGATAAATGAGACAGGAAAACTAATTTCCAACAAAAAATACCAAAATGCTTTCAACCATTGAAGAAAGTTCGTCGGTTCTTCGAATAGTCAGTCCACTATTTAACTAAGAACACAACACCTAAACTGTCAAAGCGGGGCAAGTTTTAACATACATATTTACTGGTCAATAAAATCCATATCAATAAATATCTTGAAGTTTTACTTGTGTTCTCGTAATCTAGATTCAAGAAGTTGATATCCTAAAAGTTTCTTGGTAGTTTAGATTAGTTGTTATGTAGGTATATCTTACTAGCTTTTGCCAGCGGCTTCGCCTGCGTGGATGTCGGGAATTATCCCACGGAAACCGTATAGTTTTCCAGGATAAAAATATAGTCCGGGTTATAATATATCTATCTTTATAAACTCAAACTCAAAGCATTTATTTCAATTAAACCATTTACAGGCACTTTTGAATTGTCAAGTGGGTCAGTCAGAAATATGAAGCTAGTTGCCCATTCCAAAGCGTAGTAGGTACCTATGGAGAAGAACGGGCAAGAAACTCCATGGACACTCTTTTAAATTATATTGTTACATAAATATTAGTTACATCATTAATGTTGAATATAGGTATAATTATATGTGAGAATGATGTAAATAAGATGTACACGTTGAGTGTCCAGTGTACAGTAAATATAAATTTAAACAAAACAATCCATAATTAAAATAAGCCTTGGTGGCTAAGAGATGACCAGCCCCAACTGACAGCGCCCGTTCACGAACATGACGCATGGATCAGCACCATTCAGCTCAACCATTTTGAAGGGAGCTAAATGATCCAACACACGCGCCACCGTCAGCGAGACATTTGAGTGAGCATGACATCTATCAGCCGCCAGGGCACATTCAAGTCAATGAAAGACATTACCCGGTAAATGGTAGCTCGATAGTACATAGTACTCACACTTGTTCTATGCAATTATATAATACAAAGGAGATTGAGTTTATACAAAGCAAATGTAGTCTTACAATCTTCAGCAGCTCCAACAGTATTTTCAAATGTTAATCAATTAGTTGTGGTTGTGGAGCAGGACCAGCATTGAGCCAGGCATTTTTATCAGCGATATAATCCCCCAACTTATAATATGCCCGGCTGCATAGTGTGCGTTTTATACAAACTTTGAATTTCGTCTCATTGAGTTGAAGTATGTGGGGAGGTATTTTATTGTAACATTTTAAACAGTACCCCATGAAAGATGAGTCTACTTTAGCCAGTCTGAAACCTGGTTGAACTAATAGGTCCCTATTTCTGGTACTATAATTATGTCTATCACCTCTTTTAGTAAAAAGATGTACATTTTTTCTTACGTACATGATGTTTTCATAGATATATTGACAAGGTACCGTCAAGATCTTAATAACCTTAAACAGTTCCCTTAGAGAATCGCGCCTGCGGAGATTATAAATGGCTCTGATGGCTCTTTTCTGCAGAATAAAAATAGAATCGACGTCTGCAGCCCGTCCCCAAAGTAAAATACCGTAAGACATGATACTATGAAAGTAACTAAAATAGACCAGCCTCGCGGTATCAACATCGGTATATTGACGGATTTTTCTGACAGCATATGCTGCTGAACTTAGCCGTCCCGCCAGAGATGTTAAATGAGAACCCCATTGTAGCCTCGAGTCAAGCGTGATCCCCAGGAAAACAGTTTTATCGACGAATTCTAGTTTCTCTTGATTCAATACTATCTCACAATCACTACTTTTGACATTAGGTAAAGAAAATCGTATAGGTACACTTAGTTTTTTTCCCATTTAATACTAAATTATTAGCAGTGAACCAATTATGGACCTGCATTAGGGCGTTATTAACATCGTCAAAATTTTTAGCACTTCTTTCTACCTTAAAAATTAAAGAAGTATCGTCAGCAAATAACACCATTTGTGGTTGATTTTTTAATAAATGGAGTAGATCATTAATATACACTAAAAAGAGGAAAGGACCCAATATCGAGCCTTGTGGAACTCCCATTTCTACTTTCAAACTAAGTGAATTGACACCATTTATTTGAACTTGCTGCTGCCTATCATTTAAATAAGATTTTACTATATACACACATCAAAAGTGTCTAGGGATCAACATATATTTTTGCAATAACTTTTCTCCTGATTGATATTAATTAAAATTTTCTTTAAGGATTCATAAAATAAAGTGTTTTCGTTTGTCACAGTAACGATAAACCAAGTCACCTTTGCATTAATAAAGAAATTTGCCATTTTCCTAATAAAGGGATTTTTGACATTTGAACCACTAACACAAAAGTTCGAAAAAAAGACTGAAATAACAGTTTTCTTTAAAATTTTATTGGGTAACTTAAACAATTAATAATCCGTGTTTCTACCGCGAACACTAACAACACAAGAACATCGGTTTGGTATACTCAAAATGAGTTCATCCAAATCACGCTGTGGAATGGCCGCCCATGTTCGTTGCAACAACAAAAAAAGGTCTTCTTGCGACTGGATACCCTCCATATTCGGCAGAGCTCTTCTCTGTAGCATATCCCATGCATGCTCAATCGGGTTCAAGTCTGGCGACTGAGCAGGCCAGGGCAGGACATTGATGTTAGCTGCGGCGAGAGTCTGTCTTACAACTCTTGCGGTGTGCGGTCGTGCATTATCATGCATTAACTGAAATAAGGGACCGATTTGCACTTGTAGAGGAACGATGACGTCTGATACAATCGTCTCAGCATAAATTTGAGCGTTGAGGTTGCCTCTGATCCAAATCAACTCAGTTCTTCCGCCGATCCAAATACCCGCCCATACCATGATGGTTCCACCACTATAAGGATGGACTTCCTAGCAGGATTTTAATCGCTGTTGGCGTCCAGGGGTTCTCCAGTGTCGTATACGTCTTGTATCCGGTCTCATACCAAAACGAGACTCATCAGAAAAGCACACGAAACGCCATTGTTCTTCTGCCCAATTTCTGTGTTCAAGAGCCCATTGATATCGAATCCTACGATTGTGCATTGCTATAGGTGGTACCCGTAGCGGTCTTCGGGAATGAAGGTTCACTTCATGCAAGCGGTTTCTGACTGTTTGGTCGCTAATTAAGTTCCCTGAAGAGTGATGAAGCCTCACGGCTAACATCATGGCGGTTATTGTTGGAGCTCTTCGAGTTAAGATTTGAATGTATCGGTCTTGTCTCCGTGTGGTGCAGCGATACCGTCCTCCATGGCGCTCAGCCACGGTACCAGTGCTTCGGTAACGTGTCCAAAGTCGACTGATAACACTCTTGACTTGTATTCAGAGCTAAAGCCACAGTACGTTGCCGGGAACCAGCTTCTATCATTCCCACGGCTCTGAGCATTTCTTCCCTGCTTAAATGACGTCGCCGCTCCATAATAACGTTGGTTTTAATCAGTAGTAGGGAAACAGTAGCACTAATAATGTCTTCAATGCGTTGTATGTTTTTATAGGGAAAATATTGACAGCTGATTTTCATCTTTTACTCGAATTTGATTCACAGTTCCTGATTCAAATTATGAAATGCACCAAAAAGGATCCATATAAATTTATAAAATCATAAATTTATTACAAAGCCACATCTTAATCTCAAGAAATCCGCATAAAAATGCTTGATCCCTAGACACTTTTGATGTGTGTATATCCAAATTTCTTCCACATCCGTTCAACCGTTCTGGCGTGATTGAGTAACAAACATCCATGCATCCATCCATCCACCCATCCAGACTTTCGCATTTAAAATAGTAGTAAGATGAATAGCTGTGATTTCGTAGCATGTCCTGACACATACTTTAAGAGGAGTTTCCGTTGCCACCGAACGTGCTCCATACAAACGAAGTTTGATCATAAATATAATTTAGAGACTGATATCTATATCCGTGATTTATCAGATATCCGTTAAACTATACAGTTTTGAAGTTACACGGATTAATATTAGAAGTTAACTGGAAATTTGTCAAACCACGGACATAGATTATCGTGGTTGTATTATTGTATTTTATAGGCTCTAGATCATGTAGGTATTGTATATTATGACAAAATTTTACTAACTTTAGTTAGTTAATATTCCAATTATGATCAAACTTCGCTTGTATAGAGTCAGTCGGGGGGAGTCAAACACCTCACTCCCCTCCCCAGACCCGACGAGGCCCGCAGTGGCGGGCCGGCACCAGTCGGGGGTTGCGGAAGGATCGCACGTTCCCGCGACCCCCGGCGTATGTGTGAGATGAAACACCGGAGTGATTTTTAGTCAGTAAGAGTCAGACAGACCCCGCCGCCCGCCCTCGGCAGCGGGTACCCATGAGGATTTTCCACATTATATTTAGGACATAGGGTACCCTTTACGCTTCTTTAAGCTTTTCCATGTCACGTTTGTCGATGATTCTGATATAAACTTACTTACGTTATTTTCGGTTTTATGGTCGTTCGGATATTTAAATTTTCTATGTTTTGAACATTGAAATTTTAACCGTAGATATTTTAATTTTCCAAATTCAAATAACTATGTATATATTATGTTAGATGAGCTTGGACCAGTAGGTGGCCACGCGCATTTACTTATTAATTTAGCACTTATAATATTTATTTAAACAGAGTCCTTAAACTATTTTATTTTAAATGCTTGACAGAATATTTGCACGGCCTAGTGACACGCACACACAGGAAAAATTATCCAATTTTCCTAATCTAAAGAAGAGTTTTGGCCAGCTTTCGAAATTGCAAAGAGCGTCAAGAGACTAAGAAATAAATAAATGAAACACTGCCACGATACATGATAATGTTTAATGCCATTAAATTTACACATTTAACATCTTACTGACTAATAACTAAAAACTAAGTACAGTAGGCCAGGGATCAATATGGCACATCAAGTTCTAGAAAGGATCTATCACAAAAGTTTGCAGTCCATTCACAGTTATTTTACATCTGACAGCAGCAACCGAATAGCATCCATATGGTAAAGATTATAAAGATCACTGTGCTCAATGGCAGCAACCCAACAGCAACCTTATTGCAACGGCATTAAAGATTAATGTGATTTTGACAGTGATGCAAACTTAAAGAGGTAAAATAGCGGAATGGACTGTAACATAAACTGCTACAAGGATCTTTTGGCGCTTGAATGACGTTGACAGCTTGGCATTGTTGGTAAACATTTGTGAAATCGTATTGACAAAACAAGATGGGGGCGTTACTACCGATTTTATACACGCGCCTAAAGATCTTTGTACATTTTATTCATTAACTTGTGACCTCGATTACACAAAGTCAAGGCCGTCGAAGTTTCCTAAACAGATTGCACAGAATTTCTTTATTATCCATTTTAGTTATCTGCATAATGACCGCTTTAAATTCTTCCTCATATTCATCACGCCAACTAGCCGGTAGAAGATTCAATGCGAGTAAGTATATCTGAGGGACTTCGAACGACATCAGTCCTAGACATACGTAAGTCATAACATCTGTGAATTCCGTTTTTGTATCTATTTGATTCTTCAATGTATGCGTCTTACTTGTAATTATGTCTTGAATATCTGAAGAGAATGTAGCAAAGAATATTTCTTTTTCAATAAATTCCTTCATTAAGATTCCGAGCTCGTTAGCAAAATTGTTCGCGATTTCTTTTACAACCTGTTTATCAATTTGTTCTTGGTCTGCATGTTTAATTTTACTGTCGGCTATCACTTTCCTAGTCACGATTCCCAATCGTATTTCCCACATTTCCATATAAATTTCTTCAATTGGTAACGTTTCATCTAGCACCTCCAGTACTAATTGCATTATCCTACTCACGTTTTCATAACGGTGAAAGTCTTGATAATAACTTTCATTCTCAAGATCATGGATGAAATTAAAACAAGTTTTTAGTAAAGCACACTTCCTTCCACGTATTCCGAAGTCCTTCAAACATTTTTTCAATATTTGCTTCGTTAACTCCATTTTTTTTCCAAGATCATCTTTTCCCTTAACGTTTATGATATATGTGGCTGTCAGTTTCCATTTGGCATCAATTAAAGCAGCAGCTTCAGAACTCAGTTTTATTGCGTCTCCTTCTTGAATAAACACAGTTGCAATAAACGATTCTATGATACCGCGAACAAACTCTTGGCGGATGGTATCGATTTTGTTACACATGAACATTATAATACTATGCGTGCGAGTCAGGTTTGCTGGTTTTGGTGGAAATTGGCTCACTACTTTCCAAGCCACCTCAATAAATTCTAGCATCAATTTTTTGGGTAGTTGACGCGATATAAGGAGACGAAATATCTCATCATCATCATCTGGTCGTAGCGTTAATGTTATTACCTTCAATGTGTCAAATAACAAATCTTGTCCACTCTTAACTTGAGAAATTTTGTTGAAGATTGCTTTGTAAATAATCATTCTGAGTGAAACATTTTTGGTCTTCTTCCAAGCGCGTAATACAAGTGTATTTAGACTTTCTGCGTTAAAAAATTCAAAAGCGAGACGAATACCGTGTTTCTGAATCGATACCGGAGTATCTAATATGGATTCGACGAATTCCATGCAAACTGGTAGTGGCAGGTTAGCCAAGTACGAATGAAATATCGGTAAACAAAAACGTACGTAGTCTCCTTTTATATACATGAGCATAGACTTGATCGGGACTGGAGGACGCGAATAACAGGCGTGGGCACATATAGCTTGTTGAATATGTAACAACTTTTTATCGATTTCACTGTGATTAATCGCAGAATCATTTGGGGCGTATTTCGCCATAAAATCCACTTTGATTTGCTCGTCTCCAAGTTGGAAAATACCATGAGCTGCGGCTTGAGTAACTCTATGCCATAACTGGTCTTCAGACAATAACGTTTCGAAGAATTTAAGATAATCTTTCGCAATATCGTTCGAGAAATATATTTTCAATTTTTTGAGCACCTTACTTATATTATATTTGTAACTGCTATCGAAATTGGTTTTAACGAGCGGAAGGTGCTCAACTAAGAGTTTTGCGTCTTTCTTTAAGTCGCGTAACAGTTCAACCGGGGTTATTTCTCTTTTGCTCTTATCACGAATCAGGCTATGGCATTCAAATTCCGCCCAGTCCAACTTCATAAATTCGTGAACAAGTTCGGGGCAATCTTCTTTGGTTCTATCGTATCGGTCCAACAGATCCAAAGTGAAATGAATATATTTTCTAAGACTATATTTAATTTCATCCTCATAGGGTACACTTTCGAATTTTCTTATTTCGTCCATGTACAATTTAAACAAATACTCAAATACCATTTCTTGTTGCTCTTTTGTCAACTTATCAGTTTCCGTTTTTAATGCATAAAATTGTATATAAGAAAGCATTTGATTTTTTATGGCTTCAGGAACTTCCTTTTGGTTAATGATATTGTATACAAGAGCAACTATTCTATATTCAGTCTTACTGTTATAGTCAGTTATATTGTAAACTTCCAAATTGTGAAACATTTTATTAAAAGCCGTCCAGCAATCTTCATCAAATTCGAATACATTAAAGTTTTGCATAACTCTGTCAAGGAAATTCTCTTTAATAAACTTTAGTTCATTGACATGCCTCTCATAATAATGTTTCAAAAGTTTTTCAACATCGCGTTGGTTTTTTGCAGAATTTACCAGAATGAGCATCATGTCTGCCCGTTTAGAGTTATCCGTAGTAATCAATACCAGCTTTTTGATCTCCTCCAAAGCTTTTTCGAAGCTGACAAACGCGTACCATAGATAGTCTTTGCCTATGCCTAGAATTTCATTCTCACTGGCTATTTGTTTTAAAGCCCAAGTTTCTTTTTCTTCGGCTGTCATTATTTTGTAGTTCCGGTTATGATAAAAGTTTGGATTCGTTTCTAAGTGTTGTTCCGGATACTTGGCTGTAAATATCTGTTTTACGAATTGAAACTTTCCAACTGTGATTTTATCAAGGAAGAATTTGTATTGGCTACAATAGTTTTGACTCCAAAAATGTTTGACATTATCTGGCAATACAGCAGCTGCGTAAATTTTTGCATCTTCTGCCGTACTATACTTGGCTACAGCACTTTGGCTCAATATTCTCACATACAGTGATGGTTTTTTGAGAACTCGATCCTTGTGCTGTTTCATAATACTTTTTGAAATACGTAAACCTAAATAGGTACTGTTATATGAGCTTACCTCAACATATTTTTCCAACAGATCTAAATATTTCACTTCCGAAACTGTGTATAAATAGCTAAGTCCCCGAAACACTACAATTCTATTGGTATCATTAAGTACCTTGACATACTCATCTGCTAGAGGGAATGAGAGTCCAATAAAATTCTTAAGATGTTCACCCTCAGATTCGAAAATTAGATGATTACAGTTCGACGGTTTCTTCAATACCTCCAACTTGAAGGTGTCATTAGTGAAATTAAGGAATTTTAGTGCAAAGGTTTTTAATTTGATATCCATGCAGTATTTATAAAATTCTGCTGCCCTTAATTCATTCCTAACGTGTGTGGAAATAGCTGTAAGTAGCTTCTTCTTCATTTTGTTAGACATGAAAGGTATCACATTGTTGTGTAGATTATCAACATTGACGATGTGTGAGAAACTATCACCATATATCCAACTGCATTTAAGAGCTCGAGAAACATACAAACTGTCTCCAGACTTTAGAACTTCGATGATGTAATCGATGTTAAGGTATTTGGACGCAAGATCAATTTTAAATAACTTGTCGACGTCGGACTCTTCAGCCTTGTCTTTTATGTCGTTGAAGATTACAAACTGTGCTGCAGCTTCTTTCACTTTAGCGTTCAACTCTCGCTGCCTTTCGCCTAAGTTACTCCCCGTTAGTATTATCATCTTGATTTATTTTGGATCTGAAATATAAGGTATTTATTTGTTAATATAATAGTAGAGTAGGTAACAAGTATGTGCATATTAACACAGGCGTAGCCAAGAATTTGTTCAGGGAAGGGGAAATAAATACTTAATAAGATTGCTTAATACGCAACAATTAAATCATTTCGTTGGTATGTAAGTAGGTCTAAAAAATATGAAATCCTATAAGGTTTTTAGAGTTGCCGATTTGTCGCGCGACGATATTGCTGGATCATGGAACCTGGACCAACGGCCGTACTATGACGTGTTAATTACTTAATTCCATCATTGTTTCAGCGTGAAAGAGAGACGGCGCTATACATGACCGATAGCACAATCTCTTTTTCGCAACGGAATCATGATGTCATTAACACGTCATAGTACGGCCCCTGCCCCATCCTGCGGTGCCTTCCCCACCACGCCACGCCATTGCGCATTAATTGATTTGAAAGACTGGACAAAAACCGTTGAGGTCGGCTTTCAGTCTAACCGGGGATGCAGCTGAACACCGGTATTTAAGATGGAGCGACTGCCTATCTGACCTTCACAACCCCAGTAACTGGATAACACGATACCCCTTCCTACTGTTTGTCAGTTTTTTGGGCAACTACCCGTAACTACCGTACTAGACACGGAGCGGTCTCGATAAGTAATGGATGATCATCCATCCACGAACCGACCGCGGCAATCGTAGCTTAACCTTTGATTGTACCGTTCGGCTGTTATCATTTAGCCATGAGCCCCTTGCAGGTAGGTAGGTACCTACTATTCTGATTAATGGCAGGTACTTACGTAAATAGAATTAAGTATTATGTAACATTAATTATGATTAAAATTCCTAAAACCAATATTTTGTTGTTTATCTTATCTACTAAGTAGTGATTAGCGACTGTTTGAACGTCATACATTTTTGACGTTTAAACATCTCTTAATTTTAAGCGATATTTGTAAATAAACCTCCTAAAGTTTTAGTATTGCATAGATCCTAAACAAATAGGTACTATTAGTATACTCATTGTACGCACGGCGACATATTATCATTTCCAGTATACGCAGACTTCTCATCGCGGTTGGTCCGTGGACCAACAATACCAAGACCCCCCCTCCAGGGCCTGCAGTCTCGACATAGTTAGCAATCGTTTTCGGTTGCTAAGTCCTAACAATCCAGATGTAACGATATTTGGTGGTCTCCACACTCAAATTTATCGGTTGTTACTGGTATTTTAGGTAGGTACCGGTAGGTAACAACCGATAAATTTGAGTGTCGAGACTACCAATCATTTACATCAACATTTATATCTGGATTGTTAGGACTTAGCAACCGAAAACTATTGCTAACTATGTCGAGACTGCAGGGCCTGGGCCTCTGAAAGCACGTTAAGCCGTTGGTCCCCACTGTCAATCGTTGACAGTCGTTACGGGTCGTCAGAAGCCCGAAAGTCTGACAACCAGTCTTACCAAGGGGTATTGTATTACCCAGTAACTGGGTTGTGGAGGTCAGATAGGCAGTCGCTCCATGTAAAGTACTGGTTTTTAGCTGCATCTGGTTTGCCTGGGTGCCAACCCCAACATAGTTGGGAAAAGGCTAGGCAGATGATGAGTGAGTGCCGCCCACCCGCCGCGTTTTGTATTATTTATATTATTTAAAATTAAAACTTTACAAACAAATCGCAAAGCTTTCGGCTAAATAATTAACACTCTATCAGAGTGAACCAGCAGGAAAATACAAATGACTACATTGGTACCTAATGTATTCACGGTATCTTCGGACTGGCTTTGACTTCAGAAACTAAGGACAAAGGGCCGACGCGGTAGTGCTCTCCACTCGAAGCCTCACTGCCTCGCAACTAGACTAGACTGGCGTCGAAAATCAATCTCATCTACTGGTACCTACACCACCTACCTACTACCTATACCTAATTTACCCCATTGCCGAACGCAGCAATCAATACGAGCGAATTATTTGACTTTCCTCTCCCACTGACTGCAACTGCACTTGAGTGACAGAAACAGTGAAGTGAACAGGAAAAACTTCGCGGGGTGTATCGAAACCGCAAGAAACGCTGCTGATGCCGTTGCGCCAGGCACCGGTCATCAACAGAAAGGTACGACCAATCGCACATAAGGTAGTACCTACCTAATAAGGAAACGGTGGTTTAAGTTTAGAAACGTGCCGCCTTGCTAGAAAGAATGTTTGAGTATTTGGGGTTTTAGAGGCTTTTCTAAACTCTCCAAAACATTTTTTTGTGCCAAAGACGCGTGTTTAAAAAAAAACATGTTTCTTATGATAAGAACGAAAATATTTACCTAAAAAACCTAACATTAAAATATTGCTACGAACGACTAACGAGGCGCTGTCAAAATCATACTGCGGTCGACTGTACCTACAATAACTTTACTGGATGTAATGATTTTATAGTCTACATGACATGTAGGATGGGTTATTAAATCGTTACTATACATAGATTTCGTACTAATTATTATATGGATATATATTCATAGATCATAGATTTCGCACTTATCACCAAAGATAAAATGCCCAAAATT
This sequence comes from Brachylomia viminalis, assembly GCA_937001585.2. Lineage (NCBI taxonomy): Eukaryota > Metazoa > Arthropoda > Insecta > Lepidoptera > Noctuidae > Brachylomia > Brachylomia viminalis. The sequence continues at coordinate 7,210,130 of OW443317.2, forward strand.
TTTAGATAAAACAACAACAGGTGTGAGTCATAACAAGTTTTGCATTAGGTAAATAGTTATATTATATAAAAGGTAGGTTATATACTTACATATTCCACCGAGAAACAAGATTGACAAGCTCAGCAATATGAAACGAATAACTAAAATATACTAACTGTAAGTTAAAAATGTTGAAAACGTAAATATGTGACTTATTGCATTCCACTAGTCCACCCCAAAGAGTATAGCACAGACTATCTATCTATAGCATTCTCTGTCTACGGTAATATCATAGAATGGTCCACCCACTCCACGTCCACAGAACACTATTACTCCTAGCTATCCTATACCACAGATAACTATATACTAGTCGGAGATCCTATAGGGACTATATTGTAGGTTGCGTTCCGAGTTGCGCTGTAATCGATTTGAGCGCGCTTACACGTGTACCGAATTAGCGTGAGCGCGATAACGATGTCCCGTGAATCGTCATAGATGACGTCATGACAGGCGCCATCTTGCGATAAGATAACGCCGACCATGCCCTAAAATTTAGGGCATGGTGTGGTGATATTAATTTAGGGCCTAAATTAATATCACCGTGAGCGCTGTCAAAAATGATGGTAAACTAAAGCGGCATTTTCGAAATTATGCTGTAAATACCTGAAATGAGTTACAAACTCATGCGCATTATGTTTAATTATTGTTGCATCTATGTTATTTGTAATTCTTGGTAACAAATAAGAGTGTAATTGTAGTTTTATTAATTCTTTTTAACATAGCCAATAATAACGACACACATATAAATATTGTGAACCCCATGGGTATGTTTTAAAGTGATAAAATAATGCGAACTGTAAGAACGGTCTTTTCACCTGTGACAATCAATAAATAAATGAATATGAACATGGTATTTTACTTCGGGGTAAATCTATGCCGGGAGCATGTAAATACGCTAATATAAGTACTTCGATGTCCGTTTCATCCCTGGACGAATTGTCGTTCTCAAACTCAAAATCTGAGTTATCCGAGTCGATAGAGTAATCCAACAAAATAGAAGTGCCAATGCGTTAAACTTTCATTTGCAGAAGAATAATCGGTCTTTTTTGTGCAAGGTTTGAGGTTGACATTGAGCGACCACTGTGAGCGCGTTCACGAGCGTTCCGAATTGATGACCGTTCTAAACTGTCATAATCATGATATCTAATACGTAACGCAAAATATCCATGTGATCGCTGTGAGCGCTCACATTCTAATTCGGAATGCAGCCCATATATTACTATACTCTTTGATGCTGCCGTAGTCTGTGCTCCTAGCGCGGAGCCCACGTATGCTCTAAGCCGTAGACAGAGAATCTGTCTATCTGTCTCAATGACTAAAGAATAAGAGATCTGTCTAGTTTCTCTGTCTACCATCTGTCTACGGTCTACGGTCTACGCTCTAAGCACGTCTCCCACCAACGTAGACAGAGAAACCAAGAGAAACTAAGTCTACTTGGTCTACGCCATAGATGTAGAATTCTATCTATGGTCTACGCCCACCAACCAACACTTGAACCACAGAGTATTTATTATACCTGAATACCAGCACCGTAGACAGAGAATGCTAATGCATTCTCTGTCTACGACCAGCACAGACACCACAGACTAAGTAGTACTCCGACGGAGGTAGTAGTATAGTGCGTTTCATCAAAGAAGTCCCTTCGCTGTAATGTTGGTAGCGCTTAAATGAGTGCTGCCAGGCTGTGAAAATTATATTACCCAATAAATCAGTATAAATTGAAAACGAAAATTTATTTTGGTTGTTCTTTTTGTTTGGTCACCTTTCAACAAAGGTCTATAGAAAATTATACCTTACGTGTAAAGATACGTATTCATAAAATTAAACTCTTAATATAACCATAATAATTATTTATTTGCGAAACTTCTTAATAAGCTGTAATGATTAACAACAAAATTACTTTTTAAAATAACTGTGCTCCTCCAAAGGACCTACACCCGATATAGCACTATCTCCAGGGTCACTATCGTCTGAAGTATCTCCTATAGTATATCTAGTATATCTAGTCATCTCCTACTTCTATTATAAATCGATCTATTTTGTTATTAACAGTTACTCCATTGTTGAAGTACATACTTTCTTATCTTCTATGGTTTCTACGTGGCTGCATTCTTTTATCCACTCTAATGGCGTGCTACTGCAAATTGTCTCTTCAGTTATTTTTACAATATTTTTTGCTTCCTGACCCACGTTTTTTTCAGCAATCAACGCAATGTAAGTAAAAATAACTGAAGAGACAATTTGCAGTAGCACGCCATTAGAGTGGATATATATGAGTTCGATTGGATTCAGGTCACAATGATAAGGAGGAAGTCTTACAACTTTATGACCGTGTTCTTTTAACAATGAATCGACTTCGTAGATAGGTGGTTCTTTATGGTCTTTAATTATTTTAAAAGGTGTAGGTAGGTACCTACGGGGTAGCAGCGGGGACTAGGGAGCATCTAGTTCTGGCAATGGCAACCCTATTTTATGGCGGCGACGCGAAGTCTCACACATTCTAATGAAATTATTGGCGCTTTGTTACGTTTTTCACTCTCACAAAACGTTTTGACTTTCAACACCAACTCTCTTTCGCCACTTTTAAGTGTCTTCGGCGTGATTAAAACCGTAAAACAACTATAAATCTTGGAAAAACTCAACTAAGCCTACGATGCGTCTAGCGTTTGACGTTCTTGACAGTCAGGTGTGCCAATATAACGGCGAAGGGAATTCTTTCGTGAAACGCACTATACCAATGACTTAGTCATTGAGTAGTACCCATTGACTTATATAGCTCAATGGTAGTACCCGATATTTAAGTAGGATAGAGACAAGGAAAACTATCTCCTATGGGGAGAAAGTTGAAAAAGTGTCCAACTTAAACAAATAATAGTTCAAAAACCCTCCAAAATGGCGCTAACGTATGCAAGTTGTGTAGCATGAGTGTAGCAGTTGTTATCGGACTGAAGTTTGCCGAGTTAGAAAATTAACGGATTGAAGTATGGCCGAGTCAAAAAATGTAATATTTTTAGTGACTAGAGTAATAGTGATAATCCAATAGACCATTTTTTTTTTGTTTCCGGGGTGGATAATCCTCATGGATGTCCGCCCCCCTGGGCGGGTGACGGGGTCTGTCAGACTCTTACTGACTAAAAACCACCCCGGTGTTCCATCTCACACCTACGCCGGGGGTCGCGGGAACGTACGATCCTTCCGCAACCCCCGACTGGTGCCGGCCCGCCGCTGCGGGCCTCTTCGGGTCTGGGGAGGAGTGAGGTGTTTGACTCCCCCCGCGACGTCTAAGAGGGGCGCGCGTGGAACACTACGCGCCGCCACCTCGGGTCCTGGTGTGTGGGTAGCGACGGACGTCCCCGAGTCCGTCGCCCCTGGACCCATTTAGGGGGGCTGGAAGAGGACGTTGTCCGCCCTCCGCCAACCCCCGGTGCGCCTTCTGCGGGCCGGGTGAGTGGATGAGATCTCCCTCTTACTTTCCGCAGCCTCCTACTGCGAGACGACTGTTTGTTGTGTTGTGTGTGTGTTGAAATGTCCGTCAAAATGAGCTACATAAGGGTGGCGCCACAGTAGCCACCGGGTAAATTAATAAGCAATAATTTTATGTTATGTTTACAAAATAATGTTGGACTAGGTAAATCGATGATCGGGAGGAGGCACGGCTCCCTGTCGTTTCGGGTGACGCAGGTGCTCTCGGGGCATGGCTGCTTCGGGAAGTACCTGTGTCGCATAAACAGGGAGCCGGACGCCCGGTGTCACCACTGCGTCGACTGCCGGGAGGACACGGCGCGGCATACGCTGGCAGAGTGTGCCGCTTGGGAGGAGCCGCGCCGTGCCCTCATCTCAGAAGTAGGCAGTGACTTGTCGCTGCCGGCCGTAGTCGAGTCGATGGTCGGCAGCGACGAGTCCTGGGACGCGGTGGTTTCCTTCTGTGAGACAGTCGTCTCGCAGAAGGAGGCTGCGGAAAGGGAGAGGGAGATCTCGTCCACTCACCCGGCCCGCAGAAGGCGCACAGGGCGTCGGCGGAGGGCGGACAACGCCCTCTTCCAGCCCCCCTAAATGGGTCCAGGGGCGACGGACTCGGGGACGTCTGTCGCCCCCCACACACCAGGACCCGAGGTGGCGGCGCGTGGTGTTCCACGCGCGCCCCTCTTAGACGTCGCGGGGGGAGTCAAACACCTCACTCCCCCCCAGACCCGGAGTGGCCCGCAGTGGCGGGCCGGCACCAGTCGGGGGTTGCGGAAGGATCGTACGTTCCCGCGACCCCCGGCGAAGGTGTGAGATGGAACACCGGGGTGGTTTTTAGTCAGTAAGAGTCTGACAGACCCCGCCGTCCGCCCCAGGGCGGCGGACATCCATGAGGATTTTCCACACCGGAAACAAAAAAATAAAAAAAAATCGATGAGGGATGGTATACTGGACTGTTACTAACTACTCTAGTCACTTCCAATTCGTTAATTTTATAACTCGGCATACTTCAATCCTATAATTTTCTAACTCTGCATACTTCAGTCCGTAAACAACTGCTACATTCATACCACACCATTTGCCTACGCCAGCGCCAGTTTGGAGAGTTTTTGAACTATTATTTACTGTTTATGCTGGACACTTTCAACTTTCACCCCTTCACCCCATATGAGATAGTTCTCCTTACCTCTACCCTCCATAGTTTAAAGATATGATGCACTGACCTCTATTAGAGTACGCAGTGATATGATGCGACTCAAAACAAAACAGCACAACTGTCATTTTTGACAGCGCTCACGGTGATATTAATCATTGACTTATAATAATAATAGGATTTTGCTATTGTCTTGGTGAGATTAAGCACGCGTTTCTTAACCTCACAATTTATTTTGATAACAAAATCTGTTTGTAGGGTTAGGTAGTGTTGTGATAGTTTTGTGTGTGTTTGGTTTGGGAATAAGGTTTGTATTTTTAAGCTTTTTGGCACTCATTTTCTAAGAAAATGAGTGCCGAGGAACCCCCGGATGGGGGTGGAGGGACTCCTCCAGATATTATGGATGTTGTGGAGTGTTCCCAAAACTCTGATCGCGTAAGATCCGAGGTTAGAAAGCGTCCCGGAGGTCCTGAGATTTCTGTTGACGCGAAAAGAAACAAGCCGCCGTCTGACTCAATTCAGTCCGTTTTTACCAAGCCAGGATTTGAGAACGACTGCAAAATCCTCTATAATGAGAGTGACAGAGCTCCCTTCACGGTATTTGTATCTAGGATGGAAACAGACCCTAAACAAGGCCTAACTTTAAATTCCCTTAAGTTTGCCCAATTTGTTTTCAGTAAGGGTTTTAAAGGTGTTGTCCAAGGCAGTGTCAAGTCTTTGGGCCGTAACAGGATATCAATCGATTTCATCACATACAATGATGCCAATAATTTTGTCAGCAATCCAATACTGATAGAAAATAAATATTCAGCAGCTATCCCGCGCTTTCATATAAGTCGTATGGGAGTTGTTAGGGATATTCCTACGGACTGGACACTAGAGGAGCTAGTCCTTGGTATTGAAACCCCTCGCAATTGTGGAGAAGTCATTAGGGCTAGAAGGCTTAATTTTAAAAACAAAAAAGAGGATTCCGTAACTTGGTCCCCATCATCGACTGTGGTGCTTACTTTCTCTGGTCAAATTCTACCAGAGAAAGTCTTCTGTTACAATGTCTCTCTTCCTGTATCCATTTATCAACTTCCAACCATACAATGCCGCAATTGCTTAAGATTTGGCCATATAAGCACTCAGTGTAGATCTCAGCCCCGCTGTTACCGTTGCACTCAACCTCATCCCGGAGATAGCTGTAATGTTCCCGACTTACAGGTCTCTTGTCTTTTGTGTGATGGTGGGAGCCATAAGGCCACGGATAATAAGTGCCCTGAACACTCAAGACAGAAGTCTATTAAAATGGTAATGTCTCAGGAAAACTTAAGCTACCGTGAGGCTTCAGTAAGGTTTCCCCGTCCCCGTAAATTGCCTTACTCTAAGGTTACAGCAGGTCCTTCCCAATCTAAACTACCTCAAGCTTATCCTTCTGAACCACTTCTCTTCTCGTCCCCTCTTAACACTCCTACTTCTTCTCCATATGCATCCCCCGTTAAAACCTCCTATACCAAGACTGTTTATCGTTCTCCAAAACCTAGGCCAGAATTGGGCAAGTCATATGATACCCAAGCCCATAAGTCGATGGTCTATACCCCTAATTCCTCTCAGCCTAATGGCTGTGCCCTGAATTCCCCTTATGTTGAAACTACTCCCCTTCCCACTCCTAATGACAATTTGATTGAGCTCCTGGCTTGCTCCCTTATAAACATGTTGTCTAAATTTAGTGACGCAATACCGGACAATGTCGTTGTATTAGTTCAACAACTCCTTGAATCCTGGACTCGACAAAATGGAAGAAATCCTTCAGTGGAATTGTAGATCCATTCGCAGGAAAAAACACGATTTAATCTATCTTTTAAATAGATATAAACCCGTTGTCTTTGCTGTGTCGGAGACGTGGCTCAAGCCTGGATCTCTCTTTAGGGTTCCTGGTTATTCATGTCTTCGGGACGACAGAGATGATGGATGGGCGGGTTGCGCCCTATTGGTTAGCAGATCTATCACTTATTCCCAGATTCCTCTTTCCCATCACGATCCTGGTCTAAATGTAGTGGCCATTAGAGCCATGGACATATCCTTTGTATCTGCCTACATTCCCCATCCCAATGCTAATATTTTGTCTGAATTTAACTCTATCCTTTCTTCTATTCCTGGCCCTTTGATTGTGTTAGGTGATTTTAATTGCCGTCACACCCTTTGGGGCTCTCACTGTAATGACCCCTCCTCCAGCTTTTTGCTTGAACTTTTAGATGATTGCAACCTTTGTGTTCTTAATGATGGATCTGCTACCCGCCGGGTTTCACCTAACCAAAATATTAGTGTTCCTGACCTTACTTTCTCTTCCCCTTCCTTAGTATCAACTCTTTCCTGGACTGTGCTCCCTAATTCATATGGTAGTGATCATTTTCCTATCCTAATTTCTTTTCCAAGTACTCATCCACGTTCTCCTCCCACCCAACCCCTACAAAAATATCGCCTACCTCAAGCCGACTGGTCTAAGTTCTCGACCAATTTGGACGCAGAACTTCAAAATTTGCCCCAAATAAATTCATCCAACTCCCTTATTCACTACAGTAATTTTGTTGAGTGTCTGTTGAGAGCGGCCAATTCTTCAATCCCCTTAAAAAACTCTGCCCGTCACCTTATACCTTCTCCACCTTGGTGGGATGCTGAATGCACTGATGGCGTCCGCAAACGTAAAGAAGCTGAAAACTCCTTTTCCTCTAGCATGAATATGCCCAACTATTTAAATTTTAAAAAGACCTCTGCAACTATTTGTAGGTTATTGGCAAGAAAGAAAAGAAGTGGCTGGCTCAAGTTTTGCGAGTCACTGTCTCCACGTTCTCCTGTTTCCCTTGTATGGAAAAAAATTAAAATCTATCGCAGAGCTTGTGACAGCCAGTCTCCCGATATTTCTACCAATGAACACAGTACCTGGTTGGAAGAATTCATATCCAAATTAGCCCCCCCCTTTGTTCCTAGCTTCGAATGCCTTCCCACTGTAGATCCTCCTCCTCCCAATTCCTCTAATAGATTTGATGACCTTTTCTCTTACTCAGAACTTATTTGTTCCTTGGACCACCTCCGGGATTCTGCTCCGGGGGTCGACGGAATACCCTACTCCTTTATTTCCAAATCTTCTTCTAACTGTAAACTAATCTTTCTGAACCTAATCAATTCCTTTTTCGTTAGTGGCAAAGTTCCAGAGTCATGGAAATCCCAAATAATCATCCCAATTTTGAAACCAGGGAAAGACCCAAAAGACTCTACTTCCTACCGTCCTATCGCCCTCTCTTCTGTCTTGTCTAAAATTATGGAGAATCTCATCAAGAACCGACTTGAATGGATCTTAGAAACTAAAGGCATCTTATCCAGTTCTCAGTTCGGTTTTCGAAGAGGTATGGGAACCTTAGATAGCCTAAGTGTTTTCATGTCTGATGTTCGTATTGCCTTTTCCCATAATGAAAGTGTTCTCGGTGTTTTCCTAGACATAGCTTCAGCCTATGATAATGTCCAACTTCCTATACTCAGGCAAAAGCTGCTACAGCTGAGTATCCCTGTGAGGATGGTCAACATCATTTGTAGTCTCCTTATGTCCCGTTCTATTTCTGTCCGTCATCAAAACTTCCTTTCCCCATCCCGTATAGTGTGGAAGGGTCTACCCCAGGGGTCGGTCTTAAGCCCCATCCTTTATAATATATACACACATGACTTGGAGTCTTCAGTGAGTTGTTTCTGCAAAATCCTACAATATGCCGATGACATTGCTCTCTACTTCAGTTCAGCTTCCCTTTCAGATGCCTCATCTCGCTTAAATTCAGCCCTTTACTACTTAAACCAGTGGCTGACCGATCACGGCTTGAGTTTATCAGTCTCCAAATGCAATGCAGTTGTCTTTTCTCGCAAACGTAATATTCCCTATATTAACCTTTATGTTGAAAATGAACCCATTTTGATCCGTGACAAAGTAAAATTCCTTGGCCTCATTCTTGACTCAAAATTATCTGGGCTCTATCATCTGGATTACATCTCAAAGAAATGCGAAAGAGGCATTAATGTCTTACGTGCCCTTTCTGGAGTTCGCTGGGGGGCTCACCCAACTTCCCAGAAAATCCTATATAACGCCATAGTTCGTAGTCACTTTGACTATGGAACCTTTCTGTTAGAACCATGTAACAAAATAGCCCTGGCCAAACTGGAAAGGATCCAATCCAAATGCTTGCGCATTATCACGGGTGCTATGAAATGCTCACCTATTAATGCCCTTCAGGTAGAATGTTTAGAGCCACCACTTCACTTACGTAGGCAATATCTCTGTGACAGATTTTTTTATAAAGTCATGCAGAATAATTGTCATCCTCTTCTCCCTCTTCTTCGTACACTTTTTCACTTAATCCCGACATCTCGCTATTGGGCTCATAAAGACCCTCCACTCCTCGTTAACAGCTTCAGTAAATTCAATAATCTGCACATTTCCATAATTCAGTTAAATAAAAACCCCATATTTGAAGTAAATTTTGATTCCTTGCTCTATCAACCAAAAATTATTTTTAACTTTGGTATACCCAAACATGACCCTGTCGCTAATGTCAAACTCAATAGGATTCTGGCAGAGGACTGGCACGATTGGTTGACGATATTTACAGATGCTTCTAAGTTGTCCGATAATAGTAATGTCGGATCAGCTGTGTGGATCCCAAAATACAAAATTATTCTTAATTTTCGTAGTCCTTCTTTTTGCACTATTTACACAGGGGAAGCAATAGCTCTATTCGAAGCAGTCTCTTACATTGAATCACATGGACTCAACAAAAGCCTCATCCTCTCGGATTCTCTTAGCTGCCTACAGGATTTAATAAAATCGCATTTTCGCTCTCGTCACAATTTTCCCCTTATCCTAAAGTTAAAACAACTCCTGTATAGATGCCACTGCTTAGGCATAGAGATTGCACTGGCTTGGATACCCAGCCACTCTGGAATTGTTGGTAATGAGAATGCGGATTCAATTGCCAAGCTGGCTATTCGGAATGGGATTGAAACTCATACGTCTTGTTATCCCCGTGATCTGCGCTGTCTTGTTAAACCCGAGATGATGAAGAATTGGAATGATCATTGGCAAAAAACTAGAACATTGAAGGGAAAATTTTATGGCTCTATCCAACCATTCATTCCATCTAAATGTTGGTTCAGCAAACTAAAATATTCTAGTAAAATAGCCACCTCTGTCATAATTAGACTCCGACTTGGGTTCGTTTGTACACCAGTTTTTTTGGCCAAAATACGCGTGAGGGACTCTTCTTTGTGTGAATGCGGCCTGGATGAGGGCACTCTGGAACACTTGTTTTTTTCCTGTCCTCGTTTAACCACTCCCCTTTACGACATACTCCCTTCTGATGTCCCCCGCCCAATTAATATTCCTTTCCTATTATCTTTAGCCCATACCCCTGCAGTTAAAATCCTTTATAAATTCATTAGCATTAATAAAATCCAGTTATAGTAGATGTTTCTATTTATTTATATTATACCTACTGAATGTTCTAACATTTATTTTGTGACGTCTTACATGTATTAACCAAAAATGTTTTGTCCCTTTTTAGCATGGGGATCCATGGATGCCAACGCTACAAACACTGATCAATAGTTGTGTAACAGTTTACGATCATTACTTTCTCATACATACCTTGACATTGGCAAAATCATCGAACGTTACCGATGGAGCCAGAACCATAAAAATAGAATAGAATAGAATAATAATAATATTAATTTAGGGCATGGTCGGCGTTATAGCAAGATGGCGCATGCCATGACGTCATCTATGACGATTCATGGGACATCGTTATCGCGCTCATGCTGATTCGGAACCATGTGAGATAATTGTGGATCTCCGTTGACAAAGAGTAATTTACTGCTGACTGGCAGGCACCAGCACCCGGTACGGCAAGATTAAGGCAAATTGTATGAATAAAAACCAGTACCGTAGCCGGCTGAGTGGCAAGCCATATATTTTGAGCAATTTTTTCGGCCCCGTCTGTGTAGCAGCCGTGCTTTTTTGTAGGTCCTTGAAGAAATACAAACACTGGCTGAACTGGATCCTGAATGAAGGGAGTTCCATTCGGAGCCTGCAGTTTGACGGCTCCATCAGTGCTGGTTTTAGCACTATAGGCACCCAGGGCAGGAGAAAAGTGTGAAAAAAATTTGCAACGTCTCGGAAACTTTAGGTTTTCTTCTGTCCATTCATACAAAAAAAGGGGCTGCTTTGTCGACCTATGAAGGAGAGAATGCAGGATGTAAGAGCGAGCGAAGCGAGCTCGAAAGATTTTGTACCCTGTCTCGGAGATGTTAGGTTTTTTTTGATAACCTTCATTAAATAAATAGTTACTTTGTCGACTTATGCAGGAAACTTTGAAAATGCAGATTATGTAGGATGCTAGAGCAAGAGCCGGGCTCTAAAATGCTTAGTACGCTGACTCAGCAAGTTTAGATTTTAATTGGACCATTTATTTAAAAATAGAACTAACTTTGTCGACTGAAGCACAACAATTTGGATAATAAGAGAATGCAGGATGCAAGAGCGAAAATCTTAGCTCCCTGCGTTTGTATTATAATAATTTACCTACGTAGGCAGTTCTAGCTCCAAACTACCCACTATCACGTACGCCGATTCTGACTACTACGCACCTGACCCATCCGAAGAACATTACCAATAAGGTAATTTAAAATCCTTCGCGTTTCTACTTACATCTGCTTGTAAATACCTTTTGTTAGTCGCGATTCACCCGTCCTCTCAACATGACCAAATGCCCCGCCCTGCCTTGGAAAGCACGAATTATTCCTCGTAGATAGACACACTTTCCTTGTAGAGACACTTTTGGAAATCTTTCACTTGTGTTAGCGCATCCACCATTGGCCTAGTTGGATAAACGGAATATATAGGCTTTTTTTTTTGAGGATGGGAAATCGTCAAATGACCCCTCCCGCTCTGGGTGGAGCGGAAGGGAGTGTCAGACTCTTACTGACTAAAACCCACCCGTGTTCCTTCCTTGGCCCTTTATGTTCCGGGTCAGAGGTACCCCTTATGGATGATCCCGCTTTCCCGGCAGGCTTGGGCCCTAGTGGGCCCCCTCTTCGATGCTGACATCTCTTTGAGGCGCGCGTAGAACACGTACGCGCCGTCCGGCACGGGCCTGATCTTGATCGGACGGTGAGCTACCCCTTACTCACCGCCCGCAGGCCCGCGCCTACGGTGGCCGGGAGTCGTCACGCGGCTCCCGACGCCCGGAGCGTTCACCGTAGCGGCTTGGACGGGAGACTCTCTCCCTCTCCCGTCCCGCCACCTCCTTCGCTAGCATGACTGCTTCGCAGAAGGAGGCGAACTGCCTCCCATGGAATATATAGGCTTAGGGTGGGTTCTTCTGCCAGGGTTGCGGGAAAGTCGGAAAGGGTTATCGTGGCTCCAGGCACAGGCAACTGAAGGAACACGGGTGGGTTTTAGTCAGTAAGAGTCTGACACGAAGAAAAAGAAGACTGAGAAGTTATTTGATGACTAAAAATTACATTATAGGTACTCGGATTTTGTCGCGTTGATGAAAATGAAATTAAAGCATATTTTGAGGAAAGGTTTTAAACGGTTTTTAAAAGTATCAAATCAATGTTTTGATGGCTATTTTTTAAAGGTATAAATCGAAAATCTTCTGTTACACCCATTGATAGCAAACCACCTATGTATCAAAATATCATTGACACGTTATTCTTTTGAAGCGCTTTACTATGATATCACTAATTAATTACACTCTACTTTTATTACGCAACTATATTTATTGCAGTAGAAATCAACACAAAATCAACACAATTATCTTTTCTACAAACTCAAGAAGGCTGAATGCGCAATACTTATGCCTGGCGTTATGCTGTGAATTCAAAACAAATCACAGAGAGAAAATGGCGGTTGTTGTCTCTGGCAATATAGTTCCGTAATAATTATTTCCTATTTCTCTGTATTTGTTTGGAAATAACAAGTCAAAAATTATTATATCATTGATGTACGCAGTTTTACCATTAAAAAATAATTAATTTAACATTTCATGCTTGTTTATGTACTATACATGGTAACTGTATTAGTGCTAACAACGCGGTTTTTCGTTTAGTTTATTTGTTCACATTTTCGTGTTGTGTTGACTTTGTTCGTTTAAATATAAATCCATTGCAATAATTATGATTGTGTGTAGAGTGTAATACATTAGTGATTGTCATGTTATGGGACGCTTCAAAAGTATAATGTGTCAGTGATAATTTGTTATTTTAATAACAATGGGAGAACCAGAGGATTTTAACACCTTAGTGTTTGAGAAACGCCTGAGTCAGCTGAAGGATACTCAGGAGAGTATTCAGGGGTTATCGTCGTGGTGCCTGAAACAAAGGCCACACCACAAAAGGATAGTGCAAAGTTGGCTGAATGTGTTGAAGAGAGTGAAGGTGGAACAGAGGCTGGTATTATTCTACTTGGCCAATGATGTGATTCAGTACAGCAAAAGAAAGAACTACGAGTTTGTTGAGAGCTGGGGTCTCAATCTTCAGAAAGCTACTCCTTTGGTCAGGTTAGTCCATAAAAATAAATAATGCACAGTTTATGCATATTTTCATGAATTCGATACCTACTTCCAATGTTTCTCAGACATTTTATATGAAAACTTAAATTCCACATAGGCACCTTTATGCCTTTACTACATAAAAAAATACACTATGAAACAGTCATAAAACATGAAACTTCCAAATGTTTTATTATAAATAATGCTAGTCTTAGATGATCTAAGAAATGTAGTGGATTATGGCCCACTTCCTCTCACAGAGAGGAGGCCTATGTCTCAGAAGTGGGAACAGTATAGGCTGATTATGCAGCAGATTTAACACTCTCACCGCCATACACATTTAAGGTTTTTCTAGAACTTCAGGCCATGTGGGCGGCGCGCGGGCCATGCTATGTCTTTTACACCACGCCACGCTAGGCTATTGCAGCACGCCATGTGGACGGCCGGCAAGATACGTTATTAAATTATTATCTAGCAAGCCAAGCTCTATAGAAATAAATGAATTTGTGGGATCACCGCGGACCACATGGCCTGCTGGTAAAGATGTACAAATCTATAGTGGCTTGCTGCACTGACATTTTTGTGGGCGGCCAGCAGACCACATGGCGGTGAGAGTGTTAATAAGCAATTCTTGTTTTATTCCGTAACACTCTTCACCTTTCAGGGATGATAAAGTGAGACCAAAAATCCTGCGAATATTCAAGATATGGGAACAAAGATCGGTGTATGATGATGAGTTCTTATCAGATCTAACAGGCTTGCTTAGTGCTGGTGCTGTCAAGAAAGATGATGATTCAGAGTTTCAAGTAAGCTTTAATTCATTAAAATATTAATAGAGAACAGCATTGGATCATTATTTTAGCACCCTTCAAAATGGTTGAGTTGAATGGTTAAGAATTGTGACCGAGATTAGAATGCAAACATTCCTAAAAGTACAGGAATTGCCCCTCTGGTGTAGAATATCAATGTTCTTAAAAGGAGGGGCCAACTTAAGAGTCTTAACTTTTGTATATTTAAATCAACAATATTTAACACTGTACTCAACTCATAATTATTTTGTTTACATAACTGTGAAAACTTGTAATATTCATTCATGTTATTAGCATAGTACATAGTAATATTACGTACTACGTATGTTACATACTAACTATACGTTTTCCAACAATCTATACAAATAAACAAAATTAAAATTTCTGTATGTAATGTCAAATCATAGCTTTTTACTAAATGCATATGAAAGCATATACGGTACCTAAAACAAAACACCAATTTTTTTTCTGTCTCCGTTTGTTGTTCCGGCTAATCTCCAAAACGGCTGGACTGATTTTGACGACACTTTCACTGGCAGATAGCTGTTGCTATAAGGCGTAACATGGGCTTCCTGCTGGATAACTTCCGACATCTCCACGGGCGAAGCCGCGGCGCGGGCAGCAGCTAGTTATAAATAAAATGAACACTATAGTTATTCAATTTTTTCAGCCTAATCAATTAGTGAACAAGATAAAACAGTGTGCAGTATTGGAAGAAGATACAGACTTGAGGCTCAAGGATATTCATGAAAGTCATTTAGAACTATCTGACGCAGATTTACTGAGGGCTAGTCTGAAGGGTTTGTATGAAGGTTTGCTAACTTTTTTTGCTTTTGTTTATTTTTTATATTGTTTATAATTATTTTTCTTGTGTGTGACGGGTTTCATTATGTACCCTGAAGATTCGGCACAAAAAATAAATGTTTGCAGCAGTACAAGACCTAGCATCTGGCAATAATTCTGTAAGTCTCTGATATACTTATTCTATTGATGTCATGTGTATGGATGACAGAATCTGTACTCTAGATGAGCTTACTCAAGTCTGAATAAAAACTATCAATGTCCAGTACTAATCACTGATTTAGGAGAGGCCTTATCTAAGAATATTATAGGCCATTGTCAGGCCATATTGATACAAGCTACCTTCTCCATTCTGCAGTAGGCACAAACTACACAAACATTAGTAGTGCACAAACATTTGATTTGATATCTGAGTTTTGTAAAAAGGCATTTGGTATCTGGGAAAAGGAAGTTTGTATCCTGGAAAAGCCATTTTGTGTCCAGCAAAAGGCATTTCGAACCACTTTGTTTTGTAGAGATTTCTGTAGTTAGGCAGCAGAAAAACTGCATTTTATAAATATAATTTGCAAAATAGTGCATGACTTTTTCATTAGAATCAATACATCGGGCTTTTAGAAACATTAGTCACAATAAATCATTATTCATTTCCAGAAAGGGGTAATAAAGATGATGTAGAAAAGGAGTTGAATGATGGAATAGCTTGCGTTGAACGATATACAGCAGCTTTACAAAGAGAGATAGTGGCGAGGGAAGCATTGCTAGCATTGCTTTCAACTGCCACACAGTTCTACTCGACTCAGAGGGGTGAAGTCAAAGTTGTTGCTTATGTGAGTACCAATAATATTAACAGTCAGTAAATGTAAAATTACGGAGCTGCTAATACTTTAAATACAGGGAAGCAGGGAACTGCCAGGGTTGCGGGAAAGTCCGAAAGGGTTACCGTGGCCCTTGGCACAGGCAACTGAAGGAACACGGGTGGGTTATTAGTCAGTAAAAGTCTGACACGCCCTCCCGCTCCGCCCAGTGCGGGAGAAGTTATTTGATGATACCCGTACCACAAAAAAAAAGGGAGTTTTCATCGATGTCGCTGCCACCATATTATACCAATAGGTATTTTACACAAAAACCTTCCGAAATAAATGCTCTAAATGAGAACCGCTTCAAAATCTGTAGTGTAGTTTTAGAGATATAAGTGGTCACACAGACAGACACGATAAGTGATTGTGTTTTGGTATGTATATATTCAGCTTTCAAGTGTATGTAACAAAAATCACTTCCCAAACTAAAAAAAAATAAATAAAAAGGCTGGCAGGGAGATCAACACGAAACCGGTTACCATGGATTCAGTTCATGATTTTGAAACCAACAGTGTTGAAATTTTTCGTGTTAATTAAAATAAAAATAGCTGTTCCATACATTTTGACCGCATAGGTAGGTATTGCAATTTTCTGTGAAACAGATGTTTTTTTTTTTTTTGATAAGTGGCGTACTATTTCGGCGCTAGGGGGTCTAAAATCAAGTGCTGAATTCAGGGTTAGTTTGCGCGTTGATGTCACTGCCACCATGTATACAGGTTGTAAAAACACCAATCACAAAGTTATCATCGCATACTGTATATATACGCATTCTGTAAGTACATCGATCTAAGTAACATTGTACAAAAACAATTGCTTGGTAACGACTTATTTCGGGTGCGAAAAATCGCTGCAAACAACCGCGCAAAACATTGTTGTCTTACGGCTGCATGTAATAGTAGGTACAGGGGACATGGGTGTATTCATCAAAAAATAAATAAGTTGGAACTTTGACCTTCGATATATCCGTAACAAGAAGGGACGAATGGTACAGTAAAAAAAAAAATATTACAATAATGGAAAGAACAAGCGACTTTCGACTTCGTAAAGCGTCTTTTTACATCCGATATTTTACTGTAAAAAGCTGCAGACATTGCGTTTACAGCGCTTTTTTGTTGCGTTAAACGTGCGTCGACGGTGCCGGAAAAAAACGTGTGAATAGACCCTAATTGTCTCACTGCAGTGTAATAAAATAAGGACCTAAATCTGCTAAACTAAGTAAAAAGATATTCAATTGTCACGCAACATAATTGACTTTGAGAGTCAATTAGCATTGTGTGTGACAGATTTTATAGTCACACACGATTTTATGTTAGATAGCAACGGAGGCAGCCTGACGAATTGTTGAGAAGTTTTTAATATTGTTGTTTTGTTGGTTTTGTCGTGTTTTTTAATGAGAATAACCGCAATTTAATGACCTTTCAATTGACAGTCAGTGGAAAACCTGTCGTCTTAATTAGCAGAATACCAACTTGTCTAAACGATTCTTAGACCTTCAGGGAGTGACTATACTTATCGACGCTGAATCGACTTAAGCCGGTCACAAAGAGCTAAGTATTCATGCAATAATAGACGTCATTCGCCTCGTTTCGGTTCGGACGACGCGACTCGACACCGCGTCGAATTACGAATATAATGCGACAAGTTTGGTGATACGTGATCGGCTGAAGCCGACTCCGCGTCGATAAGACAAGTGTGGTCACTGTTGGTATTGTTTGTCTAATCGTTGAGCTTAAGTTCTGAGTTGAGCTGCACGATTACTGACAAATTCATGCACTGACTGGACAGGTGCACTCAATTTGTGTGGTTCTTTCCTCAAAAGACCATTCCAGACACCAATGTATGACCAATATTTGGTCAGGACTTTAAAAGAAACAGGGACCTTTGAGTTTGTTTCGGCCTTTCTTCTCTGAGTAGTCAGACAGGAAACGCCGACCTCATCTAGTTTGAAAAATATGATTAACGTGTAAAAGTGTTTGTACAAACCTACTTATAGAAATAAAATCATTTATCACTCCCAACTAGTTTCGACTTTCTGACCGACCAACTCCTGGGCAATTCAAAAGTGCAAGTGTAAATGGTTTTATTAAAACAAATGCTTTGATTTTGAATGCACTTTCAGGCATATAAAAACTTTGGGGCTCGCGTGCGAGCGTTAAAGCGGAAACTGGACGAGTTGACGCCAGCTTTACCGAACGCTGCTCCATCGCCGCCGCAACGAGATGAGGATGTACCGTCCCCGGGACCTGATGAAGACCTGGACTTACTTTTACCCCCAGACACTGGAGATGATGATGACAGTGAGTATATTTTGTTTAATTTAGCCGCCTTTGACCACCGTCTCAGCTGACAGTAAGCCATGATTTGGTCCACGATTGACAGCATCTTTACCGAACGCTGCTCCATCGCTGCCGCAACGGGATGAGGATGTACCGTCCCCGGGACCTGATGAAGATCTGGACCTGCCTGTATCTACGGATGCTGGAGATGACGATGATAGTGAGTAATTTTTGTTTAATGTGGCATGGCGGCGTGCCAAATTCATAGCGGATGTAAAGTGTTACCGAAAAATTAAATTTAAGATTAATATAATTTATTTTTATTGTGTTTTATCGACGAAAACGCCAACTAAAAAGGTAAAACCAAATCACTTTGTTTTTCGTATAACCGGAGTCACACGTAATCTGTGCGATTTATGCCTTAATTACATAACACATTTAGTTAAGTAGTTGGTCTTAGTATTTAACTTTATTTTTTTGTGGTTTTTTACGCTTGCCCGTGGTCTCCTTCTCAGCTGACGGTAAGTGATGGTTCGCTCACGATGGTGCACGCTTGCTTAAATAGAAGTAACCCATGCACTCTGGACCTGAAGACTGCCAGAGACGCTATAGGGATGATGACTAATATTAGAAATGTTCGAAAAAATAATGTAATTTCAAAGAAAGCATAGTGAAATGAGATTATCGGAAAAATCTGTAAAATAGATGGAAATATGAAGAAGCTCACACATTAAAAGTTTTTGAAAGGGATGTATTCCCGTTCTTGTCGCTCGGTACGGACCATATAATTATGGCGCTAATGTGAAGTTACATAGTCGTGACGTCACTTCTGTGATAGTGCCATCTTTGTCGTCTAGCAGTTATTTTAAAGCGTTTATGACGTGGTATAATACTTTATTTGCACTATTTGCATACAAATATTTTTGAGTTTAAATTTAAAAAAAAATTACATCATCCCTATTCCCGTATTTCTAAGAACGGTCGCATTCTAATCTCAGTCTAAATCTGACAAAATGTATTGATACAAAGAACTTTTGGCGTTCGAATGACGCGCGCGTGACGTTGTGTAATTATTTTGTGAAATGTCAGTAGAAATGTATTAAAATAACTATTTCTTTACTTGTGCTGTTAGACCTTGCTGGAAATATGTCGCATAAATGGCTGTATTTTTTATTGCGTTGACTTAAAAGCTTGAGTTTTTAGAACTCCAAGGATTCGTAGACCTACATGATTATATGATATTAATTTAAACTTGATACCTCCACGCGTTCCTAAGACGCGTTCTGTCTTGACAGACAGACGAACAGTCAACGAAGTTATCCAATAAGGGTTCCGTTTTTTCCTTTTGAGGTTCGGAACCCTATAAATAAGATGGCGGCGTTAGTTTCGATTTTGGCCACGCGCCGAAACAACCTTGTAGCTCTATACCTCTAATTTACCTACTTACCTACATTGTTGACAAGTTTTTGGCATCAAATACCTATTTCACGATATCCGAATAGTCACTAGTCACCGAATAAATTAAAAAATAGAACAGAATTTGTATGAACTTATCTGCCAAGTAACTTAATGGGAACTTAATTGTAGGTGGTGAAACAGGCCCTAATAATTGTTGCTGAGATGAGATTGCGACTAGTCCGTTCACAGTTATTTAACCTCTGAGTTTGCATCACTGTCAAAATCATAGTGATCTATAATTCCGTTGCAATAAGGTTGCTGTTGGGTTGCTGCCATTGACAAGCCTGTCAAATTCACAATGATCTTTATAATCGTTACAATAAGGTTGCTATTGGTCAGAAGTAAATTAACTGTGAATGGACTGTAAAATTTGAATGTTTTTAAATACGAGAATTGCCCTTCAGGTTATAGATATCGGGGAACAGAGAATCTAGCAGGGATTTCCTGAGCTTTGTGGTTATGGTAACAAGCAGTTTTATAGGGCAGTTTACCTTATCTAGGTCGTAAACGGCAGCTGTTTGATAACACGACACGAGGCTAACTTTCACGAACATGACTTCAATTGCTGCAGATTCGTATTGGTTACTTGCTTTTGTTGTTGTTGTTGATCTTAGACAGTCGTTACGGGTACTCAGAGGCCCAAACGTCTGACAACCAGTCCTACCAAAAGGTACCGTGTTACTCAGTAACTGGGTTGTGGAGGTGAGCTAGGCAGTCGCTCCGTGTAAAATACTGGTATTTAGCTGCATCAGGTTAGGTTGGAAGCTGACTAGCGTCTGGCTAGTGTCAGCACACCCAACATAGTTGATTAAAATCTAGACTTTTATTTAAAAAAAAATGTGAATATGTGGAAATTCCTGTAGAGTACTTTCTCTAGTCCCCACAGGAGCTTCAGTTTTTTCGACATCAAACGCGTCACCTTTACATTCTTCAGAAGGATATCACAAATAAGGGTGTCCTGGAGACACCATGTACCTTATTGGTGATGCCTTTCAATAGTATCAGGGGGCCTACTCCCTTAGCACGAACGCCATAATTTCGGCTGAAGTTACGGGCGTTTCCCACTCCTTATCACTTGAGGACATAGGATAAATCCGGGGTCTGACCTAAAAATTTATGACAACACTACTTGACAGTTGTCCTGACTCCCGATGTTATATTGCCCGTCCGAAAAAGGTATAACTAATCGGCAGTAGGGTTCACTTCTGAGTATCGAACTCGTTTCGGACGGGCCCGTGTCTTCTTTGACGGACTTAGAGAGTAGTCTCCCAGATGCGTAAGGAAACGTAAAAACAAGTGACTCTTACCCACGTTGTCTTTTTATCTACTCTCCTATCGCAGGTATGCTGGAAGAGATTTCTTTAGAAATAAGCATCACCTTTGAAACTATTTTTCAGTTCCTTTCTTGTCTGATTATATGTATGCACATGAATGGTTAAATAAATAAAGGCATGATCTTCAATCGGTCATCTAGACGCACTGCAAGTTACCATCCTTACCTAGTTGCTATTCCACCAATTCGCACTTAGCGTTTCCAAATGTCTTTTGTTATGCGCACAGCAAAAGAGTGGAACTCTACCTGCGTCTGTGTTTCCGAACGCATACAACCCTGAACTTTTCAAAGTGAGAGTGAACAGGCTACTTCTGGGTAAGCTCACTCCATCGTCGACTCTGTCTCAGTCACCACTTAGACTAGAGTCAAGAGCAAACCCATATTAACTTTTGTAAGTAGTTATTTTAAGACAAAATTATATCAAGATGGCGCCAGCATTTCCTAGTAGTAGTAGTAGTAGGTACTCGTAACCGCGCGCGCGTTCATTCAACTTTTATACTCCAGATGAATGAACGTGGACGAAGCAAAAGGAGTGTGAAAAATTCGTAACAGAATGCGTTCTGTAGTTTCTAGTTTCTGCCATGAGAAAAGCATGTGTGTGTGTGTGTTAAACCAAAAAAGGTATGCTCTTCAGTAATCTTCGTTTTTGGAATTGCGTAGAGTTGTTAAACTACAATTTTCTAATCATGGTAAAACAAAATAGGCAAGCATTTCCATGGTTACAACAGCTCCATATTAGATCTCATCATCGCGCGTTCGTATTTCTGAAGATATACGATGTTTTTACCGAAGCGCATAGTTTTCATTGGAGATCTGTAATTGGGTTAACTAAATAATGATTTATCTTGTTGCAGTTGCCTACAACATCGATCAGACATTCAACTCGTCGATAGCACCCGATGGATCGCTATACAACCTAGGACTCACGTCGTTTCTCTCGGCCGATAACCCTATAGCGTTGTTCAATGAGTCCAGTGAAGTTCGGAGTAGTGGTGAGTTTTAGTTTACATACATTACTAGATGACCCGACAGACGTTGTCCTGTACTCCTGTCCAAATTTAAATAATAGGGAATATGCATGTATTTTATTTAAAAAAAATCGAAACTTTACATAGCCATGTAATAGTAAAAACGTATTCAACGCCAAAATAGCAATGGAAAGTACTTAAAAAAAACTTCGAAATATCCAACTGATACAGGCGCCTTAAACGTCCTCTATTTTGGCGTGCTTGGTGTGACGTCATAGTCTATGACATAGACAACGGACTGAATGGCAAACACTGTTATAAAACACATTAACATTTATTGTTGGCATAGACTTTTACGTCACATTCGCGCTGACCAATGCTTCGCTTCCAATAATGCTTTCGTTTCCAATAATTCGCTTTTGAAATATTGGAATTTGCCACAGATATACTGCACTTTTTAAAAATTATGTTTGTTCTCAAAAATATTGATGAACGCATAATTCTAAAGTGATAAGGTTTATTTAAATAAAAAAATAATCTCATTTTAATCACATGCACATTCCTAAGTCATACAAAAATCCCATAGAAAAAAAGGACGCTCACTTTTTCCAGAATTTGAACATTTTCCAGGAAACTTTTAAAATTTTTCTTTATACAAAAACTCAATTTGGACTGTTAGGAACATTTTAAAACATAAAATAGCCAAATCGGTCCAGCCGATCGTTCTCCAGCAATGCGCTTGCAAACGAACAGCATTTCATTTTTATTTATATGTTTATGTAGATTACGTATAAAGCCGGCAAATAACCTCTGCGCTAGAGTTCTTTCAGTACAGGTTGCATGATGATGCTATTTTAGAAAATTGTAAATAAATCAATAAATTATAACGTTTATTGAAATTAAATTATGCTCATAAAACGAAATCGCGAAACCGTATATATGTGTTAAATTAATGTCGCCATTAAAGCGCCACGCTGTAAATCCATCTGAATAATCTGGTGTTTGGATTTCTGCCAGATTAATAGCACACATCATCATTCCCCTGCCCTTATCGCAGTTTATTTGCGGTCGGCGCATCATGTCTTTTTCTTCCACTTTACCACAACATCGTAACTTGTACATACTTCTCTATTAGTCGTCATACCATATCATCATTCACACAGTCCATCTATTGTTTCTTTGGTCTTCCCCAACTCTTATAGACATCGATATTCATACTCAAAACTTTCCTCACGACATTTTCCTCATTCCTCCGTATCACATGACAACCGATTTCCATACAACTTTTCAGTTACCGATGCCACTTCATACGCAAGTCTATCAATGCCTTTTTTTTTCTGGCCGCTGCAGTAATGTACTATTTCTCAAATAATGCGCGGAAATTAAAATACAATTACATACTTTCAAAATCAACGACGAACAACGAGCAACAATAATTTTTCTCGCGTTAAAGTGTTCATTTGTTTTTTTTTTTCTATAAACAGCTTTCTATTTGCATGCCAGAACGAAATTTAAATAAAACCTTTGATTAGTTACCTCCTTGGTTGCCATGTTTCGGAGTAAAAGGTCGTGATCGCGACGATAGGTCGTGGTATAGTAAAATTAAAGTAAGAGTGGACTGTATAACAAGTATAATAAGAAATAATGAATAACAAAGGTAAAAGGCCGATTTAAAATGGAAACAAGAAATTAACTAAAGACGTTAATAAAATGCGCAAGCGCAGCCGTGCGTGGAGGCGTGCAACAGCTGACTTGTGTGGTGCGGGACCCGCGCTCGGCCGTCGGCCCGCTGTCCCCGCACTCCTCGTTCACTGCCGCCATCGCGCGGCAATGTTGAGAGGAGCGGTCTCAACAGGTCGTTCCATTTTTAAATTACACGAGAGATATTAGTTTACTATGTAATTTATTTGGCCGCTAATCCACGACAGATATGGACAACAAACAACAACAACAACAACAACAACACAACAACATACAACTTTGTTTCATACAACTTTTGCCGGCCGCTGCTCGCATGTATTTGGCCAGTACAGCAATTTCGATTTATCTCGAAGAAGGTTGTCATCAAGCATGTTTGAGAAAATAATAATAATCGGTCTGTATTAACCCACTACAGAGCAAAAGCCTCTCTTTCCTTTTTCCACTCGACTCGATCCAATATGGATCAATCCTTCATACAGGGTGGCAGGAACATCGACGCGCAATCTGTTACCATGGATTCAGTAGGTACATGATTTTGAACCCCCCTGCGTTGAAATTTTTCATCCATTCATCATTCCATATATTTTAACCACATAGGCATTGCAGTTTTCTATAAAAAAGCCGTTTTTTTTTTTTGATAACCAGCCATAAATGTCGTCACTAGGGAGTCTAGCTAGAGTCATGTGCTGAAAATTATTCAGCACTTGATTCTAGACTCCCTAGTGAAGATTCCCTCCATGGTTGCAGTTATGACGTCGATGGGGCCTGCTACCCTGTATAAGTTTCAATTTCGTCCCACCATCTACGCTTAGTCAAAATAGTGATGATTGTCAGAAATCTGAGTAACTACTTCGTTCGCGACTGCTGACCTTGGGTTCGATCTCTTGGTCAAGCAAGGTATTAGTATAGTCTGTTCCAAAAGTACCTTATGAAAATGTAAACAAATGGATCGAAAAACGTACCTGTGTGGATGCCAATTTGTAGTGTAGTGTCACTTACAAATGGAGTGTTTCGATTTGATTATTTGAATACTTGAACCTGAAATTCTAATTTTAAATCACCCTTTTCATTTGATAATTGAGGTTAATTTTATAACCTCAATTTTCGTCGATGATTTTCCGATTACAATTTGTGCGGTAAGATTGAAATATAAAGTTGAAACCTTCTAAATACTAGATTCCATGGGTTTTTCTATCACGAATTTCTCAGAAGCAGCCCAGAGATTTGTGAGTTTTGTGTCTGGTCAATATACATAGGCTCGCCCCTTATTACATCGGAGCTCGCCTGGGACGAAAAATGCCTCTACTATGGGCACACCTCTGCCTATCTTTTCGAGAAATGAAGGTGTGACAAGTGCGGGTGAAAATTTTGTTGTATGCAATGGTGAATTTGTGTTGCAGCTAACAAAATCGAGGTGATAAACAGTAGGCCGAACAAGCAAGCCGAACAAGACTTTAACATAAACGATGTATTAAAGAACCTCATGACCGACAATAATACCAACGCCTCGGATAATAACTCAGGTATGTTTGTCCGTTTGTTTGCTTACACATCAATAGTGACACTTTAACTACGAAAGTCGCTCTTACTGCTACGAAATAGAAGTCAAATTGTTACCATAGACATGCACATCACACATAGACAGTTTGATTTCTTGCTTGATTGTTAGAAAAAAGAAAGAAAATAATTTTATACCATTAGTAGGCATTTTCGAAAGTGAAGAATATAAGAGGGAATTGCTCGTTCTAAAATGTAATGCATGTGTATTCCGCATTTTTATTTAATAGCTTTTACCCGCGGCTTTCGTTGTTTTTTTCCGGGACAAAACTTAGCCTCTCTCCGGCCCATTAATTATCTCTATCCAAAAATCACATCGGTCTGTACAATGCTGCGTGAACCAAAACACACACTTTCGAATTAATAATATTAAGTAGGATTATTAAGAAGGATTTTACGCTTCTCTAACTGCCCACTTTAAGCAGCGGGTGCTAAAACGGGCATATTACCATTTTTTTCACAGTTACATGCGCGTCCGTGTCTCAAAAGGCACAGGACACGTTGCCCGGGTTAGATTTACTAACACCCGACACGCCCGGCAATCCGCCGCCTCCTACGTCCTTCTATGGCACCATGGATCTTACTGGTATTTATTTATTTAACCGTTTATGTACACATATATAAACAGAAAGAACAGAAACGTACGTACAAAGGTAATGGTTATTTGTAAAGAAATCTCTTCCAGCAATCCTGCCATAGGAAACTAGAAGAGTGAAAATAAAATAAACACTTAGTTAAATAATACATGCAATAATGAGAATCTATTTAATAAAAATCTTAAATTTTTTAAATGAATCTATTTAATAAAAATCTTAAATTTATTAATTGAATCTATTTAATAAAAATCTTAAATTCATTAATTGAATCTATTTAATAAAAATCTTAAATTCATTAATTGAATCTATTAAATAAAAATATTAAATTCATTCATTGAATCTATTTAATAAAAATCTTAAATTCATTCATTCATTCATTTACTGACGGACATAGCACAGCCTAAACTGCTAAGGAAGCATGAAATTTTGCACAAGAGTTACTAAAATAAGCACTCAGGAATAATTTAAGAGTATTCATCCCCTAAAGGTTTCAATCAACAATACCGACTAGATAACGGGTCACGTAAAAATGAAAGCTAAATGCTGTCCGCGTGATTAAAGTTTAAAACAGTTATTAGTTCAACCTAATTACAACCATGGCTCCTAGTAATAAAGTCGTGTTTACATTGGCTGTGTTTCAAGCGAACCAAACAAAATAAGAGCTCACGTCTCAAGTGCGCTGTTATTTACCGAGACGTATTTCTTGCGCCGACCCGATATCTAGTCGGTATTGTTGATCGAAGCCTAAAGGGGTTATATCGGAGATCAAAGTTTGTCTGGATGTTCATCTCCTTTGCTGATGGAAAAATCGGGCACACGGCTTGTCTCAGATAATAAACAAGTTTTGCGACAGCAAACTCAATGTCATACATGATAATGTCCAAATTCAATTGCAACCAAAATTGATATAGGATATTTTTATTACAAAAACTCAACATAACGCTAAAGTAGATAGCTGAGTAAGAATAATTTAAGTGTCCAATTTCTACAGCTTCCTAGAAAACCGGTGACCACACATAACGGCCGCAGTGACGGCTGTCATGAAACTGACCACAGCAACAAAGATTTAAATCGTTGAGATTCGCAATAGCACGTCAAGAGTTACAGTCCATTCATAATTATTTTACCTCTGACAGCAGCAACCCAATAGCAACCGTATCGTAACGATTATAAAGATCATTGTGAATTTGACAAACTTGTCAATGGCAGCAACCCAACAGCAACCTTATTGAAACGGCTATAGAGATAACTGAGATGGAGACAGTCAAAAAAAAAAAAACAAAAAGTTTTTATTGTTTCTCATACAATTGTTCTACAGCACAAAATTGAGGCAGCCCCGTTAAGTTATAAGGATACTTGTGATGGGGTTACCTCGCAACTTCCCATGGGTTACAGTTTACAATGCTGAGACAAAATTAAAACCACAAAAAAAAAAAAAAAAAAAGAAATAAGTAAAAATAAATTAGGTTCAAGGATGTTACAAAGTTATTGTAGCAAGTTCAGGTATGTATAATGTTTGTGGTGTGTGAGTGTGTGTGGAAGGTGGATGTGCGGGGTGCGTGGTGGGAGTAGGTGTATGTGAGGTAATGCGAACTCCGAGGTAAAATAACTGTGAGCGGACTGTAGTCTTGATTTTGTTTCGTTTTGACTCCTCTGACACACAATGACGCAGTGACTTGACTTGATTGTCTTTGAAACGCTATATAATAATGTGTGAGCTCACGCTTTTCAGTATTGACACTTTTTCGCGTAACTAAGTACGGTGAGGGAAAATCTAGCGATTTTAATCTTTGGGCAGCGGTGTTTGACTTGACGGTGTCAAAAACGCTATCTAGGAAAACACACCAACTTACTTTCATTGATAACGTTTTTGCGGACGCTATGTGCCGGTCACCGCTCTTCTAGGAAACTGTAGCTTTAGAGACTGAATTCCCATACGCAAAATACGCGCTAGGACGTAGAGTTGCCAACACCAGCCCGTTATACTAAGATACTGAATTCAAATTTAGTTGCTGCCCACAGATATACGCCTGGAAGTTCCCACGAGAACTGCATTTTTATAACATAAAACTTTATAACATAAAAGTATTATCCTATGTCAAACGGGAATAACATGGCTTTCTATTAGTAAATGAGTTATTGAGATCGTGTCAGTAATTCCAGAGATTATTTTGACCAAACAAACATTACCCTTACCAGTGTATTTACTGATGAGGTTAGTGTAAGTAATGTTTGTTTCCAGATGAACCGGAACCTTACCACCCAGCACCGACTAGCCCATGGAGTAGCAGCTGGCCTGTGACTGTAAGTTTCCTATTTTTTTATTGGCTACTGTTATTAAATTTGCGTTGTAATCACACAGCACGGAGTCGCTACGGCGGCCGGTGCTTAGGTCGCTATGGTCAACACTTTCCATACAAACCATAGCGTGTCAACCCTCGTTTACTCGTGGGCAATTAATTAATTTATTCAATAAAAATAAAAATATCAGTTAGAAATAATAATAAAAACGTACTACGTCAAAGAAATGTAATGCTCAAAATGCTCTAAATGGTGTCAACTTTCACCCACTTAAAGCTTTGTACCCAGCTTTAAAACACCCTGTTTACTAGTTGTGCGGTAAACTTCGCTTGCGCGATGCAGGATTTTGCGTGACGTCAATGTGATGCGTAGTTCGCATGTGGCAATATAGATGCCGCCACATAGTATTTGAAGTTACACAACGATTCACTATCGCGTTTTTTCTATGGTAGTTATTACTATTGTTACTCTGACGTTATATGATAGTATTGTATTGTTTACATATAGTATTGTATTGTTTACATCAGCGCGGAGTACCGGCGTTAGGGGCGGGTTTCGCTGATACACCGGAGTCGCCGCCGCCCGCGCCGCGACCCATCCCGCCGCCCGAGCCCGTGCGGTATCCACAGGTAAATATAACACTCACATACACACGACTCATGTTTTGTCTCTTCATTACCATAAAGTAGCGAATGCAATCTCGAGCCGAGATTGGCAACTCAAGATTTCGCGTGCTAAGTCTGGTGTCGAGATTAGCCATTCGATTTCTCGCCCAAAAATCAGGCGAGATCTCGCTGTCGAAATTTTCTAGATCGAGATTGTACTATTATTAGAGACTTTTTTTTAAATAATTCAGTTTTTTTTAAACTTAATTAAAATGATAACTAGATATACCTACTGAGATTAATCGTGCTATGTTTTGTAAATAAAAAATTATTACTTAATCGAATCTTGAAACAAAAAGTCATCGCTTATTTAAGTAATAATGAACTGCACAATGCATACATAACGCAACAAATCACGCACACTATAAATCCATTAATTATTATATCGAAAATGACTTCTCACAAATCATAGATTGCTAAGAGGGAGATTATGTTCCCGTCTCGAAAAAGGGATCGAAGTCGCAACATAGCATTCCCTACCCTACGGTAGACTGGCAGACCATGACTTGATAAGGTCCACCGATTTGCAGTTTTTTTACTTAGCATAAAGCATTAAATACACAAATGATTGCCCACCCCTCTATCTTCTTGGAGTCTGAGCCTGCTAAAATAAGAAAAATGAAAAACAGTACATGGACAATAAGAAGATAGAAGATATTGACGGCACGGTTGGCGCAGTGGTTAAGTGATTGACTGCTGCGTTGCGGGTTCAATTCCCGCACGGAACAAATATTTGTATGACCTGCAAGTAGTTGTTCCGGGTCTGGCTGTTTGTGTATGTGACTTTAAATGTTTGTAAACGCACCCACGATACAGGTGAAATTCCTAGTGTGGGGCAACGTTTTTAAAAAGAATAAAAAAAAAGAATAAGAATAGATGACGTTTAAAAAAAAAGATTGAATACTCTTTGTTACGTGTACAACATACACTATAAAAATTACAAATATGAATGTAGAAATTTTACATAAGGTGACATAATGGGCTGTCTTATTGCTATAAGTGATGTTTTAAAGACAACTGTTCAAACTTTCCCCCAAAAGTTCAGTTTGGTAGACGATCGTCGCTGACGCTCATATGTTTGTTAGTTTCTGTGTAAAAATTATAGCTGAATCGGATTTCTAGAAAACCACGAAATATAAAGTTTGATACCAAATACATAAATGCATTATACAATGTGGCGCTACAACGGTGACTTTAATTTAATACACGGGTAGGGCTAGTGCCCATTAACCATATAAATATTGATAGGTTAAAATAATACGTAAACTGAAAAAAAAAATTTTTCAAACAAACTAAATAATAAAAAAGTCATTAAAATTGGGATCACCCTTGCAAAAATTCATTCATGAAATTACTTACCTAGCTCGCTTACGTTAACTCGGAGCGGCAACGTGTCGGTTCGCGGGCTGGCAACCGCGCATCGCGTCTTGTACCTACTCGTGATCGGTCCGATTCTTTGACGGCATATTATCAAAGAAACCGAGCGGCGCAAGTGGTACAAACACTTATCACATCACCCTCTCTTGTTACTATTAGTAATAACTGTCATCACTAATCACTGCCATCACGATCATAAGTTTACACAAGCACTAATAGCACAAATAAATGCGTCCGTATCGCAAGAGGTGTAAACGTACCTACTAGATAAGAAAACGAAAACCAATCAAAGTGTCTTTATCGCAGTACCATGATCTAATTACTATCCTAATTACACAAAAAGAAATAAATAAAACAATAGCTAAGAGTCTTTTTCGCGACGTAATTATGCGCACTAGAGTAAATAAGTGCGTCAAGGACACGGGTTCGACTAGCACTAGAAAAGCAAAAAAAGAATTCGTGTTCGGTGCGGCGGGTGGGTGGAAGGGAGAGCGCGCGTCGCCTGCGCTGCTCGCCAACAAAGGAAATTTCCTTAAATTCGCCTACTCTATGCATTTGTTTCATCCTAATAGTATTGCTTATTCGTTTTAATTTCATTGATGCGAAGTTATGATCCGTGACCGAGGGAAATGACCGCTGCGCGACAGTTCTTTAAGTACAGGTTGCTCTAAGATGCTATTTCCTAAATTCTTTAATAAATCTGTAAATAATAACGTTTAATGGAAATAAAAAATTGTCATGAAACGAAAATGTGAAAACGTATATGTGTGTTAAATTAAGGTCACCATAGCAGCGCCACGCTGTATACGTAAATAAAAGTTTCTTTTGTACACGAAGTTACAGTAGAACACGGACTCCTAGGTCACAGGATTCCCCTAGTTTAGGAGGCAGGGTTTTTCACTATTTATGCAGCCTTTTTCCAAAATCCAATGTACCCATGTGAAATGTATTGGAATATACAAAAAAATATACAAAGGTATTTTGTGTCAATAAACTTATTTTATTTTAATTTAAATCTTTGAAAAATATTAAAGAATGAATAATTGTTTTTTCTGCGCAAACAAGACGCATATTACCAAAAAAGTCAATAGACAAAATACACACAGTAATACAAAGTAGCCAAAAGCCTCGTATTCAAAACCTCAAAATTAAAAGATTTACAATGTTGCCATTGCTTGATGGGCAAGTCACAATTATAATCATCAATCTATGGTTTCAATTTTTCAAGTTTTTCGTTATTAATTTCAGGACATCCCTGCTGACGTGGACCACAGAGGTATATTACCACCACCTCCGCCGCCGCCAACATTACCTCTCTTAGGTCGTAAGTGTTCCTGATTCTCGCTTTAGTATTCTAAGCCAGCTTCATAGGTTCAAACATATCATAGCACAATTAGTAGCCTGCAGCATGCAGTGGCAGCCAGCAAGCTACCAATTGCTTCTTATCTAACATCCACTCCTTTGATCAACAATAGTATTAGATTTCCAATGAGCACATCAAAAAAGGCCGGTAAAATTTGACCACAAATAACGTTGTGGTCTTATTTTGCAACATAGTTTTTTCAACCTTTTTGCTTAGAAATTTTGTGTTTTATTTTGCCATAAATGTTTTTGTTCTTAGTTTAAAAATACTTTACTTTTCATTTGAAAGAGTAAATATATTGCAAACGATAATAAACTTTATATTGGAGCGTTAAGGTTTATAATCAAGCTATATGCAGTCGCGGCCACTTGAGCGATGTGTTTTTGTTCCTAATACTTAATCTAGTACTATTGTTGATCGAAGACCCACTGACATCTATTTAAATAATACATGTTACACAAACGCACGCCTTCTTCGGCTGGGTGGTTAGAAACTACATAACCTCACCTGCTATGATCCTTACATATTCATTTAGCTTCGTTTAAGTTCATATATCTGGTGACACACGCACGCCGCGAGTACTTAGCACCTGACCTTTCTGAAGTGCATCACCAATAAGGTCACTTTTTATCTCTTTCAAGGGCGTCCCCTTTAATTAATAATACAACTTTAACTAATAATATCCCTATTCCCTCAGATCCTCTCATTTCTTTCTTTCATAGTTTCAGGAAATTATAAAGACTGCCACTCTTCAGACAAAGGTTGGCTTAGTAATGGATTGATTTCACCATGTTTTCCTCTTAAACAAATATCAAGTTTATTTTCGTATAAATTCGGTTCATTTCAGCAGGCGCTGTTAAAGTGAAATTGTACCATAGGCGCGACGTACGGTTGGCCAATATGAAAAGGTCATAAAATAATTAATGTTGCAGCGGAAACTAAACTTTATGTATGTTTATGTATAGGCATAATCGTTACTTTTCCAAAATCTCATAAATTGGTAACTAAATTGTGAACGAAGCGGAGAGTCACTTGTTCTTTCAGTTGTTATTATAATTATTTTATACCATACCTGGAAATCTTCTGGTTAATATTGGTGAAGACATTGAAGGTTTGACCTTCAATGTCTGTGCTGCGCTGGCGACTGTACACAATGCGTAGATGACGGCCTTTTGATAGGATTTTTACACGTTGTAGATGTTTTTTAATCTATTTATTAACTTGCAGAGCTAGAAGACGTGGACCACCGTATGTTGCCGTCGCTGCCGCCGCCGCCCCTGCCTGTCATTACCCCCGCACCGCTCAGGCATCCCGTAGTACATCAAGGTAATTCATTATACATATGAGTTTATTTATTTGATACGCTAACAGCAATACACATAGAATGAAAAATTTTATTAATTATGGTAGGATTTTTTTGTATATTGGCTTGGCTCTGTTTTTATATAATATATTTATATTCATGTGACTTGTTATAATTTCATTGTGCTTCTGTGTGCACTTAATAAATGGTTTATCTATCTATCTATAATAAAAGTACAGCGGCGTAGTTCTGAAATAATATTTACATTTTGACAGTTCAACAACATTCATTGCGTTATTTACGTTGTTGAGCAGACGAATTTTTCGAACATATGAAGCAATGGATTAGCAATATCCTTCGAAATGATTCAGATTGTGAGTGATAGTGTGTTACGCAATTAGGGTGCTGGTATGAATATCTAATAGACACAGCATTCACCATAAACACATCAACTTAATTAGCTAAGAAAACTTATGAAAATATAGTTATACTAGTACTACTTGACTTCCTACATCGTTCTCACATGTATAATTTCAATATGAATGATGTAACCACATTTTTTTACCAATATGATTTGATTTGATAAGAGTGTCCATGGAGTTTATTGCCCGTTCTTCTCCATAGGTACATACTATGCTTTCGAATGGACAACTAGCTTCATCTTTCTGACTGAGTGACCCCTTAACAATTCAAAAGTGTAATTGGTTTATTTGAAATCAATTCTTTGAGTTTGAGTTTGATACAGAGTTTTTTTACAACTTTTTTGTAAATGTGTACTGATTGGTCCGTTAATTATTGAGCCGATTTACGTAATAACTGGCTTATAAAAAAAAAAATTAATAAATCAACAAGTTTTTATTTGTATCTACACCGATTTCTCAGTGAATTCTGGGCCGATATAGTTTCGGAAGTCGGTGGCAAAAAGTCACAGCGCCTTCCAAAACTAGAATTATTATCTACTAGTGAAAATATTTTATTATATCTTTTGTTATGCCTGTGCGCAAAAGAGTGGAACTCTCTACCTGCCTCTGTGTTTCCGAACGCATACAACCCTAATCTCTTCAAAGTGAGAGTGAACAGGCTTCTTCTGGGTAAGCTCACTCCATCGTCGACTCTGTCTCTGTCACCACTGACCTAGACTAGAGTCAAGAGCAAACCCATCTTAAATAATAAAAAAAAACAAATATGACGGGGAACCAATAGGCTGGACGACAGTATCGACACTGTCGTCTTCACTTGGTATCGGTTCCATGTTATGGGTGTAAAGGGTACTCGGACGACACAATAACGATAACACTTTATAATCACAATCACGATTTATTTTTGAGGAAATACTTTAAAATAACAAAATAATAATAATCGACAACCGACAGATTTGTTGTGCCGGTCCGAAATCTTCGAGTGCGCGAATAAGACTGACTCGATAATGTTCAACCTCCCGCATAACAACTCTGTCCACGTGACTCACAAAGACGTCACTGCGTTGCTAACTTCAAAACAAACTATTCTTGTACTACAAAATCAAATTAAATCGTTTTTGTTATTAAATTATCGCTTGCTGCGACATATATAATATAATACCTATTTGCCTGTAATTTTTTTCAGATGTAGACCACAGAAATCTAATACCTTTAACGCATCAGCCCTCAATCCCACGGCCAATGAACCCTCCCTCAATGGATCAAGTAAGTTTTTGTTTGTTTACTACATTCGCTTTTGCCCTTGGCATCGCCCGTGTGGATGTCGGAAAATATCCCACGGGAACGTACTACCGGGATTAAAAGTACCCTATACCTATGCTAAATTTCATCCAAAACTGTTCAGCCGTGTTTGTGCTAATCCGGAACATACAGCCAGACAAAAATTCTAAAAACTTTATTTATGGTATCAGACTCGTTCCCACACCTGGGGCCGTACTATGACGTGTTAATTCCATCATACGAGACGGAGCTATACATGACCGATAGCACTATCTCTCTTTCTCAACGGAATCATGATGTCGTTAACAGCTCATAGTACGGCCCCTGCACGAGTAGCATGACCGCCATAGAAACGAGTTTCTTCGACGGAAACATAGAAAATTCTTTAGAAATCTGTCAACAATCTGTTATTTTGTCTATTCTTCCCTCGACAAATCCCGTTTCTATGGTGATCATGCTACGCGTGCTGGTAGCAATTACAATTATTCAATAATATTCAGTCTACAGTTTTGACTTGTATTAATAGAAAAACAAAAAAAAAAAACTATCAACAGGCAATCAAGTTCAAATAGAGTATTGCTTATTTCTAATAAATACTCTGCCAGCCTTCGATCAACAATAGTACTAGATTTCCGATGAGCGCATCAAAAACGGCCGGAAAAAGACCACAAATAATGTTGTGGTCTTATTTTGCAACATAGTTTTTCAACCTTATTGCTTAGAAGTTATGTTTTATTTTTCCATAAATATTTTTGTTCTTATTTCAAAACTACGTTTACTTTTCAATCGAAGCAATAAATATATTACAAACGATAATAAACCTTATGTTTGAGTGTTAAGCTTTATAACCAAGTTATATGCAATCGTGGCCACTTGGGCGATGTGTTTTTCTTCCTGATCCTTAATCTAGTGCTATTGTTGATCGATGCTGCCATCAGACCCGTAACTGATTCGGTAGGCTGGACTTGAACCATTGTTTCTTAATAAAAGTTTTTTTAAATTTCAAGCCATGACAGGAGTTTTTTTGTTTGTTTTCATTACATCGAAAATGTGTACCAATGGCCCTAAAGCATTGGTTCCATAATAAATGCTTAGACGGATAAGCTCCAACCGAATATAGCAAAAAAATTCTTTGGTACTATCCACGGAGCAAATACAAAGAGGAGATGTTGTAATAAGGTTTCTGTATGAAACAACGGGTGACACTTTACGGGGTGAGGGGTGATCAGATCCCGCCCACTTCTTTATTTTACATCTACTGGTCAATAGCAAAACTATTCGCTCGTCCTGTTGATTATACTTTGTAGTTATGTAACTATCTCACACTAGATGTCACTACATGCAGAATGAAGAACTATTTTAATAAATTACGCATAAAATTACTGACAAATGAAATGTGATGCCATCCATAGCATCAGAACGTCTATCCGAATAGTTTTTACAAGATAAAACACCACACTTCATTCTTTTTGTCTTCTAGCGCAAATATGCTGTAAAAACGGAACGTTTACAGAGCTGTGCACAGGACGAACGCCAACAATACACTGACTAAGGCCACGCCTACATGATGACGTCAGGACCTAGTTGAGAATCACAGTGCACAGTTGCTTAGGCCGTCTCCTCTTTGTATTTGCTCCGTGGTACTATCACATTTAGAGGGGCTCGTGGCTAAATAATAACAGCCGCACGGGTCGATAGAAGGTTAAGCTACGCTAGCCGCGGTCGGTTCGTGGATGGGCGACCATCATTATATATCGAGACCCCTCTGTGCCTCGGAAAGCACGTTAAGCTGTCGGTCCCGGCTGTCATTCGTAGATCTGTGACAGTCGTTACGGGTATTCAGAAGCCCAAAGTCTGACAACCAGTCTTACCGTAAGGTATCGTGTTACCCAGTAACTGGGTTGTGGAGATCAGATAGGCAGTAGCTCCATGTAAAATACTGGTATTTAGCTGCATCCGGTAAGACTGGCAGCTGACCCCAAAATAGATGGGAAAAAACTAGGGCCGAAAATGTATGAAACTTTGATGGATGTCCTTTAAGTCTAATGAAGTGGTCCTTTATTTCATGCTGGTACTATTCTTAGGGCCTGATTCGGGATATCCGAATATCCACTACACACCGAATACATTCAAAAATGGAACAACAGAAATTGTATGAAATGGTCTGCCAAGTAAGTCAATGAAAACTTAATTGTAGGTGGTGACATCCGCCCTTTAATGATAGTTTTATAACGAGACTCATGACCTTCTTACGAAGCTTTGTGTGAAGTTACTAAATAAAATTATAGTTTCGAGCATAGGCAGAAATACCCAAAATATGAATTGAAAAGCTGATATACAAATCAGCTGTAAAGTTTTAGCGAATACTGATTTTATTATTCCTTTTTAGAATGTGTACGAAGATACAGTAAGTGACGCACCAGTATAGTCACGAGCATACATTTTATATCTTACTCTTCCGCAAAATTAAAACGTGATTTTCTCTTGAAATAATGATTGCAACTTTGAGTAAAGTCCTATTTCATAAAAGTTTTGATAGTGTTACGAACATGGTGTTATTCTCGAAAATCGTTTTTCAATCTTGCGTAAGTGTAAAGGTACCTACAAACAGGCGCGACAGAGTCACAGCTCGTAGTGCAGGCGGTGCCCTTGTGTCGCGTCGCGTGTCGTGCTTGTTTGTAGGAGCTTTTAGGTATTTATGCTCGTGACTACAGTACCCGTATCCCGCGAATTTAAATTTTCTTAGGTCAGTTTAAAACGTCGCTCGCGACCCAAAGTCACCGTTTGTAGTGCGACAGGCGGTGCCTTAGTGTCGCGTCGCGTGTCGCGCTTGTTTGTAGGAGCTTTTAGGTATTTATGCTCGTGACTGCAGTACCCGTATCCCGCGAATTTTAATTTTCTTACGTCAGTTTAAAACGTCCCACGCGACACAAAGTCACCGTTTGTAGTGCGACAGGCGGTGCCTTAGTGTCGCGTCGCGTGTAGCGCTTGTTTGTAGGAGCTTTTAGGTATTTATGCTCGTGACTGCAGTACCCGTATCCCGCGAATTTTAATTTTCTTACGTCAGTTTAAAACGTCCCACGCGACACAAAGTCACCGTTTGTAGTGCGACAGGCGGTGCCTTAGTGTCGCGTCGCGTGTAGCGCTTGTTTGTAGGAGCTTTTAGGTATTTATGCTCGTGACTGCAGTACCCGTATCCCGCGAATTTTAATTTTCTTACGTCAGTTTAAAACGTCCCACGCGACACAAAGTCACCGTTTGTAGTGCGACAGGCGGTGCCTTAGTGTCGCGTCGCGTGTAGCGCTTGTTTGTAGGAGCTTTTAGGTATTTATGCTCGTGACTGCAGTACCCGTATCCCGCGAATTTTAATTTTCTTACGTCAGTTTAAAACGTCCCACGCGACACAAATTCACCGCTCGTCGCGCGAAAGGTGGTGTCTTTGTGTCGCGCCTGAGGAGCTTTTAGGTATTTATGCTCGTGACTACAGCAGTGCTAATCTGTAACCTGTACCGTGAAAACGTAGGTGAAGTGAGCGTGGAGTGAGCTGTCAACAGTGTAAATCCCTAGTATCAGATGGAATGGAATCTCACTTCAAACTCACTTCACCGAAGTTTTCATAGTGAGATTTTTACAGAATAACATTGCAGTACCCGTGTCCCGCGAATTTCAATTTTCTTACGTAAGTTTAAAACGTAAGACGAATTGAATTTCGTTGACAACCACAACATAGAGCATCTTCCTTAATAAAACACTAATATGTTTTGCTGTAAACAGGATTACAGAGTACCTCCTATGGTGCCTCCGACGGATATCGTGGAAAGCGTCGACATGGAACTGTCTGAGGATGAGGACCAACGTAAGCTTTAAATTACATTATAAAATCAGCCTATTATTGACCCGCTGCAGGGCAATGGCCTATTCTCATACAGAGAAGGCACGAGCATTGATCTCCATGTTTGCTTAAGGCCTCGTTTACGGAGACGCCGGGCGTCGCGCGTCGCGTGCGGCGTGGCGTCTCGCGTCCCTCTCGCTCTCATACCGTACATTCATCGTTCTCACATGTATAATTTCAACATGAATGACGTAACCACTTTTTTGTACCAATATTTTGATTTAAAAGAGTGTCCATGGAGTTTCTTGCCCGTTCTTCTGCATAGGTACCTACTACGCTTTGGAATGGACAACTAGCTTCATCTTTCTGACCGACCGACCCCTTGACAATTCAATAGTGGTGCCTGTAATTGGTTTATTTGAAATAAATGCTTTGAGTTTGAGATTGATACAAAGCCATATGTTTGAATGCGGGCCGACCGCGCCGCTCAACGCGACGAGTGACGCCTCCGTGAACGAGGCATAAGACGGGCTGGCAATTTCAGACTTATATTAACTATAAGTCTGAAATGGCAAGTATTATAAAATATGCATTGCAACAATCACATTGTTACTTGAACGGATTTGACCCTACAAAACCCCGTGTGTAAATTATGTTTGAGTCAGGTTAAATTAAAGTTGTTGCCCCAACCCCAGGGACATACATCATCATCATCATCATCTTATACAGGGTGGCAGGGACATCGAAGCGCAACCGTTAACATGGATTCAGTACATGATTTTGAACAACACTGCGTTTAAATTTTTCATCGGTTTTTTTTTTATTTGCTATTCCATACATTTTCAATGCCCTATGCATTAAAGTTGTTGCATTTTTCAACGAAATAGCACGAACGAAAAAAATGCTACTTCATTGAAAAATGGTTTATTAAACCTAGTTTTTTTTTATAACATGAACATATTCAGATCATTGGTGGCCCAATCGTAACGGCCGTGACTGAAAAATTGTAGGTCGATGGTTCGATCCCAGACAGGCGTATTACTTTGTGTAAATTATTTCATCACCACTGTTCTCATAACGGTGAAGGGAAACATTGTGAGGAAACCGGCATGTCCTAGAATCAACCATTCGAAGACATGTCGCATCGGCCCTGACGCGCACTTGGCCCGCGTGGTGGATTACGGCCCACTCCCTCTCACCGAGAGAAGGCATGTGTCCCAGCAGTGGGAACATTTTAGACTGAATATGCATGTTACAGGTTAGCAGAAAACCCACACACACACCCCCCCCCCCCCCCCCCCCACACACTTTAATCTCAATCTAATTTGCAGTCAATATAAAGTAGCAACTGTCTCACCCAGAGGTTTTGTGCTACCTAGTAAATGGGCTGTGGAGGTCACATGGTATCCATGTAAAACACTGGTATTCAGCTGCGTTCGATTAGACTTGAAGCTGACTTCAACAAAGTCCGAAAAAGGCGGGTGATGGTCGTAGTAAAACAAAATTCTCAATATTTTCAGAAGGCATGTACACGAGCGGTAACCAAACGGAGCGACGACACAGCTTTAACAACAACAATAAAGTGCTGGTCGGAGGCGACAACGGCAAGACGCACCATAACGATACCAACCACACGAACCTAATACAGATCAACAACGCCAAGAAAGAGGCGCATTCTGCCCCTATCATGCCCCCCATGGTCAACCCCTTCGATGCCATGCCGCCGTCCCTTAAAAACTTCAACATAAACTTTCAAAAACCGACTAACTTCCCACAAACATTCGACCTAACAGAAGAAAACTCAAACGACAGCGCTTACGAAGAAGACTTACGAAACAGAGGATTAGAGAAACCAGTCCAGGAGATTCGAAACCCGTCCCCACCATTCGATGAATTTACGAGCGATGAATATCAACAATCGCATCCGAGGTTCATGAACCCACGGTTCCCCAGGAATTGGGGCCCGAGGACTAATTTCAGGCCGCCAGGGTTCCCTCCCCAGCAAGCCTGGCCCAGGAATGGGCCACGTCCCCCAAACCGATGGATGGGCCCCAGGCCAAGATTCTGGTGAAGTGTTAGTGTCACAGTGTTGTTACTATATAAAAGACGAGGTTATGGCGGTATCAGTGAGTTTCATTTTACAATAGGACCACGGAGTAATAAATAAATTGAGTGTTCGCGTGATTTTATCATAGAATCATTTGGAGATTCGTTAGCGTTCACCTCTCCTTTTGCTTAATCCTCCGTGTTGCCGACCGATTGAGCATAATTTTGCTGTTCTGTTTTATACAGGGTTATTGGTAAAACACCATCAACGTCTTAACGGGTCATTGTACTCGTCATTATGAACAACTTTTACTATGGGACCAAATCTGAAATCGAGAAAAAAATATCAGCTGTTCCCTACATTTACGTTTGCAGAACTCGTCAAAAAGTAGGGACCAGCTGATATTTTTTTCTCGATTTCATATTTGGTCCCATAGTAAAAGTTGTTCATAATGATGAGTACCATGACCCCTTAAGAGGTTGATGTTGTTTTACCAATAACCCTGTATATAACATGTTTATAAACTAGTTGTCCTTTAGTTCTTTTTCTATAATCAGAATGTAATAAGTTTCATATCAATAGGCACCTAAGTAATTTTGATCCCTTTGTAAATTCCTTTCCACAGGATGATCTAATTTTTGTGCAGCACGAGTAGCTCTCAATAATCTATGGTTTTCTTACTTTTGATGTGTTTGCTTTAGGTTACTGCAATAACACAATCATTATCTTTAGTACAAAGTAAAGATAATCATTTGAGCACTCTTAAAAATCTAAAATGAGACACTGCATTAGAATGTAGAAAAGACGAGTTCTAACGTCATAGATGACTGTGTTCTTAGTAATAGATATTGAAGTTAGTAATATCGGTAAAATTCTAAATTCTGTAAATATGAATATTATAAGTACATCAGTTATGAAAGTTTATGTTGAAATTTTTCTACATGAGCTTTACGATGTATTCAGTAAATCGATAGTTCGTATACATAAATTGATAGCATCAGTATGCATGTCAGTCCTTTTATATTGAACACAGCTATAGTATGAAATGTGTGACGAATGAGAATGTTAACCCGTGTATTATTATTTATTTGGTGACAAATCTTGGTCAATAAAATCCTCTTAACGTCGCCTTAGAGCGAAAACCTCGGGAATGCATTTTTGCTCAAATTTATTTTATTGCGTTTCTAGGACGAAAATCTCGCAACACACTCGTAATCTTATAGTTTCGAACAGTTCTGGATATAAAAGCGGGTTAAATTTGCATATTAATTAATAAAAAAAAAACATAAAAGACGCCGTAAAAAAGATTTTACAGCACTCGGTTTTTTTCTTCCTCATGAAAAGTAACTTCTTTTACACTGACGAGGTTTTCACTCTAAGGCGTCGTTATGTAGATTTTACGCGTTCTGGCCTTTGGTCACAAAAGTAACTCATTTAGGTTGCCAGTCCTCTGAAATGGAGTAAAGCCGCGGGGTAACTGTGTAATACTAACCGTAGGAATAGCTTTCTTTTTGACAGTTAGACAACATTCATTGCATCATTTACGTTGTTTAGCACACACGTTTTTCGAACATATGAAGCAATGGACTAGCAATATACTTCAAAATTATTCAGATTGTGATTTAGAGTGTGTTACGCAATTTCGGTGCAGATCTCCTATTTGTTGTCATGCCAGCCAATAGAATTCTAGTATTATCATAACACAAAAATAAGCCTAATTAATATTTTGTTCTTATACAAGGTGTAACAGAATAAACACAAGTCTTGAAAGTAGTTTGATCATAATTGACTACTGAATCCATTTCATTAACTATTAATATAGGTATTTTTTTCAAATTTTATGTATTTTCCAATACTGACCGCCGACTGAGCCAAAGAAATTTAAATCTTATCTCAAGGTAATAAGACTCAATTTTCAATGCATAAAGTAATGCTAGGTTCAACACGATTTTCTTAATAATAATAGTTAGCTTAAAAAAAAATAGTTTTGGTCATTGTGTAATGTTTTTAGCTCAATACTCTAATTGGGTGTATGAGGTCTTGCGTTAATTATGTTACACGTTGTAGATCGATTTGGCTTCGCTTGCCTTAAGTCTCGACTAACTCATTGTCCAACATCTGTCACCAACATTGTAGAGGAATGGTAAAAGTTGTTTATTCAAACATTTGCATAAAATGTATACAATGATAGGCATGAGATAGACTGTTCTAGACTGGTATATTTAGCGAATATTAAACTGTTGTAATTGAACGAATAACGAATTATAAAATGTGAATACTTTTGCACATTTTAAACTTCTGTAATGTTAATAATAACTGGGTAATATCTGTATTCTCTGTTAATTTAACATATTTTTCGGTTAATCTCCGTATTGCCCAGTTATTACCGATATTGCTGGACATTCTAGTAAGCTTCTATACTCCACTTGAAATAAAATTAGAAATTTAAATCAACCATTTTTACAGTCCGCTCAACCGATTTAGACTTCTATTGCGTTGGTGGCATGACAAATTGCAGCTGCAGTAAACAGTTTGTATTGTAACCACGTTTTTGCTTTTAATGCCACCCTTACGCCTACGGAATAGAAGTCACAAACGGTTGCTTGGACTATAAAAAACTATAAAAAAGGTTTATTTTAATTTCTAATCTTATTTCATATGGAGTGTAGGTACCATAATTATATATTATAAGGTACAGGCTGAACGTAAAGAAATTGTTACGTTAAAAAAATATACTACCAATGTGATGTGTATTAAATGGATAGTAATCATGTAATTCAAATGTATTAACAACTTTACTCAATGACGGAGTATTTGTTTTACATCTGTACTTTGAGTTGCTAATAACCTATGACGTTTTGGAACTGAGTGGACTGGGTCGTAAAAGCCGTCATGTTGAGGCGGTTGAATGCTACTCAATTGTAAAGATTTTTATTGTTAGCAAGTTGGGTGCCTCATATTTAGTATGCATACAGTATAGACGGTGGCAGGGACACACAACCATGTATTTAGTACATGATACCCCCTTT
The DNA here is from genome assembly GCA_937001585.2 of Brachylomia viminalis. Lineage (NCBI taxonomy): Eukaryota > Metazoa > Arthropoda > Insecta > Lepidoptera > Noctuidae > Brachylomia > Brachylomia viminalis. The sequence goes on from OW443317.2 coordinate 7,253,330, forward strand.
TTTTTGCCCCTATAATTGCCCCTGCGTTGACATTTTTCGTCAGGTGTTTAAAATAATCTGCAGTCTCCTACAAAAGTGCAATACCTACGTGGACATAATGTATGGAACAGCTAGTTATAAACATTGTAAAATAACTGCGAGGCAAAGGCGGCACATCACAGCAGTGACGTCACGACTAGGTTTGTAACTTCATACGAGCGCCATACTTTGTCCTCCAAATTATCCCTTCCAAAAACTTTTTAAAGCGTGTAGCTTCTATATATTTCCATTGCTCACAGATCTTTCGATTACCTTATTTCACTATGCCTTCTTTGAAATTACATTTTTTTTAAATATTTCCAATATTATTCCTCTTCCCTATTAGATGGTAATCAATATACCTTCAAATCAGTACAAGTTTGGCATACTTAATAAGTGCTCAAATACATCTCCCGTATTTACTTTCTGGTGACAATATCTTTGACCCACATCGAATGAATGCTCAAGTACGTATACTGTATGCATACTGAAAAACAAAAACCCCCTAAACAAAGTCACTGCGCGCGTTCTGTACCGCACGCAGTAACTTTGTCTCGGCGGCCAGATATTCGCAATATCGGCTAAATTGTATATATTTTTTAGTGCATTGATGTGTGTAAACAGATCTATAGACTCACAATAGTGATGTCTGGTGTAATTTTGTGTGATATACCATACAAGGAACGTTTCACACTTATATAATCTTTTCCTTCTAGTCTGTAATCATCCTATTATGTGTAGTGAGCAACTTGACTGTTTATTCATCTCGGATTTGGAAAAACATTGTTGCGATGATGCGCTAACAGTTATAACACTGCATAACATGTATCCTTGCAGGCCAAGGATACATTTTAAACTTTGTATGATGGTTGTTTGGACTCTGTTTTTATCCTGATTTTTATGCTGATGTTTTTGACAAATTCCGGAATGAAAAAAGTTCGATATTACCGTTCTTATAATATTTCATACTAAATCGAACGTCAGAAAATGTGAGATCATAATAGTAAAGAAATTGTCCTGCATTTTTGTCATAGACCGATCATAATGTTAGCACATCTACCCTAATATAATGCTCAAGAAAGCTTTTTCGACAAACTTAAAATAACAGCCAAGTTGTTTTTAAAATATAACATAAAATAGAAACTCGTTTTTGTCTCGTAATAAATAAAAGTAGGTTGACAGTAATATAGTTAGAATTTAAAAATAAATAGCTATTTTCTTTTTTGCTTATTAATAAAGCTTAACAATAAGGTTGTATGTTATTTTGTCTCTGGGCGCATTAAAGAAAAGGCCGCTGAAAAAAGATCCGTATCAGCTTATGTTTCGAAAACATATCAAAATTGTTTTTAATAAACTCTTTGTGTGACAAAAGATTTTAAATTCGTGTTGTAGTACTTAGTTTACCCTACCTGCAAAACAAAAGTATTCTGAATAATTGACTGCATTTTAATTCAGTCAAGAGAATAAGGAAAAGGGGAATATTCGGGAGTTGAGTGTGTGTATATTGGGGAAATGCATTCCAACTGCAAATACGCTAAATAATGATCCTTTTGTGCAGTTGGTGGAATTGAAATATCAGGACGACCAGACTGTCCAAAATGATCTGATCACCCAATGAATAACCACCCAAGAAAATAAAACTATATCTCAATGCTAAAAGGGTTGTTTTCAGAATGAACAAAGTAAATGACAATTGAACGAGAGTTGTCATTTGCTGTGCTGACAAAGATTTTATGAAGTTGGAATAAAGTTAAATTCTGTTAGTTGTTTCGATCATTTTAACAGTCTATTGGTCCTGACATTTTTGACGCTGATTACGACCACTATTACCCCTGGTTTGTGTAAGCCAATTCAAGTGTTGTCAAAATTCATGCCGTATTCTGCTTAGTTTTTGTTTTCCTAAACAAAAAAATACATTTGTATTATGAGCCTGTAGTGCCCACTGCAGGGCGAAGGCCTATTCTGTCTTCTAATTTTCTCCCTTTTTTGCAATTTGAACCCAATCCATTTGGTAGGAGTCTCTCATCTCTGTGTCATCTCCTGGGCCTACCGCATCTCTGGTTACTATTGTTTCGATCTTTCGCCCCATAATGATGCAACTTGCTGGAAAAAATACATTCTAACGCCAAAACTTCCTTCGACTGAGTCAATCAGCCCTTTCCAAAAATTAACGAACGCTACAGAAGCAACGTCGTGTCGCTGGCCTATTTTTTTCCCAATGGAAACATTAATTAATGTTCGCCCTTGGGCGGAGCGAGGGGTCTGTCAGACGTACTGACTAAAACCATACTGTGTTACTTCCATTGCGTCTGGCCAGCGAGCTAGTGCACTTGCGCCTTCATCTCATCGGCAATATGGTTTCGCCAGATGATAAGGCGGGCCCCGTCACCCTCCAGACTTGTTGACTTGCCAGCGTCCACGGGACGCTCCAGTCATAAGAAATCACAACTACTAACATCTGATTTGACCACATTTTTTTATTTTTTTTAACACATAATTGTATGGCAAGCACGCGTTGGCCTTCAGAAACCGGGGTAAATCACCACATTGTTTTAAACTTTGCTAACGCCATCATTATTACTTCGACCGTTTGTTCCATAGGATAGCGTCTTAAGGACCGGCGCACAAATGAACACAAACGGCGTTGCGTTAAGGTGCTCTTCCGAAAGCGACCGCAACCGCAAACTGCTGCGGCAACGTCGCCCAATCGCTATGACCAACCGCAGCGACACGACTGGTTTCTATGTAACTATGAGCACGTTGACAGGCGGCAATGTTGCTATGTATCTGCGGAAGCGTTTTCATAGAATTGTATAGAAACCAGTCGTGTCGCTGCGGTATATCATAGCGATTAGGCTGCGGTTTGCAGTTGCGGTCACCTTCGGAAATATACCTTCAAGCTAGGGTTTTCTAAGGTAGCGGTGCAGTTACATAAACACAGTCAATGATGGCCATGAAAGTGTTTTTGACAAAGCAGAGTCAAACACCGGGGCCATAATTTTCATGAACACAACATGGCTTTATTGTGGCTGTTATGTGACGCCTACCGCAGTCTTAGGATACTCAAGCTTTAAGCTGTGTCCTAATCGAAAACTAATGTCACGCGAATACGTGGGATCACGACCGTTTACTTGAATTATGATTATAAACGCGACTTGATTGATCACGCAAGTGCGTCATATTCATATAAATGAGCGCGACGATCGCATTATCGCACGACAGTCGCTTTCATTTAGGACTCGGCCTTAGGGCCTTTGCACACCACGTTTTTAAAACGCGCCGTTGACGCGCGTTTGTGGCGATACAGACGCTATACTCACGCGAGTCAGACGCAGCCTGTAGGATAAAAGCGCGCCGTCGACGCACGTTTCCAAAACGCGCGTCAACGGCGCGTTTAAAAAAACGTGATGTGCACAGGCCCTAACGGTCCTCATTCTGCATAAGAATAAAGAGTCAACTGGAACAGAAGGTTTAGCCATTGCATTTGTGCATCAAAAAAATGCATTTTGACAGAACGCAAGTGCATAGGGCCCGCATTCATATTGCAGTTGGAATGCAGTTTATCTGTATACACTAACCACTACCTCCCTAAAAATAGAGATTGCAGATATTCAACGATTTCGAGTTTTATACCTACGGGTTTATTTTAATAAAATTTATGTCCGAAGTCACGCAGAAAATCTGCATTGTCGCGTAGTTTTTGTTCCCTGGAAGTAGAAAGTCAGAGGAGAATAACTAATTAAAATCACTATTCTACACTATGTACTGTCAACTACGAGAGAAGCTAGTTTCTATTTTATTGTACGTCCTAAATGGGACCGGCCTGCAGGAACTTGGAGGGGGGGGATAATAAAGGCCAAACTGTTTTTTCAGAAACCTGCGAAGCATTGGCGTAACCCAATGACAATGCCTTTAATTTTGTCAGTTCAACAACATGCATTGTGAAGGTATCACAATGCATGTTGTTGAACTGACAATTTTTTGCAAATAGGTAGGTAGGTAGGCTAAACTATGAAGCAAGCAATGGATGGAATGCATTTTCCATTCCATTCAAAACGTTCGGATTGTGATTGAAAGTGTGTTACGCTATTAGGGTGCTGCAGGTTTTTTTTTTTTTTTTTTGGCTTCGCACGGTTTGTGCATTTAGCCAATGTAGCGGGATAATTGCGTAACAGTCTAACAGTGGGAATGGCTTACATTTTGACAGTTCAACAACACACATTGCGTTTCTTACGTTGTTGAGCAGACAAATTTTTCGAACATATGAAGCAATGGATTAGCAATATCCTTTAAAATTATTCAGATTGTAACTGATATTAGGGTGTTGGTGTTCATATGACACATTGAGCTTTGGAAAAAGAAACAGTTAAACAGGTATGAGTGCCAGGAGTGACAGACGCCGCTTGACAAGGATGGAACTTTTTCTAAAATTCGATGTGCCATATTAACCGCGTATCGTCAAACGGTTTGAATAGGGATGCAGGGGTGAATAGAGACGAAACTTTAAAAGGGATTTTAACCTTGAAATAGTATAGTTTGATGCCAACAAGGCCACGTTAATTAATTAATAATAATTAATTCGTTAATAATATTACAGTAAAAACATTCGAGTCCTTTTTGGCAATAAACTATATTATTTCAAGGTTAAAATCCCTTTTAAAGTTTCGTCTCTATTCACCCCTGCATCCCTATTAACCCCATTTGACGGTACTTTACGTCCTGGACCAGACCTTAAAGAACTTAAAAAGGTATACTTACCAGGGTAAATGTTTGTTACATTGAAGGTCCGCTGTCTTAAGGTACAGTCAACAGCACGTTCATACTTAGTTACAATTTGACTTTGAAAACGGTTTTATGTCGTAGCAGTAAGGACGGTTTTCGTAGTTCATATGTTACCACTGACGTGCAGTTGGCCATAGCTACATTAGGACGTAGCGTACCTACCGTTCAATGACTTGTTCAGTTTTTCCTCTATTTTTCCACCCTAAGGTGGAAACGCATGTCCGAGAATCCACCGTAGGCCTAGTTGGAAAAACGGAATTTATAGGCTTAGGGTGGATTCTCGGACATACGTTTCCGCATAGCCACCTTAGGGTGTTTTTTTTGGGGTGGATAAACGGATTAACCGGTCTTGTTGGCCTGGCCCACAGAGCTCGGAATCGAAACACCGGCATCGGCAGCGTCTAGAGACGGCAGTAGGTACTAATCAAATTCATTCACAGACCGCGTTCAAAGCCGTAAGTTTCTATACCTCATTTATATCATAGTGCGAGTAAACGGTGACACGCTTGGTTTGTACACACGGCTACACATCAAGCTATACATTTACGGTTTACACTGACCTCTTATTGTAAGGAAATCCTATAAAATGCGAGACCAGCTTATACCGGAAATTATAGCTTGATCTGTAGCCGTGCGTACAGAAAGATAATGCCTATAATTCCGCCTCTTGTAGCGGCCGCCGAGGCGTCTCCGTGCTCTGGAGCTTGGCCTATACCTATATGGGCTAGGACTGCAAGAACATAAAGGTTCACTGCCTTAATGAAGCCTGCCATGGGAAAGTTCTCACCATGACGCGCTTTATACACACACGTTTTTCTTGTAATGAAAAACTACGGTTTATTCGTCGTATTTAGGCACCGTCGTCGGCAGTGTTGTATAGACACTATGGAAGCTTGTTGACGGGCACCTTTTTTCTACGGCGCGGTTTTTACGCCGTACCGTAAAGAAACCGTGCCTTGTCGTTACGCAAAAGGGGGACTACCAGTGCCACATCCAGGTATTCCAAAAATTTGATTTTTTTCATACCTACAGAAATCCATTTTGATGACAAAATTTGCAGGTCGATTTTCAGCTTGTTCAGAAACTTAGCTTACAATCGCAACAATATCATCATCATCATTTTGTCGAGAAACAATCACTGCTGGACATATACTTCCCCAAGCATCGCCACAGCGACCGATACTGTGCTTGTTTTAACCAGAGGGTTCCTACGACTCACCAGGCTATCGGTCCATTTGGAGGGTCCATCTCGTAACGCATGCTGCGTGCGGTCTCCGGCACGGTAGTCGCCGTCGGGGAGTGTTTTTCATCAGGATTTTTATAGTAGCATCGCGGTGCCATTTGTGCCAGTCGATGGCAAGAAGAGGCTCTCCCCCCCCCGTACGTTTAGCTTTAATATAACTGTCGAAAGTTTAATCAGTCACATCCCTACCTTACCTGTCGGAGAATACAGGCGTGATGTTATACCTAGTTCAATAATTACACATTAAAGACTAATCTCCAGACTTCAAAACTGTGAGGTTAGGACGTGCAATAGAAATTAATATTAATACTTGTATCGAAACTGCATCGAAGTTTGCGCGTGACCCCGACGGCGCTAAAATTGTGTTAGCCTCAACTTGGCCAATCTAAGTGTGGGCTAGTTTGTGTTGTATTGAATACTAACAAGTTTACCTACTCCTTGCACTGACTAGGGAGTTGGCAGAAGGCCAGCGGGATTAAACAAGGCCAAAAAAGAAGATTTTAGATGTATTTTTGGTGCAATTGCAAGATCTTCTTAGCTGTATTATTGTTTGGTTGCTTGTTTGGTTCCCGCTCGTGTACCGCCTACATGCCTTCTGAAAATATTGAGAATTTTGTTTTACCACGACCATCACCCGCCTTTTTCGGACTTTGTTGAAGTCAGCTTCAAGTCTAATCGAACGCAGCTGAATACTAGAGTTTTACATGGAGCTGCCTATCTGACCTCCACAGCCCAGTTACTGGGTAACAGAAAACTTCTGGGTGAGACAGTTGCTACTTTATATTGACTGCTAATTAGACTGATATTAAAGTGTGTATGTGGGAAGAAATGGGTTTTCTGCTAACTAATAACATGCATAATCAGCCTATGATGTTCCCACTGCTGAGACACAGGCCTCCTCACTTCGAGAGGGAGTGGGCTATAATCTACCACGAAGGCCCCGTGCGGGTTGGTAGATGTCGCATGTCTTCGATTGTTTGGTTCTAGGACATGCCGGTTTCCTCACGATGCGATGCTTTCTTTCACCGTTTTGAGAGCAGTGGTGATGAAATTATTTACACAAAGTAAAGCGCCTGCCTGGGTTCGAACTCACGACCTATGACTTGTAAATCGGTGCTGTTACCACTGGGCCAACACTGCTATAATGACTATAATGACCCGCTGATCGTTAATGTGATTTGAATTTGGAACATTGGAACCTCAAGTAAAAATCGCTTACAAACATTTTCCATACATCCTTTATCTATAAAAATCAATGCGACTTTTCGTTGTAATTTTATAACTCAAGAACGGATGGACCGATTTTGCTAATTCTTTTTTTAGAATATTCGTTGAAGTAGGTACGAGGATGGTTCATACGGAGAGAAAAATGAAAAAAAAAATGTTAGGCGGTACGAAGTTCGCGGGGTCAGCTAGTAATATTAGAGGTACTAATCCATTCCATTAATTTAACATTGAGAATACAAATAAAAAAGGCGCGAATACTGCAGCAGGCTTAGCATGACGCTTTCTATTTCTACTTTACTGTAGAATAGAAATAGCTTGTCTACCCTTCTCGAAATGTCTTCTTCCCGAGCACGATGTCACACCTAGACTCACGCACAGCATAAAACTCAGGTTCCTTCGTAGACAGTGACTTTTTTAGAGCAACGGGGTTAGTTCAAGTGATGTGTATTATTACCCAATTTAGGGCTGATTTTTCAATAGTCAGATAACTTTTATCTGAAGAATAAATCTGACAGTTTGACATATTTCCTAAACAAAAGCTGTCAAACCACAATATTTATTCCTCAGATAAAAGTGGTCAGACTATTGAAAAATCAGCCCTTAGACGTATTTTTGCGTTTCGTTCGCAAATAAATATATAGGTAAGTAATAAGAAGGAAAGTGTTTTGAACGAATCTTTCTTCAATAACAAAACGCAAATGGTCTATTTGTTGCCATACATCTTGATTTATGGCTGGTGCGCGCAAAATATAAAACCATAAAACACATTATTTTGTGTGTAGGTATTGCGTATCCAGTGCCATAATTATACTATTTTTATGGCGTCACGCAAAAATAAGTATGTTACTAGGTTATTTTATTATTATTTACTAGCTGACCCCGCGAACTTCGTACCGCCTAACATTTTTTTTTTAATTTTTCTCTCCCTACGAACCATCCTCGTACTTCATCGAATATTCTAAAAAAAAGAATTAGCAAATTCGGTCCATTCGTTCTTGAGTTATAAAATTACAACGAAAAGTGTCAAGGATTGTTGTAGGTATCCATATAAGTAAAATTATATCATTTGATTTTAGATATTTTATATAATAGTATAATCTCCATTTAAAACGGAATGTAGGTAGGTACCTAGGTACTTAGTCAGTGTTCAATGAGAAGTTTTTGTTGTTTTACATTCTCTGTGAATGTATTTAATGGACCAAAGTTAAAGTAAACTGTAAAAACTGGGATCTTTTGTTGTTCTTAGTTTAGTTGTTTATTGTTAATACCAAAAATCTATTATTTACAGCTTTAGAAGCTCAGCAAAACTAATAGATAAACTGTTGGTGGATTATACAGGGTGGTACTGGCAGGGACATCGACGACGACGCGCAAAGTGAATTCATGGATAACCGGCAAATAATTCTACGCTAGGGGATCTAGATCCCCTTTGGAATTATTTGCCTGTTATAAAGAAAAAGTCTGCTGTTTCATAGAAAAGTGAAATACCTACGCGGTCAAAATTAATGAAACAACAATTTTTTTTTAAATAACCGGCCAGCTAGTTCAACGCAGGGGGGCTCACATGTACCATCAACCAAGTCGACGCATGATCACTTTTAAACATTTTTCGTTCCCCCCGCCCACAATTTTGTATTAAATTGATAAAATAAAAATAGTTTTTTAATTTTTATTAAAAGAAACATTGTTTTAACCTTTTGCCTGGACAAAAAATATTTGGTACCTACTTCCTTTCTTGATTAGTTGGTCAAATGGGTTATGGCGGGGGTTGGGTCTAGTCGCTGTAAAGAAATATAAGCCTTAAGGTGGTCATGCGTCAACTTTGTTGATAGTTCCTACTGAATCCATGGTACCAGGTTGCGCGTCGATGTCCCTGCCGCCATGTCTACCCATCAACACTTAGCTAACGGTGAGTTTTCGGGCCCTTTTCTTATTATAATGTATACGGGCCTATTATTTATGATAAAAGCAACAAAGCACCACGTAAAATTACTCGCTGTAACGAAAGAACAACTAACGAATGTTTGTCTAGGTCCTTTTTTATGTAGACTATTTTGGAAGAAAGTTTTCTATATGTACCAAACTGTCAAAATCGGAGAAAAATTGTACGTCATGCTTGACGGTGTAGAAAACTGTCTAGGGTAGTGGGTAGGGTAGTTCTCTTCGCATTTGATTTGTAATCGCCATGCTAAAAACAGTACAAAACTTTCCTCTGTCTACACGGAAACGTCATTTTTGTCTACAGTAGGTAGGTAGGCAGTAGGTAGGTACTCTTCCGTCGACAAAACGCTTCTGTACGGTTCCCGTGTTAAGCCTGCTGCAAATCGCTTTGCGCTTAAACAATAAATTTAACTACAAACTCTCACAAAATGTCGCGTGACGATAGTGATTTGACTCCGGAATACCTACATTTAAATCGGAAGCATCTAGAAAGAAAAGAAATAAAGAACATACATTTATTTGCGGTAAACATGGCGCAGAGAACGAACACATAGGTACACAAAAGTGAACAAGTTGGGGGAAATTATGCGTCACATCCACGCAAAACGGCCATCGCTCAGCATAATGCTACGACCCTATGCGAACCACCACAACACCCACTACAATTACTCTACTCCCCGAAAAATCCAAGGAGTCGTACATGAAATACTACGACGATTTTTACAAATGGAAAACTATGAAAGGCGTCATGTCATCTGAATACTGATTCGGATACAGACATGCTTTTAGTCTACTTCCAGCATTTATAATGTACAATGAGTCAATTAGCCTATGGTGCATCTATTCGATACTCTCGTCAACAATAACCATTGAAGATAATATTCAAATTACTACTTACATACACCGAGTTACTAGCATTTTTATAAACGAAATCGGATGGACATCGTGCTAAGAAATCAAAAGTTTTCACAGCTCGAAATAAGCAGGAAACGATTCTAAATGAAGCCCCTGACCACAGTTTTCTTGCCACCAAAGTAAGTAGGTACCTAATGATTGAATTTTAGTAACTAAAATAGCTACATGCTTACTTATACTTACTTACTAGCGACCCGCTTATACATCTATCACTTGTGTGCGATCAACTGAAGCGTTGCGTAATGTTTCGACAAGCCAAAATGTCGAGATTTCTGCGCTCTATCCAAGTTAAATAATATTGTGAAACTTTGTTAGGTTTGTCTTTTAATACAATTATATGTGTCATTCAAATCTAAGTAAGTTTTTATCTTGCAATACATAAGAACTAATATAATATTAAAGTACGTACCTACCTACTTAACTTATAACTTATCTATCTATTTTTGTTACAGGTGGCCTTGATTTTTGAAGTGAATGGCGCTTGTGGAAATGAACTTAAAATCAAAGATCATATCGAAAAACATTCAGATCTGTTGCTCGTAAATTTGCTAGATACAAAATCAAAGAAGGAACGGTCATTCAAAGTCCGTCGAGAATACGTAAGAATTGTTGAAAAGTACCAAGCTCTACGCCCCTCTAATATAAACACTAACAGATGTTTCATAGCTTATAATTATGGAAAGTGCACCAAGCAACTCATTGGTAAAATAAGATCAGCCCATGCCGAAAAAAAATTGCGAAATACCTGAAATTGACAAATGTCGACCTCTACACGGGCCATTGTTGCAGGAGAACATCGGCTACTCTATTGGCGGATTCAGGAGCAGACATGACCCCGATTAAAAGACACGGTGGATGGAAATCTGATGTAGTAGCAGTGGGCTACATTGAACATACACACTATATACACTACATATAAATAAGCTGCCACATTTTTAACAACATAAAACTAAAAACACCGTCGATAACTGATCCTTGGAGACTTTTATCACCGCAACCACCCATATCAAAAGACTATTCATCTAGCCCGCTGCCTCAAGCACCACCTTCACCAACTTCTCTGATCCAAAGTGGTCCTCAGCAGACCCAAGTTTCTGAAATCTTACTCAACAGCAATACGCAAATAAACTCTTACCTCCACTTCAATATAAATGTACCGAATAAAAACATAACTTAGTCTTTCCACAATCTAATGTATCAAACATTACCTTTAACATTTAATTGTTTTAAATAGGTCTACTAACTGTAATTGTAATTTTAATAAATACTTCGATTCTAGTAGGTACCTACTATTGCCTCGTACGGGATAAAAGTGCCTTCGTCTTGGACGAGCTTGAATCCCTCGCTGTGTGATGTTGGAACCTTGGCTTGTAGTAATGGAAACAACTGTTTACAGTTTGGTGTCTTTTATTAGACTAAATACATAATTACAATCAGAAATGAATATGAAGGATAGTTGCTTACATAGCTAAGTGCGCGCACACATAGGTATCGTACTACGTAATAATATACTCACACTGCTGCACGCAGGATTCATGTTCAGGATTCATGCGATTCGAGCGCTGGCTCGGGAGGAGGCACGGCTGCCTGTCGTTTCGGGTGACGCAGGTGCTCTCGGGGCATGGCTGCTTCGGGAAATACCTGTGTCGCATAAACAGGGAGCCGGACGCCCGGTGTCACCACTGCGTTGACTGCCGGGAGGACACGGCGCGGCATACGCAGGCAGAGTGTGCCGCTTGGGAGGAGCCGCGCTGTGCCCTCATCTCAGAAGTAGGCAGTGACTTGTCGCTGCCGGCCGTAGTCGAGTCGATGGTCGGCAGCGACGAGTCCTGGGACGCGGTGGTTTCCTTCTGTGAGACAGTCGTCTCGCAGAAGGAGGCTGCGGAAAGGGAGAGGGAGATCTGGTCCACTCACCCGGCCCGCAGATGGCGCACCGGGCGTCGGCGGAGGGCGGACAACGCCCTCTTCCAGCCCCCCTAAATGGGTCCAGGGGCGACGGACTGGGGGACGTCTGTCGCCCCCCACAGACCAGGACCCGAGGTGGCGGCGCGTAGTGTTCCACGCGCGCCCCTCTTAGACGTCGCGGGGGGAGTCAAACACCTCACTCCTCCTCAGACCCGAAGAGGCCCGCAGTGGCGGGCCGGCACCAGTCGGGGGTTGCGGAAGGATCGTACGTTCCCGCGACCCCCGGCGTAGGTGTGAGATGGAACACCGGGGTGGTTTTTAGTCAGTAAGAGTCTGACAGATCCCGCCGTCCGCCCCAGGGCGGCGGACATCCATGAGGACTTTCCACCCAGGAAACAAAAAAAAAAAGAAGGTGAATTTGAATTTATTTATTTCTCATCACAAATGTGAAAAATTAACAGGCAGTACTTAATCTAAGAAATAGCTTAACATTTGTGAGAGACTGGTGCCCGAAAAAGGCATAAAATACCTGTGTTACGGGTCACCAGGCCCCCCAAGACTTAGGTACATAGGTTATGTACAATATGTACATATCAATTTAGATTAATGAACAAAAAAGACAGAGTACCTATGTGGTGAATATTACTTAAAAACTAGGTACATTTAAATATAAAGAAAAATATAATGAAATAAACTTATATCTATACTGGACAGAAGATACATAATGTGATTTAAGTGTTAATGTGTATGTGTGTTAGAGAATGTGTGTATGTGTGTGTTTGTGCGAGATAGTGTATTGTGAGGAAGATAGAAATTTAGCGGATAGGAATCAGAAGACTCAGTTGCCTGGTAATCTAGGGTTTTAAGCCATTTACATACGGCTAGTTTACAAGCTGATCTACGCATTGGGTATATTGAGAGGGCAGTGTTGATTTTATTATACAGATATCCTCCAAGAAAACAGTAAAACCTTTGCGAAAGAATGGTGCGAAAGAAATTAGTAGGACAGACCTTACCTTTCCTTCGTTTATTTTTGTTGAGATTAGCATCATATTTAATTTCTTTATGTTTTTGTGTATCATAGTGAATATGAAGGTCTGCCTCACTGTTAGGATATCCCATCGTTTATACATATAACTCAGCAGTTGGATAACGAAAAGGGAGGCCGGCTCCAACTTTGAGAACGGCTCTCTGAGCTCTTTCAACTTCCAGAAGGTGTACTTTTCCTGCTCCTCCCCAGGAGGTTATGCAGTAGTTGACTATCGACTGGCAGAGTGCTGAGTAGGTACACTGTTTTGGTAGTCTTAAGATCCGCCACGTGTCTGAGTGTCTTAAAAATGTATATCAGCTTACGAATCCTACTTAGTTACGAGAATGTCAATGTGAGCCTTAAAAGTGAGTGTCTGATCAATATACACTCCAAGATATCTAATAACATCCGTTCTTTCTAGGGGTGTACATAGGCACGCAGAAGGGGCTAAGTTGGAACAACTGTGAGCAAAAATATTGAGAGTTGTGGATGGCAAAAGATTTCTCCTAGGTGCAAAAGCAATATATTTGGTTTTTGCTACATTTAAAACATTGAATTTAAGCCATTGGCAAACCTCATTGAAGCCATTTTGGGCACTTTGGAAAACCTCATCCCAACTTTTTCCACTAAAGAATAGTGCAGTGTCATCCGCAAAAGATATAAATTTTCCTTGTTTAAGTTGGAGTTGGCACAAGTCATTAATATACACAAGGAAAAGGCTTGCACCCGGGAAACTGCCCTGCGTAAGGTAAAGGTAAAGTTAACTTTGCCGAAACAAGTCTAGGGGGAGGAGCCAGACCAAGAGAAATACATAAACCAGCAGGGCAGTACCTATGTGGCGTACAGTTGGGCAGTAGCGACCCCTAGGACTATCTATCTCCCGGGAGAAGTCATGTTCTTCATCTCTGGCTCGCCTTTATTGGCCGGCTGGAGTGAACACTGACTGGAAACTGAGCTCCCACCTCATTCTGGCCTTTATTGGCCGGCTTGAGTGGAGATTCACAAGAGCAAACGTGCTCGGCGGAAGGAAGTATTCCAGTAAGATGCTGGTAGGGATCTTGACCGTTCTTCCGGGATTGTTGGTAGACGACATTCGAGTAATCAAGGATGAGTTAGCTGAGCTAAAAATTATTAATAATCATAATCTGATAAACAGTGAGTTGCTTGCAGACCGACTTAGAGAGATCCAAGTTCGAGCTCGCAAAATATGAACAGCGATCCCGACTAAACAATGTAGAAATTAAAGGAGTCCCTACTAGAAAATATGAAAATCTTTTTTCGATTATTGAAGCGATCGGCCGGAAGGTTAATTACAGCTGCCCCAAATCACAGGTGAATTATATCTCAAGGGTGCCTATTTTTAATTATAATGAAAAATTGATTATAGTGAGTTTTTTAAACCGGTATGTGAAAGAAGATTTTTATCGCAGCTGCACGTGCCGTTAAGGACCTATCCACATCCTATATCGGGTTCCAGGGCACAACTCAGCGTATATATGTCAATGATCACCTGAGCGTGGAGTATAAGAAGCTCTTAAGTAAGGTTAAGACCATGGCCAAGGAGAAATATTATGAGTTCGTTTGGGTACCTAAAGCATGGGAAAATCCATATATTAAAAAACGCTAATTGTAAAGAATATGAAAATTATAAATACGTAAAGAATCTGATTTAAACAAGATTTTGTAAATTGCTTCCTATTTTTACTAAGTTATTTTCATTGTTTTATTACATCTCAATCGCTTGTATTGTTGGTGACCCTAAGTATCTCGATATTTTTTTACAAAAGGTTTAGCACCTCAGTCGCTCTAATGAGCCCGATACCTCTCTTTTGTTTAGCTAAAGGAATCCTTTATGTTTCTTATCGCGCTGTTTACTTCAAAGCTCTAATGTATTCAAATATGTTTGACTCGTTCTCGCTTGTACGCACCACGCATAACTGCTTGGTTTTTCGCACAGCTGTTTAAGTACCTACTACTTAATGTCGTATGATTTATGTTTACGCGCAAACTTTTTTAAAGCTTACCTTCCTTGCATGTTTATATTTTTTTTTATACCTTAATTTACATGATTGTTTGATGAATGCTGTTATTGTAATACTCATACATCACACCGATTTACATTCAATTATTGACTTCATTTTCAATGGCTATTATCAGTAATAACTTAAACATGTATTACCAGAACGTTCGAGGTCTAAGAACTAAAACTCATTCTTTCTATCGTCAAATGTTACTTAATTCGTATGACATCATAGTACTTACTGAGACTTGGTTATTGGATGGCGTTTTAAATTCTGAGTTTTTTGATGATCGGTATATTGTTTGGCGTCGTGACCGAGACTACGTTTTATCCGGACAATCGCGTGGTGGGGGGGTACTCATCGCTACTCGTAGAGAATTAATAATAATACACCCGATACCTTTCTCGTAATAGGTGACTTTAATATGCGCGGTATTAATTGGGTTCCATCCGACAACCTATCGCTTATCCCATTGAATCCTAACAGTAACGACGAAGTTTTGCTTTGTGATGAATTATGCACCCTTGATTTTGGACAGTATAACACGGTAACTAATAGGTATGGTAGAATCCTGGACCTCGTCCTTTCCAATGAAAAAGTGAATGTGACCGAATGTTCTAGCCCACTGGTGCCTATCGATGCATATCACCCAGCGTTATTAATTAATTTGGAGCTATCTGCAACACCTCTGCTTGAATGTGCGCCTCGTACTCAATTCTTGTTTGATAAAGGTGACTATGATTCTATCAGCAGAGACATTTGTACGGTTGACTGGTAAACTGAGTTCTACGCGCGGTCAATTAATGATGCAGTTAGCTTTTTTAATCAGTTTATTTCTGATCTACAAATAAAATATATTCCACAAAAACTGTTTCAGAATAAAAAGTATCCAACATGGTATAGTTCGTCACTTATTAACAATACCTACTATAAACTTTTCCGATATTTTGACAAAATTTTATTTCAACACTCCCATGAAGTGTAAGCGATACAATCCACCATTGAGCGTGCCAATTGTTTCAACCAATTATAGGCAGAATTCGTACATTGTGCGTGCAAGCAGAAATTTTAACACGCTTTGTAAACAGTACGATATAGATCCGTTCCTAATTAGTGTGTCGGTCGTTAGCCAGGAAATGCTTAAGCCGTAACTTTTTCATGTAATTTATTTTGTTATGATGATTGCTAAGCAGTTCGAGCAACATAATATTATGCTGTAGTAGTATACGAGTACGAGTATATTAGTTTGGTGTGAATGTCCTTAGAGTTTATTTTTTCTTCTCTTTATTTTATAAGTGGAGACCTGTAATTGGCTTTCAGACTAATGTACTGTCCTTGATCTGTTTGTTTTAGCTGTAAGTCTCCCATGTTATTTAAATAAATAAAATACCATTTTCGCGTATCTGCCACGGATAAGGTACCTACTTCCCCTTACTGCCCCGCTGAAAGTTTCCACCCTGTATATAAAGTACTTAGATGAAACAAAACTTGCGTTAATAATAGCTTAAAACTATGTAAGTAGCACTTCACTAGCTTGTCCTTGTGCTGTCCTGTGGTAGGTACTTGTCCGCGGAAGCGACCGAACACCACGTCCTGCGGCCAAAAGTCTTCTTCCATGACGACGGGCAGATAACAATTCGGTACGCACACCACGAACGCCTTGAAGTTGGCGTTGCGGTGTGACTCCAGTAACTGCATCCTCGGCATGTACCTCGTCTTCTGGCGCACGTACTCTACGATGTCTTCCGCCTTAGTGGAGCAGTGTAGCCGGGAGATGTACAACGGTGTGTTTGGCTTAGCGGCGCGCAAGCTGACTTCGGGCTCCGTTTCTGGTTCTTGTTCGCTCGCGATCAGCGCTTCCTCCATTGCATCGTCACGAAATCCTCATCACCAGGCCTATACGGCGCCTTTTCTAGCATAGGCTTCTTACTTATAGCGCCCGGGGCACTTGTGGTGACGCCAGCGAAATCCTTTTGGAGGGGCTTCGCCTTATAGGCTGCAGACAGTGGCAGCAGGACGGGGTGAGGGGCGAGGGCGGCGCTGCGTGGAGGAGCCGCGATTACGGGCGCAGGGCTGCGGAGCACGTAGGCGGGGCGCGGGCGGTCTGCAAGCTCAGCAAACGATGGATGCCCCGGCAACGAAACTACTGACGCGGAATTTGACGACGGTACATCGACACATATTTACGTTAGACGCATCGACAAATGACCTAGTTACCTGCACACTGTTGCGCAACTCGTTAAATTCCTTGCGCACTTCGGTGACAGTGTCTTGGGATGCTAACTGCGCTAGAACATCCGCGAGGCGGGCCTGCAGAAGGCTCGTTACATCAACGTGGTCGAAGCTGACGGGTGGAATCTTGTGCAGCTTCTTCGGCACAAACGTCGGCACGTCGTCTGGGTCGGTCTCCTTGAACAGCGTGATAATGTCTTGCAGGCTTCTCTTAGTCCCGTCACGTCGGCGGGACACCATCTGGTGGCGCTTGTTTGCCACACTGAACAACAATAGCTAGGTTTAGCTATGTTATCCGCGCTGAAGTTCGTTGTGCAGATTTGGACAGTGGATACTTCGTCCATCACGTCCCGGTTCTGCTGCAGGAACGCCAGCAACTCATTCGCCACAAGTTCATTACTCATGGCGAGAAAATTACGAGCGACAGCTTGTGCTGCGTTAGTCAATACACAGAATATGCAAACACGTCCGCATCGGAATGCGCACAGAGCACCATAGAATACTGATGGAACGCGGCACAAGTAAGATTGAATGAATATCTGCTTTTGTTTATTAAGAATAGCTTTGATTGCGATCTACATAACAACATGGGAGTTCAATATCAAGTTGACCTAAAATTCAGGTAATCGATATCAATATATTATTTTCTTTTCTATCTGTGTGATCGCGTTGTTTTTCCAAAGTACGCAACGGATCTTGTTTCGGTTCTTACCTTCATTATTAGTTTGCTCTGAAAGGTTTATTTGCATATTGTATTCATATTATTTTATATTAGGTACATAGACATTTTAAAAAAATCTCGATATTTTGTTATGTCGTAAAAACCGGGCAAAGCCAGGGGCGAGTCGTTAGTTACTATATTCTATAGTACCTACTAGCCACTTTAAAAGATGATACAGAAATTTATAATTTTTTTGAACATCATCAAAAAGTACCTACCTACCTAAAAGTTCAGCTTAAACACAACATTTTGTGGTATAAAGACATAGAATTGAATATACAAACTGCTGCAAGATATTCCACAGACAGAATAACTAGGTGGCAAGTTGAATGGTAGCTCAGATCGAATCGAGACCGTTAGTTAGAAAGTTTGGGCATAACTTGATAGACGAGATCCACACTTTAGGATGGCTTGTCTACCGGGCAGGAGTTTCGGCTTTATAATTTACTGCAACCGGGGAACTTGAAAGGGTTGTGTTAACTTTTGAACTAAACGTGTTTGATCAAATTGTGTTGTGGTGTTACTAAACGCTACAACAAACCAGACAGCTCGAACATGTATGTCCCGTCAGGGTATATAATTATGTTCTGTGATGTATGTTCTTTTATCTTACCTTTTAATTTCTGAATGTGATCGAAAGGAGAAAGCATTTGTCTACAAATTTTAGGTTCTATGTCCTCATGATTACCTACTTGGTGCTACTTGGTACATATAAGAACTTTACTAATTTATTTTTAATAAAAGCCATTGAGCCTTCGATCAACAATAGCACTAGATTAAGAATTAAGAACAAAAACACATCACTCAAGTGACCACGATTGCATATCTATAGCTTGATTATAAACCAACGCTGAAACATAAAGTTTATTATCGTTTACTACTTTGATTTGAAAAATTATGTATTTTTAAAATATTAACAAAAATATTTATGGAAAAATAAAACACAATTTCTAAGCAATAAGGTTGAAAAAACTATGTTGCAAAATAAGACCACAACATTATTTGTGGTCTTACTTTTCCGGCCGTTTTTGATGCGCTCATCGGAAATCTAGTAGATTGTTGAACGAAGCGTGGAGCTCATGGGATTTCCCACCGGCAAAAATGGCGAACTTCCATACAAACTTTCATCCCCAACTTATTTTATTAAGGGTTGTAGAAAATTCATTCCAAAGAAGTTTAGGGATAGAATTTCCAAAAACCCTTCCTTAATATTCACCTTCGTTGCATTGTTGTTCGTTGTTTTGTTTCCTTTGTCTCTAATTTTCATATACTCGTAACAATGTCATGCATCATGGTTACTGAAATGCCAATTTTAATTGTCATTTCATTTGAATTGTAAGTGACTGTGCTGTTGGTGTGCATCTATATTGCACATAGTACAATATGACTAGATGTACATCGAGAAAACAGTCAAATTAAACCATCTTATACTTTATAAAATCATTTTATGTTGCTTTTGAAAAAAACCACGCTTCGACAAAAAAATTACTTGGAGATCCTGATGTCTGTTCGCTGATTTTGTATGTACCAACGATAACTCCCGAAAAAATTGCTATATCGAAACCGGGCTTTTTTATTAGTTCCAGAATTCGGTGAACTGGTGCCGTATTTGATATCAGTAGCTTAGTTTACGTAGTTTTTATTAAAATTCACCATGATACACACGTACAAAAATATAAGAAATTTTCTTGCAAACACGTTTAATTTTTTTTTATATTACAAATCTATTATAAGATTTATTATTTTATTAAAATAAATGAGCGTTATGAGGCGTGCACTTTTAGACTTTCCAAACTTTTTAAGAATTTTATTAAGTAAATTCTAAATGGTGCTGATTTAGTTTTCCTTTGCATTATTTTGTATTTAGGTTGCTCTTTACTTTACAAAGGGACATCAAAAGATGTTGTAGAAATGCGGTGAGTGGGAAGCTTAAGATGTCAAGTTCCTCAACAGGTAACCTTCCGGTTAATCCTTCGGGCTGCCATCATTCATGCCTTTATTGCCAATGAGAGCAAGGTCTTTGTGTAACATAACAACATCATGTTTGGCATTCCTCTAAGGTTTAGGCAAAAGTATAAATAGTACACCCACTTTTTGACAGTTGGGCGAGCCTCGGTAAATAGCTACTGAGAAATTCCTTAGGGTTTTAAATCAATCAAATCAAAAGACATTTATTCAAACTAGGCTGAGAACCAGCACTTTTTGAACGTCAATATTACATAAGACCCCAAACACCCGCCCTTCACCACTTCCTAGTGCTTTAGCTAGGAAGAAGAAGTGGCGCAACAAACTCGCCAGTAGCACTGCTGTCTGTTCAGTTAGAAGAACAGGATTATTTTAAGAAATAAGTAATTAACATTACGAAACACAAAAACATTAAAATTATTTGCCATAATAATATGTTAGCTAGTACCTACACGCCAATATTGAAAACTATACATAATAGAACTTAATACATATAATAAAAGCCTCCAGGCATAAAGTGCGCGTCCTCTTACATATATTATGCAATGCTGCATGATGTTCATATATGTAGCTGTAACTTGAAGTCACAAATGATAAACTAGGACCTTCGAAGTAAAATAAAGAAACAGTTAATTACTAATAAGAATAACAAAAGTAGGGTAAAGTCCAATGACACTTGACCCGTTCTGGGAAACGAAATTGGACTCTCATGCTCTGAAATCGCATCCCATGTGCGATTTCCAATGGACCAACGAGACATCTGATCCAAAAGATATCTGCACCTACCTACTAAAATATTTTAGTAGATACCGCAGATATATTTTGGATCAGTGTAAACTATAGTTGTGAAGTTCGTTATTGCGATGTACGTTACTGCGAAAGTTTACTATCGCGACGTTCGTTGTCGCGAATGTTATTGAACCATTTGGGTTAGGTTAGGCTAGAACAGTGACCATTCAGGGGACTACATGACCTAAACGCAAGTTTTTTATTGCCTAAAAGTATATGATCCACTGCAGTAAACAAAATCAGAAAAATTTATGATATTCTTCAGGATATATGCTAGTTAGGCAGTGTGTTGAAAACATAATACAACAAATTTGGTACGATAGAAAAAGTCACGAAGATACCTCTTCAAATTTCTTTCAACGATTAAAAACCATACTAATATACATCCAATCATTCTGTTTCTTTTTTTTCAGATTGTTCTTCAAGCAACATATTAACGTGATAGTGTGTTAATTTTTTAGTCCAATCAATAGATTTATTAACTTAATTTTTATGTTTTCAACACACTATCTAACTAGCATATATCATGCTAGTTAGATAGTGTGTTGAAAACATAATGCAACTAATTTGGTACGATAGAAAAAAGTAAAGATTTTTTTTTTTACGATAAAAACCATACTAATAAACATGCAATCATTGTTTTTTTTTCAGATTGTTCTTCAAGCAATATATTAACGTGATAGTGTTTTCATGTTTTAGTCTAATCAATAGATTTTTTGTAAATAGAGAATTGCTTCAGATTTTGCAATAAATTACCAGCTTTGTGTCATCGTGCTTCTCTTTCTTTTCTATGCAGTCTGACAGTGACCGCGCTTTACCTGTTTTCAGCCTCTTATCGCGCGAAAACGAGCGAGCGAAGCGAGCGTGCCGTGGCAGCGGCCGCCGAGCGCTAGATCCCCTCTATTGTTGGTGAATCATTTGGGTGAACTTCCGCAACAACGAACGTCGTGATAGTTAACTTCCGCAGTGACGTACATCGCGGTAATGAACTTCGCAATTATGATTTAAACTCCTTTTGGATAACCATACCTAATGGCATTCCAAACCTTCACAAGTACTACCTAGGTACCTCATAATCTCCAGATTTACCGACAACACGCTCTTATACCGTAACTTAACATGTTAAAGGAACAAGAATGAAGTTTTAAACAAGGAAACCCCCACGCACTTACTTAACAACATAGCACTAACAAGTTAAACACTACGATATTAGGATTAAAGCACTTGTTGTTTTTGGGGCCTGTGAAACAGCGGGTAGTAAAATTAAATCAACCATTTTAAAGTACCTATACACTGCCATAAAAAACACGGGCTCGTGGCTAAATGATAATAGTCACACAGGTGAATCGATGATTAAGCTACGGTTGCCGCAGTCAATTCGTAGATTGGCGACATCTGTAGCGGTATCTATTAATGAAACACACGTAGTGGTTGTCACAGACTAACTTATATTTATTTGTTATAACATGTAGGTAGAAGGTACAAAGTATTAGTAGAGGGAGCTAGTCATTTCGTATTGAATTATTTTGATACAAAATCTAACATCTCCACTTATCAAAATAATCTAAACTTTTGTATATACATAATGTATCATAATATGTAGACAGACCAACTTATAGCATACATCCCTCAGACAATGCTTTGAACACCTAACTTTTTAACATAATAGTTATGTTTTACTTTACTCAAACCCTTGGTCAGTAGGTCTGCTGGCATTTCAGACGTTGGCAGATAAATTATCTTAATAAGCTTGTGGGCAACAGCTTCTCTAACAAAATGGTGACGCACGTCTATGTGCTTGGTTCTTTTATGGAACAAAGGGTTTTCTGTCAACCTCTGAGCACCCTGATTATCGTTATACAAAATGATTGAATAATCACAACTGTCTACAGTTTCAGAAAATAAGTTTTTTAAATAAATAGCCTCTTTACAGGCTTCTGCTATCGCCATGTACTCTGCCTCTGTACTTGACAAAGCTACAGTACGCTGTTTTTTACATTCATATGAGATAACAGTTCCTGAAAGCTTAAAATAAAAACCAGTGTAAGATTTTCTATCAAGGGTGTCTGAGGCCCAATCTGCATCAACAAAACCCTCCAATTTACAATCATCTCTACGAAACATTAGTCCATAAGTTTTAGTTTTACGTAGGTATTTTAGGATTCGTTTTGCGTGCTTCCAATGAGTGAAAGAATAACAGTTATTAAATTGGCTTAAGTAACTCACACTAAAAGCGATATCTGGGCGAGTTAAGACACATAAGTACATTAAACTGCCAATCAGTTGTTGATATGGGTACTGTTTACAAACGTCTACACTTTTCTCAAGTTTTAAATTGCTTTCAATTGGAGTGTCAACAACATTACAGTTTGTCATATTAAATTTACTTAAAATGTGATCTACAAACTTTTCTTGGTCTAGGGAGATACAGCCATTTTCATACATTTTTACCCTCATACCTAAACAATTTTTTAATTGCCCCAAATCTTTAATTTTAAATTTTGACATTAGAATAGTTTTTAATTCATTTACCATATTACTGCTGTTTGAAAAAATGAAAAAATCATCAACAAATATTGCTATTATGATCTGCTCCTTATTACATTTTTTTTTATACAGGCATGGTTCTAATTTTGACTTTACAAAATTGGATTCTAATAGACAATCATTTACTCTTTCATTCCACGCCCTGGCTGATTGTTTTAAACCATAAATTGCACGATTTAATTTCAGTACACAATTTTGTTTACATTCTAAATTAGGTGGAACTTGCATGTATACATTTTCATTTAGGAAACCATTTAAGAATGCAGTAGTTACATCCAAATGAGTTATTTCAAAGTTAAGTTTAACACTTAGAGCGAATAAAAGTCTTAATGTCGAGTAACGAAGAACTGGTGAGTAAGTTTCAGTGTAGTCCACGCCTTCTTTTTGGGTGAAACCCTTTGCGACCAGTCTTGCTCTATAACGGACACTATCATCACTCTCATACTTTTTCTTGAATACCCACTTGCATTGCACTATTCTGTCAGCTTCCTTTTTATTTACGAATTCCCATGCTTGATTTTCGTTAAACGCCTTCAGTTCATCTGTCATTGCCTGTCTCCACTGTTCCTTCTCTGGTCCATTCATCGCAGCTTCATAGGTGAGCTCTTCATCACACGAGTCCAGGTTGTCCAAAATACATAAGTTGGTCATGCCGTATCTTTCAACTGGTTTTCTCTTACGCTTGGTAACCTGCTCCTCTAGAATTTCTTCCTCTGCGATAGACTCTTCTTCTTCAGGAACCGATTGATATGAAGTATCTGGGGTTATCGATGATTCACAGATATATGTAGGATCATCTGCATCTGAAACTGAATTAACTGGTGAATTCTCCTCATCTTCTGAGTTTTCATCTTCCTCTTCCTTTTTTTCATGATTGTTTATTATAATCTGAGCTGTGTCCGACTCTTCTTTCTCCATGATAATGACATCTCTGCTCATAGTAATTTTTCTAGTTTTTGGGTTATACAACCTGTATCCCTTGACATTTTCTGGATACCCAACGAGAATCAATTTGTCAGCCTTTTTATCCCATTTTTGTCTTTGTATTTTGGGAACATGCACCATTACCTTGCTGCCGAATATTCTGATGTGACTTAGGTCTGGTTTTTCGCCTGTCCACCTTTCAAATGGTGTCATCATGCCTAAACTGGCGGCTGGCGTTCTGTTCTTTAGGTATACTGCAGTATTTACTGCTTCACCCCAAAAACTTTTGTCGAGATTTGCTTCAAACAGTAAACATCTCGCTCGTTCAACAATAGTTCTGTTGAACCTCTCTGAGAGTCCATTCTGCTCCGGAGTGTGAGGGTTGGTCTTCTGATGAATAATACCTGCTTGTCTCAAGTAGCTCTCCATCTCATGTGAACAAAAGTCACCACCATTGTCGGTTCTCAATATTTTCATCTTGTTTCCTGTTTGATTCTCACATAAACTTTGAAATTCTTTGAAATGCTGGAACACCTGGTTCTTTTCCTTCAAGAAGTAGACAAAAGTCATTCTGCTGGCATCATCCACAAAAAGAAGAAAGTACTTCGCCTGACCAATTGACTTGGTCTCCATTGGCCCGCATAAATCTGAGTGTACTACATCCAGTAGTTTTTCACTTCTATGGTTGGCTGATGGGAAAGGGAAACGTGTCTGTTTTCCCTGGCAGCACACTTCACAATTCTGGATCTTTATGTCAGCTTTCTTGTCAAAAGAAACTCCTTCTACTGCTCCTTCATTCATTTTCTGTAAGGACTTACTATTTATATGTCCTAACCTTTTGTGCCATGTTGACATCGCCGATAACGATCTCTCTGATTTCATTGTTTTTAACTTGTACACACCATTCATCAAGGTTGCAGAACCAATCACTTCATTTAATTGATTGTATATCAAACAGACATCCTTTTTGAACGCTACTCTATTGCCATTTGCTATAAGTTGGCTTACTGACAATAAGTTTGTCGTGAGTTTCGGTATGTACAAAACATTCTTCACAATCACATCGTACTGAGTATTATTCACGCATGTCGAAATCTGTGTTTCACCAACACTTACTACAGGCACAGTCATCTGATTTGCCACTACGATTTCTTGGTTTTTGTGCGCCGGTCGGGTTTTCAGTAAACATTTTTCATTTGAGGTCATGTGTGCGCTAGCGCCCGAATCAATATACCAGTCTTCTGTGTCAAAACAACTATTGAAAAACGCTGCACTAAAAGCATTTAAGTGTTTGTTTGCTTTTAATTCGGGGCACTTATTCTTATAATGACCGATTTTCTTGCAATTATAACATTTTATTTGTTTACTGCTCGTTGACGTTTCACTTGACGTTGACATTTGTTTGCGGTTAGTGTTTCCACTTTTCGACCGCTGGCGCTGATTTGACCAAAATGCAGTGTCCGTTCCAGAGGTGCCAACCTCCGAACACATATCAAGTAGCTTCGTTTTTATGACGTCAGCACTAATGGCGATTCCAGAATGTTCGATCGCCATTATCATCGGTGAAAATTTTTCAGGGAGTCCAGCCAAAAGTAATGATCCAATCCACTCGTCCGTAATCTCGAAACCTGTGCCCTTTAATTTCTGTGATGTCTCGACCACTTGAGATACGTAGGAAGTCATGGAATCGCAGTTATCAAGACGAATTGAAATTAATGTCCGAAGCAAACTTATTTTGCGCTGATACCCCGTGTCATCAAATAACTGTTTCAGTTGGCTCCACACACCATTTACTGTAGTCTCATTCTTGATATGCACGTATAATGAACAGTCAATAGTCATCACAAGTTTAGCTTTGGCTTTCTTCGACTCAACTTCACTGATTGTTTCCGGCACGTTTTCAATGTCAATGCCCTCAAGTAATAAAAAATTACTCGTCGCGAACGCCCAATCATCGTAATTTTCGCGTCCTTTGAGTTTTGGTACATTAACTAAGTAACCCGACGTCGACATAATTACTTCCGCACAAAAAATTAAAGAAGAAACTAATAAATTAGCGTTCTGGGCACATAACCTAATGAAACACACGTAGTGGTTGTCACAGACTAACTTATATTTATTTGTTATAACATGTAGGTAGAAGGTACAAAGTATTAGTAGAGGGAGCTAGTCATTTCGTATTGAATTATTTTGATACAAAATCTAACATCTATATCGCCACACGCGACCTACGCATCACACTGACGTCACGCAATATCCTGCATCGCGCAAGCAGAGTTTACTGCGCAACTAGTATATTTAACGCCCCGACATCAAGCGTCGGGCATTGCCCACCAGACACAACACCCGTCTGGTCGGAGGATCCTCCCTTTACTACAAGTATGAGCGAACTTTACTCCCTATTCCTCATACCTCTATTCTTCTATACATCCATTACATATCGAGACCCCTCCGTACCTCGGAAAGCACGTTATGCCGTTGGTCCCGGCTGTCATTCGTAGATCTTTGACAGTCGTTGCAGGAATCAGAAGCCCAAAGTCTGACAACCAGTCTTACGGAAGGGTATCGTGTAACCCAGTAACTGGGTTGTGGAGGTCAGATAGGCAGTCGCTCCATGTAAAATACAGGTATTCAGCCGCATCCGATGGAAGCCGACCCCAAAATAGTTGGGAAAAGACTAGACAGATCAACCGACATAAAAAGTACATACATATGCAATAAAATAATAACATAGAATCAAGCACAGATCTACACGATCGTAATAAAATATGGTATGGTACGCCGCACGTCAGTGGTAAAACTTTAACCTTGAGCTGACCTACAAAAGTACGGGATTTCAATAGAATAATAGGCCAGCTTATACTGGTTTGGTTACCACTGACGCCGCACTGCACAGCACGACTGCATGGCAGACCAGCGTCGTAATTGCGTAATGTAACACACTAACTACAGCAGCAATGGCTTCCAATTTGACAGTTCAACAACATTCATTGGGTTATTTACGTTGTTTAACAGACACATTTTTCGAACATATGAAGCAATGGACTAGCAATAGATATCCTTCAATATGATTCACATTGTGATTGATAGTGTGTTGCGAAATTAGGGTGATGAGCCCGCGTGGTGGATTACGGCCCACTTCCTCACCGAGAAGAGGCCTGTGTGACCTGTGTCCCAGCAGTGGGAACATTATCTATAGCCTGATTATGGCTTATGGTTACCACTGACGTGCAGCCTATCACAAGTACCTACATAGAGTTTTAGAAAGGCTTTGTGGTGTCTCTCTAAAGCTCGATGTGTGATATTGACGCCTGGGTAGTGTTGTTTGTTTAATTAAATTATTGATGAAACCGCGAGTGTAGACGTCAATCCACTGAAATGTTTCTGAGTCACCCTCAAACTATACCCAAGCGCACTTTTCAGTAGTAAGTGGAAGCAAGCTAAACAAAACATTTTTGATTATTTTTGCCTATTTTTATAGTGTTGCTTATCGTCGTAAATGATAAGTGGATGATAAGCAAATTTAATTTCATACCATTTCAAACTGATTATTTATTTAGAAGAAACGCTAACCGATTCCTTGTACACACGGCCACACATCAAGCTATAAACTTCCAGTTTACACTGACCTCTCATTGTAAGGAAATCCTATACAATACGAGATCAGCTTATACTGGAAATGTATAGCTTGATCTGTATCCGTGCGTACGGTGGGCTGCATCAATTGGCTACCCCAAACTTTGAAGGGGGGTACCCACATCGTGACGCTGACTGTACCATTCAAATTCAAGTCGCAATCTCATCTCAGCTACAAAACTTGTCTAAATTGTGTTTAAATGAGACGTTTTTTTTACAGATTGAGACTGAGTTGAGTATGCGAACGTTCGGGACTGGCCCCCTCCGGTGTAGAAGCATTGCTACTAAAATTAACTCATGAATAAAGTCGTCCTTCATTAATATAGTTCACGCTACCGATTTGCGCATGAATTAATTACAAACGCCATTATTCATATCCACATGAATACATCCCGCCTACCATGATAATTTTGAAACGCAAACCCTCACGTAATAATTAAGATCCCAAATCGCGAGTCCCGGAGCCTCGAAATAATTACTCGGCGCATGTCATACGTACTACGTACCTAGTTCCTTTGTGAAAATATTCCAATTTCAGCCAACACGTGAGGTTCGCTCCTAAGGCTAATTCACTTCCCCTTAGTTCACTTAGATAGAGTTACGTAGTTAGAAGTGCAACTGTCTAAAGGCAGTGTTTACTTGTTACCTACCTAGCTACTATAGTTGTTTAACTACTGTTTCACGACTACCTTCAATTGTTCCGCTTTTAGGAGCTTCAAACTATACCTTTTTGACCTGTTTTCTTTTGTAGGTTTACTTGGTTTCGGGCTGTTTGGATGTTGAAGGATGGTACATATTTTTATGTGCGTCTGTTGTTTGTCACTGAACAGAGGGGCAATTCCCGTATTTTTAAGACCGTTCGCATTCTAATCTCAGTCTCAATCTGTCAAAATTACAATCAATTTACATACATTATTGACAGGTTTTTGACATTGATTGTCGCTGAGATGAGATTGCGACTTGAATTTGAACGTTTTTTAAGTACGAGAATTGGCCTACAGTTGTGTTGTTTCCGTCTGTGCTTTCTGTTTCGGATATTTCGAGTCATCAACCTGCATCTACGATAAATCATGATCAGCATTATTATTGTATAAAGTCTTAGCTTTTAGATTATGTATATAAAATTAAACACCTTCAAATGAATAAGGTCGCTGTCAATGTAAAACAAAAATACCTGCGTCTATATTTTCCCCGTTATATCGATGATTCAAAGTCAAAGCATTTATTTCAAGTAGGTACATAAAAGACACTCGTGAACGTCAACATTAACATTTAAATAGAATTGATTCTAGTCGCCCCTTCCAAAAGGTAGTTTCGTATGGAGAAGAAGCGGCAAGAAACTCCACCGTTACTTTTTTAAAATGTGTTACAATATTTTGTATACATTAATTTTATAATTATATGTGAAGACGCACCATAATAAAACTACCGTACC
Organism: Brachylomia viminalis; assembly: GCA_937001585.2. NCBI lineage: Eukaryota > Metazoa > Arthropoda > Insecta > Lepidoptera > Noctuidae > Brachylomia > Brachylomia viminalis. Next base: position 7,282,661 of record OW443317.2, read on the forward strand.
AAAATAGGTAAAAAAAATAAAAATGAAGCAATGACAGATACATGGTGCTCACATATTTACAAACATTGTAAAATTATAAGATTTTCTAATGTTTTTAAACAAGTACTAAGTCAGTATGTGAGTTATAGTAATCACAGAATGTAAATCATTGTCATAACAATAATAAATTATACAATTAAATTAGCAACCAGTTTGATTTTGTCTAGACTCTAGATTGTCCTATGGAGCTGGACCAGCATGTTTCCCAGCATTCTTATCTTGGATATAATCCTCTAATTTGTAATTAGCCTGTTTACAAAGTGAACTTTTTTATGAGTTTTAAATTTTCTTTCATTTAATTGCAATATACTTATGTCAAACTATTTTGTTGTAACATCTGAAAAATGGTTGATCTACTTTATCTTTATTTCTAGTATTAAAATTATGTCTATCACTTATTTTATTAAAAAGCTGTAGATTTTTTCTTACTTAAGTACCTACATAATATTTTCATAAATCAATTGGCAAGGTACCGTCATAATATTATATTAATCTTATTAAATAGTTCCCTGAAAGATTCGCGATGATGTAGATTATAAATAATGGCTCTGAGAGCTGTCTTTTGCAAGATAAAGATGGATTCAATGTCAGCAGCTCGACCCCACAGTAAAATGCCATACGACATAATGCTGTGGAATTTGCTAAAATAGACCAAACGCGCGGTTTCTACATCTGTTAACTGTCTTATCTTTCTAACAGCATAAGCGGCCGAGCTTAGGCAAGAGATGTTTATAGCTCATTTGCAAAAAGGGTGACATAATTCAAAAAGAGCAATTTTTGGGTAGGCATGATGATATAAAAGAGTAAAAGTAGCAGTAAGAGTAAGACGAAGCATATTATAGTCACATCTTTCTATCTCCCTCAGTTTTAGGCTTTAGTATAATGTCGTTTTTATAGCAAATAGCAAAAAGAATAAAATTTGCTGCGTTCACCTTATTACGTTCACGTTATACTTAACTCAAAATTGCAGATTTTTTTGTTATGTCACCCTTTTTGCAAATGAGCGCTATGAGGTCCCCATTGTAATTTCTCGTCTAGCGTGATTCCTAGGAAAAGTGTGTGATTAATAAATATTATGATGATATTATTATGATTATTGTGTGATTAATGTTATTTTTATTTTTCTCCATTTAATATGATGTAACATTCGCTACTTCTAACATTAGATAATTTAAATCTAGGTGAATGTCTTCAATGTGAATAATTAATAAATAAAATTAAAAGGACCATTTGCAGGAAAAATGCGACACGTTCTCTTAAAGCGCTTATTAGATACACCTGGTCGAATTTAGTCTTCTAAATTCAGATGCAAATTAGAAGCTTCTCATCACGCTGTCCATAGTGAGTTACTGAATCAATTACCAGTTAAAGCGCCACGAAGTCGGACGTGTCGTGTACGAGGTTAGCTCCAGAATTGACACCAAAAAATCGGCCGTTGCCTAGCCTTGGCCGTTGGCTCAAGTAAAATAGAAAAAAGAAAAAGAAGAATATGGCTGAAGGACAGACAACAAAGACCAAAGATAAGTCTTCTCTTTATTTTTTTCATGATTTTATTAGATTATTAATGTTCTCTTTTATTGTTTGTATTTTGTTATGCGTGTCCCAAATAAAATATTTTTCTTTCTTTTCTTTCTTAAGGAATATTTATTGCTGCGCGGAAAGTTAGCAAACATGGACATTATTAGTGTTATAGAACCAGCGTACTTCAGAAATTATCTATGAATGGATTCGGGATCGTTTGACATATTATTCAATCTTGTGACACCGTATATTCAAAAGCAAGATACTATCCTACCAGAAAGTATTAGTGTAAAAGAAAGATTATAATAATATATAAGAATAATATGGGACAACATCCACACAAGGTCTTCAGGTCCCGAACTAGGTAGAACCTGTACTACGGTGACCTGATGACTGATATACATACTTATATACATATACACACACAGACACAGGTCAAACAGACATGTTCATGCACACAAATGTTTGACTTGTCCGGGGATCGAACCCGGGACCAGCGGCTCAGAAGGCAGGGTCGCTACCAACTGCACCAACCGGTCAGTCAATTTGACTTATTGGTCAGATTGGTCGTAACATTAAGATTTCTTGCAACAGGAAATTCGTATCCAGATTTAAAATTCAGTTCTTTATTATCCCAACCCCTGCTGACAAAAAGTATCCATGAAACAGGTTGGGCTATCTATAAATGTCAACTGATTCTTCAGACAGTTTATTTAAAGTAGCATAAAAAATTACAACCGACATTAATTTTGGCTATATAATGTTCAGGTTTATTTAAATCTTTTAATTGCATTCCAAAGAATCTTCCAAGGAATGAAGGAGGCTTCCAATTTAATTAACACAGAGGAAGAAGACCGGGAGCCTCTTCCTCTGTGTCCATGAAATTTGAAGCCTTTTCTAGAATGTCATGTTGTTGTTTTAATGGGGCTTATTCTTTTTTCTTTTATTCATTATTAGGCTTTCCAACAAGGAGTACACTGTTACTTTATAAATTTGTACATTGCAAAGGTAAGTCGTAGCGCCTCATCACTTACAGAAAAGCACAACATGCACTAGATTATGCGCAGATAATTAAACAATTAATTAATTAAAACAACTACCTGTAGAACTATCACTGACTACCTACTAACTAACTACTAACTAACTGATAACTGTGTAACTATCTGTAGAAGTTGTCAACCGAGTATTTTTTTCTTTTTTGAGGATGGGAAATCATCAATTGACCCCTCCCGCTCTGGGTGGAGCGTGAGGCCTCTGCCTCGAATTTTGCGGGCAGCGGGGCGGCGGCGGCGGCGGCGCGGCAGCGGGGCGGGCAACGCATACCTGTTCTCCAAACTAGCGGGTAGCGGGCAGATCGTGCGGCACTATAGCGGTGTAGTGTTGTGTTCGTGGTTGTGTTGTCGAGATATTTGTTTTTATTCGCGAACGAAATGTCTGAAAAACGGCGACATCTTTTTGATTCAAATTTATTCCTAACGCTCGATTTATTGTGGGCAAAAGAAGAAGTGGATCCCTACTATAGGGCAAGGAAAATAAATGGCGAGTTTTATCGAAATTATGAAGAACAGAGACAAAATCCCGACAAATTCTACGACTACACCAGAATGAGTGTAGAAACTTTTGACTATATTCTTGAAACTATCAAGAGTGATTTAGAGTCTGGAATTAATCCAAAACGATTTAGAGGTATATCTCCAGCAGAAAAATTATACTTGACGCTTGGGTAAGTAAAACAACGAAATTGTAATTTGTAATTGTATTTATTGATAGTTTCAAAAAGGAAATTGTGTTGCACTAATTTAGTAAATAGTTTGGCATCGGTCTTAAGTTCCCAGATACAATCATTTTAATTAAATACCTACTACACACTAATCAGCCTTAATTATTTATCTTTGACGAAAACATTTATTATATAAAAACGTTTCGTATGAAATAAGTAACATAACAGTTTGTCATTTATTTTTAAAATCACAGTTTTCATTTGTACAATGATTAATTATTTCTACAATCACAGTTTTCTTACTCATTGACAGTATTTTTATTATAAGGTTGACATACCTAGTGTTCAGTATTATTCCACGCATCTAATCTTATAACTAAAAAAAATCACAGTTACCTACAGTCATTTATCTCTAAAATCACAGTTCTCATTTGTACGATGATTAGTTATTTGAATCACAGTTTTGTTATTTATTGACAGTATTTTCATTATAAGATTGATATACCTAGATTTGAGTACTATACCCATACATATATGATTCATTAGAAGGGTACATGCTTTCATTTACACTTAACTCATCTAGAAGAGCTTGATTAATTTTTTGTCTTACTCTAAACTTTTGTACTGGTGTGAATTTTTCCATTTGTGGAAGCAAACTCATAAAAAAGTAGTAGTCTTCTGACTTATTCTCATGTCTAGAAGCCTCGTTTCTACTTTGATTTGATAAATCATTTTCCAGCAGTCTTATCCTTTTCCTTTCCAATTCTAAAAATTCAGTTCTTATGTCATTCGCTGTTTTCTTTTTTCTTGATCGTTGTGAAGTAGACGCTTCTCTTGAAGGCGTAGAAGTTTCTTGCGATGATGTAGAAGTTTCTAGAGAAGAAACAGGAGCCTCTTGTGAGGATGTAGAAGTTTGTTGTGGATAAATAGAAGGTTCTCCATCATGACCGGTTGTATTTTCTTGAGAGCTTTCTTCAGAGATGTCTTCTATCTCAAAAGAATCATTACTTATCTGATTACTTACTTCAGTACTGCTTAAATTACCCTCAGTAACATTTGGTACAACTTCATCACGCAAAAACCTCAATTGAGAAAAATATTGCCAATTCGAGGGTTGACTAACATTTCCGGCATCTCCTGATCTAGGAGTAGGATTTTTTTTTACTTCCTTTCTATAGTGATCTTTTATATTTTTCCATTTTTTCTTTAAATCGGTCACTGAAACAAAAGAATTAACAGACTATTTATTACATACATAACTTTATCATACCTATGCTTTAATTTTCAGGTTTTTGGCGAGTGGGCAGCCTTTCAAAAGACTGTCGTTGTCATTCAGAATGGGAAAAACAACGGTGGCCAACATAGTTTATAGCACTTGTAGAGCTATATGGAAAAATTTGGTACATTTACATATGCCAAAACCGACAGAAGAATTATTGAAAAAAATAACGGAAAAATACTATGAAAAATGGCAATTTCCTAATTGCATCGGAGCTATAGATGGCAAACATTGTCGATTAAAAAATCCTAAGTTTGCTGGATCATCGCATTATAATTATAAACATTTCTTTTCGATGCACTTGCAAGCGGTCGCGGATGCTGACAAAAGATTCATTTGTATAGAAGTTGGAGGAAGAGGAAAACAAAGCGATGCAGGGACATTCCATTACTCTAATTTGAACCATTTACTTCAAAGTAATAACTTCAATATACCCCGTCCACAATATCTACCCAGATCAGATATCATTCTACCAATGGTTTTTATTGGAGATGAAGGATATCCACTCAAAACCTATTTGATGCGACCTTATCCTCAAAGCGTACTTAATGCACAAAATGAGTTATTTAATAAGCGATTATCGCGGGCTCGAAAGACTATTGAGTGTGCTTTCGGAATTTTAAGATCCAAGTGGCATATTTTCAGATCACCCATAGAGACAAACAGATGTCACGCAAGATTACTCATCAAAACTTGCTGTTTGTTGCATAACATTATCCGAGATAAGGACGGTAATAATGATATTGCCTATATTACTGTCAATACGAATCAACAAAGAATACAAACACGATTACAAACAAACGCCCGGACGTCTTATCAAGCACAATATATACGTGAAAAATTCAAAGAATATTTTGTAAATAATCGCATTAGTTACTAATAATTTATAAAACATAATAAATATTGTATTTGACATAATAAATCATTTTTATATTTACCTTCAATATTCAGTTCGTTTTTTATTTCTTCCCATAATTGGTTAATTATTCTTCTATTTTTATGATTCACATCTTTGCTGTTCCATATGGGTGTCCTCTCAAAGATTGCCGAAATAATTAGCTCTTGCACGTCCGAAGACATTTTGATACGTCACAAAAAAAATGTACAACACTATACCTACAATGCAGACGCGCAACGCGGGCGGTCACCGCTTGACTGGAGTGCACCGCTCGTTGCCCGCCCCCGCGCCGCTCCTGCACCGCTGTATTCGAGGGCCGGTCCATTTGATTATACGCGTAAGATCCTGCCGCTCCCGCGCCGCCGCCGCCGCCGCCCCGCTGCCCGCGAGATTCGAGGCGGAGGCCTGAGGGAGTGTCAGACTCTTACTGACTAAAACCTACCCGTGTTCCTTCCTTGGCCCTTTATGTTCCGGGTCAGCGGTACCCCTTGTGCCTGCACTAAACTCAGTAGCACTTGAAAACCCTTATTCCGAACATTTGTGTTCATGACATTTTAAATGTATAGACAGCTTTAAAATATTGAGCATAACTTATTTTTCTTTCGTGGATTTCTATTTCGTAGGTACGCTGCGCACGGCACTCGCACTTCACTTTTTTATTCAAACTCAAAGCATTTATTTCAAATAAACCAATTACAGGCACTTTTAAATTGTCAAGGGGTCGGTCAGTCAGAAAGATGAAGCTAGTTGCCCATTCCAAAGCGTACTAGGTACATATGGACAAGAACGGGCATGAAACTCCATGGACACTCTTTTAATTCAAAATATTGTTACATAAAAGTGGTTAAATCATTCATGTTGTAATTATACACGTGAGAACGATGTAGAAAGACGTGCACGCTAAAAGCGTCCGTAATAAAAAGATAAAAACAATTATGGAATTAAAATAAGTCGTGGCAGCTAAGAAATGACCAGTGCCACTGACGGCGCCCGTTCACGAACATGACGTATGGATCAGCACCATTCAGCTCAACCATTTTGAAGGGAACTCAATGATCCAATACACACGCCACCACCAGCGACACATTTGAGTGAGCATGACATACTCTCAGCCGCCAGGGCACATTCAAGTCAATGAAAGACGAACCCAGTAAGCTTTATAGTGGGTACATAGTGCTCACACACATCTCAGCAGCTCATCACACACACTCACATTCGGGAATACAAAACAAAATTATACGTCCTCACGCACGGAGAGCCACGCAGCGACTGAAATCAGTAACTAAATGCGATTACACCTTCCTAAATGCGTTTCTAATTAGGATTCTAAACGATTCAGTCAGTCCGAAACCATCCTTGCTTCGGAACTTAGGATGCTAGCTTGCTGAATGTGATTGTCATGCAAACGACTGAATTAAGACGACTAAATTCAGCCAAGTGAAACACGGACATTAGTTCTATCAAACCAAATAAAAACAAAGTAGAAGTTTACGTGAAAGGCTCTGTAGCTAGATGGGTGACAAGTCTTATATCACCTGGGTGTGAGAACCACAACATTTTCGGTGAGTGGAATGCATGCTAAACAGAAGGCCAGTTGTCGAATAACAAGGAACGAGTTGGATGATGATCACGTCAACAAAACCTTTCATCCAAATCAACGAATCTTTTCAATAAAACTTTGGTGTTTTATCTCGGAACTTTGAAAAGGACAAAGCTTAAAGGAGCGAGCTTTTAGCGGAGCTCTAGTCAACAGTGCTGTCGTTAGGCACAAACAATTGTATGGGAGCTTTTGTAGTTTAAATAAATAAAGAGCGGAACGTAGTGGCGCGACGTCGAATCGTTGCATCAATTTCCATTGACGATTGAAAACGGTGGACTCTGTTACACCGAAGTGGAAAGGCTGGCACAGATATGGGCAAGCCGCACCGCATTTCAAAAATCCTCTGACGTCACTTAAGTACACTTTGTATGAACCATCGCATACTGCAGGCGGGCTGCATCGCGCTTTTTTGTATTGAAATGCGTTGCGCTGCGGCCCGGTGCCGCTGTAATGTGTGCTTAGGCGCTTTACGGAGCTATACGGTAAGTGCTTACTCGGCTGCTGTTAAGGAACCTTCGAGTTTTACAAAGAAACTGTCAGATAGGTACGAGTGACGCTCTGACGCATTAAACTTTTTTATAACTAGACGTGCCGTATTTGCGCCCGAGTATTGTTAGATCCTTTAACATATTTTACCACTGATTTTGAATCACAGTAATCTGTATTGGAGTTGCTATAAGGTTCATAGCAGGTTGCTGTTAGAGGTGTCAGGACAGGCACTGTGAAAGGACTAATAGGTGGATCCACATCAGCGATAGCTGGCATCAACTCGACAAGCATAAACAATTCCCGTAGATATCAAATTGGCATTATCATACCAACTCCAACTGGTTGTTAATTTTTATTCATTTTGTTTAAGTTGACACAATAGCGGAGGATTTATTTGGTGAGATAAATAGGAGAGTTTTGAAGTTTTTAATTATGAATGTCGAATAAGAGTAGGGGAAGACCAAAGAAATGATGGACTGTGAACTGATTGGACTGTGTGATAGACGATACGGCTAGAAAGAGAGAGAAGTATCCGCTAATGATCCCCGGGAAGCTTTCGTTCCCAATAGTCAATGCCCCCTGGGTACCGTGGGTGCCCGGCCTGTTATCAGCTTTAATTAAAACAATTGAATACTTAGAAAAACACATTATTTACACTAGAGCGGCGATGACGTAATTTCGGGCGTGCATCAACTGTAAAAAACCGCCGCGCTACGGGATCTAGAGCAGGTATGGAAAAAAAGACATGTTGCACCGACCACAAATTAATAATTGATGATGAGATATTCCTGTTGTAACAATTGATTGTTTATTCTCACGAGGTTTTTTTTTAAAGCTTACGCTGGGGTGTAACAGGCGGCTCAAACGGTGAAAAATGCATGCCATGAGTGTAGCGGAGTACAAAAACAGCACAATTGCTACCGGTGCCTATATTTTGTATGGCTCTGCACTAAATGAGTGCTGCACCCGGTTCAAGTTTGTAGGTAAACATAAGTAGGCAGGTACAAAAAAATTGCGTATTCTACCTACTCTATGGTGCATAGGCAAAAGCATGGAATTAGTATGTGGATACTATTGGGCATAAGTCAGGCTGAAAGGGAGGAAATAATTATTGCTAATAGAGAAAACCTAACGTCTTGTTTGCTTTTACTCTGATTTGCATAAATTATTATTGCCCTAGCAACAAAACCGGGATGAGGTATATTCAAACCCCAAGAGGAAGTACGTATTACTTAAGTACCTATGGTAGGTAAAATCAACCGCACGGACATTGACAGCGGCTTTATTTCGTAGTAAATAAGGGTGGTTTTCGTAGATCAAGTGTTAGGTACTACTGACGTGCGGGTCACCCACGTCTCAAATCCCAATACGACACGGGATGAGATTAATGTCAGTCGAAATTGAAACATTGACTGGAAGTATAAAACTGGGTGGCCCGTGAATGGAGATCAAAACATTTTTTTTAAAGCCTCTTTGCAAGGGCTGTCCGCATCAGTGAATCACCCATTTTCATTGTTTAGGAGCTACATTGTTTTTATTAGTTTCTGGAAAAATACTCACTGGATCTGCAGCCAATTTCGCAACACATCTAAAATGGCAATACCTTTCAATTTGTCGGTTAACAACTTTCATTGCGTTATTTACGTTGTCGAGCTGACGAATTTTTCAAGCACATGAAGCAAAGGATTATGAATTTTCTTGAAAATCCTTCGGTTTGAGATTGAAAGTGTGACGTAATTAGAGTGCCATCACTATCGATCTACCATCCACCTACTTCTTTAGACCAATCCAACGATCTCAAACTCAGCGGATCTACAATTTAAAAAGCCGATTTCCAGCTCCATGACTTCCACAGATAGACAGACAGACAGACAAACAAAATTTATAACTGCGTCTGGGGTAATTGAAGTGTCTTTGCAATCAAACCACTTTATTCCGGTCCCCTTTAGGACCGTTCTTCTTTTCTTCGTAACCTCTTATCTCTCCGTATTCCTTTTCCTACCTCAATACTTTCTTTGCTTTGTACAAATAGCTTCCCTGTTTATAAATGTATAGGCTCATTCATCACACTAAATAATATTTAGTTGTAAATTGTCGTCATTGTAATTTGCTCATTATTCACTATTAGTATTCATCTTTATAAAATACACTGATCCAAATAAATCGTCCAATCCTAAATCCCGTTACAATTGATCATAAATATTTTATACTTTTTTCTTTCGTTTCTCTACCTTTGTTATCGATAACTAAACGTGACATTGGCTAAATGCACAAAACGTGCGGAGCCAAAACAAAAAAAAAATATATATAAATAATTATATAGATTTATTGAATTGAACCGCATGCACAATTCAGTACCCCAATTCTCGTAATTTTAAGAACGTTCGCAGTCTAATCTCAGTGTCAATATGTCAAAAATCCCTCTAATTTCCCTACATATTTGACCAGTTTTTGACATTGATTGTCGCTGAGATGAGATTGCGACTAGATTTTGAACGTTTTTAATTACGGGAATTGGCCTTCTGGTCTTGACCACAGAGAGAGCAAAAACCACAGACTAAAAATGATGACAAGTTTTGGATGCGTTCTCACAGTAATAAAAGAAAGCTAGAAATAAACGCTTTCTAAAAAATAACCCTTCACTTGCGAACGATTTATACAACCTAATCTGGGGAGGCCGTTAGGGCCAAATAAGTAATTAGTGGGGTTGAAAAACACTTAAATTTCCCGGTTAATGTGTTTTTGCGACAACGCCTAATGACCTGTAGGAGGTGAAAAGGGTGCGAATGTAAGCGAATAAACATCTTTTGCGGTCTCGTTTAAAATTCTGGACGGATACATTTGACCCTTGGGTGTTTTGCTTTCACTTGTTATTTTCTTAGAAGACACAAACGTATTTCAGAGTTCATAAAGTCACGCCTTTTTCCCATAGGGGTAGGCAGAGAATACAGAACACCACCTGCTATGATCATACACGTACGCCGCGCGCCGGCTGCGAGAACTACGCACCTGACCTTTCTGAAGAACATTTATTATTTATTTATTTAAAACAGCTTAAACTATCATTACAGGGTCTACCCTAATGCGACAGTTAAGAACTTAAACTAATAACCGAAGCTATAACCTTAAAATAACCAAATTAGAAAAATTAAAACTTACAACATTATTAAATTATTACACCATTAAAACAAAAAACATAGTTCAACATAATTACTTACTTATACATGGTACCAACATAAACACAAACATACTTTACTGAAAATAAGAAAAAAAATCAGTATTATCTTGGTTATAGCACAATATAAATAGTAATACCCTTGCAAATTCACTCAAACAACATGTAAACACATCACCAATAAGGTCACTATATGTCCTTCTAAGGCGTCCCATTCCGGCGTTTCCACTCACATCTGCCTTGTGATGCCTTTTGTTAGTCGCATTACCTTCATCCTTTCAACACGACCGAACAATCTAAGAATATTCAAAAGAAGCGACAAATTTTTTAAAGTTTGTCCCTACGTCTTCGTTAGCTTTCCTTCATTTTTTTCAGAGAAAAACTCTATAGACTTGACTCTTAATATGTAAAGCGACTGTTGCTTGTAAAATAATGTAGTTTTGCATAAAGCTAGAGAAACAATGTAGCGAACCGTGCTTTTGTATTCCAATTTTAATGAGTTCGGTTTGATATAAAATATTCTGTTTGGGTGAAAATATTTTATGCAACCCATTTTTAGATTGTATTGCTTATTTTCGCACAACATGCAGAGGTTACTGGGTTATTTTTTGAGGTCAAAGCAGCTTAAAAAAATGCAATTTTACTAGGCAAAAAAATTATATAAGTGACACTTGAATCGAGATTCAAGTTTCAACATCGTTCTCGGTTCTAGGCTACGAGCCGATATGGTACCTATTAATATACGAGTTAACTAGAAAAGAACAAAGTTATTCCAATAATCTAATTAAATTTCGCACTCAGAATCTCAAAATAACCTTTATTAATGCGTCAAAATATACCTATTTACATACCTACGTATTACATTTTATCGGATATGGTTTATTAAAGAATCCCTTTGAACGCACCTGTGGCTGAATTTCGGCTATTCAAACATTCCAATTTAGATTGCGGACAAAAAAGGCTCGGTTCCGACACAAAGATTCATTTCATGAATTTCAGAGAGAGGATGTAGGGCGCAGTAGGTATTCAACATTGAAATATGCTTCCTACTACCTCTAAAACAGTAGATGCAGTGAACGTTTGATAACTTAAAAAAGGTATAATTATTATTAATTATTTAAATTAAATTAGTTGTTACAGAAGCAATGGTAAATGTTGATTTGTGAACCGGAGTTACCGATAGTTTGCAGAGTAAGCAAGCTGAAGTGGCAGTAGGCGGCCATGTTTGTCGAAGGACCGATGGCCGGTGGAGCAGACGAGTCCTGGAGTGGAGACCGCGTATCGGCAAGCGTAGTGTGGGACGCCCCCTCAGTTAGTTCGAACGACGACCTCAAAATGGTGGCTGAGACAGACTGGACGCGGAAAGCGGTGGACAGGGTGTTGTGGCGCAGCATGGGAGAGGCCTGTGTTCAGTAGTGGACTGCGATAGGATGAGTTGATTGATTAATTGAAAAGTTCTTTGTTATTAATTACTTTTAAAAATATTGAGTTGATTTTTAGTACTTAGGTAGGTACTCATGAAAGGACATCGTCGAAAATGGCTCCAGGGCCAACAAACCTCTGACGTACATAATAATTCTAATTATATTTGATTATACTAATTGCGAATATCTGTAACGTATAACGGACATTCAGCGATCATTAATGTACAAAATTAAAAGAGCAGTAACGATTTACGACATCACATCAAAAAAGCTGCCATCTTTGACAATTTTAATTGACATGATAATTAATTAGTGATGCCCAATCTTTCATTTCAGATATCGAGAGCGAGATTACTTGAGTTGACCACCTGCTCACAGATGTCATACGCTTCCGTACCTACGTACTTTCCTTTTCAACTTTCTTCGCTGTTGGGTATGGCGCTTCTGTAGTGACTTGTGCGACGTTTTTATTGGTACCATACACATTTTTTTTTTTGAGGATGGGCAATCATCAAATGACCCCTCCCGCTCTGGGTGGAGCGGAAGGGAGTGTCAGACTCTTACTGACTAAAACCCACCCGTGTTCCTTCCTTGGCCCTTTATGTTCCGGGTCAGCGGTACCCCTTTCGGACAATCCCGCTTTCTCGGCAGGCTTGGGCCCTAGTGGGCCCCCTCTTCGATGCTGACATCTCTTTGAGGCGCGCGTGGAACACGTACGCGCCGTCCAGCACGGGCCTGGTCCTGATCGGACGGTGAGCTACACATTACTCACCGCCCGCAGGCCCCCGCCTACGGTGGCCGGGAGTCGTCACGCGGCTCCCGACGCCCGGAGCGTCCACCGCGGCGGCTTGGACGGGAGACTCTCTCCCGCTCCCGTCCCGCCACCTACTTCGCTAGCATGACTACTTCGCAGAAGGAGGCAACTGCCTCCCACTCCCTCTCGCCCCGGACCATGGCTTGAACCAGGGCCGGGCGTGAGAGGTCGCCGCCGCTGCCGATCGCCTCTACGAGGACACGGCGGTGCTCCGCCCATGCAGGGCAGGCTCCCACCGTATGCTCCAGTACCATACACCTTAGGTGTGAAAAGAATTCAACAACAAGAAATTCACGAATGGACGCTGTGCACCCACTTGTAGTCGATTCGTTTTGGGGAATTTGTGATCATCTGTTTTAAAAACACGAATACGAATCGAATACGATAGTCAACGTACACCGATCCGAAATTCGTGTAGCATTTCGCTCTCACTCATATGTATTCGATTCATATTCGTGAAAATCACGAATACGAGTACACAGAACACCCAATATTAAGCACAATGGCTGCTTCGATCCGTAAAAACTGACTCGATGTGAGAAATTCACGAATATAGCTAAAAACGAAACCGAAGCAGTGCACAAACTGCTATACATTTATTATGAAGGCTATTTCGAATTGTTTTTTAACGAATCACGAATACGAACATAATACGAGGTAATGCACAAACGCCCTAAGTGAGATGCATTGTAATATTTCAAATATAACACACTAGGTGTCGAAGGTATCGATTTTGATCAAAATGTATCGACACGGATCTAATGTATGGGCATCCCTAAGCCTTGTCATGTCATTTTCATCAACTGAACTGTCAATTTATTGCACTCAAATCTCACTCACATTACATTGTGTAGTGTATTTAATTTGCTTTATTTAACACCAAACAAGATAGGTAAGTACATATGTACTTAAATGTTCTACTGAAGCTCTTAGCTTAACTAGCCACATACAAGCAATAGAAATTACATTAGTGACAGGCATTTACTAGCATGTATTTCTAAGTATTGAAATGATTGTTTCTTACGAAATATAACCTCAAATTCTTTGTATTCTTTTTAAATAAATGCTTTCTGAAACTCGTCCGTCATTAAACTTTGTCTTGATGGGCATATACTTGTAATTTAAAACACGCAAAATAAAATTCCTTCGCTGTTGGTTCTGGGGCGAACGATGTATGGATGCAGAACAATCTCCTTTCGAAATGGTATTTTCAAAATATCCTATGTAAGTATTATATTTCGGGAAAAGCCTATTTTGAGAATATCATATTATGGGAACGAAAGTTATTTCACCTAAAAACATCACAAAGTTTCAGACGAATAATTTACTGCGTGGAATATTAAGCGAATTTCTTTAAATTCAAATGAATTAATTATTTATTTGTTCTTCAAGAATCGCTTAGGTTGACTTTAAATTAACTAGATTACATTTCTTTATTATAGACGATAATAGCATAGCACAATCGGCCTATAATTGTTGTTAATATATATCTTAATATAATTATAGCTGGGACACAAGCCTCCTCTCTGTGAGAGGGCGTGGGCCGTAATCCACCACGCGGGCCCAGTGCGGGCTGGTGGACGTCACAATGTCTTCGAATAATTGTTTCAAAGACATGCCGGTTTCCTCACGATGTTTTCCTTCACCGTTTCGAGAGCAGTGGTGAAGAAATAATTTACTTAAAGTAAAGTTCCTGTCTTGCTTCAAACCTACGACCTATAACTCGTAAGTCACCGTCGTTTCCACAGGGCCACCACTGCTCTCTGAATTTGTTTAAAATCAAGTAAAGTTGTCATGTCTTTGCTCTTCAACAATCGATTCGATTCACTTTAGCTTAGATCGCAGTTCTTTATTATAGAGATTAATGTAATTGCTAAATTACAGGGGCAGGGCATTGACAATAAAGCTTTTATGCATTTAAAGAAGATTTAAATAAAATAGTCTTTCGCCCCAAAGACTTGAAGAAAGCTTTCGGTCACAAAAACATATTTGTTTTATTTTATGGCTAACTCAATTGTACAGTCAACCGCCAGTCGGTGATAACACTTTGACCTGGAGGTGATCTAGCGGAGTTTGAATAGAATATCTATGATGCTATATTATACTGGTTTTGATACCACTGACGTGCTGCCTTCTTTACCTAATAGGTGTAAAGAATAGTGAGAATTAATGGTGGCTAGATATCCTTTAACTAAGATTTTCTCGCAAAAGCTTTTTTCCCATGCCATATTGGTTCGATATCTGTAGCTAGTAGGTAGGTAGACACCTACCTATTATAAAAACGTAGATTCAAAAAAAATATTCATATCTGAAATAATAACATGTCGTCCAAATATATGCAAATGCAAATATAAAAATAATAACTAATGTAAAATTATGCAATATGAAATGTATCACAACAATGTTTGGTTGCGTTTCATGTACGCACTTGTATGTGCACACTTGATGTGCACAACATATTGTGTGCACAACATGTGTGCGCAACATGTGTGTGCAACAATGTTGTGTTACATTTCATGTTGCATAGATTTGTTCGTTTCAACGTAAGTGTACTGTGTAAGTACGTGTACCCACCTTTTTTTTTTTTTTTTTTTTTCGAGGATGGGAAATCATCAATTGACGTTTCCCGCTCAGGGTGAAGCGGAAGGGAGTGTCAGACTCTTACTGACTAAAACCCACCCGTGTTCCTTCCTTGGCCCTTTATGTTCCGGGTCAGCGGTACCCCTTTCGGATGATCCCGCTTTCCCGGCAGGCTTGGGCCCTAGTGGGCCCCCTCTTCGATGCTGACATCTCTTTGCTCTTTGAGGCACGCGTGGAACACGTACGCACCGTCCAGCACGGGCCTGGTCCTTATCGGACGGTGAGCTACCCATTACTCACCGCCCGCAGGCCCGCGCCTACGGTGGCCGGGAGTCGTCACGCGGCTCCCGACGCCCGGAGCGTCCACCGCGGCGGCTTGGGCGGGAGACTCTCTCCCTCTCCCGTCCCGCCACCTCCTTCTCTAGCATGACTGCTTCGCAGAAGGAGGCGACTGCCTCCCACTCCCCCTCGCCCCGGACCATGGCTTGAACCAGGGCCGGGCGTGAGAGGTCGCCGACGCTGCCGATCGCCTCTACGAGGACACGGCGGTGCTCCACCCATGCAGGGCAGGCTTCACCGTATGCTCCACCGTGTCCTCACGTGTACCCACCTTAAGGAAGCGCAACGACCATAGTAAGCGTAAACCTTTGCAATCGGGTAAACAGAACATATTTTTATTCAAATGTGAGGGTAGTCTCAAGTATTTATGCGATGATAACGCACAAACGGTAATGGATTCCATTTTTAAATTGCACCCATCTCGTGATTGGACAGTGTAAAAGCAACCAGACTCCAGTGCACATGGGAACATGAAATTTTATTTAGACTCTAAAATAGTTGCCTTTTAGCTTATCAGTGAACATGCGTTGCGTTATTTGGATCCTGATTAGGAGAAAAAGTTTACGTGTATATACGTACTAGCCGTCCCTGCTTCACATATTTCTGACTACTTGACAACATTGAGGTTCCTTTATTATATTTAAGGTTAATATTAATGAACAAATTCTCTAATGCTGGTGAAAACCGCATCCGTTACATACTCCTAATTTAGAATTTAGAAAAACAACGCGGTCATGCAGAACGACACGAAAAGCGACTTTAATTTATAGAATGTATCTAGAATAGACGAATAATTAGAAATATTCCCTCAATGATTTTTGTCTTTGCCGTGTTAGAATAGTGACTCCCTTAGTTTTTTAAAATAAATTTTGACCAGAGCTTGATAGTTATTAGATAATTAGAGGCCATTACCATATGACATTTCGGCGTCTTCCTTCTATACACATAGTTTGTCTTTCTGGGAATTTCTTCACCTTACCCTAATGCGACCATTACTTGGAATTATCATTACTTAGCTTGGAAAATATACTTATTTACTTAGAGCTATATTAGCTTAGTTTGTTGGTCACAACGAATAGAGGTGGTGTAGTGTATCTAAGGTAAACTTTCAGTGGGACCCCCACTGAAAGTTTTTAAAATAGGCCAGTAAGAAAAGCAGCCGATGAAACATTTATTTTAATTTCGAATTCGGAACTCTTTGGGGAATCTGTAGATGTGTAATGAATTTATATGTCATTTGTTTTTACAATTTAAGAAGTATGTGTCATGCGTCAAAATGGATTTCACTAGACACAATTTTCGTTCAATGATTTATTACGACTTTCGTTGCGGTCTTACTCAACAACAATGTTACTATAGACTTCGATTAGTATTTCATGATAAATCCTCATATCGTGCCACTATTTACAATAGGTTTAATGAGTTTAAATGTGGTCGAAGCAAACTCAGTGATGATTCGCGAGAAGGACGTCCTTCTACGGCGACTACTGAAGGTAACGTGAGTGCTGTGCGGCTAATGAAAGAAGCTGATAGAACGGTGACATATCAACAGATTCGGGCAGCTTTAGGCATTGGTATGAGTGAAAACAAAAAGTCTTACATGAAGATTTAGGTGCTAGAAAGCTTTGTACTAGATGGGTACCTCATAATTTGACGGAATATCAAAAACGCCGTCGTTTGGATTGGTGCCGCTCAATGCGTGATAAGTATGACGGAGGTGATTCGAATGCTTTATATGACATTGTCATAGGTGACGAAAGCTGGATATATTGTTACGAACCCGCAACCAATAGTTAATCTGCGCAATGTATGTGTTATAACCGAAGGGCGGGGGTGGAGATGAAATAATGCAACCGATACGTTCAAGCTCATATATTGGACTGGCGCAGCAGTCGTTAACGTAGAACTAAGTGACTAGTCTACCCTACTTATTAATTAATTATTATGAGTAGGTACCCACATAACAGTATGTTTCCATTCGAAGATTTTACGGCAAAAGTAAAGAAGGGCAGAAGTCAAGGGAAAAAGATGATTGCCTCATTCTTTGGACGGACGGGTCATTTCGCAACAATTGTCCTAGAAGATAAAACGACTATTACTGCAGATTGGTACGAGTATGTCAGTCATTGTTTACCAGTTGTCTTGGAAAATGTTCGAACATTTTCCAAGACAACTGGTAAGCCGAGGTGATTAGCAGCGCCCAAGAAGCAGGATCCTCCTCCACCAAGCCCATCTCACACCTCCAGACGGACTATCGAATATTTATCGATTGAAAGTGGCCACGTTAGTGAATCATCCTCCTTACAGTCCTGACCTGGCACCTTGTGACTTTTTTTTATTTCCAAAAATAAAAGACAAACTTAGAGGATTTCGTTTTATGAACCCTGAAGATGAAATGTGGCGAATAAATAATAAAATGGCTGCGTTTGAAAAAGGCGCGGAAGAAATCCCTGAAGAAGACTGGGCCCAGTGCTTCAGTAAATGGTTCCATCGCATGCGACGGTGCTTAAACAAGAGCGGAGTCTACTTCAAAAAGCAATAAAAATATTAGCAGGCTTCTGAATCATTCCGTTTTTTATTTTCTAAAAACTTTCAGTCTGATCCACGTACACTGTCTCACTCACACAAGTAGAGAGCGTATCACGAAAGCATTTCCTTCGCCGTAATGTTTGAATAACGGAAATCAGTGTAATTTAAGCGAAGGGAACTCTTTTGTGAAACGCACTTTATTGAGGTGGCTGTTGTCACTAATGTCATCTGTCAGTCACCACGAATGGCGGGCAAAAGCTGAAAGGAGGCAGTGTCTGCACGAGAAGCTTGGTGTAGTATTGAGCCAGTTTAGTGATATAATCAATTTAAATACGTAAGATGGATAATAAGTTACCTTAGTGTTTGTTGTGACGTTCTTAAGGATCCATATACAGCAATATGCGTCTACAGAATGATAAATAATATGTTGAGCCCTAAACAAAATTACGTGAGGTTGTCTCCAAAGTTAATAAAACAAACTTGAGGCTAGAGATTAATTTATCCGTCGTTCTGAGCTACAATCAATACCTGTGATAACAAGTTAAGTTAAGTAAAGTCTTGTGAAATTCCTCCCAGGATGGCATCGCCAACAAATCTTGTTGACAAACTATGAATCGCTTTATTAAGGCTTAGACAAGTGTTCCAATTAACAGTTGGAAAGAGCCTACAGGATCCACGGAGGGCTTAGAACCTCTGATCGTAGGAATAATTAAGGTATGTACTATCAACAAAGTTGACGCATGACCACCTTAAGGCTTATATTTCTTTACAGCGACTAGACCCAACCCCCGCCATAACCAATTTGACCAACCAATCAAGGAAGTAAGTACCAAATATTATAATATAATATGTCTAGGCAAAAGGTTAAAACATGTGTTTCTTTTAATATTAAAAAAAAAAAAAAAAAAAATCAATTTAATACAAAATTGTGGGCGGGGGAATGAGTATGGTCATTTCGTGCAAACGAAAAATATTTAAAAGTGATCATGCGTCGACTTTGTTGCTGGTACAAAGACGGAATTACTGCGACCTGCAAGATTTTAAGGTCCGCTACGTCCGCGTCGTAGATAGATAAAAACATTTGTAATTTTCATTTACCTAAGTTCTACAAATAAAATAGCAGATTATGCACCAAGGGGATAAAGCAATGTTTTATGTCGCGGGCGCCGTATTGAGTCCCGAGCGAAACGAAGGATTCTAGTGTTAGCTCTGAGTTAACTCCCGAGAAAAGCGAGGGAGTTAAGATAAGAATCTTGAGAGCAGCGAGGGATTCAAGCTTGCCCAAGACGAAGGCACGTTTATCCCCGAGGAGGATACTCTACTTTTCACATAATCTACGAGACAATAAAAAGTAACAGTAGGTACTAGAATCGAAGTATTTATTAAAATTACAATTATAGTTAGTATATCTATTTAAAACAATTAAAAGTTAAAGGTAATATTTGATACATTAGACCTAAGGGGCAATTCCCGTATTTTTAAGAACGTTCGCATTCTAATCTCAGTGTCAATCTGTCAAAAATTGTTTAGCGTTTACCTACATTTTTGACATTAGACTGTCGCTGAGATGAGATTGCGACTTGAATTTGAACGTTTTTAATTACGGGAATTGGCCTTCAGTTGTGGAAAGACAAGGTTATGTTTTTATTCGGTTCATTTATTGAAGTGGAGGTAGAGTTTATTTGCGTATTGCTGTTGAGTACGATTTCAGAAACTTGGGTCTGCTGAGGATCATTTTGGATCGTGAAGGTTGATGAAGGTGGTGCTTGAGGCAGCGGGCTAGATGAATAGTGTTTCGACGTGGATGGTTGCGGTGACAAAGGTGTCCAAGGATCAGTTATCGACGGTGTTTGTAGTTTGATGTTGTCACCAATGCGGCAGCTTATTTTACCCTTATTCTATTTAGTAACTTATCTTATGTAGTAACATAAGATTTCCATCCATTGTGTCTTTTAATCAGGATCATAACTGCTCCTGAATCCGCCAAAAGAGTAGCCGATGTTCTCCTGCAACAATGGCCCGTGTAGAGCTCGGCATTTGTCAATTTCAGGTATTTCGCAATTTCTTTCGGCATGGTGCTGATCTTATTTTGCCAATGACTTGCCTGGTGCACTGGCCATTATTATAAGCTACGATAATCTGTTAGTGTTTATATTAGCGGGGCGCAGATCTTGGTACTAAATTCACACGTATTCTCCACGGATTACGAACGACCGTTCTTTCTTTGATTTTGTATCATAAACATAAATCTGGGGCCGTACTATGACGTGTTAATTCCATCATTGTTCCAGCGTGAAAGAGAGACGGAGCTATACATGACCGATAGCACTATCTCTTTTTCGCAACGGAATCATGATGGTGTTAACACGTCATAGTACGGCCCCTGGATGTTTTGCGATATCTTAGATTTTATTGTCTAAGAGTTCATTTCCACGACAAGCGCCATTCACTCCGAAAATCAAGGCAAGTAAGAAGGTATGTTACGTACTTTGTTATATAAAATTTTTAAGTATTACAAGTTAAACACTTTCTTCGATTTGATTGACATATAATATATAGTTGTAATAATAGACACATAAACCTAACGAAGGTTTACAATAATATTTAACTTGGATAGAGCGCAGAAATCTCGACATTTCAGCTTGTTGAAACGCTTCAATATCAAATAAGTCATTAAGTCCGCCTTTGTACAGTATTATTAAAATTTTAATAAATAAATAAATAATAATAATACATTTATTTATTCAGATAACTTTGATATACAATTAGTACAAAATAGTAAGCAGGGACTTGGTCCGCTGCACTAACATGAATAATGAATAATAATAATAACTAATGAACAGCGGGTCATAATAAAATTCAGTACAATATTAATGCCCGGCTAGACCCCAGCTCTTTAATGACTGACTTTTGGTTAGGTTTGCATGACATATAATTTGACAGTGTCGAGCAGGTGATGTGAACAAAAAAATTATTTGAATTTTATAGAGGCATCGCACGCAAAATTACTGTCGCATTTGATGCCTACAGTAGGTAATAATAATAGAGGACGATAACCCCGCGATGAAAGAAACAATTTACAAAACTAAAGTAGATTCTCTCAAGAATCTCTAGAAAAGGATCGTTTTTAACTAGAAAGAGTAGGTAAAGAAACTGAAAAAAAAATAGACAGTCCTTTTATCACACATGCTATAATACCTTTCAATAGGGAGAGGTTACTATTAACTCGTACAACAAGGTCAATAGCAGACGAAAAAAGAAATAGTAGAAACAAACCTTTAAAAACAGCTAAGCCGATAAAAAAAAAAACAAAATCAGTTCAGCCGTTTGAAAGCTACGATGCCGCAGACAGACATACACGTTAAATTGATAACACCCCTCTTTTTCCGTCGGTGGTTAAAAAGGAATGCTATTTTGAATCAACTGCTAACCGTCACCTTGACCTGCTCTGCAAATGATTGTGGTAGCGCCCCTTGGGCTACAGTTACTGTTAGCCTATATCATGCCACTTCTGGGCAAAGGCCTCTTAACACGACTTCCAGTGCTTGCGACCCAGGGCTAATGTGAACTGGGCACGCCACAATTGCGGCGATAAGTCCCCTCTTTGAGGAGTGGCTTGAGAGGCGCCACGGCGTCCTCACCTTCCGCCTGACGCAGGTCCTCACCGGACACGGTTGTTTCGGGAGGTTCCTGTTCCGGATAAGGCGGGAGGAAACGCCCGGGTGTCACCATTGTGTGGATCGCCCGGAGGACACGGTGGAGCATACGGTGGAGGTCTGCCCGGCTTGGGCGGAGCACCGCCGTGTCCTCGTGGAGGCGATTGGCGGTGGCGATCTCTCGCGTCCGGCCTTGGTCCAGGCCATGGTACGGAGCGAGAGGGCTTGGGAAGCCGCCACCTCCTTCTGCGAAGCAGTAATGTTCGCGAAGGAGGAGGCGGAACGCGTGAGGGAGAGGCAAAGTTTGCGCCCTCACGCCCCTAGCCGCCGCAGGAGACGCCCTGGGCGTCGGGAATCGCAGGCCGATTCCCGGCCACCGTAGGCGCGGGCTTGCGAACGGCGAGCAATGGGCAGCTCGCCGTTCGATAAGGACCAGGCCCGGGTCGACGGCGCGTTGTGTTCCACGCGCGCCTCAAAGAGATGTCAGCACCAATGACGGGGTTTGCTAGGACCGATGCCTGCTAGGGTTGCGGAAAAGTCCAAGAGGGTTACCGTGGCCCCTGGCACAGGCAACTGAAGGAACACGGGTGGGTTTTAGTCAGTAAGAGTCTGACACGCCCTCCTGCTCTGCCCAGAGCGGGAGAAGTTATTTGATGATTTCCCACCCACAAAAAAAAAAAAAAAAAAAAAAAGGGCTAATGTGAACAACGATTCCGTTCGTGTTTTGGGGTAAATATCTTTTATGGGGTGCTGTGTTAAATGTTACAACCAAATACCTTGATATATATTGCAATTATATGAATGAAAATTTTAAAACTCATATAAAAAGTTCAATTTATAAACAAGCATATATAACATATATAGCATATATATATGCATAGATAAGAATGCTTGGAAACACGCTGGTCCAGCTCCATAGGACAATCTAGAGTCTAGACAAAATCAAAATAGTTGTTAATTTAATTGTATAATTTAATATTTTTATGACATTGATTTACATTCTGTGATTACTTTAACTCACATACCGACGTATAACTTGTTTAAAAACATTGGAAAATCGTATATGTTTAAATATGTGAGCACCATGTTTCTATCACATAATTAACTAATTTGTCATTGCTACATTTAAAATTCTTTTTACCTATTGTGGTATGGTAATTTTATTATAGGTGCACCCGTCTTCAGATATAATTATTTAATTAATGTATACAAAATATTGTAACACATTTTAAAAAGAGTAACGGTGGAGTTTATTGCCCATTCTTCTCCATACGAAACTACCTTTTGGAAGGGGCGACTAGAATTAATTCTATTTTAATGTAAATCTTGACGTTCAAAAGTGCTTTTTACTATGTGCCTATTTGAAATAAATGCTTTGACTTTGAATAATAATCATAATCTCAAAATTTAAAGCAGACGGAAAAGATGAGGGATGTCATCTATCGCTTCTGTGTTCGCAACGAGGGCCTAGTCTACTAATTTACAAAAGTTGCAATGGTCTCTCCATTACGATATTTTCACTGTTTTTGTAAGGCAATTCTGTCACAATCTCACAATGGAGAGATCATTGCAACGTTTGTAAATTAGTAGACTTGGTCCCCAGTTTTTGCACTCGTTGTGAACACAAAAGCGACAAATGACATCCCTCAACGTTTTCTCTTGCTTTCAAGTTTAAGATTATAATTATTCACCACAAAACACGAAGGGGATTGGACGTGCTCCCAATAAATTATTCTGTCTAATTATCACAATAATAACCCTTAGAGAGAGCCTTCATAATAAGGCAGACATTCAAACTTTGTTTTTTGACCTTTTCATAGAAAAATTCAGCCCGTGTTTTTAAGTATGCAACGATTTTATTTTTAAATTTCTTTTGTTTTAACGACTATTGAGGCAAATGGAGTTGTAAGTTTGCTCTTCTAATTTCAAGCCACATTGCTTTCGTCTGCGATTACTTAAGTACTTTATATTCAGTGAAGGAGGTGTTCAAGAGTTCAAGAATCGTGCTACATATATACTTGCATAATCAGCCTATAATGTTCCCACTTCTGGGACACAGGCAACTGAACGAACAAGGGTGGGTTTTAGTCAGTAAGAGTCTGACACGCCCTCCCGCTTCCCCCAGAGCGGGAGAAGTTGTTCTTGTTTGATGATTTCCCAACCTCAAAAAAAAAAACAAAGTATGCTACTGAGAGACGCAGCAAACGTAGCGTAACCTGATCGATCGACCCATGTGGCTGTTTTATTAGGATAGTTGTATTTACGAATCAAAAATTGATCGGGTTTACGTTACGTTCACGACGCGCGTTCTGGCTAGTGCCTCTTGTGTATGTTTATCGAGTTTCGCTCTCTGCAAGCATTCCCCTGCCGATGTTAAAGGCAGTTGGCGGTTCCTACACCAGGGAATAAGTAGGTAAAACATGTGTCAGCACAGGTTCTAATAATATTAATGAAATAAAACTAAATTTATTTGAGATGAAATGCTTTTGTCTGATGAAATTAGTTAATAGTTTATTGAAAATGAAGGCATTTGGTCTTATTGACTTAGCCGTATAAGTAAAAATCCAAATGAAATAACAATAATTGTCGTTTTTTGTTATATTTACATATTTTTTTTTAAGTTGCGACTCACTTACGGCTATAGTGTGAATATGGAAGGGCACACTATAAAGCTATGTTCTCACACAAAATCAACGACGATTGTAGATTTAATGGACGAGCTACAGTTACGAAGTTTAGTCCGAAATCGGATTTAAATCGAACTGTTAAGTAAAATCGACGGGTCTTTAGGTCTTCCATCATCCTGTTTTCACGGTACATCCTGTATAAAAATCCTTAAACTAAAATATACAGCTAAATAAGCTAGCGAAACCCCGCATTCGTGATGGGTATCGATATTATAATGACGAACATTTTTTTGAAGTCATCTTTAGGCGCACTTTGAGCTTATTCTGAATGGTGAACGAAACTGAACCGTCTCGGGTTGGTGACGCTGGATCAGGTATACTCGGCTTGGGGTGCATGTTGAAGAGCCTCCTCGTGGCGCACCCTGGGCAACGTCGGCTCCAATTTCTCCCAGTGCGGTTTTGGGGGACAATTGGGGCTGGCGACTAATCTTCAAAAAGCGGGGAAAGGTCACGGTTCCAATCACCGATCATGCTTGATGGTCGGTGAAGGGAACCGGGCTACAGAGGGCAGATACGTCCACTCCTCTTCTGCTTACAGAGAGAGGTGAGTGGGCGTAGACTGGGCAGGGCCACCGCTGCGGAATAGGCGGTCGTGTCCCGGAGGGAGGCAGTGGCGCGCGCGCGGGGGGATGATTCTCTCGCGCGGCGCCGCTCCGGAGAGGGGAGGGGTCGAGGAAGACGCCGGTCTGGTGGTCACCTCCGGCTCCTCCCGGGTGGAGGCCAGCAGGCGGTGGGTGCGGGGGCGCCCTTTGCCTGTATTGCACGGGCCTCCACCTGTGTCGGACGGGAGTGGCCGGGTGTCCCCGGCCATTCCCGTAGCCCCCCAGTTAAATGGGGGGCAAGCGGGGCCCGCCAACTAGGCGGGCATACGCCGGGAGGGCTGTGGAAGCACAGGCTGAGCCGATTTCCCATAGCCCTCCCATCAAGGCGTTGTGGGAACACCGCTGAGTTTTAGTGGGTATACTGTCGGTTGCGGATTTCGACAGGAGTCCCACATGCCCCGTCTCGTCCCCCACGAGCGGGGATGCATAAAGCATTTCTCAGCGTCCACTCGGTCGGTGACGCTCAATCGGGTAAACTCGGCTACAGTCGGTCGGTGATGCTGAATCGACTATACTCGGCTCCACTCGGTCGGTGACGCTGAATCGACTATACTCGGCTCCACTCGGTCGGTGACGCTGAATCGACTATACTCGGCTCCAGTCGGTCGGTGACGCTGAATCGACTATACTCGGCTCCACTCGGTCGGTGACGCTGAATCGACTATACTCGGCTCCACTCGGTCGGTGACGCTGAATCGACTATACTCGGCTCCAGTCGGTCGGTGACGCTAAATCGACTATACTCGGCTCCAGTCGGTCGGTGACGCTGAATCGACTATACTTGGCTCCAGTCGGTCGGTGACGCTGAATCGACTATACTCGGCTCCAGTCGGTCGGTGACGCTGAATCGACTATACTCGGCTCCACTCGGTCGGTGACGCTGAATCGACTATACTCGGCTCCACTCGGTCGGTGACGCTGAATCGACTATACTCGGCTCCACTCGGTCGGTGACGCTGAATCGACTATACTCGGCTCCAGTCGGTCGGTGACGCTGAATCGTGTATAGTCGACTACAGTCTTAAGTTTTCATTTCTATCGTGTGGTCATGCACACACCCTCTTTGTTTTTTCTTAACTTTAATTACAAATTACCTACACTTGACTACGGGGTCTACAACCGCAGGTAGTGGTTGATTGAAAGTATGATTGTAGAAAGTTCGCGATACAAACACTCAAGATTCACTAAAGCAACAGTTTTTATTAACAAACTTTTTATCAAAGTTTCTGAGGCACTTAAGTACATCGCTCTTTAAAGCCGTTTTCTAGTATCATAAGCAAACGAAATAATATAAGGACTACATTTGAAGTATTTGTCCTACAAACTTACTACAAGAGTTTTCGTACCAAAATCTAAGGACCCACATTGGACGGCAAATACTTTAGTGCAGGGATGGTGAACCTTTTCATGTTAGGAGTGCCTTAATGTTGAGTTTGAGTTGAGTTTTATAAAAACTTTTTTGTTTATAACGTTCCCCTCACATTTTACATGAAAAAAGAGAAGAAAAATAACACAATACATAATTACAATAATAAATGCTGTCAGTGAGTGTTCTGGGCACGTTTACGGATGATAGCGATGCGGACGAGTACCTACTCCGATGCCTACATGTCCTTTTGTTTTTGTATAGTTAGTCATATAATTACACCCATTAAAAACCTTGATAGAGTTTAGTTCAATTATGGAAGGTACACTCAGGGTATTTATTTGTTTGTGACGGTGTCCGCTAGGGCCGATGCCTACCAGGAACACGGCTGGGTTTTAGTCAGTAAGAGTCTGACACGCCTTCCCGCTCCGCCCAGAGCGGGAGAAGTTATTTGATGATTTCCCACCCACAAAAAAAGGGTAATTATTTGTTTAAGTAATTGATACACTACGCCAATTTACCCTGTTATAGCTATTGCATACGACTGTCAAACAATTACAGTTGTGATTTGAATATACGGACAATTTAGGTTGGTATTCTAATGTTAGTTGGTATTTTAATTTGGGGCACTTAAATAGAGCCTCGATTATAAAAAAAAGTGTGCATCATTTGAAGTTCAATAACTTTTATTTAATTTAAGTTATTTTTTTACATTCAATTTGCTAAACAATTAATTTCCCAAACTTTAGATGGGCACTATTATAATATCAGCCTATTAATGTCCCTCTGCTAGGCAATGGCCTCTTCTCATACAGATAAGGCACGAGCATTGGTCATCACGCTTGCTCAAGACGGGTTGGCGACTTCAGACTTATATATATGTGTACCTATTTTTTTTTTAATTAAACTTTGCCCACACTAGGTTTTTCTTCTGTATTGTGGGTGCGTTTACAAACATTTAAACTCACATACACAAACAGCCAGACCCGGAACAATTACTTGTAAATCATACAAATATTTGTTCCGTGCGGGAATCGAACCCGCGACATGCAGCGCAGCAGTCAATCGCTTAACCATCGCGCCAACGTGCTGTCAATAAAATAAATAAATATTAACTATGAAGTCCAGGTTTTTTCACGATGTTTTTTCTTCATCGATGTCAGTAAGGTTCTAGATGGACACTGAAAACTGGTTAAAAAGATAAGGTTTTACGGCAATTAATAAATTAATTTAATTTCAATTAATTAAAATTAATTTATTATTTCATTAATCTCGTTTGCGATCAAAATCATCGCGATCCAGATTTGCACCCTTTTACAGTTGATCTTGATCTCGTCCCTATACATAACATCACGCCCTGTTCCCTCAAAAGACTGGGCAGAAGTGTACCTCTAGTAGACCCAGATTTCGCCGATAATGTTTAAGTCTCATGTAATAGGGGGCGAGCTTATTGCCGTCAACCTAGCATAAATCCTGATTCGGGGCTGCTACTAAGCAATTCCAGATAACACTTTGCTCGACCTGGGAATCGAGCTCAGGACCTCATGCTCAGAAGTAGCACTTAAACCAGACAACCAACGAGACAGACAAATTCTTTCTTATACTTATCTCTAAAATCAAAGTACGTGCCCAGAATTTCCTACCGCGTGCCAAAGGTTCACTACCCCTGTTTTAGTACTAAACCACTCGTAGTGAGTAAACCTCTATATGCAAGTCTTTGTGGAAAGTTTATAAAGCTAAGGTGGCTACAATGACAAAGTTGAGTCCCAGCGGCCAGAGAAAAGAAGTAAGAATTGTTTATTTAGTTCTACGCTTTGAAATAAATACGTTGTTTGGATTACTTGAAATAAATACGTTGTTTGGATTATGTTGTTTTGGTAACAAGGCTAGAAGACAGAAGTTTGAGGATCGTTGTTTTTGTGAAGTGTCGCTTACTAGATGTTTGATTTGTATAAAGATAACTATGCGAGAATCTGATTGATAAAAAACAACAGTAAAGTTTATTAAGTATTTATGAACAGCATACCAAAATGGCAAACAATCACCCAGCACCAAACTACACTACACTTAGCAATAGCTTCGCCAGTTGGAGCGTAGTAATGGATACGCCAGCTACGGCGTAGTATTTGTTAAGTTAGCTACGGCGTAGCTACAGTTACGCCAGCTACGGCGTAGTAATGTCTACGCCAGCTACGGTATAGTAATAAAATTGCTACGTCAAACACGGCGTAGTAACCACAAGGTTAGCTACGGCGTAGCAAATGAGAGTTCAATCTCATCATTATTGCAATTTGGTGATCTCAATATGTTTAATAAAAAAACCTCTTAATTATTCTTTCATTAAAGAATGAAAGAATAATTAAGAGGTTTTTTTATTTATTTAATATGGGTTTGCTCTTGAATCTAGTCTAGGTCAGTGAGTGGTGACAGAGACAGAGTCGACGGTGGAGTGAGCTTACCCAGAAGAAGCCTGTTCACTCTCACTTTGAAGAGATTAGGGTTGTATGCGTTCGGCAACACAGACGCAGACCTAGAGAGTTCCATTCTTTTGCTGTGCGCATTACAAAAATAATTATGTATATTTAAATAATATTTTAAATTGTAATTGTATTTTGAATGTAATATTTTGAAATTGTATTTAGTTTTTAGTTGATATTATTATGTTAAATCTTTTGCATGCCTTCGTGGTAAAATATGGCTGTACTATTATATGTTTTTTTTTGTCGTCGTTTGATGTTACCCATATTTGCAAAATAAAATTATCTTTAAAAGACAGTTGGAAACGGTTAAGTTTAACAAAGTACACCATAGTTATAAATAGTATTTACACGTTTACACTTCTGTTTTTAAACTACTAGCGACCCGTCCCTGCTACCCCTTTTATTTTTTTTATTTTTTTTTGCTTCGCAAGGTTTTAACGACTTGACAAAACATGGAGCATCATGGAGCACATGGAGCACATGGAGCATGGAGCATTGAACATTTCTTAATTATTTTTAAGTATTTTTTTATGGTTATAGTATGGTCATTATCTGTTGCGTATTTTAGAAGAACAACGCGATCACACGGACAAGCATGAAAAGCGACTTATTTTTATACTATTTGTTCGAGTTTTAATCGAACACTCAGCGAAAATGCATAATTGCATCGAACGCAAATATGCACATTCGTTCGTTCACCAAAATGTGGGCCAGTTCGCGTTTGGATCTCATTAGAGACAACACGTACTCAAAACCATTACTATAACCATTACCATTTTACCATTAAGTTAGTTACCATTTTCTACCATTTCTTGTAACTAAGTGTTAAGCTGCGTCTACGCTAGAGGAGCCGAGGATAAGCGGAGCACGAATTCGCGAGCATAGACGGACTTAGGAATCTCGAACGAGCACGTCTCGCCATGCGAATTCGTGCTCCGCTTGTGCTCCACTCGTGCTCAGCTCGCCTAGCGTAGACGCAGCTTTATAGTGATTAAATATAGCTATTTCCCTTATAATTCGAGACTTTAGCTTTTACCACATACTTATACCATATCCTATCAATACAAGAAAGGTGTGTTAGGTCACCATAGCACCGAGCACTACTTTCTACACTATTTATAGCTATAGATAGGTACATTAACACGCGGTTCATACACGTGTTTTGATCTTAACATACCTCCGAACTAACACTAACTTATTTTATTCCTAACTAATAATAACATATTATCTTATTCTGAACATACCTCCTACCAATATATGTATGGGATTAAACTAAAATCCGCTTTGCATGCTATTGAACGATATACAGGGTCAATTTAAATTAGCTAGCGAAACTCCGCGGACGTGAAGGGTATCGATATCTAAACGTTTACACAAAAGAAAAACAGATTTTTAAACTGATCTTTCAAGTGAATACACTAACTGCGGTAGATGACCCCACACAAAAACAAATCAAATTTCAATCTTTTCAAAGTGAGAGTGAACAACCTTCGTCTGGGAAAGCTCACTCCATCGTTACTCTGTCTCTGTCACCACTGACCTAAACTAGAGTCAAGAGCAAACCCATTTTAAATAAAAAAAAAAAAAAATGTTTTGTTTTTTTTTTGTTTAATCAGGTTTAGATGTCGATACCATCACGTCTGCAGAGTTTCGCTAGTTAATTTAATTTGACCCTATGTAGGCTATGTAATACTACATAGTCCGGTGTTCAAAGAACACACGAATGTAACTAATCCCCATTGCAAGTACAGTCAGGAACAATCAAATGTTTCTGTTACAGTCAATTATTTAGTCAAAACACATTTTCTCTATTACATAACCGTTTTTACAGAACAACCACAAAAACCCTACAAAAAAATAGTTTTCTTAGGGTCTAAACACACCCTTATAATTGGGTTTCTAAGTAATTGTTAAAATCCTTTTTTTTTTACAATTATACCGGACGTTTTGATAATTTTTGCAGTCAAATAAGGTTTTGACTGATTAGTTTTGTTTGTGATATAAATTATGTCCACTTGATGATAAATTCCGCACCGATTTTCTCCTAAATTATTGATTGTTATAAAATGTTGTGTTGTGCACAAAGTGTCTTTGGAACCATGCTCTTTTGGGTAACATTTCAATATTTGAGTCAATACTTTTCGAGATTATTCGCTTTGAGCTTGAAGTACACAAGCTATGCACAAAAGCATGCTAATTTAGAACTGCCGCTACTAGCAGCACAAAATTTGCATGTGTATACGAAAAGCGTATGCGTGTGGAGTGACGAAAAGAGATAGTTTGAAAGTGACGCCAGTGTCCGAAAATTTGAAGAGAAACCGTTTGGCTTGGTGTGGGCATGTGATGAGGAGAGAGGAAAATATGTGACTAAAAGAGTGACGAGTATAAATGTTGATGGAGGGGGAGAGGAAGGCCAAAGAAAAGGTGGATGGGTTGTGTGAGGAATGATGATGAAATGAAATGAAATGTTTATTTCTGTAAGTAGATATTTAAAGATACTTTTACACGTCAATATGTTAAAACTAGATGGCGCCGGCATTTCCTAGCTGACTGATCCCTGAGAAGAAATGCTGAAACAAACTCAGAGATCATGGTCTCTTTTAAAGTCGAAACATTATATTATTAGGATTTTATGTGAGCCTAACAATGCAGGGCCATGTCTGGAAGGGCCTTTTGAAGAAAGAGCCATTGCAGCTTTGAGTTGACCTGTCCTAACAGACACCATGCATGCATCAGTCATCGTATAGCTCAACCCTATTTTAGGGAGCTCATCGACCCGTCACACGACGCTACCAGATCTGTAGGACATTTGAGTAAGTCGTATATAAAATACTCAAAACCGCCAGAAAGCTATAAAGTCATGAATTCTATCTAGCCTGCATGGTACTCACATTCACAGTCAGTTTTCTCTTTAAATATCAATATTGATATGGAAGAGAAAGGAGTAAATGATAGCGTGACGGTTGACAGGCGAGAATGGAAGAAGGAAACGTGCTGCGCCGACCACAAGTAACATATTGGGACAAGGGCGGGATGATGATGATACGAAAAGCGTATGACAAATTTCACCCACAGAGAGCATGCTATAAGTAAGCATACCACTTACTAGCAAAGAAGCATGCTTTTTAATAGCATGTGTATTTCAGCCTTTAAAAATTTGCTTAGTGTATAAACAGGCTTGTCCAAAAAGTCACGTCAATAAAAAAACAAATTGATTACTTATATCTAGGGGTATCCGTAAATACGCCATGTATGTTCCGCGATTTTTGATAGTTTAGGTTAGGAGATATAAATACTTTTTATAATTTTTAGGGACATTCTTCGTGGACAAAAATTTCGCACTTAAAAATCATGAAATACCCTTTCATGTATAAAAAAATGTCTTCCTAACATTAGTGCAGGTTTAAAAAAGTATATATAGAAAGTGAGAAAAAGATTTTCTTTTTCAATTTTAAAAATTACTAGTAGAACTAGGTATGAGGAATCAATTTTCTTTTTATTGACGTCACTATTTGGACCTCCCTGAAAATTTTTGCCGTCGACTGTACATTACTGAAGGTAAGAGTTGAATAGAAGTTAGTTAAAGCTCCAAGTTGAAGACACAATTAAGCGAAATTTATTCATTAGTTTTCACTGTCTATGTCTAGTGTGTACTTGCAATGCAATGGAGAAGATTTAATTTAGCCGTATTTTGTGTCTTTATTAACTAGTTTATGGTGAATTGTTGCGTAACTTGATCTAAAATTCTGCTAGCTGTCATTTGTAGATGTTCGACTGTCGTTACGGGTAGTCAGAAGCCCGAAAGACTGACAACCAGTCTTAAGGAAGTCGCTCCATCTAAAATACTTAGCTGCATCCGGTTAGACTAGAAGCCAGCCCTTCCGGCCAGTACTCGACGACTGGCTCAGGAGAAGGCACGGCTCCCTGTCGTTTAGGGTGACGCAGGTGCTGTCGGGGCTGTCAGAGTCATCAGGGGGTATCGCACGATCTCTTGCGAGGCGGCTTGCGTACTGGCCGGATCCCCGCCCTGGGACCTCGAGGCGAAAGTACTCGCGTCATTGTATCGGTGGCACGAGGAAGCGAGGGCGCGGGGCGAGGGACCGATGCAGCGGCACATGGAGCTGTGTCGGTCTCAGCTTCGCGAGGTCCTGGTGGCGGAATGGTGGGACAGGCTTTCACGCCCTACCGCCGGCCTCGTCACCATCGAGGCGGTCCGGCCGGTGCTCGAGCGCTGGCTCGGGAGGAGGCACGGCTCCCTGTCGTTTCGGGCGACGCAGGTGCTCTCGGGGCATAGTTGCTTCGGGAAGTACCTGTGTCGCATAAACAGGAAGCCGGACGCCCGGTGTCACCACTGCGTCGACTGCCGGGAGGACACGGCGCGGCATACGCTGGCAGAGTGTGCCGCTTGGGAGGAGCCGCGCCGTGCCCTCATCTCAGAAGTAGGCAGTGACTTGTCGCTGCCGGCCGTAGTCGAGTCGATGGTCGGCAGCGACGAGTCCTGGGACGCGGTGGTTTCCTTCTGTGAGACAGTCGTCTCGCAGAAGGAGCCTGCGGAAAGGGAGAGGGAGATCTCGTCCACTCACCCGGCCCGCAGAAGGCGCACCGGGCGTCGGCGGAGGGCGGACAATGCCCTCTTCTAGCCCCCCTAAATGGGTCCAGGGGCGACGGACTCGGGGACGTCCGTCGCCCCCCACACACCAGGACCCGAGGTGGCGGCGCGTAGTGTTCCACGCGCGCCCCTCTTAGACGTCGCGAGGGGAGTCAAACACTCACTCCCCCCCCAGACCCGAAGAGGCCCGCAGTGGCGGGCCCCGACCAGTCGGGGGTTGCGGAAGGATCGTACGTTCCCGCGACCCCCGGCGTAGGTGTGGGATGGAACACCGGGATGGTTTTTAGTCAGTAAGAGTCTGACAGACCCCGCCACCCGCCCCAGGGCGGCGGACATCCATGAGGATTTTCCACCCCGGAAACAAAAAAAAAAAAGAAAAGGTGCTGTCGGGGCATGGCTGCTTCGGCAAGTACCTGTGCCGCATAGACAGGGAGCCGGACGCTCGGTGCCACCACTGCGTCCATTGCGGGGAGGAGTTAGGGTAAGGCTAGCCAAATGATGATGATGGTCCAAAATTCAGCCTCGTTAGTGTATTGGTCGCAAGTGCAACTGCAAAGCATGAGGTCCAGGGTTCGATTCTCAGTTCGGGCAAGTTGTATAGGGTTTGTCTATCAGGAATTTCTCAGCAGCAGCCAGGGTCTGGATTTGTATCCAGTTGATGGCAAAAGGCTCACTCCCTATTACATGGAGCTGAAACACAATTGATGAAATATTGGAGTACTTAAGGAGTAAAAAGAAATAATGTAAAAGCGTTTATTTGATGGAAAGTACATTTTTTTTTGTGTGTCAGGGTAACCCGTGAAATTCAACTTTCTATTTTTTTTTCAATTTGCAGATCCTTTCTCGAACTTTTAAAGTCCGTAGAACAACATAAAGCCTGATGCTGGCTTTATGTTGTTCTACGGACTTTAAAAGTGTAGGGATCAAGGTCTTGAAATAATTTATTTTATTGCCCTATTGAAAATAAATAAAAATGTCTATTTAGATTGATTAAATAAAATGTTTTCGTATGTGTAGATCGAGGAAGTACTTTGCTTTTGCAAAAGACTTTTCGCGATTTTTTTGTATGCTGGATTTTTAACCTTAATTAATTCAGACATTAAAATGTATTAAAAAATAAAAATAAAAGTTTTTAATGGCTTTTATTGCGTAAAATAAACAATTAGTAGTCTGTATTTTCGCCGTTAACGCGTATAACAGAATCGCAGCGATTCGGAGTAGGACTCAATATGAGTGTACCTATCCACATCACGTTGCGGAATGGCCGCCCACGACCGTCATGCCCACCAGGACAGGGTCTAAATAAAAAAATATGTTCTAAGTTACCAAACTTAGAACATATTTTTTTATTTAGAAAAGTGCCATCTGTAGGTACCTCATACATGGAACTTTTGTATGGCAGTGTTACCACTTTTTCTTGCTTGAATTATTAGGTACTTTTCAATAATTGTTAATTTTGCTATTTTTCTTTAATTAGTCCAGTTGCACCAAATGTATGATATAACAATCTAGTATAATTTATTTATAAAATGTTTGATTATATAAAATGTTGTATTGTAAGTGATATTCTACGATGATAGAATTTCAAGAGTAGTTTTCTGATACCAAACGTTAGCAACACTAAGTCTGAACATCACAAGAAATTTTCCCCTGATGGTGGTGGTTTTTACACGCTCGTGCGCATTTTTCTTGTAATCTATCATTTCCATTGGTATATATCTTATGGCTATTGGGCTTCGGGGCAGGGACCTATAGTTTGGTGCCCATTCTCCTTTCATTGCAAAAACAAAAAAAATAAATAAGTTGGGTGTTCTCTATTCAAATTCTTAATCGTCGTTTAAGCCAACATTTTGAAGAGTATTGTTTCTCCTTTCCCACTGAAGTACTGACCAATGTTCCACAGAACAAAGGTTCTTTCGAAATAAATCTGAAAACGTACCCGTTTCACAAGTTGTATACAAAATACACATAGGTACTCGTACCTTACAACGCCTTATTCCTAGTTCAAAGTATATAAGAATATAACTCTGTTTACCTCCACACTTACCTTTACTTGACCCATGGCGACCACAGCGCTTGCGACTTACTTAACTAAAACTTAAACTCTGCATACTGACATAACGTAAGTAAAACTTGCTGCAAGTTACGTAACTTTAGAATTACTCAGCCAACTTAGTGCGACTTAAAACTTTCAAGTGCTATGATGAAGACTTGCAATGTAGAAGGATGCAACTAGGATAAGTTTTTGAGCAATTAACATAACACCACGCTTGTATTCCGTGAAAGGGTTGGCAGAGGTGTAGCCTAGTGGCCACGAGCTACTACTCGATTCGTGTTTGTGATACTTTATTAACATTATTGACTAATAACTCATCCTTCCTTTATCTATAAAAATCAATGCCACTTATCGTTAATGTAATTTTATAACTCAAGAACGGATGGACCGATTTTGCTAATTCTTTTTTTTAAATATTCCTTGAAGAACGAGCATGGTTCATACGGAGAGAAAAAAAAAATGTTAGGCGGTACGAAGTTCGCGGGGTCAGCTAGTTTAAATATAACTTAAATCAGTACAAATAGAAAACGAAGCAGATAAATTCGGTACCTTAAAATCACAGCAAATCTTTTCCCAATCTTCGGAATCGACGTAAAATTATTTATTGGACACATTTCGTTCCAATTATTCTTTGCCTCAATAACTTTGTTCAAGGTGAAATATATTTCTTGTGGTTTCGTTTTATTCACAGGTACCGACACAATATTGAAAACCTAAATTACTCCAGTTGTTTATACGTGATCCGAATAGCAAAAGTCTTAGAAAACACACGAGCAAAAATCTCAGATGGTATTGTTTTTGGTCCTGTGTTTTCTTAGAAATATTCTGGGATCAAATCTGGAATATTTCTAGACTTTAGTTGCCGATAAATATGCTTTGGTCAGAGAGTCGTCTTAGGGGCTATGTCCTTCTTTAGGTAAAATACTGTTAGGGCATAAATAATATGACAGAGCGAGCTATACAGGGTCAAATTAAATTACCTAGCGAAACCCCGCTGACATGATGGTCAAAACATGTTGGTCAGCTCAAGCGAAAAGATGCCGTGTCCTTCTCCAATCCTCTCATGGCTAACAAACCCGTAAGCAGACGGAGCATCTAGAAAATCTCCCCTGCTACAGGTAAAACTTATAGGATCACTGAAGACAGAATTACCACACCAAGATAAGTATTAATACAGATTAAATCGAAATATCATCGACAGCAGTTTGTGTATTCACTTGAAATATCAGTTTTTTGTGTAAACTTCACGGACGTAATTGATTGGTATTGATATCTAAGTTAAAACATATATTTTCAACTCGTATTTCAAGTATCAACACTACCAGCGGTCGTTGACCCCTGAAAAAAAAAACATTAAATCTTTTATTTATTTTATTATATAGTGTTTAGATATCGATACCCATTACGTCTGCGGAGTTTTGCTAGCTTATTTAATTTGACCCTGTACGAGTAGATACGGTGACATAGGTAACTAATAGTTATAGAGACGACGCTCTAAAAACTGTTTGTAAAACAAAATCGATTTACCAAAAGCATAAACGTACCATCACGACTGTTTGTCACGAAGGGGTGTGGCAGAGGTGGCGTATAGTAGGTACAACCCACATTTTGACAGTTACGTTTAAATCCCATATAAGGGGGCGAGCCTATTGCCATTAACCAGACACGAATTCAGACTCCGGGGTGCTATTGAGAAATTCCTGACGGAATAACCCAATAATACTTTGGCCGACCAGAGAATCAAACCCAGGACGATGCCCAGCAGCAGCACTTGCAACCAGATCAAAGAGACAGTCGACCAAAAGCATTCTGCTAATAGTCCATGGAAAATAGATACAGCGCCTTTAGTATTTACAATATTAGTGCAGATTTATTCTACACACAAACATAATATGCAGTTCTAACCTGAAACACAAACAAACCATGCACATTCAAGAACAACCAACAACATCGCAGCATGTTTATCTGCCAGGTAAAGTATAACTTTGTAAAACATACGAAAACTGTGTGCTTGCAACAACAGACTCATCTCTAAGGCCCCGTTCACGGCCTTGAGCGGTGCGTCTTGCGACGAGATTTGCGTCATACTTGTCGTCGTATTTGGATCATTGAGTTCCCTTCAAAATGGTTGAGCTGAATGGTGCTGATCCATACGTCATGTTCGTGAACGGGCGCCGTCAGTAGGCACTGGTCATTTCTTAGCTGCCACGGCTTATTTTAATTCCATAATTGTTTTTATCTTTTTATTACGGACGCTTTTAACGTGCACGTCTTTCTACATCGTTCTCACATGTATAATTACAACATGAATGATGTAACCACTTTTTTGTAACAATATTTTGATTTAAAAGACTGTCCATGGAGTTTCTTGCCCGTTCTTCTCCACAGGTACCTACTACGCTTTGGAATGGGCAACTAGCTTCATCTTTCTGACTGACCGACCCCTTGACAATTCAAAAGTGCCTGTAATTGGTTTATTTGAAATAAATGCTTTCGGTCTTATTACAAAACACGATCTAACTTTAGCCCGAGCCTAAACCTTCGACTCAGTTTTTGTATTTGCAACTTTATGCCGACTTTAGTAAAGTTCTTAATACAAAATAGACAATCTAAGACCAGACCAAGTTGTCAGTTTTGTAATAGGAACTGTATTTCGATTTCTGTTAGGTTCTTATTTCAAAAACAGGTTCGATGGTTTAAACCATGTCAAAAGAAAAACCTTGTTTTGTAATAAGACCGTTTCCGTCTTATTACAAAACACGATCTTACTTTAACCCGAGCCTAAACCTTCGATTCAGTTTTTGTATTTGCAACTTTATGCCGACTTTAGTAAAGTTCTTAATACAAAATTGACAATCTAAAACCGGACTAAGTTGCCAGTTTTGTAAAAGGAACTGAATTTCGATTTCTGTTAGGTTCTTATTTCAAAAACAGGCTCGATGGTTTAAACCATGTCAAAAGAAAAACCTTGTTTTGTAATAAGACCATTTCGGTCTTATTACAAAACACGATCTAACTTTAGCCCGAGCCTAACCCTTCGACTCAGTTTTTATAAATGCAACTTTATGCCGACTTTATTCAAGTTCTTAATACCAAATTGACAATCTAAGATCGTACTAAGTTGTCAGTTTTGTAAAAGTAACTGTATTTCGATTTCTGTTAGAAAAACATTGTTTTGTAATAAGACCGAAACGGTCTTATTACAAAACAAGGTTTTTCTTTTGACATGGTTTAAACCATCGAACCTGTTTTTGAAATAAGAACCTAACAGAAATCGAAATACAGTTCCTATTACAAAACTGACAACTTGGTCTGGTCTTAGATTGTCTATTTTGTATTAAGAACTTTACTAAAGTCGGCACAAAGTTCCAAATACAAACACTAAATCGAAGATTTAGGCTCGGGCTAAAGTTAGATCGTGTTTTATAATAATTTGAGTTTAAGTTTGATACGACACGTGCGCCTGTCAACTGTTTCTGACCGCCGCTCCGCAAGTCGTGTCGTGGTGACTCGTGGCTAGCTCTAAACAACTTCTTTCATTTGTTTTCTTCGCATTCGCTGTTCCAAGACGCGTGCAGCTAGTGGCCACGGGGTTTAAGGTCCTTCAAACAGGC
Organism: Brachylomia viminalis; assembly: GCA_937001585.2. NCBI lineage: Eukaryota > Metazoa > Arthropoda > Insecta > Lepidoptera > Noctuidae > Brachylomia > Brachylomia viminalis. The sequence continues at coordinate 7,322,138 of OW443317.2, forward strand.
GTGATACGCGAAGTGAATCGCACGTGACACAAAGGTGCTCGTCGCGCGTCAGGCGGTGGCTTTGTGTCGCGTCGCGTGTCGCGCCTGTTTGTAGGAGCCTTTAAGGTAGCATAAAGAATAGTTACTGCATATTGCTAGCTCTTTTGCAACAATTGTTACTATCTTGGTATCGAATGATCTGAAGGAAAATTGCTCCATATTGCTTAACAACTTTCTATAATTATTGCGTCAATTGCTCTGGTAACACGGGCCACTTTATTGTTCAGTTCTGGGCAACATTTTCAAAAAAACTATGACACGATTAAATCGAGCAATTTACTCCAATGCCGATAAGTAACTAGTAATTATTATAAATACCACCACCTTGAGCAATATGGCGGGTAATAAGTATTTACGTAATTGCATCTACCACTGTTTGTCTTTGCATCACCCAAAGGTTGACCGGTAGCAAATGGCTATGGCATTCAAAAAAATCCTTTGGCCGAATCGTTATCTGCCCGTCGTCCACGTCGTCATGGAAGAAGACTTTTGGGCTCAGAACGTGGTGATCCGTCACTCTCGCAGACAAATATCACAGGACAGCACAAGGACATGCTAGTGAAGTGCTACTAACATAGTTTTAAGTTATATTTATTAACACAAGTTTTGTTTTATACTTTATATATGTTAGTTTGTTAGGTATATGTCCATAGGCCATTGCAGCCTGAAATATATTTTGTATTATTTATTATTATTAAGTCTGCCTCTGTAAACTTGTGTGCCTAAAGTATTAAGTAAATAAATATGGAGCAAAATAAAAGGATTGCCCCGCTACCTACTATTGCTGGCAATCAGAGCAAACAAATCCCGTGTTAGCACACCCTTACTTTTGGTTTTGTACCAGACGGAACCCTTTGCCTTAATTAAGGGTTGAAGGACTATTGTTACGCAATAACGTTGGTGTAACAGGATAACCCTTTAGCTTCGTAGTTTGATTACCTTTTATTCTTGTAGATTTATTTGTGGGGATTCATTTGTGTTATGGTTATATGCCCTTTATATTTTTCGATGTCTTGTCAGACTGGAGGGTTACGAGGTTAGATCCCGAAAAATGTTACTGTGTTATTCCTACAAAAAATAAAGGAAATACAGAAAATAGATTTATTTTCAAAAAAAAATTCAAAGAAAAACAATCACAAAAATAACAGTTGCGGGAAAAAATGCGTCACATCTACCCAAAACGGACGTGGCTCAGCAGAATGATGTGACCCTATGCGAGACGGAGTCACAGAGCCGCTTCCTACTATGAATGCTTGCAAATGAATGGGCTCGCTTGCACAGCACAACATGAGTTATCATTCCATACTAATATACTAATACTTATGTACTAATACTAATAACTCTACTAACTCTATCTGTCTATCTGTCTGTATGTTACCTTTTCACGCCTAAACCACTGAACGGATATATCGATAAAATTTGGTAGGGAGATAGATGGCGTACTGGGAAAGTATATAGGCTACTTTATGGCTAAAAAATAATCCTAAAGGGGGTGATATAGGGGATGAAAGTTTGTATGAGAAACCTAGCATTGCTTATAAAAATAAAGAATCACGTGTTTCAGCGTTTAGGGGATGATTTTAAAATTAACATGTTATATTGATATTTTTGTGTACTTCTTTTCAAGAGATTTGAGAGATTAGAAATATATTCATAACCCGTATCTTGAAGTCCAGGAAGGCAATTCTTGCGATTACACTTGTAGCTGTCGCAGTCTTCACTATCGCTCGACTCCTATGTCGCGTAGAAATCGGTGACATTATCCAGATTGTTGTATTCTCACTACAAGTCGATCGTAAATTACGAGTTTAGGGACAAAAATGTTGCCAATATGAGTCGCATGAAGTTGTAGCGGTATCTACATCGCCACATGCGAGCTGCGCGTCATACTGACGTCACGGAAATCCTGCATCGCGCAAGCAGAGTTTACCGCGCGACTAGCATATATACAACTTCCCGACATCAGTCGTTGGGCAGTTGCCCACCAGACACGACACCCGTCAGAGGATCCTCCCTTTACTATGGAGATATAAGTGAACTTTACACTCTGTTCTCCATGCCTCTATAAAGCAATCCATTCCACATAACGATGCTATTATTTTGACATTATCCATGACCATGTTTAAAAATTATTTTAGGTCAAAAACTTGTTTTGACCAGCATTTTATACCTACGTATTTCATAAACCATTAATAATATCAACATCATTACTGATTGCGTAACTCCTATATACTCGTATATATTTTTTTTAAACTTTGCCCCACACTAGGAATTTTGCCTGTGTTGTGTGGGTGCGTTTACGAAGATTTAATCTCACATACACAAACAGCCAGACCGGGATCAACTACACTATTTTATTATTAATATAAAAACAAGTGCTCTCTAATATTTCCTACAACGGAATGCATGGCTGCTCTCTGTGTGCACTATCATCATGTGTGACTGCTCTGCAAGCGCTGAACAGTAACACAGTTGATTCTGGGCTAATATACGAGTGCCAACAGCGCCTCAACCAGGTGGGCAACCTCAATAACATAACCATTCAATGTATCAAAGGACACAGCGATTCGCTAGGCAACGATGCATGTTGCATGCAATGTTGACTCCCAAGTGGACTTACGTCTGTGGTTTATTTGCGTAGACGAGTGACTTCACATATCCCCAATTCAAATCAAATCAAATCATAATTTATTTGTTAACATAGGTAATAAAAGTACAGTAGGCCAATTCTCGTACTTAAAAAACGTTCAAATTCAAGTCGCAATCTCATCTCAGCGACAATCAATGTCAAAAACCTGTCAAAAATGTATGTAAATTGATTGTTATTTTGACAGATTGAGACTGAGATTAGAATGCGAACGGTCTTAAAAAATACGGGAATTGCCCCTCAGGTCTTATGTTTAGTGAACAGAGCGCTATGCTATGCCAGGAGGCGTACAAATATGGTGTGCAAATCGGAATGCCATGAGGATTATAAATTATTTACTAATTTTTTTCTAAAGAAAGTAATTCATAGGTGTGAGATCACACGATCGTGGAGGCCAGTTCACAGGGCCAAAATTATGCACTCATCAACATAGACCAATGATTCCACCTGCCCATAAACCGCACCAACAGTGACTTTTAATGGATGTAAGGGCGTATCAACGAAGGCTTCTGGGTTTTCTCTACTCCAAATTCGACATTTCTGCTAATTCACGTAGCCGTTCAACCAAAAATTAGCCTCATCGCTAAACAAAATATTGCATTTAAAAAGGATCAAGCTGATAAATGACAAATTATATTTGCACAATTTGCCGGCGTTGTTCTCAAGTAGGTCTATTCATTGTGAAATGGCAAAACGCACTGACCACAAATCAACTGTCAACTGTCAAATTGACAGTCACTAGAAAAAGTGTTGCTAATTTAAAAACCAAACCTCTACATACATCCTTTATATATATATCAGTATTTATATATATGTCAGTTCCTCCATATAAAATACTGGAATTCAGCTGCGTCCTGCTAGACTGGAAGCCGATCCCAACAAAGTTGGGGAAAGGCTAGGCAGATTGATTGAGTCACTATGAAGATAATTTTATTGTAAATGTGGAACTGTTATTATAACGGAAAAACATTACAGAAAAATTATCTTTTATCAAACATGCTTGGAAATTTGAGCATTATTTTGACAACCTTCTTCGAGATGAATCGAAATTGCTGTACTGGCCAAATACATGCAAACAGCGGCCGGCAAAAGTTGTATGAAGTTGTTGTCTGTCGTGGTTTAGCGGCCAAATAAATTACATAGTAAACCCTCTATATATATCTAATATCTATCGTGTAATTAAAAAAAAAAGAAAGATCTATTACTCCAAAACATGGCAACCAAGGAGGTAACTTATCAAAGGTTTTATTTAAATTTCTAACTTGCTTGCAAATAGAAGGCTGTTTATTGAAACAAAAAACAAGTGAACACTTTAACGCGGGAAAATTATTGTTGTTCGTTGTTCGTCATTAGATTTTGAAAAGTAATTGTATTTTAATTTCCACGCATTATTTAAGAAAAGTACTATACAAGCCGTGGCCACAACTAGGCATAGATGGACTTACTTATGTGTGCCTCGGCTTCGCCTCGGCCTACATTTACACGTTCGTCCGTTAATGCCTCTTTTGCTGGCCGCTGCAGTAATGTACTATTTCCTTACATGAACGATTTGTTTGAAATGCCAGAGCAATGCAAATCCATTCACGAACCAGTTTAGAACAAAAAAAATCCTCTACGAATATAAAACATAGAGAATGAACTTGAACATAAAAGTAATAAATATATTTCGTGTGTCTCCTTTGGCGTAGAAATTTGATTTCCTATTTCAGCTTATATACGGATACGATTTGAATACGAAATGAAAAACGTGACGCTGATATTGAGAACTATGGTGTTATTTATGTGGAACCATTGTAATATGTAGGTTACGATAAATCTCGCCATAAGAGAAATCAGATTGAATGTGAAGTAATAGTAACCAGGGGTACTCGTTGGCGGTAAAAGGAAAGTTGGAAGGTCAAATAAACGGTGGGCTGACGGCATAGAATATTAATTAATAATATAAATAGAATTCAGACTTTTTTTTTTTGAGGGTGGGAAATCATCAAATACTTCTCCCGCTCTGGGCAGAGCGGGAGGGCGTGTCAGACTCTTACTGACTAAAACCCACCCGTGTTCCTTCAGTTGCCTGTGCCAGGGGCCACGGTATCCCTCTCGGACTTTCCCGCAACCCTGGCAGGCATCGGCCCTAGCGGACCCCGTCATTGATGCTGACATCTCTTTGAGGCGCACGTGGAACACAACGCGCCGTCGACCCGTCCTGGTCCTTATCGAACGGCGAGCTGCCCATTGCTCGCCGTTAGCAAGCCCGCGCCTACGGTGACCGGGAATCGGCCAGTGATTCTCGATGCCCAGGGCGTCTCCTGCGGCGGCTAGGGGCGTGAGGGCGCGAATTTTGCCTCACCCTCACGCGCTCCGCTTCCTCCATCCGCGGCGAGCCTCCGTGATGGCTTCCCAAGCCCTCTCGCTCCGTACCATGGCCTGGACTGGGGCCGGACGCGAGAGATCGCCACCGCCAATTGCCTGCACGAGGACACGGCGGTGCTCCGCCCAAGCCGGGCAGACCTCCACCGTATGCTCCACCGTGTCCTCCGGGCGATCCACACAATGGTGACACCCGGGCGTTTCCTCCCGCCTTATCTGGAACAGGAACCTCCCGAAACAACCGTGTCCGGTGAGGACCTGCGTCAGGCAGAAGGTGAGGACGCCGTGGCGCCGCTCTAGCCACTCCTCATAGAGGGGACTTATTGCCGCAATTGTGGCGTGCCCAGCGCTGGGTTGTGACAATCGCACTCTCCATGCCGCCCTGAGATCCCGCCGGAGCTCTGTCCGTTATACCGTGATTTCTCGCGGCAGCGGAGCTACGCCCCGGCGTTTCGCCTCCTCGCGCCACTCCCAAATGTGCGCGAGGACTTTTGCCTCCAGATCCCATGGCGGTAATCTGGCACGGAGGCTCGCCGCCTCACCGGAGACCGTACGGTATCCCCGGACCAGCCGGGTGGCCATGACCCTTTGGGGGGCGCTGACCGGCGGGCTGGCCGCCGCCTCAAGGAACGCGCCCACACCGGTGCCCCGTAAAGGGCCATGGACCGCACGACCCTCGTGTAGAGCCTCCGGCAAGAATACAGACCTGTCTCTATCTATCTATCTGTCTATGCTGGCGGAGACAGAGAATTGAACGGAAGTAGCCTCCTTGTGTGAAAGCGTGATGGTCAAGAAGGAGGCCGCCCAGCGGGATCGGGAGAGGGCTAATCCTGCTCGGAAAAGAAGACATCGGGATTTGATTGATCATCCCAAATCCATTCAACTGCATCAGTCTAGACTGGGAGACGACCCCAAAATAGTTACGAAAAGGCTAGGCAGATTGATTGTAAATATATGAGAGAGTATACAAGGTGTTGTTTGCATCCTCGTCAAATTCGAGGAGGTAACTATGCTAATGATTCTCGACACGAATCAATAATAAAATAAGTAGGTATTTATTTTTATTTTTTGTAGTTTTCGGAAATCGGCATGTGTAGGGCCCGTGTGATACCGCCCTGTAACTGCGCTGTAACTGTAACGCATGCACACAGCGACATAGGCGTACGACACTGCCTGCCGCATACGCAACGGGGCGATTTTGTTCTTTGAAAGTGGAGTATTCTGAAATCTGGTGGATTTCTGTATTCTATTCTTATTTCATAACAGCCTCCTGAAATTTGACGAGGATGCAAAACAACACGTTGTATATATGAGATTATGGATGTATATTAAAAATATTTTTCTTGGATTTCTCCTAGATCGAAGTTATATGTTTAGGTAATCTTGAAAAAAAAAAAACTTCCTACCTTCCCTTTCTTGTTTGAATAATTTGGCTAAGGTTATTTATCTCTGGAAATGTCCGACTTCTAGTGTTGATTTATAAATCTAGATATATAATTAAACTCTGTAACTACATACCCACTATTAAATGGAAGCACTCAAGACATAACCAATTGTCATTTATTTTATGACTGGACCGAGTACATAATCGGACAAGGAAACGATTCATAGTCGTTTTCTCGACATCGATATGAAGAAAACTCTCGAATAAGACTCTCAGTAAACGTTTTGTACAGTCGAGTGCAAAAATATGCATACCTACGTCTAGCGAGTTTATTTGTAAAAACTCTTTCTTGTTAAATCGAACGAACAGAATCGATTTTTTAATAAATGCTTCCAAAATATAAATAAGGTTAGAATAATATTTGAAAACTTTTTAGAGAAAATAATCATGACACACATATTATGTTCCTTTCGTTTAAAAATTTATTCAATTTCACATTAAAGAATTCAAACAAAGACCCATCTATCTCCCGTTAATCTCATTAAATGCTACTATCCAATCTTTCCGTAATCCATAACGATTACCCTTCACTAATCGCTTCATCCCGATAAATTGTGTACTCGATAATCGACTAAATCGAGACCCCAACACTATCCATTACACCAGATTGCGTGCCCCATAAAACAATATGAGTGTCGTTGGAATAAAAGTAGTGATTTACTCGTTCCGTGTAATAGTTTTCTGCGAGGGTGAGCGCGTAGGCACATAACAGATAGCTACAGAAGATCTGCTCCATGTTATGAGCGAGAACGCACGCTCACAGACGCGCTTTACATATGTACCTACAGCAAGTGCAAGCGCACTCGCCACTAGCGCTCATATAAGAAAGTTCCATAAGATCTTAACCCAGTCCCAGTAACAAGGTTTTAGATAAACTCTTCCAACCAAAGAGTGGCTCATTGCTAAGTAATAAATAACAGTTATACACGTCCATCGATCAGGTAAAGCTACGCTTGCCGTGGTCGGTTCGTGAATGGGTGACCATCTATACATACCGAGACCCCTCCGTGTCTCTAAAAGCACGTTAAGCCTTTGGGTCCGCGCTGTCATCCGTGGATTTATGACAGTAGTTACGGGTCGACAGAAGCCCATAAGTCTGACCAAGTGGTATCAGTGTATTACCCAGTGACTGGGTTGTGAAGATCAGGTAGGGAGTGCCTCCATGTGAAATATTGGTATTCAGCTGCATTTGGGTATACTGAAAGCTGACCCTAACATAAAATAGGCAGATGATGAGTTTGAGATCGTCGTACGAACGTGTCTATGTGCGTGCATGCGCCTGTTTTTCCTCGTGGTACGGAGCCGACCTTCTATACCGAAGAATTTTGTGGTATGTGTTTGAACGTTGGTCTTGATTCGGGGGCGGATCAATTTTATGATGGAGACAGCGTAGGCACAAGTTTATGTCGTGTGTGTTAGGTTTTGTGAAGCAAGGAAGTCAGGGGTTAAATGTTTCCTTATTGTTTTTCGAATCCGGAATGAGTTGACATAGCCCACAGAACTAAGAAGCTGAATTGACAATGGGCCGGCCATATTAGCTATATAACCGACCTTCGACATTGAGAAAGAAACCGCGTATCGGCAACGCCGACTTACCCTGTGGCTACGAGCTACACGCTCAAACGACACGCGTCATGCGACAACGACTGCGCAGAAAATAAAATGAAAGAAGTAGAGTTGTTTATAGCATGTCACGAGTCACCGCGACGTGATTTGCGGAACGACGAATGGAAACAAGTGACGCGCGCGCTTGTTTTTTGATGCAAGGCGTATTATTCAAGGCCGTGATCTGGGCCTCAGGCCAGTTTAAGAAGAGAGAGTCAGAGAGAATCTGCTCGGCCACTATTGATTATAGGGTCATGAGTCTTCTTTGGTGTAAATTACTGTTCAGTAATTCAGTTTTTCACCATATTTTGCTCCCGTTCTGTGGCCATACGTCGTTGACTGATGACCAATACTTACTAAGATGTGCTGGTTTATGACGCCAATCTTCGGAAAGCATCGAGTAATCGCTTATGTAGCTAAATCTCTCATCAAACTAAAACACTGCTTATTTTCTAAGGCATACAGTTGATGTTTGTGCAGAGGTGTTATTAATTCCTTGATTGAATCGAATCGTTAATATTATGGACGCTCGTAAACGGTTTATAACGTGTCGGATAACCGAATTGTCTTGTGTGACTAGTTGTTGGTGATTTCGCATAGATTTGGAGAGACCTATTTATGGAAATTGAAAAGAGTCTGCTTAGATGGTTTGGTCATGTTGAGAGGTTGAATGAAAGGTGACTAACAGGGATTTACAAGGCAGATGTGAGTGGAAACGTCGGTAGGGGCGCCCTAGAAGGACATAATTATTATAGTGCCCTTATTAGTGATGATCTTCACAAAAGTCCAGTGCGTAGTGCTCGCAACCGGCGTGCGTGTATGACCAGAAGGCCAATTCCCGTAATTAAAAACGTTCAAATTCAAGTCGCAATCTCATCTCAGCGACAGTCTAACGTCAAAAATGTAGGTAAACGCTATACAATTTTTGACAGATTGACACTGAGATTAGAATGCGAACGTTCTTAAAAATACGGGAATTGCCCCTCAGATGTATAATAATAAATTGTTTATTGATACATGTATGAACTTAAATGAAGCAAAAGTAGTATGTAAGGATCGGCAGTTGGCGTTCTGTAGTTTTTTAGTATCTACGTGTATGTATGAATTTATTCTAATTTTATTTGAACATTGATTTGAATATTGTTAATTTTTTTGCTTTGGTCTATAAAATTTATTTTTAGGTAAAAGAATTTTATAACCTTTGTTTAATAAAACTTGCTTAATTGTTACCTCACTGGAAGATATTACTATTTCCTGAAATACTCTAAACTAGCTCTGGAGTCAGTGTTTCACATTGTTTGTAACCCAATTTATGCGAATACAGAATTTATTTTTTATTTGAAACGAAATGAAATGTTTATTTCTGTAAGTAGATCTTTTAAGACACTTTTACAAGTCAATATTTTGTTAGTCAATATTTTAGTACTAGATGGCGCCGGCATTTCCTAGCTGACTGATCCCTGAGAAGAAATGCCGAACCGAACTCAGAGGTCATGGTCTCTTTTAAAGTCCAAACAAATTATATTAGGATATTGGCGCCGATTCCCTTGTTCACAAACCAAACTAAGTTTAAGTTGAATGCATCTTTTTCTTTCTATTTCATTATGAAAAGGACAGAAGATAAAATATTAGTTTAGTCCTGTCAAATGAGTCAGCACCAGAGGGGCGATTCCCGTATTTTTAAGACCGTTCGCATTCTAATCTCAGTCTCAATCTGTCAAAATTACAATCAATTTACATACATTTTTGACAGGTTTTTGACATTGATTGTCGCTGAGATGAGATTGCGACTTGAATTTGAACGTTTTTTAAGTACGAGAATTGGCCTACTGATGTAATTTGATGTAATTTTAGTAGTCAACTTTTTAATCACGTCTAAACTTGGTGGAGTAGTGTCAGGCGCTGATTAATTTGACAGGACTAAACTAAAATTTATCTTCTGTCCTTTTCTTAATGAAATAGAAAGAAAAAGATGCACTGAACTTAAATTTGGTTTAGTTCGTAAACAAGGGAATCGGCACCATTATGGGAGTCTAACAATGCAGGGTCTGGAAGGGCCTTTTGAAGAAAGAGCCAATGCTTCGAGTTGACCTGCCCCAACTGACGGCATGCATGCATCAGTAGCTCAACCCTATTTTAGCTACCAGATCTGCAGGACTGCCTAGGCTATACATGCCGTCCCACGGATATGCCATATGGAGGGAAAGTACCTTGAATATTGTAGGTGGAACATTTTACTGAAAGAAGACATTATTTGAATAAAAAAAAAAATTAAACTGCTTTCATAGATATTTAAATAATTACATGGTTGAACCGGAAATCGAATCCGTTACATGAGAAAAATAATCACCTTGTAGCTTTATCATCCCGATCGAAAGGCTTCATCATAAGGATTATTTTTTGCTAAATAGCATAGTGTCACAAATAAAAAGAAGCATTTGCAGTGCGCGGCGGGTACCTGAATTTGGTACCGGTACTTGTTAGGTGGAGTACCGGTACCCGCCTGGAACCGGTGCCAGGTACCGATTTGGCAAGAACCGCTGAGTACCGGCACAAAACCTGATCTTTTGGCACCGGTTCGTTCCAAGCCCTATCTGTGTCTAATATGACAGCCTCCTTCATCTGACTCCTGCCGATCTATGCAGTAAAAATATTATCGTGAAATTTAAGTGAAGTGAGCGCCATCTGAGGGGCAATTCCCGTATTTTTAAGAACATTCTCATTTCAATCTCAGTCTCAATCGGTCAAAAAATTTATGGTGTGTACCTAAATTTTTGACATTTGATTGTCGCTGAGATGAGACTGCGACTTGATTTTGAACGTTTTTAATTACGGGAATTGGCAGTCTGATGCTAAGGACTATTGACAGCTCACTTCAACTTCAGGCTTACTTCACCTAAGTTTCCACAGTGAGATTTTTACAGAATAGACCGGCTGACCCTGTTGATTTTAGTTTCTGTAATTATTAATCTGTTACGATATCTTCTGTAGGATTAGGTGAGGAAGTTAGTGTTAGGTTTGGATATCTAGCAATGGAGCTATCGATTCGAGCTCCATTTACTTCGCAATCCAAACTAATCCATACCTGTCTGTGTGTTAATTTTTCACGTCTTAACAGTTAAACAGTGGCAGTGGTGACCCAGTGGTAACTGGCGTGACTTAAAAGTTGTCGGTCGTAGGTTCGACCCCAAACAGGCGCTTTACTTTGTGTAAATGATTTCATCACCACTGCTCTCAAAACGGTGAAAGAAAACATCGAGAGGAAACTGGCATGTCCAAGAACCAAAAATTCGAAAGACATGTGACATCTACCAACCCGCACTGGGCCCGCGTGGTGGATTACGGCCCACTCCCTCTCACCGAGGGGAGGCCAGTGTCCCAGCAGTGGGAACATTATAGGCTGATGATGATGAATAGTTGAATGGATTTAGTAATCCATATCTGTTTGTCTGTAAATTTTTCACATCTTAACAGTTAAACAGTGGTGACCCAGAGGTAACGGCTGTGACTTACGAGTTGTAGGTTCGAACCCAGAAAGGCGCTTTACTTTGTGTAAATTATTTCATCACCACTGCTCTCAAAACGGTGAAGGAAAACATCGAGAGGAAACTGGCATGTCCAAGAATCAAAAATTCGAAAGACTTGTGACGTCTAGCAACCCGCACTACTGAGCCTGCGTGGTGGATTATTGGCACCGAGAGGAGGCCAGTGTCCCAGCAGTGGGAACATTATAGGCTGATGATGAACAGTTAAACGGATTTAGATGAAAGTGGCACACAGGTAGACCATGATCTGGTTTAGGACATAGGATACCCTTATTCTGGCAGCACGTTTCCGTGGGTTAATTTCCAACTTCCACGCTGGCGAATCTGCGGGTAGAAGCTAGTATCAATTATTAGGGCGCGTACCATTTGATACAAAAGTTCTAATGATCACAAGACATGACCTAATTTCATTTAATGTACTTTTTTTTTAGTATAAAGATGAATAATGATATAATCAATTATTGATATAAATTCAGGTTTCCCAATTTTATATGGTTTAATAAACATTTTGTATAATGCACATTTGAACTAATATTCAGTTAGTATATACAATTTAGTTAGTATAATATTACATTTCTATAGTAACGTTTAATATAATTTTGAAACGTCTACTTCGCGTGCGCAGGCGAGCGAGCGAAGCGAGCGTGTCGCGGTAGCGGCCACCGAGCGCCAGATCCCCTCTATTGTTGGTGAATCATTTGGGTTAGATGAGGTTATAACAGTATGATGTTTCCTGATATTATGAAAATATGAAAATTAGGTCAAATGAAAATTAGGCCAACTGAACGTTATATAAAAAGAACATTATACAAATTAAAAATTATATGAAATGAACGTTATACTAAATGTTATTACACAAAAAGAAGTTTATATGAAATGAACGTTATACTAAATGTTATTACACCAAAAGAAGTTTATATGAAATGTTACATTAGATCACATGAAATTAGGTTATTTAGGTTTTAATTATATCATGTGAACGTTATTTCAAGTGATAATATACTGTCTGTTATTACGCCATATATTACACACCCGAAATATTATGCTCAATAATTTCCATAACTTGCCATATATCGTAATGTCATTCAAACTAGACAACTATGATCGTGAGCCACTGGGATCATCGTTAAACCGAACATTAAATTCCTCATTGTTATAGCTGAATGCTAAAACTTTAAGAGCCGTCTCAGACCGTCTTAACGTTTGTTAGATAACTTATTCAATTTATATATGTGTTTGAAGCAAGGGCAATTCGTCAAATGATGATTTTCTACTGCGATAACACCGATACTTAGTTTGAAATTTTCTTCTTCATGGGTACCTCCAATGCGAACTACGCATCATACAGACGTCACTGAAAACCCTGCATCGCGCAAGCATATATACAACCGCGCAATTAGCATATATACAACGTCCCGACCGAAATCGTTGGGCAGTTGCCCGCTAGACAGAACACCCGTCGGATTGGAGGATCCTTCCTTTTCCATAGAGGATGAGTGAAATTTACACCCTGTTCCTCATACCTCTATAGATATAATCGGAACCAACTATCTCATAATCTGATGAGATGGCAAGCTGACTCGCCTATAGGCAGATCACGTGCAGGACCGACGGCCGTATTATAATTGTATTCTCTGAGGCGAGGTGTCCACCACCAACTTCATTTGAAAAACTCATTTTTTATTTGGCAATGAGTTTTTCAAGTCTATTCTGTAAGAATCTCACCATGAAAACTTAAGTGAAGTGACATAGATCGGCTGGTATTTCATATACCTTTGTATATAATTGCTCCGTTGGTTCTGTGGTCGCAAGCAAGCGCGACTGCTGAGCGTGGCGAGCGTGGAAGTTGGCGGTGTGATACCCCCGTGCCTCGGAAAGCACGATAAGCCGTTGGTCCTGCCCCTCGTCTGTCTCCACTCGTGTTAGATTGCCGCCTCATCAGTCTATGAGAGTGAGGGAAGAGTGAGTGCACCTGTGTCTGCGCACATATCTCCCGCGTAGATGGCTAGTCTCCATTGAGATTGGCTTCCATTGCCGAAATTCGGTCTGGAGGACTATATTGGAGTATACGTCGGTCACACTGAAATATATTAGAAAATAGAAAAGCTCATTTGTTGACATCGGCTTACTAATAAGCAGAGGTCGGAATTAGGTAGAGTTATTTATGTACTTGCATCCAAATGGTGATATTAATATGGATCTTCCCGAGATTCCTAATGGACAATCCCATGTGGCCAACAATATTACAAATAAATAATAATAAAAACCTCAGAGTTATAAAGACAAATTTTACAAACACACCATTTATGCGCATTGGAATTTTGCAACTTTGTACATCCCATGTCATTGATGTAAATTTGCCAAACGTCGCGTGTGCAGTGGTTTAAATTGTGTAAAAGTAAATAGCTTTTTTATTTAATAAATCACGGGATTTTTCTGCTCTTTTAAACTAATCTCGGGATTTGAGGCATATCCACTTTATTCTTTCGCTGTATGAAATCAGTGTAAGTACATAAATAACTCTACCTAATTCCGACCTCTGGTAATAAGCTATAAAATTATCCAACAAACATACTGAAATAATACTGAATAATAGCCGGTGAGATTCATAACCCTTTCTGTGCTGTACTTGGGTAAAGATACTCCATTATCATTCCAAACTTTTCTCCAGAACATTAAACACCTGCAAAAACAAACAAAAGCGAGCCACGTCCAGCCCACATTAATTAACTCCCTAGATATCGTTTCACCGAATCCCAAACGACAGCGCTCATTTGTGACGCAATTCCGCCATTTTGATGACTTTCGGAACTGTTCGGAAATTCTCGGGGCACTTCGGCAGTTAAGTCAGCTGACCTGAAGATGTTTGATGCTTTCTACAAATGCTCGGAAGCTTGACTTTATAGCTTTTGAACTTCGAATTAGAGGGCTCAATTCTGCACCTATTTAAATGCAATAAAGTCTCGAGGATGGTCCTTAGTTTTTATTGGATCAAGTGTCAAGTTTTATGCTCAAGACAAGGAAATAAATGTAAAGTGAAAAGTTAGATATCTCTTGAGTGACTTGAAATACTAATTTACTGCCGTCTCGAGAAAAATAAGATCTTTTAAAGTTGTCTTAAATTCCTACCCTCATAAAAAATCCTAAATAAACTATAATCTACCTTTTTGTCGGCCAAGGTAATTTTTACATACAAACATAACATTAATAAATTGCAGTCAGGGAAATTAATAATTGCTAATTAAATTGACTACCATCTTAAATTGTCCGTATATTCGAATCACAAGTGTCATTCTTTGACAGCTGCATGAAATGGCTACACACGGCAAATTAACATAGTCTGACAATTTAATAAACAATTAATTTCCCTGACTGTACGTTGTTGATTGAATTTATCACGTTTGACTGAACGACTTATGCATCCTATACGTCACTGACAACTTGTCAAGCAAAAATGTCTATGAAGTACCGTATTTCAGCACTAAGAAAAAAGGCATCAGTAATTATGAAACTTAATGGTGTTCGAACGTTGGCGTCGTGGCAAGTTGAGTTTAGTAAAGTGTTCTATACTGATCAATATTTGTACGCATGCAGGGCAAATGCCCCTTCTTAAACAGAGTAGGGACACTCATTGTTCGACAAAGTTACTAGGGAGTAACTAAGTACAGGAGGAGGAGGGAGTAGGTTTCCTCAATATGTTTTCATTCTTCTTCTTTGGTATCGATGTTACGTCTTGTCAAATTTATTTTTTTATCGCCAGTTACTGATGTCCAAAAAGTGACTCACAAACTCAAGCTCAAATAGCTAATTCTGTAACCGAGTCATAATGAAACTAATTTTTAACTAATTAAAACTGTACACGACCGTATTTAAGGCATATAGTGTCTAGAAAAGTTCAGCATTTAGAGCATCGTGTCTGTCACTGATTTCTGTGTGACAGTTTTTTACTAAAACTCGATGTGCCATTATCGACCGAATACTGTACAGTCAGGGAATTGACACACTATGTCAATTTCCCGTGTTATAGCCATTTCATGCAACTGTCAAAGAATGACAGTTATTATTTGAATATACGAACAATTGAAGTTGGTCAATTTGCTTATTTTGAACCGAATTAAAAAAAAGGAGGATATTCTGAGTTCGTCGGAATCTTTTATTTTATTTGTATATGTTCCCCCATTACTCGACGACGACTGGACCGATTTTGAATATTTTTTTGTTTCAAAGGGTATACTTCCCAGGTGATCCCATTGTCATCAGGACAGAATCTAATGATGGGATCCTGTACAAATCGAGGGAACTCTTCAAATATTATAGGCACACCTATAGCAATTTGGGTATTTTTTGGGTGTTCATCGCAACTATAGTATACGAATTGGTGTGGGGTAGGTACAAAAACCAAAAAGTGAAAAATAAGAAAACATATTTAAAAAAAACGACTGACTTCCAAAAAAAGCTCTACAAAGTGAAAAATTACTTTAACTTCGGTGATAAGTCTGTGGCAAAACATTAAAATAAAGATCCAAAAACACCAAATTTCGAAATTAAAATAATTTTTCATTTTGTAGTGTTTTTTGTATTCAATTATTTTCCATGGCTTTACCTACACTTAAAAATTCATAGTAACCTTAGCAGTTGGTCCTTCTAGACGCGTTACCAATGCACAATTACGTACACAATCATATTCCCTTGTATATAAGGTGCTATAAAAATATCTGCCACGGCTGCAATAGGAGACAGTATTGTGTTTATAGATTACAAAAGTAAAGATAAATTATTGATTATTTGTCATATTTTTTTTCATACAAAAATAATTACATATAAATTTGAATTGAATTTTTAGCATAAAACCATCCCGTAGACTTATAAGCTGTTGCCGCACCGCACCGAATTCATTCAAAAACGCCGGCGACGACATGCATAAACTGTTGCCATTCTGATCGGCCCCGCGCGCCCCTACCTTCACCCGCACTACCCCGTTCGTCGCACGCGCCAGCCGACCGCCCGCTCGCCAGTCGCCAGTCGCCATCAGCGTACGGGACTTTTTAAACGGTGTGTGGTACGGCGGTGAAAGGTGGATAGGCCGCGGACGCGGAGGGCCAGTGCCGTGGCCTCCTCGCTCGCCGGATTTAACCCCTCTAGACTTTTTTTTGTGGGGTCGTGTAAAGGACGTTGTCTACGGCCAAACCGGACATGACATTAGAAGTGTCCGGTTTGAAACATTAGAACTAAAAAGGCGCATCAAACGCGCATTTAGGCAAGTTAAAAGTGAAACGTGAAGAGACATGTACGTAAGCGTGCCTACATTTGTGTGCAACGCGAAGGCGGACTTGTGCAACAGTTTTGTAGATAAGTAGGTAGGGAGTGGGTAAATAACTGTAAATACAGTGCAATTGTTGTAAACAAGATGATTAACTTTTAAACACGCCAAGTTACTGTAATTTATCGTTATTTGATATTAATCTAAGTACCTATTGTTGGGGCCCTCAGCACCAGCGGGGTGACTTAGGACCACAACAACAACAACAACCTATTGTTTAAAAATAATAAGAAAAAAATTGCGATTCTTACACTAACTTGACAGTCCAAAGCCTGTTTTAAGTGGGATGGAAAGTTTATCATCTTATTTACGTCAGTTTTTTGGAAGAATGCGGTAGCTGGTAAGTAATTGCACTTTTAAAACACTTGGCGTATTATTGCGTACCTAGTACGAAACGAACTAGCCACAGCCAGCCGGGTAGTGACGAACTAGTCAGCTGATATCAGTTTTCATTCAAAGAACAAATGGAAAGAGATAGCAGTTGTTTTCATTGACGAAGCGACACATCGCGCGTAATTTGTGAACCACATTATGCAGAGTAGAGTCAATGTTATTTTAACTACTTTATTTTCTCAAATTGAATTAACTGTTCCGGGGTACGAAATTTCTTCACTATTGTAATCTATAAACACAATACTACCTCCCATTAAAGCCGTGGCAGATATTTTTATAGCACCTTATATATATATTTTCTATGCCCTCATAGGGACATAGTAATCGAGGGCTGGACATTGTTCGGGTTGCTTGAGTACATTCGATTGTGTGATCACTTTTATTACCTTTGAGAGTTGTTGCATGGATTGCTTTTATTATTGTTTATCTAAATTCTAAATACTTACTACACCTGTGTGTTTTTTTATATCTGAGGTCATCTCCATTTGCAGCGTAGGCAATGTGTAGGGGAAATAAAGGCGACAACTAGTAGTTGCAGAAATACTTATTTTATTTTAATATATGAATTTATTTAAATGGATAGTATTAAAATAATAATAATAAAAACCCCACCGCCATATCTCAACGTTGATGTCGTGGTGGGGCTTGCACGATCCTGAACTCTGGGTCTGTGCCGGTAGAGTTTACTTTACCGAAACAGGTCTAGGATAAGGAGCCAAACCAAGAGAGATACATAAACCCACAGGGCAGCATGAAGCGAGCTGTTGGGCTGTAGTGACCCCACGGGCCCTATCTCCCGGGAGAAGTCTGGTTCCTCACCTCTGGCTTGACTTTATTGGTTGGTTGGAGTGAACACTGACGAGGAACAGAGCTTCCGCCTCTTTCTGGCCTTTATTGATCGGCTTGAGTGGAGATTCGCAAGAGCAAATTTGATCGGAGGAAGGAAGTATTCCAGTAAGATGCTGGTAGGGATATTGACCGTACTTCTGGGATTGTCCTGATAGCCGTGGAATACCTCTCCAGTCCTCATAATCACCTCATGTTGCCCTCTTGTCACTACGACACTTTATGCTAGCGACCATTTTCGGGAGCCCGTTATTGAGTGTGCAAGTCAACCCCCGCCATGTTATCTGTGTATTTTATATAAAACATTGGTCAAGCAGGGGCCATAGTCTTTCCATAATTCTAGATAACCAGTCCACTTAAGCTACCCAAATTCATACTCCAAGATCTTGGTTTCCATAATTATGCTGCAATAGTCCTACACCAATCGGGCTTGTCTTTGGGTGCAATTGCATAGTCCGAACAGGGATAATAGACGGTTGGTGCCTCATTTCATTAAAAACGTCTAACGAACGGGCCTCTACGATTTGGCTTCGACCCCTCGTGTGCCTTCCAAAGGTCCGGGACCTCAGGGTCCCGAGAAATGTCAAGAGACGTAATAATAATAATAATAATTATGTCTCTTTCGGCATACTCAAATGGACTCAGACCGAACTCGACGCCCTGGATAGGAGGGTCCGTACGCTGCTGACTGCAAATCGAATGCATCACCCACGATCATCGGTAATGAGGCTGTATATCCCGCGAAAGTGTGGAGGTCGAGGCTTTTTAAACGCTAAGACCCTCCACAATCGCGACATATGCAGTCTCAGGGAATATTTCCTAGAAACCGACGTGGGTATGCA
Organism: Brachylomia viminalis; assembly: GCA_937001585.2. Taxonomy (NCBI): domain Eukaryota; kingdom Metazoa; phylum Arthropoda; class Insecta; order Lepidoptera; family Noctuidae; genus Brachylomia; species Brachylomia viminalis. The sequence goes on from OW443317.2 coordinate 7,341,183, forward strand.
TCGAGATGTAGTCACGGTGGACAAGGGCCTCACCCCGCTCTCTTTGGCTAAAGAGAACTGGCGCAAACCTCTAGTGCTTGACACTAATGATCGCATGGAGATATGGCAGAGTAAGGAGCTCCACGGACGCTTTTTCCGGGCCCTACATGGACCGGATGTAGATCTACTAGCGTCCGTTGCCTGGCTGCGTTTCGGTGACCTCTTTGGAGAAACCGAAGGTTTTGTCTGTGCAATTATGGACGAAGTTATGATGACGAACAATTACCGGAGATTTATTGTGAAAGACGGCACGGTAGACATCTGTCGGGCATGCCACCGGCCGGGAGAATCAATCAGGCATATCATCTCCGGGTGTTCTCGTCTAGCTAACGGAGAGTACTTGCATAGACACAACCTTGTAGCCAGGATAATCCATCAGCAGCTTGCTCTGAAATACAACCTTGTGGAATCGGAGGTACCGTACTACAGGTATGTGCCCGACCCAGTTCTCGAAAATGGTAATATCACATTGTACTGGGATCGATCCATCATCACTGACAGGACTATTGTTGCCAATAAGCCTGATATAGTGGTGGTGGATCGATTGGAGCGACGCGCAATGATTGTTGACATAACCATCCCGCATGATGAGAACCTCGTGAAAGCCGAGAAAGATAAACAAATCAAGTATCTTGACTTGGCTCACGAGGTTGTCGACATTTGGGATGTGGACTCAGCGGTCATTGTGCCGATAGTCGTGACAGCCAATGGGCTAATACCCAAGAGCCTCGACCAACACCTAAGGAGGCTCTCGTTAGGCAGCTGGATCAAGGGCTTGATTCAGAAAGCGGTATTTCTGGACACGGCCCGCATTGTTAGGAAGTTTCTCTCTCTGGAGCCCTGACCACCGGTAGCTTGGACCCTGTTCCCGATACCGGTGGGCTACTATTTTTTATATTTTTAAATGTTTTTGGTATCTTTTTGTTTATAAAAATATTTAAAAATGTAATTCATATGTATGTAAATGAAATAAAGGAAATAATTATGTACATGTATAAAATTCGTCCGTATCGCTGTTAAGAACGTTTATACCTTATGAGTGGCAACGTCGCAATTTTGTGTCATATTTCGTGGTTTTCAATTATTATCATTTAAAAAATCTGTTTAATTAACTTTTTAGAATTACGTGAAAGTGTTTAAAAAGTAAGTAACCGTAATGCTTACAGTTATTTTACAATGAAAATAACGCTCTGCAAGTTTCCAATGTATTATTTGCATATAAATAGAACTGTAAACGCAACGATTTCTTACCTTTTACACAGTTTTCACATAATTCTAAAAAGTTAATTAAACAGATTTTTAAAATATAGCTCCGATTAAATGATAGAAATGTAAAACCACGAAATATGACACAAAATTGCGACATTGCCACTCATAAGGTATAACGCTCTTAACAGGAATAGTGCCCAAAAGGCTGGTAGTTGCATCGTCCATAGTACAAAGTAGACTGACAATTATTTTTTGTCTAAAATTGACATGTTTTAATAGTGCATGGTAAGCTAGCATTGTAAGAAATTACCAATTTTATTACTACTCCTTGCATTGTTCGTCAGCGGACAATTCTTTGTAAATAATACAGCTATTGGACATGAACACATCCAAACAAAACAAATCACAGATACAGACCTATCACTGTAAATAAGATATTTAAAGGACCAAATTTTAACGCGCAAAATAACCAATGTCCCGGTGTGATAAACTAATCGATTTACTCTAGTTAATTAATGATTAGTACTAAGGGGTTAGTATTTACTTACGAGAAAGCATAACATAGTATAATCAGCCTATAACGTTCCCAATGCTGGGACACAGGAGCCCTCTCGGAGGAGGATTCTTCGAGAGGTAGTGGGCCGTAATCTACTACGCTGGCCCAGTGCTTACGAGAAAGGCTTCCTTGATCATCATCAGGCTATAGCAATCCATTGAATATTAAGTTATTATTGGGACGAGGTCTATGTGGGCAGTTATCTTCTGATGAATAAAAGCACTTTCTTCTATATTTGGAGTTTTATTTCTTTCAGACATTGTTTGCTCAAATCATTCTTTAGTACAGACCATAGACAAGCTAGATTGTTGTTCTATAGACAATGTACATAGGGTTGCCATCTTACATTTTTGGTCTATCAACTATTGACTAAGCTATTACCTTAACACCCCCTCTCAATTTTTACAATTTGAACTTAGTACAATTTAAATTTTATGAAATACAGTTTATCAAACAAATTATAGAAATTGCCTTGCAATCATTTATCTTAGTTAAATATTAAACTCAATAAAATTAAGACTTAGTTACTGAACACCTAGTTTATCAACAAAGTAGTTGTGCTTTAATGGCACTAAAGATTTCGTCATGATATCAGCAATATTTTCATGAGTAGGCACGTAACTCAAAGCTATTAATTTCTTATTCACAACATCCTTTACAAAATGTGCTTTGATGTCTATGTGCTTTGATCTCTTGCTGTTCTCATATGACTCAATCATACATATAGCACTTTGATTGTCTAAGAACAGATAGATATTTGAGTTTACACAACCAAAGTCATACAATAGTCCTTTCAAATAAAGTAATTCAGATACGGTTACAGCTGATGCTACATACTCTGATTCTGCCGTTGATACAGCAACCATATTTTGCTTCTTAGAAGTCCATGAAATTAAATTTTGGCAATAGAATATGGCACTACCACTAACACTTTTTCTGTCACGTTTGTCACTTGCCCAATCAGCATCACAATCACACACACTTGCACAATCATCATTTATGTCCTTTGTCCCAGCTACTTTGGTATATATCAAACTTTTCTTGATGGTTTCACTTAGATATCTCAATATTCGTTTAGCTGCTGTCCATAACTGCTGCGTTGGTTTGTCCAAGTATCTACTCAGAAATACAGTAGCAAATGTAATGTCTGGTCTACTGATTGTAGAAATATAGAGTAGGCAGCCTATAAGTTCCCTATATGGTACTTGAATTATATTTTCATTGTCATTCACTGTAAAGTTGATTTCCATTGGTGTCTTTGCACCTTTGCAGTTTTCCATATTAAATCTTTGTAGTACCTTCTTTATGATTTTTCTTTGATGGATTTCCAGTCTGTTCTCCCTTTTTTCTACTTGCATACCAAGGTATTCCTTAATTTCACCCATGTCTTTTACTTGAAATTCTGCTTTTAGTTTTTGTATGATATCTGTAGAATTTCCTGATACCAATATGTCATCGACAAAGATCAATAGCCATACATCTTCTTTCTTGTATAAGCAGAAATCATATTGTGATTGTACAAATCCCATGCTCACAATATATTTGTGGAATTTTTCATACCAGCATCTTGGTGCTTCTTTGAGACCGTAAAGTGCCTTTTGTAGTTTCATAACTTTTCCTTCTTTTATGCTTACACCTTGTGGTGGTTTGATGTACACATCCATGTTTAACTTGCCATGTAAAAATGCAGTAGGTACATCTAACTGTCTTACTGTCAGGTTTTCTTGTAAACTGTGGCTTAGCAACATCCTTATCGTAGGCATTCTTGCTACAGGTGAATATACATTTGTGTATGTCTCTTCCTGATAGCCTTTCGCCACTAACCTCGCCTTCTTTGATCCATCACTTTTAGTTTTGAATACCCATTTAGTGTCAATCGCCTTTCTACCTTGAGGTAGGTTTGTGACTTTCCAAGTACCTTGCTTTTCATGTGCATCTAGTTATTTTTCTATTGCTACCTTCCAGTCTTCTCCACTCTTTATTGCCTCATCATAATTCTGTGGGTCACCCATGCATAAACAGTATACAATGTTTGTTACAAGTTCTGTGTTATAATCTTTCAGATGTTGCGGTGTTTTCACTATTCTTCCTGATTTTGTTGTCTTTACTTCTTTACCTGAATTATTTTGTTCTTTATCATGCATCTCTTCTGTATCTTGTTCTTGTTTTCGTTCTTCTGGCATTATGTCCTTTGATTCTTTGATACTCTCTTGCAGTTCTTCATCAAATTTTTCTTCATAATATCTTCTATCAACCTTTTCTTCTCTGCTTTTATAGCGGATATCATTTTCATCAAATCTAACATCTCTTGATACCATTATTTTATGATTTAGAGGATCCCAAAGCCTGTATCCATTTTTGGCATAACCAACCATTCTAACTTCCTTTGCTCTGTCGCTTAGCTTGTCTTGTTTTGGTATGTTTACCATCCATCCTCTTGCTCCAAATATTTTAAATTTTGTAAGATCTGTCTTCCCAAATCTTATGTCTGTAGGTATCTTGTTCCATATAGCTGCTAAGGGACATCTATTTAACTGATATGCAGCGCACCTTATTGCCTCTCCCCAAAGTTGCTTCGGTAAATTACTTTCATTTATGTTTGTCCTTGCCTTGTTGTATAAAGTTCGATCCATTCTTTCACTTACTCCATTCTGTTGTGGAGTGTGCGGCATTGTTGTCTCTAACTGTATTCCTTTATCTTTACAAAAGTCTTTCATCTTCTTACATATATATTCTCCACCATTGTCCGATCTTATTCTTTTTACTTTCTTCCCTGTTTCTGTCTCAATCTTCTTTATATAAGAGATTAAATTCTCAGTCGCATCACTTTTATTCTTCAACAGGTAGACTTCACAGAAATGGGAGTTGTCATCTATCACTGTTTGATAGTATATCTCACCTTCATCAGTAGCTGGTCTTATTGGACCTGCTATGTCACTATGTAGAAGTTCTGCTACATCTTTTGACCTTGGACCTTCAACTGACTTGAATGGTAATCGTGTTGACTTTGCTTTCATGCACTCTGGACAAACTTTTCTGCCAACTGGTAACTTCATGATCTGCAAACCTTTGCGATGGAGATGCCCTAACCTTTTATGCCACAAACCTTCAGTAAAAATATTGCATTGCTCATCATCGACAGAGTCATTACATACTTTACCCATAATGTAGTATAGTTTACCATTTAATTTTCCTACCACCTGAGCTTTGTTGTTAAATATCTTGACTAAAGAATTGTCAAAGTTTACTTTATGTCCAGTCTCTACTATTTTCTTTACTGAAAGTAAATTGTAAGTTAAGCCTTTTACAATCAAAGCTTCAAATCTTATGACTGTACCATTGACATTTAGTTTAATTTTACCCTTCTTCAAAGCAGCATGAATACACTGCCCATTTGCTACATAAATCCTAATGGGAATGTCCATGATAGTGATATCTGGCATACAACTTTCATATTCTTCTGTCACTAAATGTTCAGTACATGCTGAATCTACTACAAAATGCATTTCATTACTCACTGATGCATGCACCTCATCACAACTTATGAATGCTAGTCCATCACTATTATTATCACATACTCTTGCCGCAGCACTGTCCTCTGAAAAACGACCACGTCCTCGACCTCTGAATCCTCTCCTTATTTTTCCACGTTCTCGACCGGTTCTGCACTCGAACGATTTATGATCTGGTTTTCCGCATCGGTAACATTTGATTGTACTTGCACTGAAAGCTTCATTGTCTGCACATTTGTTCCGTCCTTGTTTTTCCTTTAGCTTTATCTCAGCATCAAGCAGTCGCACCTTCACAAATTCGACAGAAATTTCTTTTTCAGTGCTCATTGTTTCTATGGAGGTTATAACTTGATCATACTCCTCAGGTAATGATGACAGCAAGTAACAAATTTTATCAAGGCTCTCTATTTTTGAGCCTGAAGCTTCTAGCTCCGCTAATAACTTTTCAAAAATTAAAAAATGGTCTTCTAAGCTCGTTGTACATTTTAAGTTTATCAACTTTCTACGTAAATGTAATTTGTTTAGCACGCTTTTTCTCTCGAAATGTTCTTCCAATAATTTGAACATACCTGCAGCCGTTTTGCCGCCTTTTATGATTTCCAGGTATCTATCCGGCAGACATTGCACAATGATATTTCTTGCCGTGGCGTCATTTTGCTTCCATTCTTTATTACTGGTTTCTTTCACGTCTTCGATTGCTTCCAGCACGCCATTCCTTTCCAGTAACGTTTTTACTCGAAACTTCCAATTGTTAAATTCGCTCGGAGTTTGTAATTGCGGGAATTGAACTTGTTGAGACGCCGCCATTGTAATTGCAATTTTTTTCACAGAATTTCTTCACCTTTTCGCTCGTGCTCTCTGGGAGTCTGGGCCCATAACCTATTAAGTTATTATTGGGACGAGGTCTATGTGGGCAGTTATCTTCTGATGAATAAAAGCACTTTCTTCTATATTTGGAGTTTTATTTCTTTCAGACATTGTTTGCTCAAATCATTCTTTAGTACAGACCATAGACAAGCTAGATTGTTGTTCTAAGGACAATGTACATAGGGTTGCCATCTTACATTTTTGGTCTATCAACTATTGACTAAGCTATTACCTTAACATTGAAAGACAGTATTATCCAATTGCAAGCCACTGAGAGTCATCCACGGCCACTATCTTCCATGCATTTATTTTTGAAGATGTTCCAATGAGGAAATCAATCTCTCACAATAATCTGAAAACTTCTCTTCTTTAATCGGTCCCTCATTACTGAGAATCGTGGTCACTAGATCCTTAAGCGGAAAATCTGTCTCTATCGACTTCGGTCTGCTGTTCCTGGTGAAATTTGATCGAGGACGTAACTTCTTTTACTTGGTCAGACCATCGTGTTGGTGACTGGCCTTGTGCTCTCTTTCCTTCTGTATTGCCAACAATGCCTAGCTTTTCAAGGCTGCTACCTCAATCAAAATAAGTCAAAATACGTTGTAAGCAAACTGTAGACAATCGGGGCAATCAAAAACCACGCGAACATACAAATGAAAACATCAACCTTACTTCATGATATGTCCTAAAAAGTAATTCGCCAAATTATTCTCCATACTTCAGTATTCATTCGTCGTAGAATCAGCTTATACGCAGAAGTTAAATTCATTTTCTTTCACGAGTTTACCGTTTAGTTTTTATGAGTTCTTGCCGAAGTTTTTGATTTCTTTAAGCGATTCTTCTTTCTTGGATTTGGAGGAATCCTTAGATCATAAAAACCAGTTGTTTGTAGATGATATTGTCGTAGGAGCTATAAAATAAGTAGTATTTGTGGCCAAAGGCAATATATTTTGAGTAGGGTTTAGAAAATGTGGTGAAATAATAGTCCTAACTAATATTATAAACAAGTGGCACCCCGCGGTTTCACTCGCATAAGTCTCGAACCCGTAGGAATGTCGAGCACATGGGTAGACCATGACATTGGTTCATCCTGGATCGCAAACGGAGTCGGGCAGCAGCTAAATGATAAATGATTTTATTTCTGTAAGTAGGTTTGTACAAACACTTTTACACGTCAATCGTATTTTTTTAAACTAGGTGAGGCTGGCGTTTCCTACCTGACTACTCTGAGAAGAAAGGCCGAAACAAACTCAGAGGTCACAGTCTCTTTTAAAGTCCAGACAAAATCTTGGTCAGATCATGTGAAGGCTATGTAGATCGGTATCTAAAATGGTCTTTTGAGGAAATAACCATACAGTTTGAGTGGACCTGTCCAGTCAGTGCACGCAATTGTCAGCAATCGTTCAGCTCACTATAGCTGAGCTGAGCAGCTACTTTATATTATTCTAGTTAGAAAGTTAGGGTGCGAAAGTGAGTTTGTTTGTTACATTTCACGCTAAAACGGCAGAACGGATTTGAATGATATTTGGCACATGGGTAGACCATGACCCGGAGAAGGACAGATAATACATTTTTACCCTGGAACAGAGACGAACGATAGGCAAGGCAGACAATAAGCCACTGAGTCTAGAAGAATGAAATTTTGCATATAGCATAATCACTCTATAATGATTTTCCCACTGCTGGGACACCGGCCTGCTCTCGGTGAGAGGGAGTGGGCCGTAATCCACCACGCGGGACCAACACGGGTTGGTAGATGTCACATTTCTTCGAATTTTTGGTTCTAGGACATGCCGGTTTCTTCAGATGTTTCCCTTCACCGTTTTGATTGCAATAGTGATGAAATAATTGACACAAAGTAAAGCGCCTGTCTGGATTCAAACCTACTACCTGAAACTCGTAAGTCGCGGCCGTTACCAATGGGCCACCACTGCTCTCTCAAATTTCGCAAAATTCGCACAAGAGTTCCTTTTCTAACGAATGTGATCATAGCTGGGAAGGGTTTTTGAAAATTCATCCTCTAAACAAAAATGACCAAATAGAGGAATTGCTTGCCGCTTGTAATTCAATAGGTTTTTCTAATTTACTTGGAAAACAAACGGTGCATAAAAGTATTAAAAAAAAATGTTCTTTGAGAAAAACGAAGTAATAATAATATCTCTCATCGAATGTCAGTCATTTTAGGACCTAATTCACTAATACGCCGTATTCGTTTCAGACTTTAGCAAATTGCTAAACACAAAAGCAAAAGCAATTGGCAATGCCGCCAGTCTCTTGGGTACATTTCCAGTCGACAGCGATGCGGAGGAATTTTTCGACGCCATATATTGATTTGTTAATTAGTTTTAGTTAGTTTAGGTTATTATTTTATTTGGTTATATTTTGGTTGTTAGTTCAAGTTAGTTTTAATAGTTTGGTTGATTTAGTATAAGAAGTTTTTGTGAATACTAATATATATCTCGGCTGAATTGAATTTAATAATAGAGCTAAGTATTATAACGGTTTATCTATTGAACTTCCAGACGCGGAAAACCTCAAAAGGCGCAAATACTCAAAATTTTTTGGGACTTACGTGTTTGAGCCGTTTGTGGTTGAAACACTAGGGCCATGGGGTCCGAGTGCCTACTTCGTTTTTTGAGACATCGCCAAGCGGTTGGTCGACTCTTCACGTGTGGGGCTGGCGTATTTTTTGGCCAAAGAATCAGCGTTGCCATACTGCCAGGCTGCCAGCGTTTTGGGCAATTTTCCTGTTGACAGCGATGCGGACGAATTTTTTGATGCCCTTTGATTTATTTTTTATTATTTTAAGACTGATAACTTCTTAAATTGTGTATTTATTAGATCACGTTGTTTAAGATGGTTGAATAAAGATATTACTTCCCTAAATACCTAAACAGTATTCGGCAGAAATACTACTTATCCTAAACACTTGCGACCTTATTGCGAGACAATTTATACGGCGTCATACATCACAATTTGTGTTTTCTTTCATTCTTATTAAAAGAGTTTCGTCCCGCGACATGGCTAGCGCTAGAAATAATGCTAGTTATATTATAAGCCATTACGCTTAGCAGAATTTATGATAAGCATTTAATAATTTTAGTTCTATTGCTTTTTAGAAGTTATTGCCGTACTGTCCTCCAAATATTACGTTTCTCTAGAAGAACTCTAGAGAAACGTAATATTTCTCTCTCTCTAGAGAGACGATTAAGAAATGTGATTTGTTTAATGGAAAACATTATCTACTTAGAATAATTGGAAAGTGACTACCAAAAGGGATTTACGAGGCAGATGTGACTGGGAGGGGACGCTTTAGGAGGTCATATGTATAGTGACCTTTTTGGTGATGTTTTTCAGAAAGGCCAGGTGCGTAGTAGGTACTCGCAACCTGCATGCGTGTGTGACCAAATGTATGAACTTAAGGGGCTCACAACAGCTAAAGAGAAGCGCGATGACACAAAGCTGGTAATTTATTGCAAAATATGAAGCAATTCTCTATCATCTTCTAAAAAATTAAAACACTATCATCTTAATTAATGTTGCTTGAAGAACAATCTGAAAAAATTATGTAAGATATACATGTATATTAGTATCAAAATAATTTTTTAGAGGTATCTTCGTGACTTTTTTCTAACGTAACAAATTAGTTGTATTATGTTTTCAACACACTAACTAGCATATATCCTGAAGAATATCATATATTTTTCTGATTTTGTTTACTGCATTGGTTCATATACTTTTAGGCATTATAAAACTTGCGTATAGGTCATGTAGGCCCCTTAAACGAAGCAAAAGAAGTAGATATGTAAGGATCGTAGCAGGCGGCGTTCTGTAGCTTCTGCCTACCCCCATGGGAGAAAAGGCGTGAGTTTATGTCCGTATTTAAAACAACATTCTGTCTGGCGAGTCGTATTACACGCTAGGAAATAATCATTTCTAAGGGTCGCTGTTATCGTAATCGATAACGAGGACTATGCAGGGTCAAATTTAATTAAATTCAAATTAAAATTTATTTATTTGTACACATAGGTATAATGTAGTGGTACACGATGTTATAAAAATAGAAAAATATTGAGTCACTATGTGCTGCCTTGCAAGGCGTACAAATATTACTACACAGTTGGTAATAGGTATACAGGTAATAATAGCCTATATAATTTTATATAATGCTAAGTAACCATCTTAAATCTTTAGTAATAAAATTAACATATACAAAATAGTAACAGACAAATTAAGGTAACAAAAATTATTAATTAAACTTAATAACTAAAGTAAGTAGGTAATAGATAAGTCTGAGAAACTTATTACGGATTTTATTTTTCATCTAAATATTCATTTATAGTGTAATATGCTTTCTGTATCAGAAACCTATGGAGGGAATTTTTGAAAGTATTTAAGTCCTTTGAAGCTGTTATCGATTTGGGTAGTTTGTTAAATATTTTTGGAGCCATTCCTAGGATACTTTTTGAGAATAGGGCGGTTTGATGGGTTTTTGACTTAAGCGCACGCTAGCGAAACTCCGCACACGTCATGGGTATCTAAACACGACAAAATAACGTAACACGATATCTACCCCTTGCTAAGCCGGGCTTCAGACTACCCGTAACGACTGTCAAAGATCTACAAATTACAGCTGGTATGTAATGAATGGTCACCCATCCACAAGCAGACCGCGGCAAGCATAGGTTAACCTGCGATCAATCCGTGCGGCTGTCAAAGTCAAAGTCAAAGCATTTATTTCAAATAGGCACATAAAAGGCACTTTTGAACGTCAACATTTACATTTAAATAGAATTGATTCTAGTCGCCCCTTCCAAAAGGTAGTTTCGTATGGAGAAGAATGGGCAAGAAACTCCATCGTTACTCTTTTAAAATGTGTTACAATACTTTGTATACATTAATTATATAATTATATGTGAAGACGATGCACCTATAATAAAAATTACCCTACCAAAATAGGTAAAAAGAATTTAATAAACGTAGCAATGATAAATAAGTTAATTAAATGATAGATACATGGTGTTCACATATTTACAAACATTGTAAAAGTATACGATTTCCCAAATTATGTAACCAATTAATATGTCAGTGTGTGAGTTAAAGTAGTCACCGAATGTAAACCAATGTCATTTTTTTATTTTTTTTTTATTTTTATTGAGAGGAATAAGTAGGAATAATAAGAGTCATAAAAATAACAAACCATACAATTAAAGTACCAACAAGTTTTAATTTTGTCAAGACCCTAGATTGTCCTGTGGAGCTGGACCAGCATGTTTCCAAGCATTCTTATCTTGGATATAATCCTCTAATTTGTAATATGCTTGTTTACACAGTGATCTTTTTATATGAGTTTTAAATTTTCTTTCATTTAATTGCAATATATTACAAGGTATTTTGTTGTAGCATTTAACACAGTACCCCATAAAAGATGTATGTACTTTAGCTAATCTGAAAAATGGTTGATCAATTTTATCTTTATTTCTTGTATTAAAATTATGTCTATCACTTATTTTATTAAAAAGATGTAGATTTTTTCTCTGTTCTGTTATTAATTACCCATAATCCCTTCTATCTTCTTACTTATAGTTTGCATAAATAACAAGCTGGTGAGTGAATCTGGACTATTAAATGAAACTGCCATAACCAATCCATTTGCCAAGTATGGTGATCACGGAAATATTCTTTAATACAGCAAAGTGCTAGATCCCCTTCCAAACATTACAAACTCAACAAAGATATTAAAAGGAAAATGCACTGAAAGTCACAATTTATTGTATAAGAAAATACTTACTATGATACAAACATACATTCTGCTTTAAAACGGCACAACAATACAACCTGGTACCACTTACATAAGTGAAATAGCTTGTTCGCGTGCCAAACGGTACTTAGATCAGGTGCAGCGCGTAAACTTTGCGTTATCGCCGCGTGATCGCGCCGTGATCGCGCCGTGATCGCGACGTGATCGCCGGGTGATCGAGACCGTATCGCACTCTGTTACCAAGTTAGCCGACTCGATTTAATTTATCTCTCGATCTTAATTTATTGGTGTCTTTAATTGAATTCTTTTATCTTTTTGAGAAAACAATTGGCGGATTCGCCTTTTAGACGCAGAGTTGATTTGTTTTGTGAATTAATCGATAATACTGTTATGGCAGCCTTTTGGAGTGAGAGCAAGGTCGAAATTATACAAATTGGTGCATAGAAACTAAATCTAACCACAAATGTGCGCGTTTACAAGCTTTTTATGAATTAGTGCTCGCAGGTTTTAAAGGAACTGTCAATACTTGTGACTCGTATTCTTGTTATTTATGCTAAATGCCTCTGCTAAGATCAGAGGGGCAATTCTAGTATTTTTACGAACGTTCACAATTCTAACCTCGGTCTCAATTGGGTTAACTCGGGTAAAAAATACCTGTAATTTACGTTCATTTTTGTCGTTTATTGTAGCTGAGATGTGATTGCGATTTGATTTTGAACGTTTTCAACTATTGGAACTGGCCTTTTGGTTCACGTAAATATACAAGTGCAACGGGTCAAAGGCAAAATCTATCGCTCACCGTAATATACAGCGTGTATCAGAAAGTTATAGTAAAATTTAAGGGTGTGGTACAGACCATCAACCTGAACAAGTTTCTTCATGGGACCAACATCGTAATCGCATAAAAATAATCAGCCGTCCCATACATTTTGCGATTACGATGCAGCCGATATAATCCGTACAGTGAAAACATAAGTGAAGTGAGCTTGCCGGAAAGTCCGAAAGGGTTACCGTGGCCCCTGGCACAGGCAACTGAAGGAACACGGGTGGGTTTTAGTCAGCAGGAGTCTGACACGCCCTCCCGCTCCGCCCAGAGCGGGAGAAGTTATTTGATGATTTCCAACCCACAAAAAAAAGGTGAAGTGAGTTGTCAATAGTGCCAATCATGGTGCATATAATGCAGTGACAGCTAACTTCAAGCTCACCAAGCCAAGTTAATCATTGAGCCTGAATTGGTACCCGTACCTACGTCCTTTTCGGGTGACCACCGCAAAACAGCGCCGTGTTGTGGGTCCCCCATAGCACAGCATAATGCTGAGTGGAAGCTTTCTTGTCACAGTCATGACGTACAGCTGTCGACTATTTCTGTTTTTTGCTCGTGATTATATATCTTTTTTGTTAATTATTAGAGCTAATTATCTTTTTTGTATGCACGTGTTTCTGTGACAAATAAACCTATTTTTCTTTCTTTTCTTTCTGACTTCACCTAAGTTTTTATGGTGAGATTTTTACCGAATAGGCTGGCTGGTCCCATGCAGACAGTTGTTCATTTTGATGGTCCCTTTTAACCCTTAAATTTGACCAACCTTTCTGATAAATGCTGTATTATTTCTTATTGAAACTTTAAAAGAAAATTTTGTTGCCATTCAAAAACATCAACATTGTACACCTGTGTCGCGCAAACACACTCTAACAGCGAGTACCGACGTGTAAGTACATCATCTTCTTTAGATAAATAGCAACACATTTGCCGCGGTCGACGTAAACCACTGAAGACAAATATCTGGTACATGCACTGGTTATGTTGTTCTGCGGGTGTCTGAAGTTCTTTTGTTCATGTTAGTTTTATTAGATACTAGTGACCTTCGCACGATTTTTGCGCCTTAATAAAACATCGAGATTTCTTTAAGTTAAATATATAATTATAATTATTGTGTTTATTTATTTTTATGACTCATAATGTGAATGTGATTATGTGAGTGAATAAGTATAATTTAATTTAAATTATATATATATATATTAAATGTCTTGTGTTGTTGGATTGTATTGTAATTCATGCTGAGATAGGAGTCTTTTTGGCCTCGTCCAGTTCTTCTCTCTCTCGACTCTCGGCGCTGAGCAGTGCGTTGAAAATCAAACGCGCGAAACAAAAACTGTCGCTATCAAACATTTATACGTGGGCTTGATGATGGTGTAAGCCTCATCTAAATCCGTTGCGTATTTTAGAAAAACAAGGCGCTCACATACAAATACCGTAAAGTGACTTCAATTTATAATAAGTATAGACAACAAAATCCCGGCTGTCATTCATGGATCATTGACATTCTTTAAGGGTCGTCAGAAGCCCGAAAGTCTGACAACCAGGTCTTACCAAGGGGTATCGTGTTACCCAGTAACTGGGTTGTGGGGGTCAGATAGGCAGTCGCTGCATGTAAATCCATCAATCAATCAATCAGTTTATTTGTGAAACATAGGTGTTTACATAAAAAGGTGCGCTATGTTTTGTCTTAGAAGACATACGAATTTATAAGTGACACATTCGGTGTCATTACATTATGTGACTTAGAAAAATAATATTTTAAACGAATTAAATAAATGAACAGAAAAATACAAGTATTCAGCTGCATCCGGATAGACTGGAAGCCGACCCCAACATACTTGGGAAAAGGCTAGGTAGATGATGATGTATACCTACATAAAAAAAAAAGAATTATAGATGACATACTTAGGTTCAGTTAATATCTCAAAAATTCCTGCTTACTCCTTCACTTAAAAATAAAAGAATTATAGATGACATACTTAGGGTCAGTTAATATCTCAAAAATTCCAGCTTACTCCTTCACTTAAAAAAAGAATTATAGATGACATACTTAGGTTCAGGTAATATCTCAAAAATTCCAGCCTACTCCTTCACTTAAAAAAAAGGAATTATAGATGACATACTTAGGGTCAGTTAATTTCTCAAAAATTCCAGCCTACTCCTTCACTTAAAAAAAAGGAATTATAGATGACATACTTAGGTTCAGGTAATATCTCAAAAATTCCAGCCTACTCCTTCACTTAAAAAAAAGGAATTATAGATGACATACTTAGGTTCAGGTAATATCTCAAAAATTCCAGCCTACTCCTTCACTTAAAAAAAAGGAATTATAGATGACATACTTAGGGTCAGTTAATTTCTCAAAAATTCCAGCTTACTCCTTCACTTTAAAAAAGAATTATAGATGACATACTTAGGTTCAGTTAATATATCAATAAATCTAGCTTACTCCTTCACTTAAAAAAATAATTATACATGACATACTTAGGTTCAGTTAATATCTCAAAAATTCCAGCTTACACCTTCACTTAAAAAAAGAATTATAGATGACATACTTAGGTTCAGTTAATACACACATCAACACGGTCTAGGGATATTTCATACTCAATTAAATAACTCGAAAAGTACTGGCCGCATTGGAATCTTTTATACACCGATTTGTTTGTAATTTATCTCAGACTAATTCCAAATTCAAATTTTTGAAAATTATTTTGTTTCGGTGGCATAAAAATGTCTTGATGTGTAGGAGAGGGAATTTTCATTTGTGCGAAATTTAGAAAACAATACGAATTACGTTTACCTAGTTACAGTTTTTTCTCATTTTTAAATGAAAGATAAAGTTAAAATTGAGGTATTGTAGCCATGCAACGCCAACATTTGACGAGGGCGGAGATGACACGAGCTGTGGGAATGCTGGAAGCTGGGTCTGTTCAGCGTAATGTTGCTGAGCCCATAGGGACCCACCAAAATGTAATTTCAAGATTGTGGACACGCTATCGTGCCACAGGTGAAGTAGCGGAGAGGCACCGGGGGCCAAGTCGCATCACTACCCCCAGACAAGACCGATTTTTGCAAATTACTGCGCGAGCTCAACCAAATGCAACGGCGACTCAATTGGTCCAAAGGCTGCGAGTGGAACACCAAGTGCTTGTGAGTGACCAAACTGTAAGAAGGCGACTGCATGAAAGCAATCTACGCTCTCGTAGACCGCTCCGGGTCCCACCTTTACGGAAAGGCAATCGTGGACGACGATTAGAATGGGTTCGGAACCACGTGGACTGGGGCCGTGAGCAATGGTCCAATGTGCTGTTCACGGATGAATCCAGGTTCGGCTTCCATCCAGATTCACGAAGGACACGTGTTTGGCGAGTTCCTGGACGATGGAGCCGTCTTCAGAACCCTCAGGAAGTTCACCCATACCAAGGAGGAACAATTATGGTTTGGGCAGGAATTCGTCTTGGAGGACGGACGGATCTCGTTTGGGTGCGGGGCAATATGACGGCAGAACGATACGTCCAACAGGTGCTGGGGCCCGTAATCTTGCCCCACAGAACACAAATGGGGCAAGATTTCCTGCTCATGCACGACAATGCCCGGGCACACACGGCGAGAACGGTAGGAGCTTGGTTACATACACACAATGTTAGGGCTTTAGACTGGCCTGCTCAATCGCCAGATCTAAATCCCATTGAGCATGCGTGGGATATGCTGCAAAGAAGAGCTCTGAGGAAGTTCCTGAAAATCTGGCTACAGAAGATCAACTTTTTGCGCACCTCAGAGGGATATGGGACAATATTCCGCAGCAAGACATTGACAACCTTGTTCTGAGCATGCCCAATCGTTGCCGATGTGGTATGAACATCATGGGCGCTTTCTCAGACTACTAACTTCAAGTTTATAAACACAAATTAAATGATTTTTCTATTTTTTTCAGTTTTTACTCACAAATTAAAAGTTAATTCATATACGGTTTCCGTCTATGCTTCATTTTTTTTCCATAATACAAAATACAAAAAATACAATACAAAATATTTATTTATGCTTCAGATTTACAAAAAGGGTCATTTGTGTTTGGAGCCTCCTTTTAAGCAAATAATGCCTGTGTTAGGAGGTTCCGCTCTTCCATAATAAAGCATAGTTAACTAAAGAACATTTAACATAAAATCCTGATCTTTTAATCGAAGTACCTTAACCATTATTAAAAAATGGTAGAATATTAAATAACGTATTTTTTTAATATACACGGTCAATTTTAGGTCGTTCTGGAACCGAAAGCTATATACTCGATCATCGAACTCGAAACGATTGGCACTATTATTTTCAATAAGTAACAATAAAACAAAATCACGAAAAATCTAATTTATTGTTTTTTTTGTGTAATAGTGAGAACTCGTAGTAACGCTTCCTTGCGATCAATGCATATGTGTGTAAAACGTATCGACGAAGTGCAACACTTGCGAACGGTACCCACCCATTGAAAAATTCATTCATCGATCAGACAGCATGATCCATAAGCCACGCCCCCGGCCCCTTACAGTCTAGCCGACCCCCCCCCCCCCCCGCCACGCGCCATTCCTAATTTCTTATTCCTTTCTCTAGTATTGTCTCGCGTTTCGTTGTATTAGGTCACGCACGCGCAACCTAATTACGCGCCAAAAATTTGAGTTTTGGGCTATGGTAGATTTTTATGTGACATGGCGAACCATAACTTAGAAGATGCCAGACGTTTGTATGCTCAGCCGGAACACCTGAACTCACTGCGCGCACGTGGAATCACTGACCCTCAAGTTCCCTTCACCTCCACCATCCTGGCTGTAACCCAGCGCCTCCTCGATCATGGACAGTTTCGAGCGCCCACACACGCGCAGGGCCGCGGTTGACTACCATACTCGGCGGAATTGGAGGAAGACATACAGGAATACTTCGAACGCGGCCACGTCGTAGTACCATAACGGCGGCCAGGCGATTCAATGTTAGCCAATATTATGTATCTCTCTGGCACATTAACACGGTCTGTTCTATCAGTTCAGTGCGTGCGTATTTAAACAGTGTGTTTGGTGAGCAGTAGATAGGTCGTGGTGGCCTTTTGGTTTGGCGCATGGAGCCCTGACTTAACACCACTGGATTTTTATGTGTGGTTCGAGATAAAAAGCGTACTACTCGAGATGACTTAAGAAGTGCGACAGTAGACGCTTTTAATATTGTGAAAAGTGAAGTGAATAAAAGAGTACCTACAAGTAAGTAAGTATTTACCTACTTAGATACGAAACATGTACTCGTACATAATTATTACTGACGCGACGGTCCTAAGCCCGTAGAAAGTAAGAAGGAAAAATTAGAGTTATTTAACTGTTAAGTAGATAAACGCAATTGAAATCAAACAATGGTTATGAATGCGGAATCAAACGATTTATTACATCTACAGCAACAACGTGCAAGTAGGTACTGATGACCGCGACGTATAGCGAACCTTCAATACAAAGCAAAACAGAGAAGTACCTATGGCTTGAATAACGAATTAAATTACACTCGTGGGTATGTATCTTATTAGTTCATCCGCTAGTGGCGCTAAAAACAACCGCAAGACGCGTGCCGACGAACACATTCTCCGTCTCAAACACAAACGATGCCGCGACCGCGACCAACATAAAAGTACCATAAACGTTATTCCTGCCTAATCATTTTCAAAACTTCTTCAAGCTAGTTTTGAACTAGAAAACCCGCCTCTCAATTGCCTAACCAGTGAGATACATGAAATTCCTTTTTTTTAAACGTTCTATTACATTAAAATTCCTGCTTGCCATTTGGACGTATTTATACTCTAAACATAATTATGGTCGTAGTACTAGTACTATGTCTATTTTATCTATGCGTATGAACCTAGTTCGTCACAGAGGTTGCCGATCGCCGCTAACTTCTTACGCGCCGACTTCTTTAAACATAATTAAAAACACATACGCAATAGATAAATAGGTACACAAATAAAAATACGAACAGCGAATACAGACTTTATTCCTTAACCGTAAACGGTAACAAATAGAAATTTCACCAAACTAGGTACAAGGTAAAGTAGGTACGCAGTTTACTAAAATTATTCTGAGAAGCCACAGAATTGATGCACATTCGAATTCAGCGGTTAACTTTATAAAAATAAGCTCTTAATTCGGTCCAATATTTTCATAGAAAAGGGCACCACCAACTTATAATGAACTCTATTTGACAGACAAAACGATTCATTTTTCTGCTTGAATTGCCTGCCTTTGTAGAAGCCGTCGTCCCGCAGCTGCAAGTTACATTGTAATACTTCGTTTAGGTTTAGGCAGTATTATTTTTATTCATCATAATTTTATTATGGTAGGTAGCTGTATGCTTTTTAAGTACCTATTAGCTCGACACTCGATTCAAGGCCTTAAATATAACTCACAAGCGTACTCGTCATGTCTAGTTGAGGTAATAGACCGTACGATTACTATGATTTCGTGATGCGAGAGTATTGAATGAAATTTCAATTAATTTCTCTCGTTTACGAGGAGATGTGATAGTGGTAAACACCGTGCCGTGCGTCCAATTAGGTTCCAATACAAACGAGAGATAACGGAGGTAAATGAACTTACACCAACCTAAATCGTACCTACCTGAAATAAAATACCTACTTGCAGCAACGTCCGTTGACCCACCACGAGTGCGCTCAGCTGTCCCGCGATACGACATCGCCGAGTGGATCGCATACAATGTAGCGTTAAGAATGAAATAGTGGAACGGCTACTAAGATTTAACTCGAATGACAGAATAAAAGTGATAAATTTCTAACTTCTATATTAGATGTCTTAAAAAAATTATAACAATGCCAATAGTAACTATTAAACGTCTGGAGTTACTGTGTTTCGGCTCCAGAACGATGTAAAATTAATCGTGTATACATGTCATATAAATAATTAACACATTGATAGTAATTCGCTTTTTTAAAAATATCCCTAGACCGTGTTGATGTGTGTATCTCAAAAATTCCAGCTTACTCCTTCACTTAAAAATAAAAGAATTATAGATGACATACTTAGGTTCAGTTAATATCTCAAAAATTCCAGCTTACTCCTTCACTTAAAAAAAAAATGAATTATAGATGACATACTTAGGTTCAGTTAATATCTAAAAAAATCCAGCTTACTCCTTCACTTAAAAATAAAAGAATTATAGATGACATACTTAGGTTCAGTTAATATCTCAAAAATTCCAGCTTACTCCTTCACTTAAAAATAAAAGAATTATAGATGACATACTTAGGTTCAGTTAATATCTCAAAAATTCCAGCTTACTCCTTCACTTAAAAAAAAATGAATTATAGATGACATACTTAGGTTCAGTTAATATCTCAAAAATTCCAGCTTACTGATTCACTAATTCACATAAAAAATACGAAGTTATTATTTGCAAAAACTATTTCTTTCCCTGCCATAAGTTCCGATAATAATTCAAAGCTGGCACGCGCTTGGCCAATTTTTCTTTCAGCCCCATGTCAGCCGAGAAACATGGCTTGAGTTTATCAAATAGATGTACTATGTTCCTATAGTTATGCAATTTACTTGTAATGTTCTAAGGAAGTTTTAATATGGTTCCAAAGAGTTATTTTATGATTCAATCTATAATAAACATTGTATTCCAGCGTACAAAACAATTTTTCGTCGGTTATAAAAACACGATCAAAATGTATGTTTTTTTTTTCAATATCTGACGAATTATTTCGACGCAGGTGGTTTTCTAGAAACATGTACTGAATTCATAGTAACAGTTGCACCTCAATGTCTTACACGCTGTAGGTATAATGATTGAAGACATATATATATTCTCAAACTCAGCTCAGTTTTATGCCGACGAATTGCTATCAACCGGGCACCAAGCCGGACTTCGGGTTTCTAAAAACTAAATGCATAAGATTTGCTTTACCGAATGTTAAAAGTAGTGATTGTAACATAGTATTGAATAAAGAGAAACTAGAATTTGTCGATGAAACTGTTTTCCTGGGGATAACGCTAGACTCAAGGCTGCAATGGGGTCCTCATTTAACATCTCTCGCAGGACGGCTACGTTCAGCAGCATATGCTGTAAGAAAAATCCGTCAATTTACTAATGTAGATACCGCGAGGCTAGTCTATTTCAGTTATTTTCATAGTATCATGTCTTACGGTATTTTATTATGGGGACGGGCTGCCGATATTGAGTCTATTTTTATTCTGCAGAAAAGAGCCATCAGAGCAATATACAGTCTCCGCAGGCGCGATTCTCTAAGGGAACTGTTTAAAGACATTAACATCATGACGGTACTTTATCAATATATTTATGAAAACATCATGTACGTACGGAAAGTTTTTAATCTTTTCAGTGAAAGAGGTGAAAGACACAATTATAGGATATTAAAATGTTACAATAAAATACCCACATACTCCAAATGAATGAAACGAAATTTAAATCTTGTATAAAACGCACACTATACAGCCAAGCATATATTATAAGTTGGGGGATTACATCGCTGACAAAAATGCTTGACTCAGGGCTGGTCCTGCTCCACAAGGGCGCGTAAACTAATTAATTGGCATTCGAAAATATTGTTGGAGCTGATAAAGGTTGTATAATCTATCTTTGCATTGTATAAATTCAATCTCTTAGTATTGTATGAGTGCTTAGCACTTGTGTGAGCAGTAAGTAACTACTATAAAGTGCCTGTAATTGGTTTATTTGAAATAAATGCTTTGAGTTTGAGTATAGAGAAATTAATCTTTATTCGCACTGAAAATCGGCTAAGGACCTAAGTAGCTTAAAACGTCAAACCTCAACCAGAGACAATTGCGTGCAAAACTTAAGACATAAGGCTGCGTCTAGCAGCGGCGATCAACAAGTCGCTGTTCGGAAACTGGAAACAGCGACTGGGCTCTAAGCCCTTTACAATACATTTTGCATCGGTAATCATAATCAGCAGCGATCGGAATAGGTAGAGCTAATATACCTAAAGTTCAAAGAACTGAGACAAAAAACAGTGGAGACTTCCTTACGACAATTTTTTTTTCGGAATATTTGTTTCTAGTTTCGGGATTTAATATTAATGTTATTAATACAGCAAACTAACACAATTCATTTTCCTTTTTAACTAACTTCATAAACAAGGAGAATGTTCTCAAAAAACCAGTATATAGATACGTTTTATAATGTAATTAATTCAGGTAAAGAACTGGGTCCGCCTCATGTTTTCGTTTTCCTAGAATATTCAAAACTTGCTGTCTTAAGTCTGTCTTTTCGGACATTAGTCCCGAAAAAATATTTTGTCGTAAGGCATCTCCACTTTGTCTTTAGGTAAGGTAAGGTATTTTTGCTCTACCTATTCCGATCACTGGTAATCAGCCATTAGGTAACCTCGCAATTTTGATGCTGCGTTCGAACGCAAAAAGTCAAAGTCAAAGCATTTATTTCAAATAGGCACACAAAAGGCACCTTTGAACGTCAACATTTACATTTAAATAGAATTGATTCTAGTCGCCCCTTCCAAAAGGTAGTTTCCTATGGAGAAGAATGGGCAAGAAACTCACCGTTACTCTTTTAAAATGTGTTACAATATTTTGTATACATTAATTATATAATTATATGTGAAGACGGGTGCACCTATAATAAAAGTACCATACCACAATAGGTAAAAAGAATTTTAAATGTAGCAATGACAAATTAGTTAATTATGTGATAGAAACATGGTGCTCACATATTTAAACATATACGATTTTCCAATGTTTTTAAACAAGTTATACGTCAGTATGTGAGTTAAAGTAATCACAGAATGTAAATCAATGTCATAAAAATATTAAATTATACAATTAAATTAACAACTATTTTGATTTTGTCTAGACTCTAGATTGTCCTATGGAGCCTTTTAAAATGTGTTACAATATTTTGTATACATTAATTATATAATTATATGTGAAGACGATGGCACCTATAATAAAAATTACCCTACCACAATAGGGAACGACGAAAAACGACAAAACGAGATGCAACATCGTAGCAATCATAGAAACGCGCGATTTTTCTATCGTAATTGAACGCTGGCAGTCGTCAAAACTCGATGCAGGTGTATAAAGTCGCAAAATCGCTGGAAGCCGATTCTAAAAGTAGCATATTACGACCCTAAGGTGGCAACATTAAGCATGTTTATGTTTTCCCCCTATATTTCGGTTCCCCCGCGGGTGGTCTTCACCGACGAATATTAATTCTCGTTTGTTTTGAGAATACCTACTTTTTCTTCACATTTCATAATGTTTGATGAGAATATTAAGTAGGCTTTCCTTATAAAGTGAACGAGGATTATATTTGCCAATAAATCGATATGTAAGTACAGACAAAGGTCGAGTTGACTTAAGTAGGTATTTACTTTAAACGAGTACTTCGACTGGTATTGGGTTTTTCCATTAGAAATTTTTCAGTAATAGCCTGGAGTTTGGAAGTTGGAGGTGTGATGCTTCCGTGCCTCGGAAAGCACGTTTGATGCTGCCCCTGATGCGCCGAACTATGAGAGTGAGGGAAGAGTGAGTGCACCTGTGACTGCGCACACACTTGTGCACTATATCTCCCGCGTCAATGGCTGTTCTTCGCTGAGATTGGCTGCCATGGCCAAAATTCGGTCTGCAAGACTATTTTTTTGCTGTTACTTTAAACGAGAACTGATATATTTCATTTTTACACAAGCCATGGAAGATGGATGGTCAAATCGTGGGAAGACAAGCATCCACCACCTCTTCGACGAATCTTCTTCTCGACTTTGTCAAATTCTGGGAACATTTTCCTCCCAGTGATCTGCAGTGGCCTATATGGAAAGCTCTCAATCGCTTACGTACCGAAAAGACCGCTGCAATCACAATTTGACGAATTGGGGAACTACTGACCAATCCAACACCTGTGCTTCTGATCAGACCATGTCCTACTTGCTGGAGTGTACTAGGTGCCCGTTCACATGCACCTTTGATTACCTAAAGAATGCCACTGATGCCTCATTCAACGCGGCCACCTACTGGTCTCAAACAATAGAAATAATCAACCAAAGTACCGTTGACACGATAAGAAGAAGAAAGATAATGAAAATAGCCATGTCTGACGTATTTTCTTGGCAGAAATGAGGAAACCACAAAGAAAGTTATCAACATAACTCATAAGGTAAGTTAAAATGGGAATGGGCAGGTCATCTATTTATAGGAAGTCATTGTGAAAAGAAAGTTGGTTAAATGGCAAATCCAAAATAGAAAAACGGGAACCCTGATTAGCGTTGCTGTGTTCCAGTTTGAAGGGTACTGGTGTATTTACAGGCACATGCAACAAATTAGCTTTCTCTCTGGAATGGCGGTGCATCTGTGGTGCGTCAGGTATTGCAAATGTCCTCATAGGCTGTAATCACTTGCCTTCACGCCAGCTTGTCTATAATAACTCTATTCTAATAAAATGCTGGTTTCTTGACAGCTGTTCCCGTAAAGTCGTTTGTTGGCTTAGGACCCGTTTACGGCTTCGAGCGATGTGACTTGCGACGCCACAAGCTGTTTCCGTCTATCGCTCCGCAAGTCGCGTCTCGGTGACTCGTAGCATGCTCTAAACAAATTATTCATTTAGTTTTCTCCGCATTCGCTGTCGCAAGACGCGTGAGCGTGAAGCTCGTATCCAAGAGGTCATTTGTAATGATACTGGTAATGATTTAGTTAGTCTAAGTCCTTCGTCTTTTGGATAAGCTATATTTATTTATTTGTTTAACCATTTATGTACACACATTATATATAAACAGACAAGAAGAAAATAACAGAACCAAAATATGGCTTGCTAGATAGTTTTACCGATAGCAAATACATTATTAAACTCATCGTCTCCCAACTTGCACCACAACATCGAGTTTTCAACAGATGTGCATACGTTGAGCAATTTATTTGACAATTTCGAAACCGCCTTAGCATCGTGGCGATAGCTTGAGAGGTGTGTATAGCAGGCTTTATGTTTCAGAAACCAGTTAGGCCGACCACAGAGTCCACAGACTAAGGTTGTCCTACTGACCTTGTTTTGGCTGTGGCGGCAACATGTTACTGAAACTTTGAGTTTACTACGTAGTTGGTGGTTCTTCGATACTATATTATATTTATAATATTGTATAGAGGTAAAGTTTGTGAGGTTGTAGGGTGTAATCTCTGGATATACTGAACCGATTTTGAAAATTCTTCAACCCAACTCTCGAGGAGGATTAAACATCACGCTATGACAATTAGGAGCTGTGCAGAATGAAAAAAGTCAGAAAGAATGCTAAGCGAAAACGAAGTAAAAGCGCGAGCGGGCGATGCGATGCGACGCGGTGGGGGGGGGGGGGGGGGGGGGGGAACAAGAAATTTGACGCGGATGATGTCGCGGGAAGAAGCTACTTAATTCATATTCGTGTAGGTGATATTTTTTTTTTGTTAAAGTTCATGCAATACTCGAGCTGTTAGTAAGGCTCAAGGCATACGTGCAATAACTTAATAACACGATTAAAACGCATGAAAAAACAGATATTTTGTTTTATTTTACAATAGAAGAGATTGCTTAGAATATTTTTAATTGTTTTAAAACATGGTACAATAATGGTTTTAATAATAGATATGATCTACTTAACTCGCCATGGACTAGCATATAATATTTTATAGAACTATAACTTGTTTACAATACTATTGCAAAATTGTAACCGCAGCATTTTTACTATAAAGGCCCATTTGCACGGCCAATCACTAAACACGTTTAGCGCTAAACGAGTTTAAAACATAGTTCTGTTTCTGTCAAATGTTTGAAGATGACAGAGACAGAATGAAGCTCAGAACGGTATAGCGAACTCCTCTTCGCCGATGGTGCGGTTCGCCGAAATCACTCTTAGTCGAAGTTCGGATTCACGAATAAATCCATCGCCGATAGAACTACCTATTCGCCGAAAACACCGTTCATCGGTGGTCGCTTCAGCTAAAACACCTTTTACCGATGGAACGGGTCAAACGAAATTTATCTAATGGTATGCAGGTTACGAAAGTTACGAAAATGCTCACAAAGTTTATAAATTAGAAATTTTTTTATGTCATAGTGTCATAAAATTCCATATTCATAAGTAGGCACTGGGTTCAGTAAAAGTTTATCCAGGTTTTTTAGTTTCTACCCGATATAATTAGACGATGCTGGAATTTAACCGAAGCGAAAGCAGTAAAAGGATCGTAACAAGTGACATTCTGTAGTTTCTGCCTACCCCCATATGAACTAGGAGTGAGTTTATGTTTAAAAGAGCTGTGTTCAATAATATGTAATTTTTGTTCTAGAATGTTTCTGTTTTCTTTATTATTTTTTGTGTTTTTTGTGTGTCAATTAATTCAACCTCATTTAATTTAATTCCAGTTAGTTTAAGTATAACAGATTATTGATATTAGTCCTATTTACATTGTTGTCCATCTTTTTATTAATTATTATTGTTTAATGAGATCTAAATAAAATGCTGCGCTTACCTTTAATTTAGATGCATGCAATGCTATTGTATTTGTAATGATGATTTATTTTATGAACTATGTCTTTGTGTGTATTTAGTTGGTTTGCCTAAATAAATAAATAAATATATGTAGCTGTACGCCCGATAGGATTTCCCAACCGCAAAAATAACAACCTCACATCCCCTTGTAGCGGTATTTACATAGCCACATGCGAACTACGAATTACACTGACGTCACGCAAAATCCTGCATCGCGCAAGCAGAGTTTACCGCGCAACTAGCATATTATACAACGTGTCGTTTTGCATCTTCGTCAAATTTCAGAAGGCTGTTAAGAAAGACATCAATAATGAAATAAATTACTATACTTGCTCAATAATTAATACATACTTGTTTTTTTATATTAAAGTTTGACAGTATCAGAATACAGCACTTTCAAAGAACAGAATCGCCCCGTTATGTATGCGGTAGGCAGTATCGCACAATTATGTCACTGTGTGCGTGCGTTACAACTGTAAATACAGCGCAGTTACAAGGCAGTATCACACGGGCCCTACACAAAGTACACATACCAATTTCCGAAAATTATAAAAATAAAACACCTACTTATTTTATTATTGATTCGTGTCAAGAATCATTAGCATACTTACCTCCTCGAATTTGACGAGGATGCAAAACGACACCTTGTATACAACGTCCCGACATCAATCGTTGCTGGGCCCACAAGACACGAAACCCGTTTGGTCGAAGGATCCTCCCTTTACTAAGGGTATGAGTGAACTTTACACTCTGTTCCTCATACCTATTCGTAATTTTCGTAAATCCTTCCTTAGTGCTCACCTTCTTTGTACAAGAAACCCTTGTACAAAGTTTCATACTTCAAGCTATACCAGGCAAGTTTGGTTGTGCATTGTCTGTCAGTAAATTAATTTTTAATAATAATAAATAATAATAACAATATATAATTGTTTATTTCGACCTGAGATTTCGACAAACACAGGATCATAGTCAAAATAATATAAAATAAAAAAAAAACATACAATAATAAAAAGACCTTAAACATTAACCTATATACATATAACATACTTCGATTACCCAGTATGTAAACCATACAACAATGGTTCAGGTACTGGCAATTGAACCTCTGCGCGAACGCCCTCAGGTTGCCGCTGGAGCTAGTCCGAACCCTGCCCACCAGGGATGTGCATCAATTTCGCATAGTAGAATAAAACAGTCTACTTGCGACTCGGCCAACATACCTGATGCGCTACAGAATCGGGGTAGTCTCATCAGCAACCTTTTTTTTTTGTGGTTGGGAAATCGTCAAATAACTTCTCCCGCTCGCGAGGGCGAGGCGAGTGGGAGGGCGTGTCAGACTCTTACTGACGAAAACTTCAGTTGCCTGTGCAAGGGGCCACGGTAACCATTTCGGACTTTCCCGCAACCCTGGCACGCCCTAGCGGACCCCGTCATTGGTGCTGACATCTCTTTGAGGCGCGCGTGTAACACATCGCCCCGTCGACCCGGGCTTGGTCCTTGTCGGACGGCGAGCTGCTCATCAGCACCCTGAGTGCATTATTATATGGCACACGCAAGGCGTTGTACTGGCCGCGCGGTTATGATACCCACAGGTTGCTCGTTTAGAAAGATGTACAATATGCTCTGAACAATGTTGTATTCACTTCAGTAGTACAACGAGCAAACCTGCGGGCCATCATAAGTAAATAAGTAGTATGTGTAGCTGCATTACAACGTCACATGTTCGGCGCATGCGGTCACCACCGCGCGCGCAGTACAATTTAAATCTTTATCTACACAACCTAATTTCCTAGTGACCGATTAAAACAACTAAGTATTTCCACATGCACGCCGCAGTTGCAGCCGGGTTCAAAGCTCGGCTCTTCATCACAGGATATTCGTGTCAGCTTGTTTCTGTGTGTGTACGGCTGCTTAATCAATTTGGGCTAAAGGATGAGCTGTAGCGATTTAATAATAGAAGTTTATAAAACTGTTGTATATCAGGGGTTATTATCAGGCGAGGTTTATATTAGTATCCCGTGAATGTGAGAGTGTTTTAACATAAATTATATATTTAGTTGTTATAAAAAAACATTTTAATTTTGTTAGAATTGCACGTGGGTTAAGTCTTTAATTAAATCTATGGTTTCGGAGAAGAGCGATGACCACCACATAACGACCACAGTGACGGCCGTCACGACAATGATGGCACTCAAAAACCGCTCTATATGGAAACATACCAGCTCTCATAAATAACCTTTCGCTGACGTCATTGCTGACGCTATGTGGCGGCCACCGCAGTCGTAGGAAACCCTAGCTTTAGACATCATTTTAAATTTCATCATTAGAACTGTACGACACCTATGTTTCACGGTGAGATTTTTACAGAATAGATCGGCAAGTGAAATGACATATATATCACTTTAATATCATTTCACCTAAGTTTTCACGATGAAATTTTTACAGAATAGATCGGCTGGTGGAATGACATATCACTTTAATCTCACTTCACCTAAGTTTTACGGTGAGATTTTTATAGAATAGTGCGGCTGGTGAAATGACAGATCACTTTAATCTCACTTCACCTAAGTTTTACGGTGAGATTTTTATAGAATAGTGCGACTTTTTTTTTTTTTTTTGTGGGTGGGAAATCATCAAATAACTTCTCCCGCTCTGGGCAGAGCAGGAGGGCGTGTCAGACTCTTACTGACTAAAACCCACCCGTGTTCCTTCAGTTGCCTGTGCCAGGGGCCACGGTAACCCTCTTGGACTTTTCCGCAACCCTAGCAGGCATCGGTCCTAGCAAACCCCGTCATTGGTGCTGACATCTCTTTGAGGCGCGCGTGGAACACAACGCGCCGTCGACCCGGGCCTGGTCCTTATCGAACGGCGAGCTGCCCATTGCTCGCCGTTCGCAAGCCCGCGCCTACGGTGGCCGGGAATCGGCCTGCGATTCCCGACGCCCAGGGCGTCTCCTGCGGCGGCTAGGGGCATGAGGGCGCAAATTTTGCCTCTCCCTCACGCGTTCCGCCTCCTCCTTCGCGAACATTACTGCTTCGCAGAAGGAGGTGACGGCTTCCCAAGCCCTCTCGCTCCGTACCATGGCCTGGACCAAGGCCGGACGCGAGAGATCGCCACCGCCAATCGCCTCCACGAGGACACGGCGGTGCTCCGCCCAAGCCGGGCAGACCTCCACCGTATGCTCCACCGTGTCCTCCGGGCGATCCACACAATGGTGACACCCGGGAGAATAGTGCGGCTGCTGAAATGACAGATCACTTTAATCTCACTTCACCTAAGTTTTACGGTGAGATTTTTACAGAATAGATTGGCCGATACTATCACCAAACTGTTTACACCTCTGTCAGCTTACATTCTAAGCCGCTTCGTTAAGACGCAGTATAAAATCTAATCCAGGGGTACACGCCCTCAGGCAATCTGACTTGAGAGGAACTTAATTCCGTACTAATTCCAAGTCAGTTTTGCTGGGAATTGAATCGAAATGCCTACGTGAGTGGATGCAGGCGAACGTAATGATCACCTCGATACAACGGTGCGACGCTTGCTTACTAAGTGCCAATTTCACCAATGAGACTGAACGTGTTTAGCACAGCTAATTCGCGCTCAAGAGCTGTCAGTGTCAATTTGAGGATAATATGAGGACATATATGTAGATCATATGGTCATTATAGCGGTATCTACATCGTCACATGCGATCTGCGCGATCAACATCAATCGTTGGGCAGTTGCCCACTAGAAACGACAAAACTCAAACTCAAACTCAAAGCATTTATTTCAAATAAACCAATTACAGGCACTTTTGAATTGTCAAGGGGTCGGTCAGTCAGAAAGATGAAGCTAGTTGCCCATTCCAAAGCGTAGTAGGTACCTATGGAGAAGAACGGGCAAGAAACTCCATGGACACTCTTTTAAATCAAAATATTGTTACAATAGAGTGGTTACATCATTCATGTTGTAATTATACATGTGAGAACGATGTAGAAAGACGTGCACGTTAAAAGCGTCCGTTAGAAAAAGATAAAAACAATTATGGAATTAAAATAAGCCGTGGCAGCTAAGAAATGACCAGTGCCTACTGACGGCGCCCGTTCACGAACATGACGTATGGTCGGCACCCGTCTGGTCGGAGGATCCTCCCTTTTCTATGGAGGTATGAGTGAACTTTACATCCTGTTCCTGTGTGTTGGGGCTGGTGCGTACCCTGCGCATAATAGAAGCTCAACATTGTATAGCGCAGCTTATGAGGTTACATGGGAGAGGAAAGCTTTTATGGAAGTTCGTCATTTTTGCTGATGGAAAGTCCAATCGTGCGCACCGCTTTTAAGTTAGAAACTGTAATTTAGGTATTGCTTTTTTGGATTTTCACTTCATGACCCACTGATAAAGTACCCAGTACATCTTACAAGCATATAATGAGCTAGCTGCTGCCCTCAGCTTCTCCCGCGTAGATGTAGGAAATTATCCAATGGGAACGTGCTAGCGGGACAAATAGTAGCCTTTGTTACTTTTTATAACATCACCCATTTTGCCGGTGAAAGTCCCGTCAAAATCAGTCCAGCCGTTTCGGAGATTAGCAGGAACAAACCAACCGACAAACAAACAAATTTTTTTTTTTTTTTATAAGTAGGTACCGTTTCATATGCATTTAAAAAAAATATTATTTTGTCATTACAAACAGACAGTTCCATTTTTTTTATTGATATGTATGTATAGATACATTTGCAGCTGTTGAGCGTTCGTAAATCTTCTGAGGAGCTAACGTTTGAGCGACGCTATCTAAATAGAACGGGTAAGGGGGCCGCTTGTCTGTTATATCATTACGCTTTTTAACTTTCTGGGGTAAACTGTGGTAAGGGAAGTTGGAGGTGTTGACTAGACAATAAGGTTTATATTAGTGACGACATAATATTATATGACATAACATCTTAACATCACGCCTTTACACCCCCAAAGGGTAAGGCAGAGGTGTCCCACAGTTAGCCAGTTCTGTATAAGTCCCATGTAATAGGGGGTGAGCCTATTGCCATCAACCGGCCTCAGATCCAGACTCCTTGCTGTTGCTATTAGCATAGCATAAACAGCCTATAATGTTCCCACTGCTGGGACCCAGGCTTCCTGTGGGTGAGAGGGAGTGGGCCGTAGTCCACCACGCGGGCCCAGTACGGGTTGGTTAGATGTCACATGACTTCGAATTGTTTGTGGTTTCCTCACGATGTTTTCCTTCACCGTCTTGAGAGCAATAGTGATGAAATAATTTACACAAAGTAAAGCGCCTGTCTGGGTTCGAACCTACGACCTACAACTTGTCAGTCGCGGCCGTTACCACTGGGACACCACTGGTCACTGGGCCACCACTGCTCCACAATAGAGCAAAAACTGAAACTTTTAGCTCCAAAATTGTTTGATTACGTAGGTACTCTTTTAAGGGTGGGCACACCTAAACCGCTTTCAAGAGCTGTCAGTGTCATTATTGTTATGGGATATTGAAACTGACAGCTCTTGAACGCAGTATAGATGTTTTATAATAATAATAAATTTATTCCAGACCATAGATCCATAAAACACACATTACAATTTTATACACAAAACATACATAAATACACGAGAAATACATACCTATATAAAAAAATACACTAAAACAACTTATTTTAAATATTGGAATGACGCACGATGAGTGGACATCCATTGCCACGTCATTGGACTGTCTATACTGTCGGCTACTATAGCCAGCAAGCTGTTGGAGCTGTCGCGCACTCGCCGCATCAGGGATGCTATCCGCGTCCGCATCAGTGCGTAATAATCTGGCACGCCATTCTCCGCGAACATCCCCGATGCACTACAACACTACGATGCTCTGTTTTGATCGCGTTCAGTTTCATTGGTAAAATTGGCATTTAGTACTATGTAAAATGACATAAATAACCTAAATATGTAAAAACTTAAACTTTTAGCTCCAAAATTGTTTGATTACGTACTCTTTTAAGGGTGGGCACATCTAAGCCACGTTCAAGAGCTGTCAGTGTCATTATTGTTATGGGATAATGACACTGACAGCTGATCTTGAACGCAGTATAGATGTTTTGATCGCGTTCAGTTTCATTGGTAAAATTGGCACTTAGTACTATGTCAAATGGCATAAATAACTTAAATATGCAAAAACTGAAACTTTCAGCTCGGTATTTTTTTAATGACGTAGTCTTCTGACGAAACTGAATGCGATCAGAACACCTAAGCCGCGTTCGTGAGCTGACAGTGTCATCATTGTTATGAAATATAGACACTGACAGCTTAGATAAAGGGTTAGATAAAGATACTTAGAACAGCAGGCCTGAATCTATCGAAATGTGGGTGTATCTTTGATTATAAACCAATGCGGAATACGGATGTTATTTTATGATTGTTGTTATGTAATAGACACACACTGAGCTGCACGATTACTAAGGCTGGTTTTATCGTTACGCGTTTCGGCAGCGCCGTTGGAGCGCGCGCGTTCGAAGATGTATGGGGTAGTAGTTGCGTTTCAAAGTCACGCGCTTGAGCAGCGCCGTTCAATAAACGCGCGATGTTCACCGGCGCTGCCAAAGCGCGCGCCGCTCATTCGCTTCTACCGGCCAGTGTGCGTTTTAGTGTGACGCCGATGAGACGCATCGTATTGTAGGTACCTATTGGTTTTTTTCCATAAAAAGTTAATAGCCAGTACTCTAACCGTATTAACCTGCATATTGTACACGACTGGCCCACAGCAGCGGAACGCGCGGTACTAATCTCGTTTTACGGTGCACCGCTGTTCAAGCGCGTGCTGTTAACAGCGCGCTGCTCAGCGGCGCGTCTAGCGGCGTGACGATAAAACCAGCCTTACAAATGCGTGCACTGACTGGACAGGTCTGGACTGTGTGGTTTTTCCTCAAAATACCATTTTAAACACCACTCTACAAGGTCTTCCCATCATCTGACCAAGATTATGTCTGGACTGTAAAAGAGACTGTGACCTCTGCGTTTGTTTCGGCCTTTCTTCTCAGAGTAGTCAGATAGGAAACACCGACCTCATCTAGTTTAAAATTTGATTGACGTGTAAAAAGTGTTTATACGAACCTTCTTACAGAAATAAAATCATTTATCCTAAACATCAATCATGCAACCAGGCAGAGGAGCACCTACATAGGCGCGGGCCTGCGGGCGGTGAGTAATGGGTAGCTCACCGTCCGATCAGGACCAGGCCGGTGCTGGACGGCGCGTACGTGTTCCACGCGCGCCTCAAAGAGATGTCAGCATCGAAGAGGGGGCCCACTAGGGCCCAAGCCTGCCGGGAAAGCGGGATCATCCGAAAGGGGTACCGCTGACCCGGAACATAAAGGGCCAAGGAAGGAACACGGGTGGGTTTTAGTCAGTAAGAGTCTGACACTCCCTTCCGCTCCACCCAGAGCGGGAGGGGTCATTTGATGATTTCCCACCTACATTCCGCCAGATACATATTTTGATGTTTAAATCCCATGTAATAGGGGGCGAGCCTATTGCCCTCAACTGGCACAAATCGACACTTCGTGCTGCTGCTGAGGAATTACTATTGGGAAAACCCAATACAAAGAAAGCATGAACAATATTTTATTTGGGACACGCACAGGCAATACAAAAACAGTAAAAAAACAAATAAATGGGCATTTAAAACTAACAAAATGAACATTAAAAATAATAATAATAATAAACAAGAAAATATAAAAGAAAAGACCTGTGCGAGACCAAAAAGGCTCCTTTCACTAGTAATAACACTAAAACTAAACCACTAATAGCACTTTACCCGACCTAGGTGTCGAACCCCGGACCTCATACTTTTGCCAGGGTTTCGGAAAAAACCGAGAGGGTTACCGTGGCCCCTGGCACAGGCAACTGAAGGAACACGGGTGGGTTTTAGTCAGTAAGAGTCCGCCCAGAGCGGGAGAAGTCATTTGATGATTTCCCAACCAAAAAAAAAAAGGACCTCATACTTAGCTGCAGCACTTGCAACCACTAGACCAACGAGGTTGTCTTTTTATGTAATACTTGGTCGCAAAATTAAACACCAAACAGTTCTCAAATTGATAAAATAATATATGGCACAAAGCGGAAATCCCATCTTACTTGGATATCCTACATAATCCTGTGAAAACATTCCTCTTCGCGGACACTTTAATATCCGCGTCCCAATAAATACCGTTTCGTTGGTAGTAGCGAGTCTAAGCCAAGATTACGAGACGATTGATTAATGTACTAACAGTTTTATATCGTCTAGGAATGTAAGGGAATATTTTGTTGCTTTGATAGTACAAATTGAGTCTGTAGAGCTCTTTGCAAGGGAGTGGCCGCACTTATCGACGTGGAATCGGCTTCAGATCAGCATATCTATTCACAACCGCCAGGCTTCTGAGGCGAAAATGACACATTTTCGGCTACCTGATTTGCCTAGTCAGGTACGGGGATCGCAAATAGCCGTCGGAAAAATAGTGGTAGTCTATTTGGTTTATAGTACGAGGAACAGGGTGTAAAGTTCACCCATACCTCCATAGAAAAGGGAGGATCCTCCGAACAGACAGGTGTCGTGTCTGGTGGGCAACTGCCCGATGATTGATGTCGGGAAGATAAGTAAATATGCTAGTCGCGCGGTAAACTCTGCTTGCGCGATGCAGGATTTGCGTGTCGTCAGTATGACGCGTAGTTTGCATGTGGCGATGTGGACACCGCTACAGGTGTATACTGGCAATATTTTTTCGAATTTGTGAATAGCGTTTAGAGTAGTATCCAATGGTTGTGATAGCTATGCAGCTCGGTGATCACGTATCACTACACTTGTCGCATTGTCTCTGATGTGGCGTCGAGTCGCTTCATCCTACGAATGACGTCTTTTTCGTATTTTCGGTCTTGTTCGGTATATTAAATAGCTCTTTCTGACCGGCTTAAGCCGATTCCGCGTCGATAGGTGTGGTCACTCCCTAAAGGAAAGCCAGGGAGTGTACTTCCTACCACCAAACCTATCTGAAAAGTCTTTAAAGTCAAAATACTGAAGTCCCGAAAAAAGCAACCTTTTAATTTGTTATGTTAGTCTATTTTAGAAACTCTTCATCTTTTTATACTTTATTTTAGAAGCTATACTTTCCAATATGATCTCGTTTTATTTAAATGTTTATTGTTTATGTCTTAATCCTAAGTAAGTGGGAAAAATTGCAATACTGTTCGTCTTGTAATTTTATTTTCCTTTTCGTTATTAATCTTTTGTTTAAGTCGCGGTAATTATGCAACATTTTAAGGTAATTTACATTTGCGCATTGTGGCAACAAATAAGGTTCAGAATAGCGATGGCGATGCGTTTGATGTTAGTTGAATCGAATGACCACTATTTTTTGCAGTTTTAATTTAATTCAAAAATAAATGCACGGCTCAGTGGAATAATTTTTAGATACTTTTTCAGTTACGATTTTTTTATCATGGTACCTACTATTTTATTTTATGATACTTATATTTCTTTTGAATTTTTTTTCTTGTTTGTAATTTGTATCAATACGCCTAACTGTGTTTTATGGTGGCCTTCGTTTTTGCAGCACTTTAAGAAGTATTTTGCTTTAACTTCTAAATTCTAGAGCCTTTAGTTTTATTATCATTATGTGTTATTACCTATTTCTGAGATTGCCGGTTAATATGTAATTGGCGACTGTGGCATTCCAAGGCTATTGTTACCTATGGTACTTAATATATATTACACATAAAAGCTGTTGATGCCTTATAGTTGATTGAGCCTTTGTAGATAAATAAAATAATTATCTCTGCCGCCAAGCAACGCTGCTTTGTTCCAATTTAAAGGGTAGGGATTTCAGCTGTGTATTGAAGCCTCTGATATTGATATTACCTGGTCTACTGTAAAAAATACGATTTTTTGGATTTCTAGTGAATAAAACTAATCCATACTAATATTATAAATGATTAAGTGCGCCCCGCGGTTTCACTCGTATAAGTCTCGATCCCATAAGAATATCGAGATAAAAATATCCTAAGTTCTAATCCAGGTCATGTTCTACCAATGTGCCTGTTGACACAATTGTGTTACGACACCGTTGGCGCAGTGGTTAAGCGATTGACTGCTGCGCTGCGTGTCGCGGGTTCGATTCCCGCACGGAACAAATATTTGTATGACCTGCAAGTAGTTGTTCCGGGTCTGGCTGATTGTGTATGTGAGTTTAAATGTTTGTAAACGCACCCACGATACAGGAGAAATTCCTAGTGTGGGACAACGTTTAAAAAGAAAAAAATGTGCCAAATTTCATCCAAATCCGTTCAGCCGTTTTAGCGTGACAGCGTAACAAACAAACATACAACAAATCAAATCTATTCTCTTTATAGGTAATATAATATTATAATATATGTATATACAATAATAATTATAAGAAATAAGAAGACTAAGTAACTCTATCTGTAACCTTTTCGCTACTAAACCACTGAATCGATGGCTAAGAAACTGACAGATAGGTAACCTGTGACCTGGGGAAGGACCTAAGCTACTAGTTTCGACAATGATTAAACGGGTACAAAATACACGCAGACAAACAATTAGTCTAAAATGCATTAGGAAACTCTCTGGATCAAGACAAATCTAAGGACACCTCGATTTTCGAAATTGTTTCAATTGTTTAGAAAACGATTCTAACTTATACACATGCCAATTGCCAGTGACTATCATTCGAAGATATTGTTGGAGCTGATGAAGGTTGTAAAATCTATCTTTGCATTGTACAAATTCAATCTCTTAGTATTATATAATTGCATAGCACATGTGTGAGCATACTATAAAGCTTACTGGGTTCGTCTTTCATTGACTTGAATGTGCTCAGGCAGCTGAGAGTATGTCATGCTCACTCAAATGTGTCGCTGGTGGTGGCGTGTGTATTGGATCATTGAGTTCCCTTCAAAATGGTTGAGCTGAATGGTGCTGATCCATACCTCATGTTCGTGAACGGGCGCCGTCAGTAGGCACTGGTAATTTCTTAGCTGCTGGCTTATTTTAATTCCATAATTGTTTTTATATTTTTATTACGGACGCTTTTAACGTGCAAGTTTTTCTACATCGTTCTCTCATGTATAACTTTTTGGTAACAATATTTTGATTTAAAAGAGTGTCCATGGAGTTTCTTGCCCGTTCTTCTCCATAGGTACCTACTACGCTTTGGAATGGGCAACTAGCTTCATCTTTCTGACTGACCGACCCCTTGACAATTCAAAAGTGCCTGTAATTGGTTTATTTGAAATAAATGCTTTGAGTTTGAGTATAGAGAAATTAATCTTTATTCGCGCTGAAAATCGGCTAAGGACCTAAGTAGCTTAAAACGTCAAACCTCAACCAGAGACAATTGCGTGCAAAACTTAAGACATAAGGGTTTGGTAGACATGCTGCTTCTAGCATCGTCGATCAACAAGTCGCTTTTCGGAAACTGGAATAAGTGACTGGGCTCTAAGCCCCGCATACCTACTTTTTGCATCAGTAATCAGCAGTGATCGGACAAAAAAAAGTGGAGACTTCCTTACGAATTGAGTTTGATTCATTACATAACCCGTCGTCTCTGCCGTAGTCGGGTAATAAATAGCAGGCAATCTCCTTCCATTTCCACCCACGGTCCCGTATGAAATACGAACGCTAAGATTTAAATACTTACAAGACGTAGGAAGGTGCGAGCAGGTTGCATTTTATGTATTTCGGTTCACCACTGCCGCGCTTCAGACACTAATTTGAGATAGCGCCATTCACACGTCTGCTGCGTTTACCGGTGTACATTGTGGGGCCGTTAGACTGGAGTTGAACGTGAGGAGCTATTCTTTCTCTAGAGGTGGAGATGAGTATCATGTGGATCAAGCAAAAGGAGTACAACATGAAGCAGAAATAAGACGCTTAATTTTTTGTTAAGTTTTGTCTTTCATTCCGCATCTGTATCTCTAAGTAAAACGTCTGAACACAAAATGCATTAAAAATTAAAAATAAATTCATTAGTGAACCGACCCAACGATGTTGTATTTTATAATCGGGGTTCACTCGCCTACCGAATGAAATGGAATGAGCAGATGAACGTTAATTCCTGTGTTATTTCGTCGGTGTCGTTTGAATTTAGAAGGATACGAAGCTGAACATTCACTTGAGTAAAGTCTTTAGACAGTATGTGCTATGGTCCTGACCGTTTTAAATATTTTTTCCTACAGGTACACAATTGAAAAGTTATTAAGTCATTTAGTGTTAGAAATGAGAGATGATGGGTATAATAATAATAATCTAAGGCAACATCCACACAAGGTCTTCAGGTCCCGAGCCTGTACTACGGTAACCTGATGACTGATATACATACTTATATATATACATATACACATCCAGACACATGTCAAACAGACATGTTCATGCACACAAATGTTTGACTTGTCCGGGGATCGAACCCGGGACCAGCGGCTCAGAAGGCAGGGTCGCTACCAACTGCGCCAACCGGTCAGTCAAGACTGTAAGAATCGTACAGGTAGTTTTCTGTAGCTTCTGCCTAACTCCATGGGAAAAAGTATGAGTTTATGTACTGATTAAGGGGAGATGTCAAGAGGAAAAGAGTCAACGTAGGTACTGTGAGCGCTTATTAAGCTCACAGTACCGGGACGAGTAAGTTAAACCACAGTTTGTCGTAGGTATATGTTTAATAATTATTCCTAGCAACGGTTCTACGTGTAATTATTTATGTAAGGGTAAGGGAAGTTTGGCAGAGTTTTAGACACAGTGTCTATCTAAAAGCACAGTCAAATCAGTAGAATGATTTAAGGGAACTTTGGAATGAGAGATAAATGACAATGTCTTATTAGATAAAATTATGTCGTTCGAATCACTTGAGACATAATTATACTTATATTCAATAACACCATTTCAGTGTTTTCTGCAAAAATAAATAATTTGATTTGATATGTATCTCATCACCTGTTTAGCTTCTTCCCAACTATATTGGGGTCGGCTTCCAGTCTAACCGGATGCAGCTGTATATATAAAAAAAAATATATAAAAAAGATAAAAACTTTATTGTTCAGAAAAAAAAACAGTATTTTACATGGAACGACTCCCTATCTGACCTTCGCAACCCAGTTGCTGGGTTGTGTGGCTCATTGGAAATACTGATTGTAAGACTTTCTGGCAGTCCTAGAACCAAATATTCGAAGACATGTGACATCCACCAACCAGCACTGGGCCCGCGTGTTGGATTATGGCCCACAACCTTACAGAGAGGAGGCCTGTGTCCCAGCAGCGGTAACATTATAGGTTGATTATATAAGTGACACAACTCGCTTACCTCAAAGCCACACACTACGAATAAATACACAACACCGCCAGGAAAATCTCAAGCGAAAGAAAAACGAAAAGTGTAATTCAGCAATTCTTATATTAATAACATAAATGTACCGGTAAGCCTGTAAAATAGGTAAAACAGGAGTAAGATCAGCACAAACGCTAGGGCTATAGAAACGTAAATGACGATCATTATATTGTTATCCATTAGTAGAAAAACGTCCATTGATTTGATATTTAAATCTAGGAACATGTTTCCTATGCTTACGTTAAGTAAACACTCTGTGATATATTACGTATACTATTTGCGAGATCAAGGTAAGATCGCTCAAGTATTTGACATAGGATAACAGTGTTCCGTCATTTGACGTGAAAATGACGTTTAGGTTTTAGATCAGATTTTTTCTGTGGAAAGGCTATGCGTACACATCACAATTTATTGTTCTGTCTGTGACCAAAAAGAAGGGCAATTACCGTAGACCAGAGAAAACTCTGCCTACGGCACTGACCTCTATTAAAATAGAGGTCAGTGGCCTACGGCAATTGCCGTATTTTTAAGAACATTCGCATTCTGATCTCAGTCTCAATCTGTCAAAAATTCAATCAAATTACATACTTTATTGAAGTGAAAACTTCTTTAGGCGCGTTGAGCACTTTTTGAGTGAACAAAAATCATAGAACTCGCGTCATCGTCACCGAACGCTTTCAATGAGCTATATGTATACTGTGTATATATGTGTACTTTTTGGGTCAACAAAAAGCGTGAAACTCGCGTCATCGGCACCGAACGTTTCCCATGAGCTATATGCTATATCTAAACTGTGTTTGATATACCTCCGTGCGTTATTAGTATACATTATATATATACAAAGAGTATATCTCTCAAGATATATAATATGTTATTATTATTTACTTAGTTTTCACTTCTATCGGCAGTCCCCAAAGACTGCCCCGCATTTTTGACAAGTTTTTGTCATTGATTGTCGCTGAGATGAGATTGCGACTTGAATTTGAACGTTTTTGACGTGATAACGTCTTATAATTCGATGGAGCCGGCTGCACGCGCGAAAAAACAGGACTCATGCGGCGTTACCTCGCTCTGAGACGTTCCATTTAAGGCTTGAAGTGCAAGCGAGAGCGCGGAACGAGCGACAAAGAGGCAAAATCGGCCTCCGCGTTCGGCAGCGTTCGACATCTGTCTCTCTCCTACTTGAGTGAGCGATGCGTCCGCGTGGACAGCTGCTATACAATAATACATTTACATGTTTTCGTCAAGTATGAAGTGCAGTGAAAAGTGAATGTGGTGTCAATAATTGTTTATAGCAACGATAATTGCGGCGATAAAGGTAAAAATTGACAGAATTGTATATATGCGTATAAATAAATTATCTTGATCAATTCAATTGTGATTTCCATTTACCTCCTTCTCTATATCCATACAAAATATAAATCAAACAAATAAAATTAAAATTTTCTTTTGAAAAATGCAACCATTCCATCAGTATTTTCTTATGACGTTGTCACGTTCAACTATAGACAGTAAACCGACTTTACAGACCACCGATTTTTTAAGTACGAGAATTGACTTTCAGAAGATAGATATAAAATCAACATGCATACCGGCAGGTATAGTGCATGCGAAGTCAAGGTATAAGTCAACAGTTGCACCGCGCAGATGGTTGAAACTCGCTTGACACTTCACTTTTCATCTAATATTGTCCTAACCGACGACGACACGGTTGGCGCAGTGGTTAAGCGATTGACTGCTGCGTTACGTGTCGCGGTTTCGTTCCCCGCACGGAACAAATATTTGTATGACCTGCAAGTAGTTGTTCCGGGTTTGGCCGTTTGTGTATGTGAGTTTAAATGTTTGTAAACGCACCCACGATACAGGAGAAATTCCTAGAGTGGGCAACGTTTAAAAAAAAAAAAAAACCATTTGTCCTTTTTCCAGAGTCTGAATTTGTGCGCGGTTGATGGCAATAGGCTCGCCCCCTTTTACATGAGACTTAAATACAACTGGCCAAATGTGGGTGGACTATAGGTACACCTCTGCCAATCCGTTCGCGGTTTACAAAGCGTGATGTTATGTTATGTGTTTGACCTGCTAAAAGAATGTATAAATATATACCTTTTCACCCTCCGCAACCAAATTACTGTATTCTACGGGAGAAAACCTTACAAAAACGGAACTGTTTTACAGGAAAATATTAAGTTAAAGTAAATACTACTTTTATATGGTAACCAAAACAAAGCGCTTCCCATACTCGACCCAACCAATTTGCAAGGAAGACATTATACATGTTTCCTTTTCGAATTCACCCTCGGAAATGCCATCTATGCCTTGGTCCAAAAGTATCTGGTGAAAATGTATACAAATGGATCAGATAACGTACCTGTGGATGCCAATTTGTAGTGCCACTAAAAATAGAGTGATTTGATTATTAGAATACTTATACCTGAAATTTTTATTTTAAAACACCATAAATATGTTTTTATGACAATTGAGGGTAATTTTATAATCTTAATTTTCGTCGACGACTTTTGCAATGACAATTTAAGGGGACTACATGACCTAAACGCAAGTGTTATAATGCCTAAAAGTATCTACAACGTGTTGTTTTGCATCCTCGTCAAATTTCAGAAGGCTGTTATGAAAGACATAAATAATCAAATAAAATTATGATCCTGCTCAATAAATTAATACATACTTGTTTTTTTAGGTATTTAAGTTTGACAGTATTTCAGAATACTCCACTTTCAAAGAACAAAATCGCCCCGTTGCGTATGCGGTAGGCAGTGTCGTACGACTGTCGCTGTGTGCATGCGTTACAGTTACAGCGCAGTTACAGGGCGGTATCACACGGGCCCTACACATGCCGATTTCCTAAAAATACAAAAAATAAAAATAAATACCTACTTATTTTATTATTGATTCGTGTCGAGAATCATTAGCATAGTTAACTCCTCGAATTTGACGAGGATGCAAAACAACACCTTGTATATGATCCACTGCAGTAAACAAAATCAGAAAAATACATGATATTCTTAAGGATATATATATGCTAGTTAGATAGTGTGTTGAAAACATAATACAACTAATTTGGTACAATAGAAAAAACTCACGAAGATACCTCAAAAAAATATTTTAACGATTAAAAACCATACTAATATACATGCAATCAATCTGTTTTTTTTTCTCAGATTGTTCTTCAAGCAACATATTATCGTGATAGTGTTTTCATTTTTTATAGTCCAATCCATAGATTTTTTGTAAATAGAGAATTGCTTCATATTTCGCAATAAATTACCAGCATCGCGCTTCTCTTTCTTTTCTATGCAGTCCGACAGTGACCGCGCTTTAGATGTTGTCAGCCTCTTATTCAAACAACAATTGTTGGAAAAGTAGTGAGATTTAAGTTGAAACCTTCTAAATACAGATAAATGTGTTAATAATCCCCTTTAGTGGGTGATTGCGTAATAATTTAACCAGAACACAGTTTGTTTACACTTTCATCAGAAACTTTTGGAATAGACCATACCTTTATAATGAAACCACCTGAAAAAGGTCGCATGCCACTATTTCAGTAATACACTTCTGTACTAAGGCTTAACTGAAAAAGAAGGTCTAACGGCACTGAGGTCCGTTTGCGCAAAACGTGTCTATTATAACTACGGAACCCGACCTTCAGGGAATCATGAGTCCCCTTTTAATTTGAAAGAGAAATCGAAACCTGTATGTGTCGGCGGCCTTCGATTCACCAAAATTTCTTTACCATCCACTCTAACTTCGACCACTTTTATTACGAAGCAAGTAGACTCATTTTCGTCTGCAAATAGTATAGGGAGATCGTTAGATAAGTTTGTTTAAGGTCACTCAATGGGATTACGTGATATAATTCGCGTT
Organism: Brachylomia viminalis; assembly: GCA_937001585.2. NCBI lineage: Eukaryota > Metazoa > Arthropoda > Insecta > Lepidoptera > Noctuidae > Brachylomia > Brachylomia viminalis. The sequence continues at coordinate 7,384,718 of OW443317.2, forward strand.
TTGCATGAAAATTTCGTTTGATACTTTGTATGTTATTTAGATTTTCGTTTATCAATGTTTTTTGTTACCTATGGTTACCTATTGAATGCATTGAAGTTATGTCAGACACCAAATGAAATTATCTATAGTAGGCGGATCACACACTACAATGCACAATGCGACCGATGATGGGGTGATTTTTTATATACAAATTCAATAAAACTGCGCTTCCGCGAGGAGACTTTGGCTCCGTTTCCCGCGCTCCGTCGCGTGGCGCGTTGAAGTGTGTGAGTTGCCCGCGTGGAAAGCAGACTTACATTATTTTTTTTAAATATAGCCTTTTTATTTAATATAACCACTCAGGCATAACGTAGCTTCCCATTTCTGAAAGAGTTTTCGGTATCGAATCAGTAGTTCCTAAGATTACCCCCACATAAGACCCACTGACCGGTTGGTGCAGTTGGTAGCAACCCTGGCTTCTGAGCCGCTGGTCCCGGGTTCGATCCCCGGATCAGTCAAACATTTGTGTGCATAAACATGTCTGTTTGACCTGTGTCTGGGTGTGTATATGTATATCAGTCATCAGGTTACCGTAGTACAGGTTCTACCTAGTTCGGGACCTGAAGACCTTGTGGCGATGTTGTCTCATATTATTATATTATTATTATTACATACAAACTCAAAAATGTTACCTCTTTGTAGTATTACAATATTTTATGTATAGACATCATAGTATCACATAGTGAACATCGGATTTTTTTGTCAAAAATATTATTTGCTTAGTATTTACATCATCTATACAATAACAAAAAAATGTCCGGCCACCATTTTTTTCGCAGCAGCAATTTTATGAAATACATCAATGCCGTAATTACTTTTGCCAGGGCTGAATGATTGATAGAGGGTCGGTCGGCTCCACTCAATGAGCCAGAAGAGCCCTTAATTGCTAATCACTTGTTCTTAACCAACACTTGTGACTTCCTTGCTAATTTACCCTTATTCGTCAAATTATTTGTATCGAAGAGAGGTTTTTTTGGAACAACCTAATACCAAAGATCAAATAATACAATTAATATAAGGAAACGATGAGCTAACTTTGAAAATGGTTTATGGTTAGTAGATGGTGTTTTTTATTTTATTTTATTGAACCTGATGTGCCTATAAATGATAAATTATTTTATTTCTGTAAGTAGGTTTTAACAAACACTTTTACACGTCAATCATATTTTAAAAACCAGATAAGGTCGGCGTTTTCTATCCGAATACTCTGAGAAGAAAGGCCGAAACAAACTCAGAGGTCACAGTCTCTTTTAAAGTCCAGACATAATCTTGGTCATATGTGAAGACCATGTAGATTGGTGTCTGAAACGGGCTTCTGAGGAAAATGTTTTTCCTAGCTCAATGGGAAAAACCGTACAGATTGAGCGGACCCGTCCAGTCCGTGCACGTAATTGTCAGTAACCGTGCACTCCTTTTTAATGCATATGAATGTACTTTCTGAGTTTATTTCGAACATTGCTGACATCGGTGAAGGGAAACATCGTGAGGAAACCTGGAATTAAAGTTAATATCGCCAACCCGTCTTGAGCAAGCGTGGTGATCAATGCTCGTGCCTTCTTTGTATGAGAAGGGGCGTTTGCCCTGCAGTGGGTCAATAATAGGCTGGTTATATATTATTATTATGTATTTAAGGGATTGAAAATACATATAGTCTGTCTGTTTGCCAGCTCATGCCTTAACGGTTGAACGAAATTGGATGAAATATGAATTCCAAAATAATGACACGGGCACATTTCTATGGACACTGGTTTATTTAAGCACTGCCAAATTATAAATTTCTATGATAAGGTACGTTTACGTGTTATAAGTGAGAATTACCGTAATTTAAGTCATTAAGATCATCAGCCTATAATGTTCCCACTGCTGGGACACAGGCCTCCTCTCTGTGTCCGTGTGTGTGTGTCTGTGTCCGTAATTTAAGTAATATTCGTAAATACGTACGACTAAAGTCGTTGCGTTGTTTGACCTACTTACCAACATTTATCGAACCTAAATCATGCTACCATCGTTAATGAACGATTTACTTACGGAAATCTGCAATGCAATAAATGCGAAGAGTATTAAAAATGCTTTATAATACAGTTGCTCAAAAAGTGGTGTATTGCAGGGACGTATAGCGTTCGGGATGTGGGCTATTATTACATAATAGTGCATTTTTTTTACCTTTCCCGAACTCGTGCGTCTCTTTCCCAACTGTCAAAATAATGTCTATTAAAAAGAAAAACCAAGCATGATGTTTTTACTAAAGAGTTTTTGTGATTCATACAAATACGTATATTTCTAAAAAGAAGCTACTAATTTATTTCAATATCAGATTTAATGATTTAATTGAATGAGTTAGGTTAGGTTTCATTTCATTTCATCTCATTAAATTTCATTTTCATTTCATATCAATAAAAAAAAATTACTGAAGACTAAGCTGTATTGATAGTTCCCTTTGCCTACCAAAATGGGTGAAGAAAAAAAAACTCTGCTTATATTCTACGGTTGGCGCCATTTTTATTGTGTTTTTATTATTTTATTAAATTGCTTAATTTTTTCGCAACTGTAGATATTTAAAATAGTCGTTCAGTACACCTGCGGAACCGTCATTGCAAATTGTTCCGACTGTCAACCCTCGCCTTCGGGTGCGCCTCGGCTCGGGTAGACATTTGTCTTTGCAATGACAGCCTTTCCGCACTTGCAATGAAATATACTATTCTAGATAAACGAGAGAACTAGAAAAAAAATATGTGTGACTACATAATTGTTCATTAAATAATAATTAATGAACATATAAGTAGTCACACAGATTTTTGTATTGCATACTATGTAGTGGAACCGAGTTGCCGTGTCTGGCCATACAGCTGTTAAAGCCGCGATGGTTTGTGCGGTATGTTTAAAGGTAAAAAAAATGCAGGTAAACTATTTTTTTGATTAATAAACAAAAAACATATAAATAATAATAATAACCTACGCATAGACCTTTTTTTTTTGAGGGTCAGAAATCATTAAATTACTTCTCCCGCTCTGGGCGGAGCGGGAGGGCGTGTCAGACTGTTACTGACTAAAACCCACCCGTGTTCCTTCAGTTGCCTGTGCTAGGGGCCACGGTAACCCTTTCGGACTTTCCCGCAATCCTGGCAGGCATCGGCCCTAGCGGAATCCGTCATTGGTGCTGACATCTCTTTGAGGCGCGCGTGGAACACAACGCGCCGTCGACCCGGGCCTGGTCCTTATCGGACGGCGAGCTACCCATTGCTCGCCGTCCGCTAGCCCGCGCCTACGGTGGCCGGGAATCGGCTTGGGATTCCCGATGCCCAGGGCGTCTCCTGCGGCAGCTAGGGGTGTGAGGGCGCGAATTTTGCCTCTCCCCCACGCGTTCAGCCTCCTCCTCCTCCTACGGATAGACCCGAGTTAGGACATAACATACTTTTTATCACGCGGGCGAAGCTGCGGGCAAAAGCTAGTAGTTAATAAAGGACTGAAATCACCAACCTGTGCCTTCTCTGTTTAAGAAGAGGCCGTTGCCCTGCAGTGGAACAAAAATAGGCTGGTTTTAATGATAATTTTTATTAAATGGCAAAAAAGCTGACGGTCCATCTGATGGTACGTGGTCATCGCTGCGCAGACAGCAGACAGTCTTGCATTTGCCTGTAATGATGATTTATTAAAACCATCAGCATTATTTATTTACGCGTCAGGAAACAAAACTAACAATGTTGTGTATCAACAAGCAGTACAATAAACAATATGTTATAGAGACAATAAAAAAATACAAACCTAGACAATATCAAAATATACAACAATGATAAATGATAAATGATTTTATTTCTGTAAGTAGGTTTGTTACAAACACTTTTACACGTCAATCATATTTTTAAAACTAGATGAGGTCGGCGTTTCATAACTGACTACTCTGAGAAGAAAGGCCGAAACAAACTCAGAGGTCACAGTCTCTTTTAAAGTCCAGACATAATCTTGGTCAGATCATGTGAAGACCATGTAGATTGGTGTCTGAAACGGTCTTTTGAGGAAAAACCATACAGATTGAGCGGACCTGTCCAGTCAGTGCACGCATTTGTCAGTAATCTTGCCGCTCAACTGAGAACTTAAGGAGCACAACGATTCGACGAACAATACCAAAGAAAGGACATTTGGGTAGGCCGCATAAATTACTCAAGCTGCCAGATCGTGAAACTAACTAAGAAATAAAATAAAAAAAAGTAATAATCCACATAATCTTCACATTCACAATAATTTAAATAATATAATACTTTACAAAGTAATTACTCATGTCATTGTATGTATAAAATTCATCAATGTCAATGTGTATATAAATATTCGAACATAATCTTTGAGGACCATGTAGATTAGTATCTGAAATGGTCTTCTGAGGAAAGAACCACGCAGATTAAGAGGACCTGTCCAGTCAGTGCACGCATTTGTCAGTAACGTAGTAGTCATTGCACGCATTTGTAAAGTAATAGAAATAATTTTTATTAGTATAGTAGGTATTCCAGTTTGAATTGAATGACAGGACAACATCTGTCGGGTCAGCTACATCTTCATGCAGAAATAGGTATAATTGACAGTTCTACACTATATTCCTATAGCGTACTATTAACACTATAATATTATGAAATCTTTAACAAACATATCGGTGTAGTTTCTTACCGGTTCTTCTCCATAGGAAACGACTAATAGGAAATATGCTGGTAGGTTTATGTGAAACAAGCTGCGCCCCGCGATTTCACCCGCATAGGTCTCCATCTCGCGGGATAAAAAGTATCATATGTCCTAATCCAGATTATGTTCTACCTATGTGTCAAATTTCATCCAAGTTTGTTTAGCCGTTTTAGCGTGAAAGCGTTACAAACAAAAGAAAAAATCTAATCTTCTCTCTTTATTTCTAGATATATTATATACAGGGTTGTTGGTAAAACACCATCAACCTCTTAAGGGGTCATTGTACTCATCATTATGAACAACTTTTACTATGGGACCAAATATGAAATCGCGAAAAAAATATCTGTTGGTCCCTACATTTTGACGAGTTCTGCAAACATAAATGTCTCATGGTAAAAGTTGTTCATAATGATGAGTACAATGACCCCTTAAGAGGTTGATGTTGTTTTAGCAATAACCCTGTATATATAAAATATTTGAATTCCTTTCTAATACTACTTTTCACAATTTGTGTGTTTTGTTACCAATCAATGTTTCTAGAACTGTTAACGAAACAAGAAAACCCGTTGCTTAGGTATGCAATCGAGCCACTACACAATCCAGAATTTAGTCTTTACCGCTAAAGTTTTGAACCTAAAGGATACAGCAAACGCAAGAGTTATTTATGAGAAGCTTCTAAAAATAATATCAAGAGAGCTAAGTAAATAAAATACACGTAACAAAGATTCCTTTGGAGACTCAGTGGTTTATGTATACCTGCCAAGAGCATGTTGGCATGGGTGTTAAGGTTCCGTATTCAACAGTCGTCAAATCAAAATCAAAATATTATTAATTTGCAATCGCCACCCGAATGCCTCGTTCAAACGCGACTGCGGAGCATGGGGTCGACCTATGCAAAAATATTAATATCCGAAAACATTATTTTAAGCCTGAAACTTTTGACATTTGCAAACTCTATCATTCGTTAAAAGCGGGCGTTTATAAAAAAGCTCGGTATGCCAATATCCAGATTTAGAAATCATCAGCACACCAGAGGGGCAGCTGCAGTATTTTTAATAACGGTCGCATTGTAACTTCGATCAACAATCCTTTCTAATCTGTCTCAATCTGTCAAAATTATCTCTAATTTGCCTACATTTTTGAAAAGTTTTTGACGTTGATTGTCACTGAGATGAGATTGCGACTGGATTTTGAACATTTTAAATATGAGAATTGGCCTGCTGTAATCGTCTGCCACACAGGTATGCGTAACAGAGACAGTACGCCTATAATTATTTTTGTAATCATTAGACGTAATAATAAATTCTGTTTTAAGCCTATGTTTTATGTAAATGCTGTTGGTGTACTTATTGAAAAAAATAATAAAACCATCCTTTTTATGTGCGGTCTTATTAAAATTGTATGGATTTATTATCTCACTACGGAGCCCTGAAAAGTTGCCTCATGAAAATAATATAGGGGCTCCGACGCGTCGCTGCTACGACTTCAACTAAGTCGAAGAAATGGTTCATGCTTTGTAGGATTTTCTTCTGCTGCATTAATACACGAACGGACTCATGTATGATTTCTGCTCTTTTTGAATTATGGCACGGAGGGAATAAAGGCATTCGTTTTATACTTAATTCTCGCCGCGTCGGGCGGGTCATTCATAGAATAAGGAGCAAAGGTTTTATGCAAAATGTCTCAAGCAGTTTTATCATTATAATAGTTACGTAAAATATCAAAAAAATTAGTTAAACATTTTTTTATCGTCCCTATAGGTTCTGTACCAGCGTAACCAAAATACTTCGTGTATGAATAGATACAAATTGTCATTATAATGGCACACATGTGAATCACTAAACAGATTATCACATTAATTTGGACTTATAAATTTTCACATAGTTAAATAATAACAGCTGCATAGGACGATCAGTCAGGTTAAGCTACGCTTGGCGCGGTTGGTCCGTGGATGGGTGACCATCTTTACATATCCAGACCCTTCTGTGACTCGGAATGCATGTTAATCCGTTGGTCCCGGCTGTCATTCGTAGATCGTTCACATTCGTTACGGGATGTCTGAAGCCCGACAGTCTGACAACCAGTCTTACCAAGGGGTATCTGGTTACCCAGTTACTAGGTTGTGGAGGTCAAAGAGACAGTCGCTCCATGTATAATACTGGTATTCAGCTGCATCTGATTGGACTGGAAGCTGATCCCAACATAGCTGTTAAAGGCTAGGCAGATTGACTAATATTTTAGATGCGAAAGTTACTCTGTTTGCTTGTCTGTCTGTTACCTTCTCAAACTCAAACTCAAAGCATTTATTTCAAATAAACCAATTACAGGCACTTTTGAATTGTCAAGGGGTCGGTCAGTCAGAAAGATGAAGCTAGTTGCCCATTCCAAAGCGTAGTAGGTACCTATGGAGAAGAACGAGCAAGAAACTCCATGGACACTCTTTTAAATCAAAATATTGTTACAATAGAGTGGTTACATCATTCATGTTGTAATTATACATGTGGGAACGATGTAGAAAGACGTGCACGTTAAAAGCGTCCGTAATAAAAAGATAAAAACAATTATGGAATTAAAATAAGCCGTGGCACCTAAGAAGCAGCGTCTCACGCCCAAACCACTGAATTGATCCTGAAAAAGGACAGGCTTCTTTTCATCCTGGATAGTTGTATTAAAAAAATACAAAATACACGCAGACGAAGCCGTGGGTGGACATCAGTAAGTGTGTAATATTTTTTTATTTGCTTGAAATGACCTGTAACTTTACTTTAGCTCGATATTCAGACTATTGGGAATTTTTTGGGGTTACTAGGTTTTAAACATATGCATTTCAATTAAAGCAATTACACAGAAGAGCCAAAGAATCGTTTTGAGAGGCCATTCATGGACTGCGGGACGGTGGGCAATCTGAGATTAGATGAAGATTCTCATTGCGAACATAAAAGGGACTCCTGTGACCATTGTAAGAAATCGGTTCTGGAGGAATGCGTGCTATGGAGATGGCGTGTCTTAGCGTGTGCGAAGACGGCGCAAGCATAGGCCATGATGAAACGGATGACCGCGGTGTAGATGCGCAATTGCACTTGAGTTACAATGTGCTGGGAGTGGTCAATATGAATCTGAATCTGAGAGCGAAGATGGTTCGCAAAGGAGCCGCCTTTTTGTGCTCACTGAAGGAAAGATGGTGGTCAAGGATCACGCCTAGGTATTTTGCTCACTTCTGCCAAGGGATTGGCTTGCCATACATAGTGAACGTTCAGGGATCCGCGTCTCAAACCCCTCGGATTCAGACGATCACAAGGTCTGACTCTTATTGGGGTTGGCCTCAATTCTCCATTTCCGGAACCAAGCAACTAAGACGTTTGCGAAGGTTTGGAGAGTGCGAGTGATAGAGTCCTGACAGCGTATAGTAAATGGCAGTGTCGTCGGTGAATGAAGCCAACTGAGCCTTTTTAGTCTTAGGAAGTCACTGGTGAACAGCGTGACGATGAGCAGGGAGAGCATGGAGCCTAAGAGACTCCCACACGTATAGGTCAAGGGGAGGAAAATGAACCTTCGATGCCATTGTGGAAAGTATGATCCGACAAATAGTCTCGTAAGATGAGCACAAGAAGGTCCGGCACTCCGAGTTGGTGCCAGACTTTGTCGAATGCTTTTGCTATGTCAAAGAATAATATGCCCGTCATCGCGTTACGCTGGAAGTCAAAGCTTAAGCGCTCCACGACGCGATGGAATAGTTGGATGCAAAAGTTTTTGGTTCAGAAACCAAACTGCTCGTTGGGGATGAGACTCTTTCTTTCGATATAGTCTTTGAGACGCTTATAAATAAGTCTCTCGTAGATTTAACGGACTAGAAACTCCATGGACACTCTTTTAAAAAACAATTTAATCAACAATTTGTCCATGGAGTTTCTAGCCCGTTAAATCTACGAGGGGACGTTTGGATGTTGACTATCCGTTAACGGTCCTCAAACTTTTAAACTCCGTTTTGCTCCCACAACTCAAAAATACAACAAACATATTTTGAACTAATTTAAAATTAACGTGCACGCGACAGCTGTTGAAAACGTTCAGGTGAGCGTTTATCTAAGCATTAGACGGACGTTTAAACATTGTTTAAAGCTGTAACGAGCAATTAGGGCGCAAACACATTAGGGCACCGGATCTAATGTGTTGATGGTTCGTTTTGACGATTACAGAAACTTGATGGTTTAATGTTAGTAGTATTTTTAATAGTAAAGTTAGCAGACATACTGAAACTCCAAGCATTCAAATAACTTAAACATAAAATTATGCCTTCTTCCGATGGGGGTAGGCAGAAACATGGGTGTACAGAACACCACCTATTACGATCCTTATTATTACTTTTGCTTCGTTTTCGATCATACGTCAATAGTGTCAATACCTATCACCGTAGACAGAGAATTCTATTCTCTGTCTACGCCTAGCACAGCCGGTCGATTCTGTAAAAATCTCACCGTGAAGACTTGCGTGGAGTGAGCTGTCAGTGTCATCCCACTGATGCTAGGGATTGACCAACGTTACATTTACAATAATAATCGATATTTTACTAATATTTAGTATCCAAATTCTTTTGATCATTTTATGATATTTCAAAGCTAATATGTAGTTAAGTGGCTAAACATTAAACATTATTATTTTCGGGGTTTTAAAATAAAATAGCAAAACAGAAATTCTGTTAGAAACTAAATGTTACTTTTTTCAGACGCTTATTTAATAGCTTTAAAATAATATCAAATTATCAATAGAATTTGCATAAAAAAATATTATTAAAATCTCGATTATGATTGTAAATGTATTGCTTGGTTAATCCCTAACATCAGTGGGACGACACTGAGAGCTCACTCCACGCTCACTTCACCTAAGTTTTCACGGTGAGATGGTTACAGAATCGCACTGCTGTTTGAATGACAGCTCACTTCACCTAAGTTTTCATGGTGATATTTTTACAGAATAAACCAAGTGGTCATTCACGCAAGCAAGCCAAGCATTTATTTCAATAAAATCATTGACAGGCACTTTTGAATAGTCAAGGAGTTAGGTGGCAATGTTTATAGTAAATATAATTAATATTATCTTGAACATAAAGACTTATTAAAGCTTATTATACATTTATTTTAAATTTTATTTTATAGTAACATTTTTATTTGAAAGGACAATGCCCATTTTGTTAAGACTTTTGGGACCCTAAAAAACTTCGTGTGTCACTGTGATTTTAACTTTATTTTGTAGACTTAGAATTACCTTTTCATATCCTGAAATCGATTTTCAAATTTTCACCCTAGTTTAAGAGAAATCGTATGTTTTTGGATTCTGGAATTGAGGTGACAAGTTTTTTTTTTGTTCTAAACATATTTGAAATTAAAATAATAATTTTGTTTAAGTATTAACATTGATTCCTGAATTAAAGAAATACTATATAACTTCTTCTCTTCCCAGATATTATTTAGGTTAAGTACTTGCGCTTACAAATATCCCTTGCCGTGCCGTGCTGGCAGTCAGCGTTAAGTAGGCTGTGCCCTCACCACTAGGTACTGTTGTTAAAAATAAATACTTACCTACGACTAAAGCCTTAGGTTAGAGAAGCTCATGGCTAAGTTACAACAAACGCACGGATCAGTCCCAAGTTAAGTTAAGCTGCTCTAAGGCTGCTTACTTAATTAAAAAAAAACAACAATAAATAGTGGGTAAAATATTTATTCTTCAAGGAATATAGGTTACTAATCTACAAAGTAGTACTCAAGCCCATGTGGATGTATGGTATCCAGCTCTGGGGGAGTGCTTGCTTCCAGCATAACATGCCTCCAAAGGATGCAAAACTCAATCTTACGAACCATATGCATTGCACCATGGTTTACTACTGTCGCGGAACTCCACGAGCAACGGTGGAGGAGGAAGTCCAGAGTGTAACAACAAGATACAGGGAGAGACTAAAGAGTCACCCCAATACACTGGCAACGCAGCTCACAATGCGCAGCTACGTAAAGCGTCTCAAGAGGAAAGATATTATCTTGCAAAACAATTAATGAGGGGTTGCTCCTACTGAGGAGCACACTCTACACGCCAATACATCACCCAAAACATCTGCTTATAGTGAAACTCACTGATTGCAGACACAACAACACAAAAAAAAAAAAAAAAGGAATATAGGTCTAGAAATTGCGATGGGGCGCTTATATCATTAAAACGACCCCAGCTTAATTACCACAATACGGTCACAGGTATGAGCGCAGCACCCTACTGTTCGATTTGCAACTAAGAAACTACAATAATAATCATTAAACAATTTGTCATAATTATGTTGCTCTCTACTTATCAATAAATATGTGTAATAAATCCTGTTACTTACATGTCTCGATTTAATTATGGCCCTAACTAGTTGTTATGACATGAAATATTAAGGTCAAATCTTCTTCTATTAATTCATTGCATATTTCAACACTGTAGGTACCATTCGCCCGCACATACTCCCCATACTATCTTGCCAATTTTAATTGGTAAGATCCTAAAGCAAATCTTATAACTCGATTAATGATAACCTTGAAAAGTTATTTAGATGGGGAGCACTGCTGTTTATGCTTTGAAAAATCGTACGTCTTCCATTTATATGTTCCCCGTGAATAAATTCACAACCGGAACCGGCAGTGGTAGTGGAGGTGGTACAGAAATCACAGCATCTGGGATGTTATCGTCCATGTTATCAGTCACTGGCGCAGACTCCACGGTGGGTCTGCTAACGCCACCAACCGCCTGGCTCTGTATTTCTCTCGATGCAGCCTCCCAACATGCACGACAAACTCGTTCCAAATGCAAGACCTAAAAATATAATATTGTATTTATACTATTTATATTTGTTCAATTAGTTCAAACATAGTTATTCTGCCACAATTAAAACACTTACATGATGAGCGGGTGTCCATCTTAGTATAACGTTTCTTTGAGGACAGTCTTGACGAACCATACGAGTTCTGCGACTTGCAATCGATATGGCACATGCAAAACATACGTTGAGGTGTCCAAGAGCAGGGGATACGAGGGATAGAGTTGTGGTTAATGATGTCCGGTTTTGTAGTAATACAAAACATTCAAGATGTCATCAGGATAACTGGAATGATGGCAAAAATAAATCAATGAATTCCTAAATAGATAGATGTACATTAATTATTCATGTGCTCATTACAATGGTCTAGGTTTTCTCACAGATCACCTTACACTGCCTAAAAAGGTTAATTTCTGTTATAGCGGAAATAATAGAGATTTACAGTTGACCCCTTGATTGACCAAACATAGGCATCCTAAATGTTCGTACCTATAAGTCTTGAAAATTACACATTATAAACTTACCGGTGTAGTTGTGTGTTACCGAGGATCTCAGAAGAAGGTCTACCAGGTGTAGACATTTTGCAGAAGTAAAACAGGTGTCCAAGGCTCGCTTATACCAAATAAGAGTCAATGTGCTCACTTGTCACTACAACAAGAGTCCAATATCTCAAAACAAATCCACTGGAGGAACGCAAAGGCTCAACTGGACAGCTTCAAATTGTAACGAACAGAAGGAAATACGCAGAAATTAATACAACTCGACGCAAAATAAACGGCACGCAGCAATTTGATTGACGCAATGATTTGACAGATATGAGATAGATTTGTCTAAGTGTGACCATGTTAATATTTTGGTAATCGATTTACCAAATCGATTTGTTATAAATAATATTATTTTCATAATTAAAAAGATAGGTTTAATTATAAACGCTATTTAGGGTATGGGAGGTACTAACCTGAGTACTAACCACAATAATGTCTGTGGTACTAACTTTTATTTTTTAATGAAACAATAATGTCTGTGGTACTAACTTTTATTTTTTAAAGAAACTGTAGTGTAGTGTAACTACTTTTATTTTCTTTATTTGACCCCCCCGTCGTCTACTTCGCGCCAACTCAGTTACATAAGTGATAGCTAGATTAGGACGTGTGAAAAACTACTGTAGTCTATCTCCGGTCATTATAGTCGGTGGATTAGTAAAATATCGATATTTCTAATATTTAATTGACATAGTCTGTCGTCTGGCAACATTCAGGTTAAGTTTTAGTGGCGGAACTGATATATATTCAATAGAATAAATATTAATTATGTTTTCCAATGCTAGGGTAAACGAAATATTGATAAAAAAAACTTGAACATGTAAAAATACGACTTAATTTTTGAGAAGTAAATAGTCTTGACACGGCACCGAAACTAAGCGGCCCATTGGTTGTCATTCTCCTTTTTAATATTAATTTATGTATGTATAATTGTAATAATACTGACTGTGACATTTTTATTTGTAATTTTACTTGTGTATATCTTCTCAACAATTTTTTATAATTTTTGCGTGCATATTTCCAGGCTGAATGTACATGGCTCACTCCTACCTACTCCACCTGTATTTAATGTACCTAACCTACATTCGTTGGAAATAAACGATTGCTTGATAATTGGTCAAAAAGTTGAAGCTAGTTACCCGTTGACATTTTTGACTTGGCAACTTCCAAGTCAGGTCAGTACTATATGTAAAGTGAAGACTCCACGTGAACCATGTGCAGTACAAGTGGTTCTGTCGATTGCCATGCACATCACACCAGCCCTTCAAACGGCAATGGTTTCGACCCTTTTATATTTTATTTTTTTGAGGGTTGGAAATCATCAAATAACTTCTCCCGCTCTGGGCGGAGCGGGAGGGCGTGTCAGACTCTTACTGACTAAAACCCACCCGTGTTCCTTTAGTTGCCTGTGCCAAGGGCCACGGTAACCCTTTCGGACTTTTCCGCAACCCTGGCAGGCGTCCACCCTAGTGGACCCCGTCATTGGTGCTGACATCTCTTTAAGGTGCGTACAGAACGGGTGCGGGTGCGTGGGGGTGCGACCCTGGTCCCGGGTTCCTGTTAAGAAATACTCGCCAGGGTAGCCCGTTTACATAGGAATATCAGTATCAGGTCGTATGTTGATCACACAACCTGATACAGACCTGCGAATCGCAAAAAACCGTATGAAAATTGTAATTTCGAGGGTTATCTTAGCGCGTTTCCCTTAAGATTCTATCCACTCGCATGTTAACGCGAGCTATAGGAATAGATCCTGACATGGTGAAATGTTTAGCTAGACAGCAAGACGTAACGGAGCAGGCTGTCTAGGGTGAATCATATTTTAAAGACTTCATCCTTCCATACTAATATAGTAGATTTGTCTGTCTGTCTGTTAACTTTTAACGGCTGAACGGTTTGGGATGAAATTTGTCACATGGATAGCCATGACTTGGGTTAGGACATAAGACACTTTTCATCCCCGTAGTACTTACATTCCCGTGGGATAATTTCCGACCTTCATGCTGGCAAAAGCTAGTAAGCAATAAAGTAGCATGAAGCAGCTACGCTTATAATTAAGCAAAAGCACAGATGCTAGACCATTTCTCATGAGTTTAACTAATAACTCGCAAAGCATAATGACCCGTATTTCTTTCACGTCTACTGCAGTATTTAGCAGAAAATTACAGAATAATCTGATCTACAATAAACCTGGGGACAGATAACTTAGTAACACATATTTTAACCGAGTTTACTAATGTAAAACATGGAGTTAGTTAATCTGCGTTTAACTATGTTTTGTAAAGTTTAATAAGAGTTATTAGAACATTAAGTTAATTCATGTTTAGGTTTTGTGGAAATATGGGATTGTTAAGCTTTAACTTGTACAGAATTTATTCTGACTGAAATATTTTTTACGACGTTTTATTATTATTTTCACCTGTTAGGCCTAGTATCCACGCTCGGCTAATTAATAATCGGGGCACGGGTCGATTGATCAGGTTAAACCACGCTTGTCGCGGTTGGTCCGTGGATGGGTGATCATCTTTACATACCGAGACCCCTCCGTATCTCGAAAAGCGCGTTAAGCCGTTCATTGGTCATTCGTGGATCTTTGACAGTCGTTACGGGTCGTCAGAACCCTGAAAGTCTGACAACCAGTCCAATCAAGGGGTATCGTATTACCCAGCTGCCTCCGGTTAGACTGGAAGCTGATCCCCACCATTGTGGCTAGAAAAGGCTAGGCACGTGGTTTTGATCATTGGGTAGAATATATTGCACAGACTAAAACATGATTCGTTTCGAGCCTACGATCTACAATTTATAAGTTGGAGCCACACCACACCACTGGCCCTTTTTTCGTAAACTCACACCACGGAAATCAAATACCTAAACCATTTTTTTTATTAAACCTATAGAGGCACGAGGAACAGGGTGTAAAGTTCACTCATACCTTCATACCTCCATAGAAAAGGGAGGATCCTCCGACCAGACGGGTGTTATGTCTGGTGGGCAACTGCCCGATGATTAATGTCGGGAAGTTGTATATACGAGTATGCTAGTCGCGCGGTAAACTCTGCTTGCGCGATACAGGATTTACGTGACGTCAGTATGACGCGCAGCTCGCATGTGGTGATGTAGATACCGCTACAAACCCACACTGAATTTAACTTAAGCACAAGAATCTTTTGCCGCTTATATGAAACTACAAACGGGGCGTTGTTAGTAAACATTTGTCGTAGACAGAGAATATGTACCTAAGTACAGACAAGTCCCTAAACAACAAAAATAATGAGACAAGGACGCACATATTAGATCCAGTAATGAGAGTAAACGAGATACATACATTGACATGTATTTTCTCTATTTCCTTCGCTAAACGTCCAACCGTAGACATTTGTGAAATTGTTTCGTGAAACTGTAGGTACTAAAATTAAACCGGCCCGGCCTTATTACAAAACAAGGTTTTTCTTTTGACATGGTTTAAACCATCGAGCCTGTTTTTGAAATAAGAACCTAACTGAAATCGAAATACAGTTCCTTTTACAAAACTGTCAACTTAGTCCGGTCTTAGATTGTCAATTTTGTATTAAGAACTTTACTAAAGTCGGCATAAAGTTACAAATACAAAAACTAAATCGAATGTGTAGGTTGGGGCTAAAGTTAGATCGTGTTTTGTAATAAGACGGGCCAAGTTTTAGTCGGACTCGCACACGAAGAGTTCCGTACGACCGTACAATATTTAACACTACATAATAATATATTTAAAATAAAACACGTTTCTTGTATGGGTACCCCTTTTAATTGTTACTTTATTTTATTTTTATTATTTTAACTGTCTACCTATCACAGTTTATGGAATACAGCCCGATTACAGACACACGGACGGACGGACGCGGATGGACAGTGGAGCCTCAGTAATAGAATAGAATACATAATTTATTTGTCCAAAACATAAGTATTTTTTAATTTATTTTTTTCTATGAGACAATTTCCATCAAGGTCTTCAGGTCCCGAACTAGGTAGAGCCTGTACTACGGTAACCTGATGACTGATATACATACCTATATACATATACACACCCAGACACAGGTCAAACAGACATTTTCATGCACACAAATGTTTGACTTGTCCGGGGATCGACACCCGCACACACACACACACACTCACATATAAAATGTTTTCATTGGCACCCTTTTTTTTTTTTTTGAGGATGGGAAATCATCAAATGACTCCTCCCGCTCTGGGTGGAGCGGAAGGGAGTGTCAGACTCTTACTGACTAAAACCCACCCGTGTTCCTTCCTTGGCCCTTTATGTTCCGGGTCAGCGGTACCCCTTTCGGATGATCCCGCTTTCCCGGCAGGCTTGGGCCCTAGTGGGCCCCCGCTTCGATGCTGACATCTCTTTGAGGCGCGCGTGGAACACGTACGCGCCGTGCAGCACGGGCCTGGTCCTGATCGGACGGTGAGCTACCCATTACTCACCGCCCGCAGGCCCGCGCCTACGGTGGCCGGTTCATTGGCACCCTTTGGGTCCGATTTTGGCCACGCGCCAAAAGATCAATGTACAACTATACCTTTGATAATTTTAACCCTGTCAAAAAACAATCCCTTCTTGAAGGTTTCAATGGTAATTCAAGACAAACAAGGATTGGTCAAAGTAGGCAAGTTTTGATAGTAAACACCGCAGGGGAGGTAGGAACGGTTGTTCATTATTATGGCAGTCAGTGTCATGTTTTTGTAAACTATATATGTCAGGCGTGTGATCTTTGGCCCCTGGCACAGGCAACTGAAGGAACACGGGTGGGTTTTAGTCCGTAAGAGTCTGACACGCCCTCCCGCTCCGCCCAGAGCGGGAGAAGTTATTTGATGATTTCCCACCCTCAAAAAAAAAGGCGTGTGATCTTGGGTAGTGGAATTATCGTGATTTTACGTTTTTGGTGTTTTGAGAAGTTAAATGTTAAACAATTTTTAACCGACTTCTTAAAAAGGAGGACGTTTTAAATTCTTATTTTTTTATTTGTATATTGTTACGCGATATCTCCGGCAATTGTGGATTGATTTAAAAAATGCTGTTTTAATGGATAGGGTATGCCTCAGGGCTGGTCCCATATAAATTTTATTATCTTTGCTTGGGTAGTTTTTCAGTTAATTTCAATAATACGTATTTTTTCCACATATTGTTGATTGATGATGTTATAATAACTTCCTGTCACTGTTATTTACATAGCAATTGGTGGTACACGATTTGTGCCGGGCAGGTCTAGGTACCACAACAAAAAGTGAAAAATAACATTGTATATTCGTTATTTGCCACCGACTTCCGAAACTAAAGTAACTATTCACTTTGTAGTGTTTTTTTTTTGGAAGTCAGTTGTTTTTTTTAATAAAAAAAGGTTTTTTTTAGGAGTGTCGTCTCGTAGCATGGAGACGCCTCGGCGGCCGCTGTTAGAGGCAGCTTTTTCAACACTTTCCATACACACCAAGCCTGTCAACGTTTACTCGTACTGCGACGGTAATAACGAATAAAAAAACTGACGGCTTTGAAGGCGGTCCGTGACAGAAGTTGCGCGCTGTACGAACGTTTGTAGCCACGAATTTTATAAGTACTACCAACTTTAGACGCTGCCCGATCTGTGATTCCGTGCTCTGTCGTGCCGGTACGTATAGCGGCTTTTGGTGACAAATTGCCTGCCCTTCAGAAGGCGATTTTAGGCCGACTAATATTATTTTTATGGGCTGGGTGATTTATCAATCAACAAACCATTTTGTTTTAGGGGCGAGTGTTACAAATTAAATTCCACGTTAAGCATTTTGACTTGACGGACGGCTCTGACTTCACAGTGAAACAGTACGTCAACTAACAGAGATTGGCGAAATTGGGTCTTAGACATAAAAGTGCAGCAACTTCTTGTCATTCAACCACATATTTGTTCCATATAAAACAATAGTGCGCACAAAAATAGTCCATTTGATGGACAATTATTATAATTCGACCCACATTTGTAGGTACAGGCCTTTCACTGACCAATGTGGTTAAGCTCACTATTGTTTTCATCTAACTACGCTCCCGTCCATAGAGCAGTGACGGCCCAGTGGTACCGATAGTAGACTGATCCATACTAGTACTTGCTAATATCATAAATGCAAAAGTGCCTCTGCCTGTCTGTACCTTAAAGAGCACCCTTCGTTTACATTAGTCCAAAAGCTTTCAACACAAACCATGCAACAAGCGGCCACAGTAAACATAGACGTATTCAGAGCAGGTACAAAAACGCTTTTTCTAAAACGTCAACCAGAACAGACAAAAATAAATAAAATAGGACATCCGTATCCCGTTTTCATCAATTCCACATCTTTTGAGCACAAGGACTCATTTGTAAACAGAACGCACGGATTGTTTCGCTTGTCCGGCCGTCCGGTTATCCGGCCGTCCACCTGACCGCCCCCACTTCCTAATTCCGGACACTGATGTCCGTGGCACGAGTTTTTGGGATGTGGCATTTTTTGTAAATTTAATTATATGTATGTTGCTGGGCCATTAAGCTGACTTACGAGTTGCAGATCGTAGGTTAGGATTCAGTCTCCCCAGGGATGTGCCCTAAGGGACCACCGGGGTGGTTATAGTGGGGTAAACATCCTACACTCCCCGGTCTTATCCCCAAAGCCCGGGCGCTATTTGAAGGTTACCAACCGAAAACAAAAAAAAACACAAAAGAGGTTTCTGATTCAGACTTTTCTGATCCATCCTTCACTTTTAGCTCTCATCTGAGTAGTCACCCATTACTAGCCTTAACATCTTTTCTTTTTTTTTTTGTACAGTTTATTTGATTTATTCTTCGTTCGTCCTGAAGTTTTGTCCCACATTCCAAAAAAATCTCTTTTGTCCCATATCACTATTGAAGTTATGCAAAAAACAAAGTACATATTTGACATTTTTGAAACAATAATTTAATAAAAAAACAATTCTAAACATTTAGGCATAAACCATCTTTATTATCCGGTATCATAATCAAGATCACAGATATGGTATATTAATCATCTTATCATTACTAGATACAGTTTAAATATACAGAACAGTCAGATCTGTAATAAACAATATTTTAAGACATTTTAGTTAATTACTGAAAAATTTACCGATCAACAATTAAATGAGAGTAGCATCAAAACAAAGGCCCAAAAGAACAATATTTTTTAAAATTTCATATACTCCATGCAGTATTTAAATTAAATCAACAATCAGTACTAACGAAAAGTCGTTTTTTATTATTATTACACAATCATGGCTAGAACAAGCATTTAAAAAATCAACTTTTTTGTCGATTGTAAAAAAAGTAATTTTGGCTTACTTATACAAAAAAAAATATGGCCCGTAGAAGGAATATATAATAGGCCGAAGCGAGAATAAAAATAATTAAAATGATATTTTGGGACGAAGGAAGCATTTTTTTTTACTTTTTGCTGTGTCCTACAGCGTCTGTAATTGTACCTTAACTATAAGTCATTGAAACACCCTTAAACATTATGGAATGCAAATAAAGATATGAATATGAATATAAGTATGAATATTGTTTGGGACGACACAGAAGTTTTTTATGTAGGGCAAAAATCAATGGGACAAACGAAGAATACATCGTTTATTTGGTCTTTCCCTTCTTCTAAAAGCTATCCACATTAATTCTCAAAACTTTGCTCACAACGTTCTTCTCATTCCTCCGCATCACATGCTCATAACATGACAGCCGATTTCCATACAATTATTTTGTCACCGGTTCTGGTTTCAGACAGCAGTAAAGTTTTAAACGATATAATAAAATCGTATTGAAGTATTGAACATGACAGTTTGATATTACAAACGGTCACTTTAAAGTCTCCATAAAAATATATTTTAGCGAGTCCATTTAAATATTACGATATTTTGTGACCATTGGTGTATGTTTGTATGTAACAATAAAAAACTCATTACACAAGGATTTTCGGGAACAATGGATTAAGAATTCATAAAAAGCTGAGCCCGATGAGGCTTGTCGCGAATTAAACTGTCGTGGTTTTCATGAAATATAAATAAGTTATTATAAGTGTGTTATTTTTAATGTTAATTTTGTTAGTTTTAAATGTTGTTTTTTTTTTTTACTGTCTGGACTGTTTTTTACCTGTACGTGTCCCAAATAAAATGTTTTTCTTTCTTTCTTTCTTATTAATATGCTACTACACAGGGCTTCTATGTAGTACTGCCTCGTTGTAGTTACACAGGGCTTCTAGTACTGCCTCGTTGTAGTGGTTGCAAGCATAACTGCAGTTTAAGTCCTAGGTCGGACAAAGTCGTATAGGATTTTTTCAACAACAATTTTTTTGTTGATATCCGGAGTCTGAATTTGTGCCAGGTTGATGGCAATTGGCCGCCCGTTATTGAAACATATCTGTCGAAATATGGGTAAACGATAAGTAAAGTTATGACTATCCCTTTGAGGAATATATGCGTGATATTATGCATATTATTATAGTACTACTACAGGGTAACATATTATTAAGGTCCGCTTAATCTGTGTGGTTATTTCCTCAGAAGACCATTTCTGACATCAATCTACATGGTCCGCAAAGATTATGTCCGAACTTTTATATACACATTGACATTGATGAATTTTACATATACTTACATACAATGATATGAGTATTTACTTTGTATTATACTAATGTTAGGACTATGTGGGTCATTGTTTCAGTTTTAATCATGGTCTGGCAGTTTAATAAACTTAAGCGGCCTACCCAAATGTCCTTTCTTTGGTATTGTTCGTCGAACCGTTGAGCTCCTTAAGTTCTGAGTTAAGCTGCACGATTACTGACACATTCGTGCTTTGGACAGGTCCACTCAACCACTGTGGTTTCTCACAATACAATTTCAGACACCCATCTACATAGTCTTCACATGATCTGACCAAGATTATGTCTGGACTTTAAAAGAGACTGTGACCTCTGAGTTTGTTTTAGGCCTTTCTTCTCAGAGTAGTCAGATAGGAAATGGCGACTACATCTAGTTTTTAAAATATGATTGAAGTGTAAGACTGTTGGTACAAACCTACTTACAGAAATAAAATCATTTATTATTTTATTCAACGTCATGGACGAACAACAAAAGGCTGAACGGAACTCCGCTAAGACAGAACTGAGTCCCGTATATGTGTGAATATATTTATGTGTGAGTGTTGTCATTTGTATAATGGCCTACGACCGTCCGCGTCGTCGGCCGACTAATGTGTGAATGTGTGCGTACAGCTGCCTGTACGTACAGCGAGATGGCCGACTTGAGTGACACAGTTTTTATGAGCGAGAATCTGTGTGACTTATTTTGTTCGTCCATGTTAAACATGTTACTTTTAGGCTTTTTTAATTAGTTTTTACTCAGTAGTGACCAGAGAAACAAGCAGTGGACATACCTACTCCTAATTCTCTTATGAAAAGATTGATAATTTTGATTTCTCTTTGGATTTAATAAATAAAATATTAGCGACCCGCCGCTGCCGTTTTAACGACTTACAAACATTTCGGGATTTCTTCATTATTTGTTTGTGTACTGAACATCAAACATTTGGGTCAAGTTTATTGAAGTATGGGACAGCTGATTATTTATTCGCGATTACGATGTTGGTCCCAAGAAGAAAGTTATTCAGTTTGATGGTCTGTACCACACTCGCAATTTGACCACACAGGCAGGCAGGGCATTGGCTGTGAGGGGAAATATGGTGGCTCGAAGGTTTGCTGGTTGCTCAGTTCCAGTAAAAATTACGCTGTTCAAGGCGTACTGCCAAGCATTTTACACCAGCAGCCTTTGGGCTAACCATACCCAAAAAGCAAACAATGCCCTGCGAATTCAATACAATAATACCTTTAGGGTGCTGTTGAGGCTTCCAGCCTATTGTAGTGCGTCAGGTATGTTCGCTGATGCGCACACTGACGACTAATTTGCGATAATGCGATAAGGAGGTGGCGTCGCTGACACGCAGAGTGGGAGGAAGCACCAACAGTATCCTGAAGGTATTTGCTGAAAGGCTGGATGGGCCTACCATGGGTACGTTTATCAAGCTTCATGTATTGCATGGGGCTTGATGAAAGTATCTATGGTCGATATAATTTTAACCTTTTTTAAGTATATACTAACATAGTTTATAAGATAATTTAGTCACTAACACAATGTGGACCTATGTAGTCTGTAAATAAAAGATTTTTATTTATTATTATGATAGGTACACGCTGTACGAAAACTGTGTCTGAGTAAAAAAATATCTCAGAAGTTGAAATGCATTTTCACCTAAATCTTCGAACATAATCCTATAAACTGCTTGTCTTAATGAAAACGGGATATTGCATTAGAATTCTATAAGTACAAATGTGGCCGATTTATAGAATCGTTGAGTTTATGGAAATTCTGAATGACTCCTTTTTATGTTTCGAATTCAAGTATTACCTACAAATGTAAGATTTTGTATTTCTTTTCAAATTGTTATTGTTTTTACGTCGATTTTTTTTACTGTCATACAAAGATAATTAAGCACATTGACACCCTAAGTCAGTTTAACAAAAAAATACAGTTGTGATTTGAGTATACGGGCACTGATCGATTTGATTTACAATTAATTTCGCTAAACTTACCTATGCCTTATTTGTCAGGTCTATTTGAATTTTTCCTAAATTTTTATAGACACCAGGGACTCACTGTCAGAAAGAATGCATTTGTTTTAATTGGCACGAAGGTAATAAAGATGCAATATCTCTAGACTAGTTCGCGGATTTTCGGACACTAGTACTCTGGCTCATCACCATACCAAGCCTCCTCGTGCAGGCACTCCTTCACTCACTTTCATCTGAGCTCTCAATCTTTTCCCGATATTCGTGGTGACACTGACAGTTGACATTAGTGACAGCTACCTCAATACTTGTGTATATCAATGACTAAAGTGTATATGCAATAGTGTTTACATCTATACTTACTTACTAATATTATAAAGAGGTAAAGTCTGTGAGGTTGTAGGGGGTAATCTCTGGATCTACTGACCCGATTTTGAAACTTCTTTCAGCATTTGACAGCCCAATTGTTGAGGAAGGTAGTAGGCTTTTTAACATCACGCTATGACCATTAGGAGCTTAGCAGAAAGAACGCTAAGCGAAAACAAAGTAATAGAGCGGGCGGGCGATGCGATGCGACGGGGGGGGGGGGGGGGGGGTACCGCTGACCCGGAACATAAAAGGCCAAGGAAGGAACACGGGTGGGTTTTAGTCAGTAAGAGTCTGACACTCCCTTCCGCTCCACCCAGAGCGGGAGGGGTCATTTGATGATTTCCCATCCTCAAAAAAAAAAAAAAAAGCATCTGTTTTATACATCTCAACATAATTACGCAATTTATCACCCTCCTTGTAAGCCTGTTTATACCTGCTGTCCCCTTTTTTATCCTGTCGACATTATAGTACAAGATAAGTCGCCCCTTTTTCATTGAATTCACCCCTTTTGTTTGGAGACGCGTCCTGAGTGACATCCCTGCTGTTTGTATGGGTTTTAGAAAAGAAATTAAAAATTTATAATTTATGTGAGTACTGACTAAGATAATATTTACCTAACTAAGTAAACAAAGCAGTGGTGGCCCAGCGGTAGCGGCCCCGACTTTCGAGTTGTTGGTCGCGGGTTCGAACTCAGGCAGGCGCTTTACTTTGTGTACTTTATTTCATCACCACTGTTCTCAAAACAGTGAAGGAACACATCGTGAGGAAACCGGCATGACCTAGAACCAAAAATTCGAAGACATGTGACATCTACCATCCCGCACTGGGCTGGCGTGGTGGATTACGGCCCACTCCCTCCGACAGAGAGGAGGCCCGTGTCCCAGCAGTGGGAACGTAATAGGCTGATAATGCTATATAAGCTTACAGTGTTAAAATATTATTTTATTTTATAAAGGAAAACCAATAGTAGTATATTAAAAATAAATGGTAATAACTTAACAAATATACTACCCACTACGTAATATAATAATATGTAAATCTACATAAAAAAGAGGGGAACGAATCATAGGACATCAAAAATTTCGTACGCCTCGTTGCCAACAGGAAAAGTGCCCAAAAGGCAGCATTGCGACGTTGTATGGCAATGCTGATTTTTTGGCCGAATATGGCCAGCCCTCTGGCCACGTGAAGAGTCGACCAACCGCTTGGCGATGTCTCGAAAAACCAAGCGGGCACTCGGACCCCATAGCCCTATTGTTGGAACCCCAAACGGCTCGAACATTATATTTCCCAATAAGATTGGAATATTTTTGCCGTTTGAGGTTTTTCGCAACTTCAGTCCGCCTTGCTAGGAAGATGGGGTGGAGCATTTTATCATTTGGCATAAAAACGAGACTTTTGAATGATATTAGTATATATATTATATTAGTATTTATATTCCCCAGACCTTTTTACAGTCATAATTGTTTAGATTATTATCCTAGAAATTAAGCTAAGTTGGGTAATTAAGGTTTTCGGTGGCTTAATTAGGTATGTCAATTCAATGCATTTCTGACTTTCCACCTTATAGTATGTCACTTTGTCTAGGTCTATTGCCATTTTTTGTCCGGTATTACAGTTACAAAGAATTTAGCACAAATCTATACTAATACTAATAATATTATAAAGAGGTAAAATTTGTTTGTTTGTAGGTATGTAGGGGGTAATCTCTGGAACTATCGGTCGGATTTGAAATTTTTCTTTAACATTTGTTAGCCTAATTCTTGACGAATGCTTTAAAAGAAAGAAAGAAAATACGTTTTTTTGCGGTAAACATGACGCAGGGCACATATAAAAAAGGACAAGTTGGAAAATATGCGTCACATCCACGCAAAACGGCCATCGCATCGTTCAGCTTAATGCTACGACCCTATGCGAGACAGCGCCCCAGCGGGGCGGACACGGCCTACTGTCATATGTCTGAGTCACACATTTTTATCATAGTTTAGGAACAAAAACCTGTTTTTTTTTTGAGTTTTCAGCGACAGCCGGCGCTTACGTGATGTCATCTACCGGTTTAGCAAACGCTACGATAAAATATATAATAAGAAATAAAATAAATGCACAGTACCTAATTCTAAGTCTTTAAATAAACAATATTTATAAGCTATTTAACATCACGCTAGGAGCGTTAGGAGCCGAGCAAAAAAAAGTCTGAAAACGAAGTAATAACGCGGGCAGGCAATCCGATGCGACGGGATGGGTCGGGGGATCAAAAGATATTTACGCAAACGAAGTCGTGGGCAGGAGCTAAAATAAAAATAAAATTAAACACACGGAGGAAGGATATATATATATTTTTTAATAACGTTGCCCCACACTAGGAATTTCTCCTGTATCGTGGGTGTGTTTACAAACATATAAACTCACATGCACAAACAGCCAGACCCGGAACAACAACTTGCAGGTCATACAAATATTTGTCCCTGCGGGAATCGAAGCAGCGCAGCAGTCAATCGCTTAACCACTGCACCAACCGTATCGTTAAACATAGCCGGACATATAGTACATAGTAGTATAGTACCTTATTAGTGATGTTCTTCAGAAAGTGCAGGTACGTAGTACCCGCAACTGTCTTGCGTGTATGACTCGCGGGGTATTTAAGGTATAAGGTATAATAAGGTATAATTTTATTTCTCAAAAAACTTACTAATATTTTACAGAAAAGTTTGGCAATATTAATTTCTAATAAAATGGATGTAGCCACTGCAACCGAACTAGGCAATGCCTGTATTTCGGTTTCCAGTGCCTTTTCCCTCGATTATTTAACAGTCAAATGCCAACAAAGCAAATATGTTTGGTTGTTATACCAATTAATTTTGAAGGACTTATAGTTAACTAACTTAAGTGTTATTTTACGTTACTTAAAATTATACTACCTATAAATGATAAATGATTTTATTTCTGTAAGTAGGTTTGAACAAACACTTTTACACGTCAATCATATTTTTTTTAAACTAGATGGGGTCGGCGTTTCCTATCTGACTACTCTGAGAAGAAAGGCCGAAACAAACTCAGAGGTCACAGTCTCTTTTAAAGTCCAGACTAAATCTTGTATCAAAATCAAATATAATATAATAAGTAAAAGATCTATACGTGCGCACACACTTACATTAGCAATGACTTTCATTTTGACAGTTCAACAACATTCATTGCGTTATTTACGTTGTTGAGCAGACAAATTTTCGAACATATGAAGCAATGGATTAGCAATATCCTTCAAAATTATTCAGATTGTCATTGAATGTGTCTTACGAAATTAGGGTCCAGAAGGCCTAGTCTAGCACGAAGTCTTTCGTTTCCTTCTTCGTGTCACTTACGGACATAAGATTAGTCCGGAGCCAGAACTGAAAATTAATGACATAACGTTTAGATGGTTCTCCTTACTCCCGATGTGCTTTTGTCCGTCCGGAAAAGTTAATCAATCGGGAGTAGGGTTCACTTTTAAATATCGAACTAGTTTCTGACAGGCTCGTATCCTCGTTGACGGACTTAGAGAGTAGGCCCCCAAATGTATGAACATAAACGAAGCATCAGGAGTATGTAAGGATCGTAGCGGGTTGCGTTCTGTTGTCCCTGTCTACCCCCATGGGCAGAAATCGTGAATTTATGTATGTATATAAAATAAAGCATCTGTTTTCACAAATGCTCTATCTCATTATTTTTTTTGCCCCATTCTAGGAATTTCTCCTGTATCGTGGGTGCGTTAACAAACATTTAAACTCACATACACAAACAGCCAGACCCGGAACCAATATCTGCAGGTCATACAAATATTTCTTCCGTGCGGGAATCAAACCCACGACACGCAGCGCAGCAGTCAACCGCTTAACCACTGCGCCAAACGTGCTGTTAAAATATATAATATACATAGGTAAATAACCTTATCAAGCAAAGCATGACGACGCACTCATAAACTGATTACATGAATTTATTAACAGGAAATAAATTGAAAAGCACAGAATATGTACATATGAATACATACATATGTTATCAGGTACAACGAACAAAAAAGTTTAGTATACAGGCTTAAAATAAAAATACAAATAATATTACATCACGCCTGCTTTTCAGGAGGGTTAGGTAGAGGTGTACCTATAGTACACCCACATTTCGCCCAGTGTACGACTAAACGCCGACAGACACTACGCCGACAGACTGAACACCGACAAGACTTTTTTTCGACGGGACTCTGCCGGTAGGACACTTCGCCGACGGGGCATAATATAATATACATATGTATGTATATGTCGTGGATAATGATTAATGTAGTAGTGGGGCAAACGCCGTGACGTTTTTTAGTAATGACGGCACGTGGACAGAGTCGTTTTGGAAAGTGGGGATTGTCGAACGGGCACTTCGTATCGAGACGCGGACCAAGACACTTCTCCAAAACGAAACGGTCGGTTTGCCTAGTTAGATTGATTTGTGTGTAGTATTTAATTTATTCGATTATTAAAAGTGAAGTTACATTTACACTTAGTGTTATTCAACGCCACCTACGAAATGGACCCTTTGCCACCGAACCATGATGGTGAAGACCCTATCGCTCCGCCGTCGCTGACGTCATCATATATTACATACATGCATGCAAACAAACATTTCTGTGAGCAACTTGGAAGTACCGCTCGCCGGCCGCTGCCACGGCACGGCAGTTCTAACCTAACCTAACCTATTTCACATAATCGATTTCCAAAGTTACTTTGGAAATCGATTCTGTCTGATTACAGGGTTTGCTCTTGACTCTAGTAAAAGACATTTGGAAACGCTTAGTGCGAATTGTTGGAATAGCAACTAGGTAAGGATTATAAGTTGCAGTGCGTCTAGATGACCGATGGAAGAAGGGGGCCGGTGGTACGAGGTCGTGGAGTTCTTAGGCACACTCACCGAAGTACAATCTGTAGAAGACCGACAAGCAGGCGACATTGCGGCGATGAGCCAAGCTGTGAACCTTGGCATCCACCAGTTTTACGTCGCCAATGAGCCTCTTAGCTCTGCGTTCCTCCGAGTCAAGCGCGGCAAGTTGGTTCTTTGCTGAGCCATCCCAAAGGTGGCTGCAATACTCCATGCAGGATCGGACTTGCGCTTTGTAAAGGGTCAAAAGCTGTCCAGGCGTAAAATATCGCTTCACTTTATTTAGGATGTCCAGTTTCTTAATTATTGCCACTAATGGGCACAAATTTCAGACTCTGGGCTGCTACTGAGTAATTCCAGATTGAGAAGCCCAATAACACTTTGCCCGACCTGGGAATTGAACCCAGGACCTCATGCTCAGCAGTGGTGCTTGCAACCACTAGAGCAGAGGTCTCCAAACATTTTGTCTCATAGACCACTTGCCATGTTTTTCGGTTTTGGTCAGACCCCCAAAACACACACATAGTTATATAATCAACGTATTCCAAAGACTGTAACACATTTTAAAAGAGTAACGGTGGAGTTTCTTGCCCATTCTTCTCCATTCGAAACTACCTTTTAGAAGGGGCGACTAGAATCAATTCTATTGTAATGTAAATGTTGACGTTCAAAAGTGCCATATATGTGCCTACTTGAAATAAATGCTTTCACTTTGACTTTGAAAACCGAAAAACCGTTTGCTAAACTAATATTGTATTTTGAAAATTCACTAACTGCAAATGTGTTTGGACTGATGTCTAACTGTAGTATATAGAGGATGAGATGAGATGTCGAAGAAAAAATCAACCTACGACCTACAGGTCGTCCTCGATCCCTGTTCGAGTCGAAATAGACCACTTTGGGTATCATTGTACTAGACCATTGAGGCAGTAAAGCCAAAAACAATAAACAACAACAAAAGCGGAGAGGGAGGGCGTGTCAGACTCTTACTGAATAAAACCACCCGTGTTCCTTCAGTTGCCTATGCCAAGGGCCACGGTAACCCTTTCGGACTTTCCCGCAACCCTGGCAGGCATCGGCCATAGCGAACCCCGTCATTGGTACTGACATCTCATTGAGGCGCGCGTGGAACACAACGCGCCCTCGACCCGGTCCTGGCCCTGATCGGACGATGAGCTACCCATTGCTCGCCGTCCGCAAGCCCGCGCCCACGGTGGCCGGGAATCCGCTTTGGATTTCCCGACGTTCAGGGCGTCTCCTGCGGCGGTAAGGGGCGTGAGGGCGCGAATTTTGCCTCTCCCTCACGCGTTCTGTCACTTCTTTCACGAGCATTACTGCTTCGCAGAAGGAGGTGACGCGGCGGTAAGGGCTTCCCATGCCCTCTCGCTCCGTACCATGGCCTGGACCAGGGCCCGACGCGTGAGAGACCGCCACCGTCAATCGCCTCCACGAGGACACAGCGATGCTTCACCCAAGCCAGTTTTTTTGTTTCCGGGGTGGAAAATCGTCATGGATGACCGCCGCCCTGGGGCGGGCGGCGGGGTCTGTCAGACTCTTACTGACTAAAAACCACCCCGGTGTTCCATCTCACACCTCACACACAGCTACCTCCTGAAGCAACCGTGTCCGGTGAGGACCTGCGTCAGGCGGAAAGTGAGGACGCCGTGGCGCCTCTCTAGCCACTCCTCAAAGAGGGGACTTATCGGCGCAATTTTGGCGTGCCCAGCGCTGGGTTGCAACAATCGTGCTCTCCATGCCGCCCTGAGATCCCGCCGGAGCTCTATCCGCTACACTTATCTCTTTCGCTGATTGTACATGTATCCTATAAATATGTAACCTCCTAATGTTATGCGAAAAATGTTTAAATATTTATGAAAGTATCTATATTTCTGAGAATATTCATTTTTGAAGGCATTTTATACTTTTTTGTAAGACTAGTTGTTGGTAACGGTTTCACTTGCATCCTAGTTGAACTACTTCGATCATGTACAGTCAAAAGACTTGTTAGTTAAGTAGATTGACACACTACGTCAATTTGCCGTGTCATAGTCATTTCACATGACTCAAAATCAAAGCATTTATTTCAATTAAACCATTTACATCAACATCGAGAGGAAACCTGCATGTTGTAGGACTAAACATTCGATGACATGTGACGTCTACCAACCCGCACTGGGCCCGCGTGTTGGATTACGGCCTACTCCCTCTCACCGAGAGGAGGCCTGTGTCCTAGCAATGGGAACGTTATAGGCTGATTGTACTTGTACTAACCATTTACAGGCACTTTTGAATTGTCAAAGAGTCGGTCGGTTAGTTATGTCTCAAGTCGAATTTCGGAAGTGAGTGTGTTTGGTTTAGTATTGTCGTTTTTTGCCACCGACTCCCGAAATTACAGTTAAGTATATTCCACTTCTTAGTTGTGGTACCTGACCATCATCCGCCTAGCCTTTTCCAACTATGTAAAGGTCAGCTTCCAGTCTAACCGGATGCAGCTGGAAACCTGTAGTTTACATAGAGCGACTGCCTATCTGATCTCCACAACCCAGTTGCTGGGTAATACGATACCCCTTGATAAGACTGGTCGTCAAACTTTCGGGCTTCTGACGACTTTTTTTTATCTCTCCTTTTCCTGTAATCAAACTTAACATAAACGTAACATCACACCTGTACATCTCAAAGGGTTAGGCAGAGGTGTATTAATAGTACATCCACATCCCCTTGTAATCAGTATATAACTAACTGTAACTGTTTGTGTGTGTGTGTGTGTGTGTGTGTGTGTGTAGATAACTTACGTAGAGCATACAGTCAGCACCATCTAGTGTAACATCAAACAAACTAACTAAATTATAATAAAAAAACAAATAATATGTAAACCAACTATAACAATAATTATGTAAACTAACGCAAAATACAGTCAGCACTAACTTGCAACGAACACAAATTGACACATAAATTTTCACTATCGCTTTTTAAATGAAACTCATCATATTTTTCGGGATCGTTCTGCTTAAGTCGTTCTGCAGGTGTCATGGGTATTTTTTCTAGAACAAATTATATTTTGTAAAAAATCTCGGTTGTGGGGTTCGAACTCCACTCACTATACTATAAACGTGAACCCACCCCAGTGCAAGCATATTCAGCTTAATTGAAGGAGTTAACAGATTTCAGCTTACCCCTCCGATTAAGCTGTATAGTTCGTTTTTTAGACAGTAGTTTGACAGGTGTAATGTCAAACTCCTTTATTAAAAAGCAAACACAATAATACTTGCAATCTCAGATTACTATCTGGAATTTAAAACGAACTTGAGAAAAAATTTAGCAATATTTTCACATATTTTTGTATTAAAAATATTTCGCGGGACATTACTAATTTGATGTTAGGTAGGATAATTTTACTAAAGTATTAATTTTTTCTTTGCCTGAATAGTTTCAATCTCGAACGGATCTTAGTCATGAGCTGAAACTAGTTGGGAAGCCCGAGTAAAACCATAAAAAAACCTTATTAAATTAATACTTCCCCTACATCTGCTAGTATTCAGTATTAGTAGTAGTAGTTATTAGTGGTATTTAGTAGTAGTAGTAGTAGCCAAACGAATCAGAAATTGAATCTTTTATCATGAATCTTAAAAATGATCCTGCAAGGGGCTGGGACTCTATTTCGAACAGGTTTATATAAATGTCAAATCATATTATCGTTCCACACTTTACCACGGTCGTTTGGCTATGTATAGAGCAGGGCGTTTTTCTTAATGTAGTTAAAAGGGCGGTCATCACTCCTGTCTACAAGAGTGGAGCTCGAGACAGCGTAACAAACTACAGCCCATTTTCTGTGTTGCCAGCGCTCTCTAACTAACTCATAAAATTCTTAGGAAAAAATAACATATTATCTGACTCCTAATTTGGCTTTAGGGTAGGTAAAAATATAGATGGAGCCGTTAGCCCGTTAGTAGATTATATTACAGCTTGTCTAGATAATATACAAAAGTGTGTCGTAGTCTTTATTGATCTGGCTAAGGCCTTTGACACTGTCTCGATCTCTGCTCTTGTTGATAAACTGGAAAGGGGAACGGTACATAAAATCTACAAAGACTTCCTTACTGGACGTCTGCAAAGGGTTGACGTGGATAGTGCTATTAGTTCGGATGTTGCAGTCATCTATGTAGTCCCACAGGGTAGCATTCTCGGTCCCAGTCTCTTCCTGATTTATATAAACGACTTATGTCAAATTACACTGAATAAAGGCAAAATATTTACATATGCTGAAGACACAGCCTTAGTGTTTCAGGGAGAGACTTGGGATGCAGTCCAATAAAATGCGGAGATGGGCTCCATAAAGTCTGCTTGTAACTGAGGCATAACCTGTTAATACTTAACATATCGAAAACCTAGTTTGTGCAGTTCACTAACGCTCGCATAAAACGGCCCAATGTGGCTGTCCGGATTCACACATGCAAATCACCTTTCATTCAACAGTGCTCGCGTACAACTCTGAGCAAATCTAAGACGGTCAGATACCTTGAGGTTCTCTTAGACGAGAAAATATCCCGGCAACCACATATCGAGATGGTTTCGTCACGAGGCAGAAAACTTACATGGGTGTTTAAAGTCTGAGACATGTAACTGACAGCGATCTCCTTCGTTCAGTTTATTATGCATTGGCACAATCAGTTATTGGTTACTGTATTGGGGTTTGGGGAGGTGCATGTAAAACGCATCTCTTACGCCTGGAAAGAGCGTAACGGTCGGCTAAAAACAATGTCAATCAAACTGACAGATTTCCCACGAAGACATTATACGAGTTGTGCCAGGTATTTACAGTAAGACAACTTTTTATTTTCCAGTTCATTACTAACAAACACTTAATACCCCATATATGATCCAGATAAACTTCGAAATAAGCGAACAATTCCAAACGTAATTGAATCTGTTAAATGTCGCACGGCTTTTGCAAGACGACAAAACGCTTTTCTTTCTGTATATTTATACAAGAAAATTAATAGAATCTAACATTTTATCCGCTAGCACTACAAGAATGTAAACTTAAAGTAAAGAACTGGGTCTTTACTAATACCTTTAATCTCTTTACTGATTATGAGGATGTAGACAAAATAATAAAGAATTAATCTCATTCTACAAAGGAACACATACATACATAGAACATAACTTTCTTTCATACACTTACTCATACACAAAAGCGAACGGGAACCCACACGCACACACACAGCACGATAAAATAATTTAAGAATAAACAAATGTTTTGATGATTTTTCATATTTTTTCATACTTTTCATTTCTGTTATTATATTTTATTTTATTTTGTTTTTACTTCTTTTAAAATAGTATTTTGTACACTTATGTTTGTCTACTCCTATGTTGATATTAGTATCTACGCCAAATGAAATGGGAGAGGGCGCTGACTCCTGACATACAGGTACACCTAGTTCAGGAGCCAGAGGCTTCAAACAAGTTCTGTGACCTATTAAGTCAATAAATAATTATTATATTATTATTCCTAGTAGGTAAGGTGAGGTTATTAGTAACCAAAATAAATATATGACGTATTTTTCAGCCGTATAAAATCACCCATAGTTCCTTTTTGTTAACTAATTTTTGTTACGTGACCAACATTTGTAACAAATTGTAACGAAGAGGAATATAAAACACGTGTAAAATGTATAACCTCAAACGAAATAAATATCAATAAAGCTCCTTTGCTAAAATTATTATTTACTTTTGATTTGGGCGAGACTAATACAATATGTTAATGGTCAAATAGTAAATCAACTAGTTACTGTTTGATAAACAGACCAGCAAACAAAACGAACGTGTTATTGTTGAAACAATTCACCACTGGGAAGCACACTGTACTCAGAAAAACGCACGTCGCCAAATGGCCACTATTTAGCGTTACCATTGGTTGCTAACGCGAAAACGCAGTGCTGCCAAGACAACGTAGAAAATAAAACAAATATTGGTGTTGCAAAATATAATAGCAAAAATGACAAACAACGTGGTCGCAGATTTGATTTTTAAAGTTAATTATCTATTTCTTTATTATTTAAAAAATAATGCACAATCTAGTTAGTATTACAAACTGGAGGGTATAGGTATTCGCGGCAAGCCTCTTGGACTCTTCAAGGACTACCTTAAAAATAGAAAATTGGCTGTTAAAATCAACTCATGCCTAAGTGACGAAGAAACTGTCACATATGGAGTCCCCCAAGGCAGCGTGCTGGGACCTACGCTTTTCCAGATCTACATTAATGACTTAAGCACGCTGCCTTTACATAAATCACAAATCTTCACTTATGCTGATGACACCGCGATTGTGGTCTATGGTAATACCTGGAGCGAGGTAAAGAATATTGCAGAGCAGTCCTTAAAGACTGTTATGAATTGGCTGCTACTCAACCTACTCACCCTAAACGTGGCCAAAACAAACTTCATTCCCTTCTTTATGAATTATAGGAACAAAGCTCCACCAGAATTTTTAATCACGGCACACACGTGCTCTGATCTCAGTTCTTGCTCATGTGCGACGCTTACCCGTGTTAATCATACGAAGTACCTGGGTGTAGTGATTGATGACGGACTGAGATGGTACAACCAAATAGATAACACTGCTTCGAGAGTCAGAAGACTTATCTATATTTTTAAATCTCTGAGACATTGCGCAGACATTAATATCTAAAAATGGTTTATCTAGCACTCTGTCAGTCCGTTATCACCTACTGCCTCCCGGTATGGGGTGGGGCCGCTAAAACCAAGTTTATTGTAGTGGAGCGAGCACAGAGAGCTGTCCTGAAGATTATGCTTGGAAGACCATACAGATTCCCTACTACTAAATTATATGCAGACTGCAAATTACTTACTGTGAGGCAGCTCTTTGTCCTTCGAGCCACTCTCAGAATGCATAAATATACTCCCCCATCAGGTCCTACTAAGCGCAAAGCAAAAAATGTATGCCCGACAGTAAGCCACAAAACTGCATTCGCTAGGCGCCAGTTCTACGTTCTAAGTACATTAATTTATAGGAATATACATAAAGCCATTCAATTAGCTGGGCTAAACAACCACGAAGTTAAGATTAAAGTACAAAGTTGGCTGCAGGATCAAGACTACGCTCGAACAGAGGAACTATTGCACCACCAGCAGTAGGCCTGTAACCTGTTTTTACTGTGTGTTTGCAATTTTTCTCTTCATTTTGGAACATAATTATCAGCAGTACATATATACTACATAATCTTAAACATTTCAACACACCCTCACGCAAACGCTAAATACTACTAAACACACTCTTACTTACACACCCTCACATACATCCCTCATTCTAACATACACATCCTTACTCTAACATACGCACACATATACACTTTTAAGAAGTCGTTTTCAATATCCTTAGTACCTTCATAGTTAAATTTGATAATTATACATAGTTACTTTTACTTTTTTATTTTTTTTATTTTTATATACTTACTTTGTGACTGCTTTTGTAATGTTGGAACACAACATAAAAGGTTTCTAGTATCACAGTGACAGCAGAACACTGACTCCTAAGTCACAGGATCACCTAGTTTAGGAGTCAGGGTTTAAATTATAAGTATGACCTTTATTTAACCAAGTTATGTACCTAGTTTTAAGCAATGTCTAAGGTTTTTGTAACAATAAAGATTTTTTTTTTTTTTTTTTATTATTAATAATACTTTTTTTTTGAGGATGGGAAATCATCAAATATCTTCTCCCGCTTTGGGCGGAGCGGGAAGGCGAGTCAGACTCTTACTGACTAAAACTTACCCGTGTTCCTTCAGTTGCCTGTGCCAGAGGCCACGGTAACCCTTTCGGATTTTTCCCCAAGTATTAATAATACTGAAGCTTATTTTTAGCTTGAATGAGTGAGATAATATGTAGCACGTACAATCTAGAGACTCTTTTGTAACGCGCAAGTCTTCGAGGACATAATTTTATTTACACGGAACAAAAATAATATACCCAAAAGAAAAATGTGCATTTTAAAAATTATATGCTTTATTTTAGTCATTCATATTATTCATCCCAAATTCTTTAAGTCTACGTATTACATGCTTTTATAAAATATACGCATTAATTTGATAGAACCTACCATGGAAATTTCTGCATGTTAAAATGTACAATTATTTTTGTTAGTACCCTATTTTAATGTATATTATAATCTACCTCCTCTTTAATTGTTTTGTAACAATTAAAATTGGTACCTTTATATCTTTTGTGAGCAAAATAATGTAGTTTTCTAACACACATTGATTTTCAATTTATCTTCTTTGAGAGAAAACTAGACAAGAATAACAAAACAAACAATACATTATGAATTCTCCTTACACACGCAAAATCGGTATGACTTAGGGCAAATTGTATAGAGCTTTAATAAATTAAATGCAATTGTGCTCAGCCGATCAAAAATATGTACAGTAAATTGCGTTCCACGCCCATTTCATAGAAAATTAATGTTCCAGCTAAAACAAATGCAGCAATTTGCTTGGCCAGCAGTGCATTATCCTCTAAAACCATTCTAATTTATTTCTTCATCATTCTTACGTTTAATAAAACGAGAAAAGGACAAAAGATATTTAGGTACCTACGGATTTATTCTTCAAGGGGATTGAGATGAAAGGAATCGGGATTATTTTGTGAGATTGAAGACGTTTTACGAAATATTTGTTTCATTAGAAGGAACTGTGCACACAGGTGCTTAAATCGCAATGAAGTGGTCTTGAGTTATTTAGTATCTAATTCAATTATAAAAAATGTATTGCTATTGAGAAGAAGCGAACAGTGGTGTCGTAAGTTCAAACCCAGACGCTTATTTTGTGTAATTTATTTCATCACCACTGCTCTCAAAATGGTGAAGGAAAACATCGTCCTCGAACCTAATAATCGAAAACATGTGACATCTACCAATTCGCACTGGGCCCGCGTGGTGGATTACAACAGCCCACTCCCTCTTTCAGAGAGACCCGTGTCCCAGCAGTGGGAATGTTATACGTTGATTATGAGAAGACGTATTTATTTCAACGGTTTTATTTTGCTGTTGGTCCTTTTGTTTTTGTTGTGTCACTTGATACCGTACCGAGTCCGCTTCGCAGTCTGAATTTAACCGCTTTGTCTGAAAAGAATTGAATGGTCATGTTACTTTTATAAAGATGTTGATGATCACATTGATCACACAACAGTGTGCGAGAACAAGACTGTAGAATTCACATACTTTATACAGGGTGTGGCGTAAGTAGTGGTCCACCGTTCAGGATTCGATGAACCAGATAATTAACTATAACAATGAAACATTTTAACCATTTTTAAAAATCGCTCTTGAACTTGATGGTGTGTTAAGAATTAGGGTTAAAATTAGAGAATAACCAACTTTTTCTTCAAAAGAGCTGAATTTACGTAAAAACACATAATTTATCATGATAGCTCTAGTATTCAGCAGTAATTAACAGAAATAAAAATTAAAAAATAATGGTTTTTGTTGAAACTACAAACAAATTTGTAATAAAAGGTAGAAATTTCGTAAATAAAAGACAAAAAGGAAATATTTTCGGAACCCTTGTGTAAAAATGGTTAAAATTTTTAATTGTTATAGTTAATTATCTGGTTTATCGAATCCTTAATAGTGGACCACTACTTACGCCACACCCTGTATAAAGCTGATTACAGACACAAATCACAGCGTTCAAAACTTAAACTTAGGTTTATACACTAGAACCAAATGTGTGTACATTTCTCAGCGTTCAAACTCACTGATACCCGATCACATGTTTGCAAAGCGGCAAGTTCGGGACGCTTGAGTATTGATGACGTCACATTAATTTGGGATGAGTTTGACTGTACTAAACTCTCAATAGGTAATGAAAATTCGAAGTTGAAATAAGCTCCATTTACACAGTGTGATTTGATTGCCTGTGGCATGCCATAACAAACAATAAAAGAATGATAAATGATTTTATTTCTGTAAGTAGGTTTGAACAAACACTTTTACACGTCAATCATATTTTTTTTAAAACTAGATGAGGTCGGCGTTTCCTATCTCACTACTCTGAGAAGAAAGGCCGAAACAAACTCAGAGGTCACAGTCTCTTTTAAAGTCCAGACAAAATCTTGGTCAGATCATGTGAAGGCTATGTAGATCGGTGTCTGCAATGGTCTTTTGAGGAAAGAACCACACAGATTGAGTGGACCTGTCCAGTCAGTGCACGCATTTGTCAGTAACCAGAAGTGCCAAAAGTCAAAAAGTTGTAAAAGTAAGTGGTTCTACAATAAAAGATCCAAGTAATTTGTTGCTTAAATTTCTTTGCATCGTGTGAATGGATTATGAAATGGATAATTTAGGAGCGTATTTCAACTTTGAATTTAGAATATTGAAAGTAAAGGCTGGAAGATAATAGATGACTCTAAGGCCAGTGGTAGTTTTAGCCTCCTCAAAGTCTCAAATTGACACACATTCTAACATTGCTTTTTCATGCACTTACCTCAGACCAAATAAAAAATCAAGACGTAGAGCTGCGATTAATACAGTGAAGCATGCAAAACTACACCTTGATCTGTGCATACATGCTCACGCGCAGACATTTACAACCGAATTTACAACCAAACTACACCTCACTAAGTGCACACATGCTTACGAAACCGACTTCACGTCACTGTTGACAGCGCTATGTCAAAATTTTTTATTTGTTCTGAGACACTTACCTATTGATTGTAATACCTCTGTCAATATTACAAAGTCAGGGAACTTGACAGATCTGCCAGGGTCGCGGGAAAGTCCGAAAGGGTTACCGTGGCCCCTGGCACAGGCAACTACTCGTAAAGGGACACGGGTGGGTTTTTAGTCAGTAAGAGTCTGACACGACTGAGAAGTTATTTGATAATTCAACACCCAAAAATAAATAAATAAGGGAACTTGACAGATAAGCAAATTGATTACCTACATACAGGATTTCCCAAAAAAAGTATGCGCTTCGGGAATCATCGGCTATCATTGGAAATATATATAATATAGAGCTTATACAACCGTGGAAGTATTTGCATATTTTGTTTTACCATGATTACAAATGTATAGTTAAGTACTCAATGCAATTCCAAAAAAAAACAAAACTTTCAGGTAACCCGACAAAGAGAAAACTTCTTACAAACGCGCAATTTTAAGTGCACTACGATAAAGTGCAGCAGTACAAAACTTAGAAGATTTGTTTTTATAGGGGGACTGGGGAGTTACGAGTACTCTGTGGCGCGACGTTCGCACTACTTCGGAAACACGAAGATTACCGAGCTCATATCTTTTCTGGTTTACCTGTAAATCGACGCCCGCAAAGTATATACTATTATCTACAAAATCATGATCTTATCTACAAAATCATGATCTATAAGAAATAA
Source organism: Brachylomia viminalis (assembly GCA_937001585.2). NCBI lineage: Eukaryota > Metazoa > Arthropoda > Insecta > Lepidoptera > Noctuidae > Brachylomia > Brachylomia viminalis. The sequence goes on from OW443317.2 coordinate 7,424,075, forward strand.
AAAAACGCTCTCCTGTGAGAGCGTTTTGAACGCAAAACTGTGATAGTTTAGTTAATTTATTTAATAGGGAATATTATCAAGGAAATGGTTGAGGCTTTTGATTTCTATAACTAATTCGTACAAAAAAGTAATCTTAACGAGTCAATTTCCATATTCTAGGCCGGACTTCCATATTGCTAAAGCTTATAATTATAGTTTTAAATATTAAAACAGATATTACTGTTCCTTTGTATTTTACGTTGTTGATTGCTACAATTATAAGATACGTAATCATTTTTGTAACGTCGACGCTTCGATCAACAATACCAACTAGATAACGGGTCTCGTACAAAATCAAAGCTAAATGCTGTCCGCGTGAAAAAAAATTAAAACAGTTATAAGTTCAACCTAATTACAACCATGGCACCTAGTAAGAAAGCCGTGTTTACACTGGCTGTGTTGCCAGCGAACTAAACAAAATAAGAGCTCACGTCTCAAGTGCGCTGTTATTTACCGAGACGTATTTCTGGCGCCGACCCGATATCTAGTCGGTATTGTTGATCGAAGAGCCGACGTTGCTTGTTATTGTTGTTGCACAAAAATAACGCAAGTGCCAAAAACCAACTGCTATGTGGATGAAATCTTTGTTTACAACCGCCAATTGTCCGACGTATATACGAACTAAAGGTATATGTCCGTGTCTACTTCGTCACTTTGTAAAAAAATGGTGTAGTTGTACTTATGTACGTGACTTAATCTTAGTATTATATTCTCCTTTTATTTAATATCACAAGATGCAATAATAATAACCATAGACACAATCATAATAATAGTAATTTAATATCTTCATTAGTTATAGTTTTACTTACTCGGAAGCTACTGGCAATTAAATGAGGCATTAACAAGGTTATTTCCTTTGTTTTAATTATCTCACTTTACAGCTACCTCCAGCAGATTAAAATTCTGACTCTACGAAGGTAATATGTAATGCCAAAATGTAATACATATATAAAAGTGTGTTTCGTGACAAATGGATTAAATTTTATGACAAAATTGTAAAGAGAGCCTGTCCAGTGTGTTCTCCTATAAAAAAAAATACAAGTAAAACAAATAAAAGAATTTCGGACGCCATGGAGATTGCACACTATGTTTTAATTCCGGATAACTTGCCTTCGTAGAGTCCGACTTTTATATATGTAGCTATAACTTGAAGTCACAAATGATAAACTAGGACCTTTGAAGTAAAATAAAGACACAGTCAATTACTAATAACAATAACAAAACCATGGTCAGCAAGATGACCTATCACCACAAGCAGCACCCGTTCACGAGCATAACGCAAAGAGCAGCCATTACCCCCCTCGCCATATTTAACCATAGCATTCCCCCGATAATAATCATTATCCAATCTCGGTCCAGCCTGTCCCACCATGCAGTCCTCCCCCCAGCGAGAAAAGCCGAGGTCGCTTAGTAATCTAAGAAATTCACCCCTGGCCGGAGGCTTTGAGTCCGCTTAAGGCAGCCACAGGATAGTCTGGTTGAGCAGTGACGACCTCTCAAGGTTAACTGCGAGATGCCATAAACAAAAATAAAAAAAAAACTGTTCGAATCAGTTGTATTATAGCCGTCACTAAATACAGAAGTCGTAAGTGGAAACTCGGTGCGATTTCGAATTAGTAATCGAGTTATAGTGCAATTTTTAATTTTTGTGACCATCCTAACTGCCCACCATTTCACACATCACATCTAAAATTATTTCATCATGTATGTAGATACTTAACGAACTGTAAAGACACAATAACAGCTAAACACTACAACTTAAACCATCTTAACACAGTGGCTTGCGTCTTACACACGATTAAAGTAACGCTTTAACGTTGTTCTCCTATAAAGAGAGGGGCAGAAGGTTAAGCCGCTACTTGCCCGTGGTCCCCCAGTCTAGTCCCCCTTGGGGTACCATGAACATTGAACAAGGTGTAAATAATTTAAATCACCACTGCTCTCAAAACGGTAAAGGAAAACATCGTGAGGAAACCGGCATGTCGTAGAACCAAAAATTCGAAAACTTAGCCAAAATATTTGTTTGTGGGGGGAATAGACTGGGGGACCACGTGCAATGACCTGGTTAAGTACCATATTATTTAGTATAACATAATATCACGCCTGATATCGCCTAAAGGAAAGGCAGAAGTGTACCTATAGTATACCAGCGTTTCGCCACTTATGTTTGAGTCCCATGTAATAGGGGGCAAGCCTATTGCCATCAACCGGGCACAAATCCTGACTCCAGGCTGGTACTGAGAAATTCCTAATAGGAAAACCAAATAACACTGCACGACCTGGCAATCGTACCCCATGTCCTGAGTTTGGATTCCCAGGTCAGGCAAGAGAAAATTTTAGAAAGCTCCGCAGTAGACTAACGAGGCAGTCACAAATGAAAGTTGTGTTTCTGCAATGTTTTCTTCTCTGTATTTTATTCAGTGCAATGTAGTTTGCAGGCGTTCTTCAGAAGGACGGTCCAGTGACCCACGAGCACTATGCTTGCGTGTCGTTTATACTTTCAGTACACACGCAAGTAATTCGCTGATGTGGCTTCACTTAAAGTAATGGAATTCTAGACGTTTACGTCGAAACGTAATTGTTTTGAGATGAACCTTGCATGTTTCTGTGATAGATTAGTGTGTTTGTAAAAAGTTTTTTACGATTGGTAAAACAATAAATGAGAGCTTTTGAGACAATGACTTGTAGCTAGGCAAACAAATGAACAAAAGGGTCTAAAATATTTAGAGAAAACAGAGAATTTTTAAACTAATCCATGTATGACAGTAGTCAACTGCAATTAGTTTTTTTTAACTCGGAAGAAGTAACCATCGTTTGTCTAGACTTTTCCAAACTAAAACTCAAACTCAAAGCATTTATTTCAATTAAACCATTTACAGGCACTTTTGAATTGTCAAGTGGTCGGTCAGTAAGAAATATGAAGCTAGTTGCCCATTCCAAAACGTAATAGGTAGCTATGAAGAAGAATGTTCGTGTCGGCTACCAGTCCAACCGGATGCCGCTGAATACCAGAATTTCACATGAAGCCACTACCTATCTGACCCCCACAACCCAGTTACTGGATATCAACACTCGAGCCTTCTCTTTATGAGAAGAGGCCTTTGCCGTGCAGCGGGACACTTAAATATACTGATATTATTTTTACTATACCCACAGCGAGCATTCACTTTGTAAAGTGTTGCAAGCATTCATTGCGCTAGCTTTCTATTCATTATAAAAATCTAATGAGTGATATAATATCTCCTTCTTCTTATATATAAAAATCAATAGCTCTTCGTTAGTCTCGCAAAATCTCAAAAACGGCTTATCCGATTTGCTTTTTTTTTTGTTTTGTTCGTTCTTTGAAAATAAAAAAAACTTAATGCGTTGCAATGCCTTTAAATATTTAAAGGCATTGCAACGCGCTTAAATATGCGAATGATGTGTCAGACAAGGGGGGTTAAGCTCTCCTCTGTTATTTAACCTCTATATCAACCGGATCATCGAGCGACTGAGCGGTACACATGTCGGCTGCCACATTGACGGAACGTGTGTCAACAATATAAGCTATGCGGACGACATGGTGCTTCTAAGTCCCTCGGTGGGTGGGTTGAAGAAGTTGTTTAATCAACCGGTCAGTCAAATTAAGATTGGAGCAAAATGAGAAATTATTTTTATATTTTAATCTCAAAATTCTACATTCATTTATATTTAATATTAGTGTCAGGAAAAAGATAAAATGTCTCAATAAAAAAACGTTTTTGGCTAGTTATTCCGAGACATTATTATGCTTTTTGCGAAAGAAACATTTTTAAGCAGACGCTTATCAATACTTAATTTTAAGCATCGATAAGGAGTATCAAAACTAAGCCATTGAAAGTACAGTATAGGTTTTATTACTTGTTGTTACAAAACCTACAATTTACAACAATCTATTTGTAGTTATGAGAGTGCATTTGTTGTCCACGGAATAATGAAAGCAAGAAAGCAAGAAAGAAGAAAGAAAAATATATTTATTTGTCACAGAAACACGTGCATAAAAAACAAAAAAGATAATTAGCACGCATAATTAACAAAAAAACTAAAACAAAAAAAAACCAGAATTACGAGTACAAAAAAAAAAAACAAGAAAACAGTAATTATACTAATTACCATAATAAGTTGTACCTAGTCAAGTTTTCTCTCCGTGAAACCATTTATGTGAACACTACTTAGGCACCTGACCCACCGCTGAAGCGACTGGCTCTAAGCGATTTTCTCGCTCAAGGAACGTACAAAAGATTGTAGATCCCGTGTAAGTATGTAAAATGGATTCATATATTAATAGTTGATTAGAAGAGAGTACTCCACCAGCGACACTCACTTGGCGGTCAGAAAACTCGCCAAGAGGCTCACAATTGGTACATACGCATACCAGCGACTAATCGCTCGTCGCTGTCGCGCATTCACTTCTCGTTGCTCGCCGAATCGTTTTTAGTTGCTAGCTCAACTCTCGTCTCGTTAAGGGGACTACATGACCTAAACGCAAGTTTTATAATGCCTAAAAGTATATGATACACTGCAGTAAACAAAATCAGAAAAATGTATGATATTCTTTCAGGATATGTGCTAGTTAGATAGTGTATTGAAAACATAATAGTTACAACTAATTTGGTACTATAGAAAAAAGTCACGAAGGTACCTCTAAAAATGTCTTTTAAAAACCGTACTAATAATATACATGCAATCATTCTGTTTTTTTATTCAGATCGTTCTTCAAGCAACATTTTAACGTGATAGTGTTTTAATTTTTTTGTCCAATCAACATATTTTTGTAAATAGAGAATCGCTTCATATTTTGCATTAAATTACCAGCTTTGTGTCATCACGCTTCTCTTTCTTTCTATGCAGTCCGACAGTGACCGCGCTTTAGCTGTTGTCAGGCCCATAAATCCCCAGCGCGGTGGGACATGTGCCTTTTTTTTTTTTTTTGTGGGTGGGAAATCATCAAATAACTTCTCCCGCTCTGGGCAGAGCAGGAGGGCGTGTCAGACTCTTACTGACTAAAACCCACCCGTGTTCCTTCAGTTGCCTGTGCCAGGGGCCACGGTAACCCTCTTGGACTTTTCCGCAACCCTAGCAGGCATCGGTCCTAGCAAACCCCGTCATTGGTGCTGACATCTCTTTGAGGCACGCGTGGAACACAACGCGCCGTCGACCCGGGCCTGGTCCTTATCGAACGGCGAGCTGCCCATTGCTCGCCGTTCGCAAGCCCGCGCCTACGGTGGCCGGGAATCGGCCTGCGATTCCCGACGCCCAGGGCGTCTCCTGCGGCGGCTAGGGGCGTGAGGGCGCAAACTTTGCCTCTCCCTCACGCGTTCCGCCTCCTCCTTCGCGAACATTACTGCTTCGCAGAAGGAGGTGACGGCTTCCCAAGCCCTCTCGCTCCGTACCATGGCCTGGACCAAGGCCGGACGCGAGAGATCGCCACCGCCAATCACCTCCACGAGGACACGGCGGTGCTCCGCCCAAGCCGGGCAGACCTCCACCGTATGCTCCACCGTGTCCTCCGGGCGATCCACACAATGGTGACACCCGGGCGTTTCCTCCCGCCTTATCCAGAACAGGAACCTCCCGAAACAACCGTGTCCGGTGAGGACCTGCGTCAGGCGGAAGGTGAGGACGCCGTGGCGCCTCTCTAGCCACTCCTCAAAGAGGGGACTTATCGCCGCAATTGTGGCGTGCCCAGCGCTGGGTTGCGACAATCGCACTCTCCATGCCGCCCTGAGATCCCGCCAGAGCTCTGTCCGCTGTACCGTGATTTCTCGCGGCAGCGGAGCTACGCCCCGGCGTTTCGCCTCCTCGCGCCACTCCCAAATGTGCGCGAGGACTTTTGCCTCCAGATCCCATGGCGGTAATCCGGCAAGGAGGCTCGCCGCCTCACCGGAGACCGTACGGTATCCCCGGACCAGCCGGATGGCCATGACCCTTTGGGGCGCGTTCAACCAGCGGGCTGGCCGCCGCCTCAAGGAACGCGCCCACACCGGTGCCCCGTAAAGGGCCATGGACCGCACGACCCCCGCGTAGAGCCTCCGGCAGGAGGCGTTTGGCCCGGACATGATGTGCCTAACACTACTAATCATTTATTTATTTATTATTATTAAGGCGCATCAACAACACACACATTTACAAATAAAAGAGAACAGAGACATGGACTAGTGTTTACGTCAATTACAGACGTGCACAGCATTCACAACAAAATAGAAGAAAAAAAAAAACACAGTATTCACGTTACAAAAATACAAAAACAATATAAGAACAAAAGCTCTAGCTAAAATCTCGGTAGTAGAGAGATGCCCTCATCGACATAGACATTGACTAATTTTTTATTTTATTGTCTTCAGTCTTCCCCTCATTTATAATCTTACATCTAAAACTAATAAATGTTATCTACGATTTACATTACATGTAACACAGGTTTTTCTCAAAAACATATATCAGGCACCAGTCTCTCACAAAGGTGGAATACAACTGAGACATTTATGTACGCATTAACTTTAAGTCAGCTCTGTGAAGAGAGAATAAACGATGATATGAAACCTACAGAACCTCTGATCGCCGATGACTTGCATCACAGGCTACAAAGGCGGAAACCGCACGAGGACGCAGCGCGCGCCGGCCGTCCGTCGCATCCGCTCTGACGTCACACCTTTACTTCTAGCTGTAGAGACAAAAGAGTTTTGTTCTGAGCCACTTGTCACTTAGACACATATATATCAGGCTTGTATACCTCGAAGGGTTTAGGCAGAGGTGTGCCGTACAGTACACCCACATTTCGCCAGTCCCATGTAATTGGGAGCGAGCCTATTGCCATCGACCAGGCACAAATCCAGGCTCCGGGAAAGCTAAGAAAAAGAAACTAAGAAAGAAATTTCAGAAAGGTGCTAAGAAATTTCAGATGGAAACATCCAATCTCACTTTGCACGACCTGGGAATTGAACCCAGGACTTCATGCTCAGTAGTCGCGCTTGTGACCACTAGATCATCAAGGCACTAACACAGAGATACACATACACAATCATGACTTAATATAGCATAATCTCTAAACTATTATATTATATTTATATACAGGGTGTGGCGTAAATAATGGATAACCCTGAAACTGTCGATTGGCCAGATTATCATCTATCATTTACCCCACTTATATCGCCATATGCCCATGGATGACCAAATTATAAAGATTTTTGATATTTTAAATAAAAATTGTACTTACTCTTACAAAATCAGCTGCCGTTTCTACAATTGGTGATTTTTTCTCGTTTTGTTTTTTTTATGTCACTCCTTAATATTTGTGTTACCAGACCAGTATAAAGATTTTTTATTACAATCTAAGGTAACATGGCAAAAATACTTAAATTTTTAAATTTTGACTACGGAATTACGCAATTTTGGGCCCTTAAATCGAAAAAAAATGTACACGTATGTAGGTGATATAAGTAGGGTAAATGATAGATGATTATACGGCCAATTGACCGTTTCAGGGTTATCCATTATTTACGCCACACCCTGTATATATATATGTAGTATATTCCTAACTAATAATAAGTAATTTTAAAAGTAAAAGTAAGTTTGTATGTTACCTTTTCACGCCTAAACGACTGAATCGATCATCTTGAAATTTTGCATTGACGTTGTCAGGGATAAAGAAAAAAATACTCCAAAATGACTCCAGTTTCCAATAAAACTAAGTTTTGCTATTACAGTTAATAAAGCGCAAGGACAAACATTTCAGGTAGCAGAGGTGCATTTGGAAAAGCCATTCTTTGCCCATAGCCATATGAAGCATGTTCGCGTGTGTCCAATGCCCAGAATTGAGTCGTATTAGCGCCAAATAGAAGGACATACAACATTGTATCGTATATAGGAGCGTCCTAGAATAATGTTCCGTTCAGAGCCCATGAATACAACGACCAAACAACAACCAGAGTACAACCCGAATTGATTGTCCAATTCTAAATTAACACGAGCGAAGCCGCGGGCAAAAGCTAGTAATATTATACAGAGAAAAGATTTGAATTTTTGTGTTTGTTCGTTTGTATGCGACGCTTTCACGCTAAAACGGCTGAACGGATTTAGATGAAAATTTGGCACATAAGTAGACCATGATCTAGATTAGGACAGGATACTTTTTATTCCAATATTCCCACGGGATCAAGACCTATGCTTGTGAGACCGGGGGTGCAGCTAGTTAACCTATAATGTATTCACTGCTGGGACACAGGCCTCCTCTCTTTGAGAGGGAGTGGGCTGTAATCCACCACGCGGGCCCTGTGCGGGTTGGTAGATGTCACATTCATCGATTTTTTGGTTCTAGGACATGCCGGTTTCCTCACGATGTTTGTATTCACCGTTTTGAGAGTAGCGGTGATGTAATTATTTACACAAAGTAAAGCGCCTGTCTGGGTTTGAACCCACGACCTATATCTCGTAAGTCGGGGCCGTTACCTCTAGGCCACCATTGCTCCTGCTGCTGACATAAACATGAATAGCTATAAATGGAGTTTAAAATAGTTAGGGTACGTATCTCTACACATCTGTCCATACGAGTTATAATAGGTACGGCTGCCCTATATCGAAACCCAGTAAAGGTGAACGTCCACTGGTCCGCACCGGCCGCAACAAACGCACGACACGTAACGGATTTTGGTTTGCTTTGTACGAAATCATATAAAAAAAATAAAAAAAAAAATAAAAAAATGTTTATTGCAATTACATACAATTATAACACACAATATAGCACATAGCACTGCGTCCACTATCGGTACCGCCCACACCGAGCACCCATATGAACAAAAAATGCGTTGCGTGCCGGTGACGTCACATGGATTACTTCACCGCGTGCATCGTTCACTGACGCACATTGTTTTGTTTATATAGTTGAGGTGAGAACCGCCAAACACACACATTGGAAAGTGGATTAATCATTTTTAATTCCATTAGTAGAAAGATCTGAAGAATTGTATAATTTGAAACACCGGCTATGTTCCGGATATAGTGGACGCATGTCATCGGACATGCGCAGATTGGGCGGAGCACAGCCGTGTCCTCGTGGAGGCGATTGGCGGTGGCGATCTCTCGCGTCCGGTCCTGGTCCAGGCCATGGTACGGAGCGAGAGGGCTTGGGAAGGCGTCACCTCCTTTTGCGAAGCAGTAATGTTCGCGAAGGAGGAGGCGGAATGCGTGAGGGAGAGACAAAATTCGCGCCCTCACGCCCCTAACTACCGCAGGAGACGCCCTGGGTGTCGGTAATCGCAAGCTGATTCCCGGCCATCGTAGGCACGGGCTTGCGAACCTCAAGCAATGGGCAGCTCGCCGTTCGATAAGGATCAGGCCCGGGTTGATGGCGCGTTGTGTTCCGCGCGCGCCTCAAAGAGATGTCAGCATCAATGACGGGGTCCGCTAGGGCCGATGCCTGCCAGGGTTGCGGGAAAGTCTGAGAGGGATACCGTGGCCTCTGGCACAGGCAACTGAAGGAACACGGGTGGGTTTTAGTCAGCAAGAGTCTGACACGCCCTCCCGCTCTGATCAGAGCGGGAGAAGTTATTTGATGATTTCAACCCTCAAAAAAAAAATGTCATCAGCATATCCGTTCAATCAAAATCACAATCAAAATATTTTATTTATTTCACATAAACCTACATGGGCACTTATGAAATGTCAGAAGCTAGGTGCACGGTTCCAATTGGTCATTTTCTATGGAGAAGAGCCGGCAAGAAACTCCACGGTTACTCCTTTAAAAATAATTGGCTTTTACAATGTTTTCAATTTACAATGTTAATAGGTATGGGAGGACAGTGTAGGCCTGTCAACAAGTATCAGATACAAACAAAATAGAAAAACTTCTACAAATATATAGTCTACATCTACAAGTTATGCTAACAACGGTCTCACATTCACAAAATATAAAAGAATGTAAATAAAAGTAATCAAAAATCCAATTTAAACCCAATGACATGATTGCCATTACAACTGTAACAAATTTGAAATAATATTAATACGTTGCGTGTCGTACGCGCGTTGCGGTTGGTCTGGACCAGTGCACGCACCTTAAGGAACGCTTTCTCGTCGGTGGTGGGACTGGTGCTGGAAGCCAGTTTCCAGTGACTGCTAGACATATTCCTCCCCCAAGCACCGTCACAGTGCCTCTGCGTCCAGCATCTAGCGGGTTCCTGCGACCTTCACCTAGTCATCTTATAGGATACGTCCATTCTCATGTGAATGTTTTGAGATTGCATATGTAAGCGGGCACTCCCTTTATGCCTGGAGGCTTTTATTTAGGTTTTAAGTTCTGTTTACCTTTTTATTATTTATTTCTGCTTGAGTATTTTTGTATTTTAAATGTTTTTGTTGGTAAGTATATTGGCGTGTGCTAGCTGACATTATGGCAAATAAATGAATTTAATGGTTAGTGTTTCGTAATGTTAATTACATATTATTGTATAGTCCAGCCGAGCTATTCAGTAACAATCTCACCGTGAAAACTTAGGTGAAGTAAGCTTGATGTGTTTGGTCAATAGTGTCAAGCCCTAGCATCAGCTCACTTCACCTAGGTTTTCACGGTGAGATTGTTACAGAAAACTGAACAGACAGCTATGCTGCGGTGGAGTTTGTTCCGCCACTTCTTCTTCCCAACTAAAGCACTAGGAAGTGGTGAAGAGCGGGCGTTTTGGGGACTGTCTTATGTTTTTGTTACGTTCTAAAAGTGCTGATTTTCAGCCAAGTTTAAATAAATGACTTTTGATTTTGGTTTAGATGGCCAAATAGATTTTAACTCTACACACGTTTTTGTGTTTTCGTTTTGGTTCGAACCAAAACTAAAACATGTATTTAACACAACAAGTATTTTACATAGAGCGACTGCCTGTCGGATCTCCACAACCCAGTGGCTTGGTAACACGATACCCCTTGCTTAGACTGGTTACCAGACTTTTAAGGTTCTGATTACCCGTAACGACTGTTAAAGATCTACGAATGACAGCCGGGACCAACGGCTTAACGTGCTTTCTGAGGCACGGAGGGGTCTCGATATGTAATGTCACCTTATCCACGAGCCGACCGTGCCAAGCGTAGCTTAACCTTCGAACGACCCGTGGAGCTGTTATTATTTAGCCCCGAGCCCCTACACCAAAACTTAAACCCACAAACATTATTTATTATTTTACATGTCGGTCATTGCTTTTTTGTATTTTTCACAGTTAGTTTAGTCATGATCTGGTGGTTTGAGTAATTTATGCGGCCTACTCAAATGTCCTTTCTTTGGTATTGTTCGTCGAATCGTTGAGCTACATTAGTTCTGAGTTGAGCTGCACGATTGCTGATAATTGCGTGCACTGACTGGAAAGGTCCACTCAATTTGTGTGGTTCTTTTCTCAAAATACCATTTCAGACACCGATCTGAAATGGTCTAAATATGATCTGACCAAGATTTTGTCTGGACTCTAAAAGAGACTGTGACCTCTGAGTTTGTTTCGGCCTTTCTTCTCAGAGTAGTCAGATAGGAAACGCCAGCCACATCTAGATTAAAACATATACAATCATATAAAATCATTTATCATTTATTCAAAAACATTTTTCTCTCATAAAATACATTTACTTTGACATTTGTCTACTCGACGTCGTTTAGTAAAATGTATAAAAACCAAAACCACTCATTTCACAAATATACGAGATGGGTCCTAAAACAATCCTGAAAGCGAATACGCGAGTGTTACCAGTTTTGACATCGCTCGGGAAGGCCATCTAGTCGACAAGAGAGGTGTATAGTGATGAGCGGGGCGATAACCTGAGCATTTTGTTTAATAGATTCTGCCAACGACTTCTTCCGCGTAAAATGTCTTGTTTGAATATAAATATAGGATTTAATTGAATATTCAATAATATATATAATAATAATAATATATTTAATAATATATTTTTTTTGATTGGATATTCAATTAAATATGACGGTAGATAATACTGTAGCTTCATATTACATATTTAGGGCTGATTTTTCAATAGTCAGATAACTTTTATCTGAGGAATAAATATTGCGGTTTGACAGCTTTTGTATAGAAAATATGTCAACCTGTCAGATTTATTCTTCAGATAAAAGCTCAATAGGTACATAATTATGTTGGCACGTGTCTAACAAAGGGGCTGGACACTTTGTCAAACAATTTTTTTATGATGACGTTAGAGCTTCCGCGCTACCTACCAATTATTGACGCTGTTTTCGTTCTATTATATTTCACTTATTGCGGATCACACATAACAGTACACACAATTCATATAGTATTAGCAACAACGACTTAAAACTTAGTATGTTAGGAAAACTTCCAAACTAACCTAACAATGCTAGTTGTGGCAATTCGTGGCTCAACACATGTTGGCACGTGCCTCTGCACTGAAAGGGGCTGTCCATCTCGTCATATAATGTTTTTAGGATGCTGATGGAGCTTCCACGCAATCTACCCATGATTGACGCTGCCCTCTTTCTCATTAAACATGGGCTTCCGCGAAGACCTGCGAAGCGCTACAGAAGCGCAGAAACCCCATCAGCATCCTAATTCCATTACTATACTGAACACGTAGAACATTGTAGGCCCTCTGCGTATATTTTAACTACAAACTGCACGTGTAGAAGGTTTGGCAGTAGGCCTTAAAAAAATTGCTACACTTATTATTTTATGGTTTGATTATCCACCATTTTGAAAACAGTACTTAGAGCCTGGGTTGCTTATATGATTAGGCTACACTTGGCAGGGAAAACAAGCTGTATTAAATAAACTAATATGGGTACAGTACAGTAGGTAAACCTCAGGCCTCAGCTTAATCCTTCGGGGAGTCCATGTAAAATACTGATACTCGTATTGAGCTGCATCCGGCTAGACTGGGATGCTGATAAGAAAAATTTAAATATAAAATATACGAAGCAGAAGATGCGAGCAACAGCTAGTTAACAATATTATACAGTCAAACCTGAGTGAGCGAGAACTAGATAAGAGAGAAAACTCTACTACTGAGAGTGATTGCCAGGTCCCGACATTTTAACCCACGAAAACCTCTACAGAAAGAGAAACAGAAACAGTGTAGCGGTATCTAAATCGTCACATGCGAACTGCGCATCACACTGACGTCACGCAAAATCCTGCATCGCGCAAGCAGAGTTTACCGCACAACTATCATATATACAACGTCCCGACATCAAATCCTCCCTTTTCTATGGGTATGAGTGAACTTTACACCCTGTTCCTCATACCTCTTTATCAGCTCTGTATGAGAGTAGTTTTTCACGCATGGACGTATTTTAACTGAGACTTGTCCTATACCTTTTATATGCGAGAATCGAGTGTAATTATTATGCTATTTATGAAGTTTTACTAAATTTCGTAGAACTAACAACGCGCTTAAGGGTTCTACTAACAAAAAAAATACAATAAATCGAGCGTCCCAGGTCATTATTTTTGTACCGCATTCTTTTAGAACGACCAAATGTGTGTCTGTACAGACTCTTTTGTCAATCTAATTACAGCGAGGCGAGCACGGCCTACTGTGATACACATTTTTATCACAGTTTGGGAGCAAAAACCGTGATAAAATGCGTGACTCAAGCCTATCACAGAAGCCGTGCTCGCCCCGCAGTTGAAAAGTATCAATCGCACAGAAAGATTCGACACGGAAATATTAAAGGAGTCTATCTTATAAATAAGTCAGAAAAATCGATCCTGATTCTCTATAAGAGAAACTTGGGTGATTGAAAAACCTACTTCGAGAAAAGATTTCGGTGCCTCGAACTCCCCCCGGTCATTCAGCTTTTTAACGTGACTTTTTTTTACCGTACACTGGATTTTAAACGCTGGGCTGACAACTGTGCGCTTTTACAACGCGCGCTAGTACTAGCGCGCGTTGTAAAAACGCAAAGTTGTATCTTCATTAAGTGAATCAAAGGCAAAATAAACTATACTTTCGAGAGCGCACGGAGACTAAGATAGAATAGAAGTCGGTAAGTAATTATCACAACATTCTGAAAAAAAAAAAAATAACAAGATAAAAAATCCTCTAAAACATGAACAATTTCTTGAATTATTTTGTTCTAAATCTATGCTAATGATATGAAGAATAAATATATATGATATGTTTGACAAATAACAATATGTTTGATAAAAAAATTGTTTGACAAAGTGTCCAGCCCCTTTGTTAGACACGTGCCAACATGTGTATTGAGACACGTAATAACTAGCGCTGTTAGAACTTTTCCTAACAAAGTTTTTTTAGTCGTTGCTAGGAAGGTATTACTACTGTATGGGTTGTGTACTTGTATGTGTGGGCAATAAAAATAATAAAAAATTATATTCATTTCACCGTGTCCGCACCCTTAACACAAACCGGGGTGATTATTCGAAATAACCGTCAATTGCAAATGGAAAAAGGAATGGAACAGCAATCTATTTCAGCATATTGCTTGTCGGGTTACCGTTTACTTAGCTTGCCCACATACGGAGGCGACGCGCGACGTGTGAATAGGTTGTTTTTATAACATCCATTATCTAGTGACATCTTGTGACTTTGTGGATTGTGCAAACTAGAGGCATTTTTTTATTTGGTTTGTATACAGACACTCTGAAAAGTTAAATTACAGTGCAACAGTTACTTCAAGGTGATTTTTTTTGCTTATACATAGGCTTCTTTAATAAATACCTACTTTTATGGTCTTATCAGGCGTCGGGCGTTTAGCGGAACAACATTTTATCCGGTTTTTTTTTTGTGATGATGATCGCTGTACCAGAAGAATACCTAGGTTTTATGTTTTTGTCGGGAGCAATATTTAAAGGGTCTTGACAGACGGACAGACGGAAAACAAATTGATTCCGTTTGTTTCCTTTTGAGGTACGGAACTTTAAATATACCTCATAATAACGTAAGTCCTCACAACGACTGTCTCTTGTGGTCTGTCTTTCAAGTTTCTTGAAACTACGTCAGAAGATGCGCATAATCTGTCCCAGGAAGGAACACTGCTGGGGCGATGTTAGCACCTTTCTAAAGCAATCACAGTTACAAAGATCAATTTGTAAATAGGGAAGGCAGTGGAGTGGACTTACTAGGGTACATTTTGGTGATAAATATGTTGCTGAAGTGGATTGCGTGCGGGACTGAGTGATATGACGTGACATGGAATGGGAAGCATTAAAATTTATATATTATATTCGGCATGTCGAAGCCTGCGGCATATCGCTGCTTTTCACGGTATGCTCAAGTCTCCTTGTGACGACGTCAACGAAATGTGAATGCTAAAAGTATTAAAATAAGACTCAAAATCATTTTCGTCTGGTGAACACTGACTTTAAATCCAAAGACAAAAAAGCAGTAAGGCCGCCTCCACGTATTCTGCTGTCCCACTGGTCTATGCCGCAGCCCGCACGAGAGTAAATCTTCGTTTTGCCGGCTGCTCGATACGCCATCCGTTTGTTGCGTCGCATGTAGCCTGACCAACTCTATTTTTACTAACGAGACTCAGCTAGATTTATTGGAACCCACTTATTCTCACAGCTAAATATGTTGAACGTTGACTTGTGGAATTATTCGGAGTGGATACCTAGCTCGGAATCTCGTTGGTAACTAGCGCATCGCTTGAGAGCTATACCTATACTAAATATAAGCTTGAGAGTGGCTTGACCGATTTGGCTATTTATTGTTTTTTATTGTTCGTAATAGTCCGAATTAGGTAGATTTCCGGGAAAATGTTCAAATTCGAGAAAAAGTGAACGTCTTTTTTGCTATGGGATTATTTTATTTGGATATTATTTTTGTATGAACTATTTATTGAACAGGGCATGATAGCGTTGGTTGGATCACTCGTTAGAAAAAAAAGTATAACTACATTTTAACGCTAGTGGGCAAATTATATTTATTTGAAAAAGATAGATATTTAAAAAAAAATGCCAAAAGAGGCATCAAGGCTCGTTGATTAAATAAAAAGCGCACATCCTCCACCATACCTTGTTATCTATGCACACTTTACCGTACTTGAGCGGCAATGCAAAGTTAAAAGCAGGCGTATTCGCAAGCGGTAAAATAAGAGACAAGGACCTTTTAAAAAAAAAAACCAAAACCCGGCTTTACTCCTTCATCGGCCCATCTAACTGGATGTGTTGCATCCTACGCTTGCCCATACGCGGTCTTCACTCAAGGACTCTGCTCCAACGGCTATCGATCCTTCAACAAACATGACCAGCCCAGTACAGCTTCGGTTTTCCAACTCTGCAAGCTGTGTCAGTAACTCCAGCTTGTCGTAAGTCTAAGGCCGCATTCACGACTTCAAGCGATGCGAGTTGTGACAAGCGACACGCGCGAGTTAATAAAGTGAGACTGAGATTTAAAATAAAAAATATATTTTATTTTAATAAATGTTACACAAATGCTTAGTTCTATTACAAGTTTGGTAAGACATCGAATACTTTTGTTTGTGTATGGCATCTCGCAGTTGGCCTTGAGAGGCCGTAACTGCTTAACCGGTCAATCCTGTGGTGCCTTCGAGCTAACTCAAAGCTTCCAGCCAGGGGACATCGAATACAATGATGTCGTTGCCTATATAGTCTACGATAACAGTGAAACCAGTGGGGATGGAATCTTAGCATGCGCTAATCAGCATATTTACGCAATGACTAGTTTATGATAACAGAATGACGCGGTTGCTCGATGAAAGGATGTTCTTATCTTCGTCTTGTTGGGGTATGTCGTAATCTTGTGTTATGCTGATAGGGTCGTGATAATTACACGCGCGTTCCCTGTTTCCCTCCGTCGCTCCGCAAGTCGTGTCGCGGTGACTCGTGGTATGTTCTAAACAATTTGTTTTCACCGCAGTTGCTGTCGCAAGACGCGTATCGCTTGAGCGCGTAGGTCGTGGCCACGAGTTAGTAGTATTTTTGTTTATCTGCTGAACCCTTTTTTACCTGTGGAACACGATAGCTGGGGAACCGACCCGAATAGACCCCGGCGTACGGACAATGAACTAATAAAGGGCCAAGTACATGCTCACTCAGCTACATTTTATTTATAATACGAGTTCTATCTGTACTTACTCGGCCTAAAGTAGGTCGTAAGTAATGTATGTAGTGTAAAGTATTATCGCTGGCTTCTGAGAGTAATTGGGGGGAATTGAATTATTGTGATAATAAAGTAAGAACCATGTAATTAGATGTTGGTGAAGAAGCTGAGCACATAATATACAGGGTTATTGGTAATATGTCGGCAATCTATTAAAGGGATGTAGGGGAGGTCATTTGCAACCAAATGACTCCTTATGACCCATGCAAATGTCGCCCATTTTCGAGTAATTTGACATTTTATATTTTTTTTGCGGTACTTAAACAGTTTGGAAAATTTATAAAAAAACAAACCTAATGCTTGTTTTTTTCAAAGTTGTTGTTATCTGCGTCTACTTCAATACTTAATAATCAACCATATAATGACAATTATCTTTAATATTTTTTTAATCAGAGCAAATAATTTTCATAATTTGAGCAGGTTATTTGAATAAAATGGTTGATTTCTGCAAAATACCATTGATATACTATATCGACAGAACATTCAAAAAATATGTACAACTTCGCAGCTATCCAACTGTATATTATAGTATGGACGGTGAACAAGAAATAACCAGCGGCGTAATTGAATAACACAATTTTTATTTTTTTGCGTATTTCAAACTTATGATGATAATATTAAAACGACACATTATTCTTTTAATTTTAGACATTTAGAATAATTAAAATGTCTATTATTTATTGAAAAAAGATTATTTGAATTTATTATCTGTCTGTCTGTTTTCACGCCTGATTATCTGATGGATTTAGATGAAAGGCGTAAGGATAAGCCATGGCCTGTGTTATGACAGTGGATACTTTATCCGGGCCTCACGTTCCCGTGGGATAATTTCCGACCACCACGCAGGCGAGGCCACGGGCAAAAGCTAGTACTTCCATAAAACGTTATTGTCTAAACTAGGCATTTTCCATTCCAGGCTAAAATGTAGGCCAAAATACAGTTTGTGCTTCAATAGCATTAATGGAATTGTCCCTAACGATCGCTAGAAGACATTTCCCGTCCCTTCCAATTTCCTACTTAATTCTGTTTACAATTCCGTATTATTTCAATTACCTATTTATACCAATGTAATTGGGTTCTCTAGTTCTGCTGTCCTAATTTTAGCTCGCGTCTTGATCCGTGTAAAATTTCTTGGTTAACCTCTTAAACATAAAATATACTCTATGACACTCGGCAATAACTATTAGCTTCCCATTAATGAAAGAGTTTTCGGAATTTGATCAGCAGTTCTGAAGATCACCACATACATACAAAATCACTCACTCCCTCTTCAAAAAAAAAAAAAAAAATGTGTATAGATTTGGTAAGTAATTGGTAACTTTCTTGAGTGGTATGTGGGTGATGCAGAAAAGGGTTTCGGTTAGTGCATGCATGGTATAGTAGGCCGCACGTCAGTGGTGACACTTTGACCTTGAGCTGGTCTACAGTAGCACGGAGTTTCAATAGAATACGAGGCGAGCTTATACTGATTTTGCTACCACTGGTGTGCAGTCTAATGTACATTTGGCGTGTCTTGGACTCTTGGCTTTCTTGGGCTTATCATAGGTACACTCTCTGGTACACTCCTATAGTATTGGGGTTACTTTTTTATTAGGTTGGACCAAAACTATTTCATCGACGAAAAAGTTGGATTAACGATTATTATTATTAACGATTAATTAAATTAATTAAAGAGTATGATACGACGAAGAAGAAAAAGGCCGCATAATCCAAAAACCTTTCATACAATTATGACCCTACGGATTCAGCTCCAATTATACCAATATCCCTAGAGTCAATAGAACTTTGGCGAGAAATAATCCTCTAAGAAGTAATAACCTTGCCGTTTGTTATAGTTTTTCATCTTCTTCGTCATTAATGTGTTTAGTGTATTTTAAATAATGAACATTGAACCTCTAACAGTCTGGTTTTTGATAGTCGGTCTGATTTACTCGAGGGCAATACAATATGGTATAATGACAAATATGGCATAACCATAATCATCCTTTAGTGCTCCTACTGCTGGGACACAGGCCTTATGAGCGTGATGACGTACTGTGACTTGTGAGTCATCGAGCTGGGCCGGGTGCAGCCCGCCTCGTGCTCCGCGGCGGCCGGGCGGTCGGCGGCGGCGCGCGTGGCTGCCGGGTCCTGTGAGGTGACGTGGTGTGTCACGCACGCGTAGTGAGTTACTATCGCCAAACGATACACCGACAGTGGGCAACTGGGTTCCGCTTGGGTCTCAGTCGACGCTTGATGAAGACGTAAGGTGTTTGTTGTAAACAACTTACTTATTATGTGCACATCGCTATCGGCAAGAGAACGATGAGAACGATGTAAATAAAACGTACTCGTTAAGTGTCCAGAGTACAGCCAATAGAAAAAAAAAACCCAAATTGAAATAAGCCGTGGCAGCTAAGAGAAGACCAGACCCAACTGACGGGCGGCGCCCGTTCACGAACATGACGCATGGAAATAGAGATGAATCCAATTATGTGCAAGAAACTTTATTGTGTCTATTTTAGGTGGTTGCCTGTGGCCTCTTTCCAAAGTTACTAACGAAGGGTGCCAAAAACTTAGACAAATTGTGGACAAAGGACAGATCTTTTCCTGTTTCATGAGAAGACCTATTCGAAATCAACGCAAACACTATTTTGATAAACAAAAATTCGTGTAAGATTGAAAATAAATATATAATCTGTGGTATTTGAGATAGGTACTACTTTGCTTAAAAACTATTTTATAATTAATTCTGTCAAACCATTGTTTTGACAATCTGAGAAAATAAAAAGTTATTTTCAAGTGGGACATTCGTTGTTACTTAGTATTTACATATTTTTGGAATTATTTATTGCTCTATGAGTATTTCGGAGCCCAATAAACCCACAATAATACAAAATGAGAGTGAGAATAGTAATGATATTAAACAAGAAAACCCTAGTTATCCCATTGATATGGATTTGGTCAAAAAAGAAACAGTTACACCAGGAGCGACAACTTTAGCTAAAAGCAAAGATTACCTGTGCATTGATATGATCGAAAATAGTTCTGAATCTCCCGCTGATAGAAATGAAGAAATAGAATCAGGAAGTATAGTAAACGTTACAGAGTTGAGAGTGCATATAATAGGTACTGCAAAGCGAAAGTTTACATTAAAGGGCATTTATGATAACATGGTTAGATTTGGGAAGCCACCAGAAGTTTTGCGTCAAGAACAGTCTGCCCTACAACCGCAGCAAACAATCTGGGCGCAGTACAGTCAGTATAATCATAATATTATCACTTATTTGTCAGAAAATGGTTTAATATATTCTGATTTAACTTAAAACCATTATATTATGATCTTAAGTTAAGTCAATGGTCACTGTATCTTGCGTTACTTTAAATTCTCTAAGACTGTGTTATAATAATTTGATTTTAAAGTGGCCAAAGAATTTCTTGCCCTTTCCTCTCCTTATAAATCTACGTTTAGGAACGAGCATCCAAATCCTTACCCGCTTCCTTGGATATTTTATACTTTCTACATCTTTTAATTTTAGAATGAAATTTAAAAAAGTACCTATTGAAATTCGTAAAGTAAGACGGAGCGTGTAGCCGGGCCAAATAAAAAATACGGTCAATATATTTAAGACAGAGCGTGTAGCCGGGCCAAATTAAAAATACGGTCACTATATTTAAGACGGAGTCAAATTAAAAACACGGTCAATATATTTAAGACTGAGCGTGTAGCCGAGCCAAATTAAAAATACGGTCAATATATTTAAGACGGAGTCAAATTAAAAACACGGTCAATATATTTAAGACTGAGCGTGTAGCCGGGCCAAATTAAAAATACGGTCAACATATTTAAGACGGAGCCAAATTAAAAAAACGGTCAATATATTTAAGACGGAGCGTGTAGCCGGGCCAAATTAAAAATACGGTCAATATATTTAAGACGGAGTCAAATTAAAAACACGGTCAATATATTTAAGACTGAGCGTGTAGCCGGGCCAAATTAAAAATACGGTCAACATATTTAAGAGGGAGCCAAATTAAAAAAACGGTCAATATATTTAAGACGGAGCGTGTAGCCGGGCCAAATTAAAAATACGGTCAAAATCTTTGTTTCTCTTAGGATACAGGGTGGAAGGAATATCGACGCGCAAGCTGTCACCATGAAATCAGTGCAACATGATTCTGAACGGGGGTTCAGGGTTACGATGAAATTTGTCACGGTTGTTAAAAAAAAATCTGTTCCATAGATTTGACCGCTTAAGTATTGCACTTTTCTATGAAACAGCAGATTTTATTATTGATAACTGACGAAAAATTTCTACGCTATGGATCCAGAATCATGTGGCTGCGTTCATGGTTACCGTTTGCGCGTCGATTGCCTGGTCATTCTTTATTGTCTTTAACTGAATATTTAATTAGCTGATGGCCGTTTTCTGTAAGAGTAAACCTTCGGGGGAAAACAGGCGTGCTGTTTTGTTTGATAAAATAACGAAACAACCGTTTTTTATTGTTTCAGGCCCATCTAAAAGTCAAGGCCCTCTACAGGCCCAGGGGTATCCTCAAAATCCAGGGTATCCTCCCAGTCCAGGATATGGACAAGGCTATCCTTCCAGTCCAGGATATGGACAAGGATATCCTTCCAGTCCAGGATATCCTCAAGGACAAGGGTATCCTCAAGGACAAGGGTATCCTCAAGGACAAGGGTATCCTCAACCACAAGGATACCCTCAAACACAAGGATTTGGTTTCAGCTATCCTCAAGGGCAAGAATCAATCAGAGGTCCGCCGTTACAATACGATCCTCAATCACGAAACTCTTTTGTCAGACTAGTCATGTGCATAGTGCTTGTTATGTTAATGGCCACTGCTTTCTTCGTATTTGTTGTTTATACAACGTAAGTAATGTCTCTCTCTCACTCTCTTTCTCTTTGTTTATTCGGCTAGCTTGTATTTTTTTCTTCCGGGCTTTTTGATTGTCATCAACTCATCTTGACTTGAACACTAAGTACTAAAGTCTAGAGGTTACCATTTCATAGCAATATAAGAAATTTATTTGTAAATCTATTTATTTCAGACCCACTTTGAGAATTTTTTTCATAACAGCCGGATGGGCGATTATGATACCTGGGATGTAAGTTTATTTTTAAGTAATGCTACCCTTATGGCGCAATTACACTAATTGATAAATCTCCCGAATTCGGTTGCCTATGGTATTCGGGCAAACGGCTTCGAACAATCTATTCCAGCTTGAAGCCGAATAAGCCGATTGAAGAGCCTGACGCCAATTTTTCTTAAACTTCTATGCTTTACCAGTCGTCACAATGAGTAGTTATGCTCGACTGCATTCAAACTACTCGTAGTCGTTAGCATGTATGTGGCCCCAGTGCGAAGACCAGTGTAATTACCATCGGGTGCCTGAATTCGAGTAGTTTTTTCACTTACGACCACATTTAGTGTAATCGCGTCTTTAACATCGACGGACGGCGATTCTGTCAGTCGGTTCTCAATCAGCAATTTAGTCGCTTTTCGAACTCTTGTTCGACGAAATCGCTGACCACCGATGCTAAAAGAACCATGTCTATTGAGGCCTTATGTTAATTGCAGAGTATTCTTGATTGGAGCCCAGTGCTGTTTGATGGCCTCACCATGTGCTAGGGTACCTCCGGGCAACTACGCCTGTTTAGTTTTAGCGGTAAGTCAAACTCGGTCACTTTGTTAGCGACAAACACGACTCGATACGTTACGACGTGATGGTTCACGTGACAAATGCCTTACGGCAATCACATCATTAGTTTTCAAAGCATTGGATGGTAAAGTGCGTTATTACTTGAAACTTCATGCTTAAAGTGCAGAGTTTTAACGACGTTTTGTTTTTTTTTTCTAACTATAATCTCTGCTTGCGTTCTGCGATGCACAACAATGTTTCAGGAGTCTAATTTCTATGCATAAAATCCGTAGTTTCAGCTGAAGTTACGGGCGATGCCTACTACGTTCACCTACGGAGATATAGTTAGTTTGAGGCCCGACCTACGAATTAATGTTACCATTATTTGACAGCTGTCCCTACTCTCGATGTGTTTTCACCCGTTGCGTCCGAAAAAATTAATAAATCCGGTATAGGGTTCACTTCGAAGTTTCAAACTACTTTCGGACGGGCCCGTATCTTCGTCGCCTGTCTAGAGTAGGCCCCCAGAATAAATCATTTTGTAGGTCGACCATAAATATAGGAAGCTAAGCAAGGAAAAAATATAGGATATTGGAAAGGTAACAAGCCACCAGAAGGTGTTTTGATCACATTCATCGCGTTTTAAGCATTGGATCCCTAGCATGTCGTCAGAAATGCAAGTGGTCAAATACGCGTTTCGCCAGAAAACGCATGTTGACAGAAACGCATCTCGTCAGTTAATTTATCGCATAGGCAGGGCACCCCTTATAAGCTTTTTGGCGTTTCATTGATCTAATAAGCATATAGACTTAGACGAAAGTTTTCAACGACGCGCGACACCCGTGAATAGAGCAAAGTCGCTTCCTTGCTCATTAAATTTGATATACAAGACAAACGGGACCGCGTTTTTTGTTTTAAATTATTATTGTCAAACATACATAATTTTTTGTTTTTTCAATTTTACTCGCCAACCTTTTTTGTTTGATGGCGAGAATCGTTGTGTAGGAGCAAAGAAATTCGTGGTCAAATAAACGCGCCTTTAATCAATTACTTAATAAAAACTCGGTTACTTTTCAGGTGGTCGCAATGAGTATAATAACTGCGAGAATTACAGCTTTCTATAGAACTGAAATTATAATGTATGCACTCATTGCTACAACGGCAATGGTGGCTGTCTGCATTGCTCTTTCTTTTTCAAAAGTAAGTCAGTCCTTTCTATTGCTTCTACTGACCCCCGTATTCTAAAGGCGTTGATAAACCTTAGGCAGGTTACAGTGTTCTATCGACCGTGTCGATCGGCAGTTCGGCAATAATATCTAATCTAGTGATTCATTCATAAATATCTGTTCTCAAGAAGACGGAGAATATAACGTGATCGTCTGTGGAAGGCATACCTAGAAGAGTAATGGCACATAAGTGATCATCGGTGGAAGGCATATATTTACTAGTACTATACAACGTGTTGTTTTGCATCCTCGTCAAATTTCAGGAGGCTGTTATGAAAGACACAAATAATCAAATAAAATTACGATCCTGCTCAATAATTAATACATACTTGTTTTTTTAGGTATTTAAGTTTGACAGTATTTCTGAATACTCCACTTTCAAAGAACAAAATCGCCCCGTTGCGTATGCGGTAGGCAGTGTCGTACGACTATGTCGCTGTGTGCATGCGTTACAGTTACAGCGCAGTCACAGGGCGGTATCACACGGGCCCTACACATGCCGATTTCCGAAAAATACAAAAAATTAAAATAAATACCTACTTATTTTATTATTGATTCGTGTCGAGAATCATTAGCATAGTTACCTCCTCGAATTTGACGAGGATGCAAAACAACACCTTGTATAAAGTAGTGGCACAAATTAGTGACGTCAAAGGAACACCAAATTATGTGACAAGACTAGTGACGTCAAAATATAGGATACCGCACTAGCTTCAAAAAGAGGCGGAAGTGAAACTGCCGGTGGGATGACACATGCTTTTGCACTATCAGCGGCACTGATTGATATATAGAAGAAAACTGCTTGAAGCAATTTACGGTCATATATTTATGCTGCCAAAGTGATGTCAGATATGTTTCTTCACACATTCTTTTGAACTGAACTGAGTAAGCAGATATTTATAACGACAAGAATGTTCGATATTTATGCATTCTGGGAGGTGACACATCTTTTCCGCAGATGATCACATTGTGTTCTCTATCTTCTTGAGAGCAGTTTTCTTCTTTTTTTATGTCTTTTTCATGTCTCGGGGTCCTGGACCTTTGAAAGGCGTACAAGGGGTCAAAGCTCCCCCTCACAGAGGCCCGTTAAATTGTTTAACGAAATGAGGCACCAACCGCCGTTTATCCCGTACGCACTATGCATGTGCACCCAAGGATAACCCCCAGCTGGTGTAGGACTATTGCAGAATATGGAAACAAAGATATTTGTCTGTGGGTCTGGTGGTTAAAGTGCACTGGTTATCTAGGACTATGGAAAGACTATGGCCCCTGCCTGACCAATGATTTATATAAAATACACGGATAAAATGGCAGGAGGTGACTAGCACACACTCAATAATGGGCCCCGGAAAACGGTCGCTAACACAAAGTATCATAGCAAGAAGGGGGATACATGTCCTCAGGACGTGCTTATGAGGAGTGGAGAGGTGTTCCACGGCTATCAGGTCAATTCCGGAAGTACGGTCAAGATCCCTACCAGTATCTTACTGGAATACTTTCATCCTCTGAGCGTTTGCTCTTGCGAATCTCCACTCAAGTCGGCCAATAAAGGCCAGAAAGAGGTGGGAGCTCTGTTCCTCGTCAGTGTTCACTCCAGCCGGCAAATAATGGCAAGCCAGCGGTGAGAAACAAGATTTCCCGGGAGATGGGGCCCGTGGGGTTGCTACTGCCCAACAGCTCGCCACATGCTGCCCTGCGGGTTTAGTATCTCACTTGGTCGTGGTTGTTTAGTTTCTATCTGTCTCCTCACCCTATACCTTTGTCGTCAAAGTAAACTCTACCGGCCTAGACCCAGAGTTCAAGAGCGTGCAAGCCCGACGTTAACGTAGAGATATGGTGGTGGGCTGGGTATTTTTATTATCATTAGCCATTAATGGCCCACTGCTGTGCAAAGGCCTCCCTACTCTATTTCCACCTCTTTCTGTCCAGAGCTACCAAGGACCAATCTATATTAAAAGAGTCCAGCTCATCCCGCCATCTCCGTCTGGGCCTGCTACGATGTCGTCTGCCATTATGCAGAAATGAATGAATTATGAAATCCAATATTATTGCCGATCTGTCCTTAGTAATAAAATTATGCTCCTGACCGTACGCACGCACACAATGCTACGCTATTCTCACGAGGACCGTCGCGTCGGTCGAGTGCGTCCGCATGCATACGTCGGTTGACCAACGTGCTATGAAAATAAATGAACGGGTTCAGTGCTACACCGACCGATCAACCGACTGTACGCACAGGATCAGTTCGCACTGTTTGTTGGTCAGGAGAGAACTGAATACAAACTCATGGACGGTGAAGCACTGTAACCGACTTTAGCATTCACTTTTAATGAGCATTCTAACGAATGTTGTTTTAATTACAGTACAAAAAAAATGCTTACACTACACGAGCAGAATCTATTTTAGCTTTTTTAGGGTTCGCTATTATCATAGACGACATGCACGTAGCATACCCTCAATCATTTTAGCGACATGCATTGTCTTTGAAAATATTTAAAAACGGTGAAAGCTCGTTGTTTTCAAGAGAATGATCAGGTTTACGATCACCTAAGGATCTTTCTTCAAAAAATCTTTCAACGTCTGTTTTTCGAATAAATGTATCCAAACTGTCCACCTAGGTGTCTGGAAGATGGGTGTCTCTGTCTGACAGAAGGAGTGCGGGTTGGTGGATATCACAAGTCCTCGAATTTTTGGTTCTAGGGCATGCCGGTTTCCCGGTAGATGGGTACCTGACTAATTTATATTTTGTATTTCAGTTCGATTTTACAAGTTACATGTTATATATCGTCGGTATAGCTACAGTTTTCAGTGTGATCGTCTTGATTATTTTCATCGTTACTATGGTCTCGGGAACAATGATGAAGCCCCTGATTATCGGTATTCTCATTGTAGGAACCATTATACAAGTTGTGGTAAGTTTTAACTTTTATTGTTTTATTAATTAAATAAATATTTTGTCCGAAGTCAGTAAAATTATTTCTGTATTGTGGTTACGTGTTCAGTCAGACACAGCGATTAAGAATTACTTTATGGCCATAGTACTATTTCGTCGTACACTACACAAGGCAGGGAAACCATCATTATTTTAGTCGGTAGGAGCCCGACATAAACCGTCCGTTCTTCCAAGACGGAGGGTACCCATGAGGATTACTACACGGAAAAAAAAGCGCTAGTCACTGACAAATGAGACGAAGCTCCAAATCCATGCTTGCTTCACCCCTTTACCTCTCATCACCCGCTAGCTAGAGTGCTACAGTCAATTCACAGTTATTTTACCTCTGAAAGCAACAACCCAATAGCACCCTTATTGTAACGACTATAAACATCATTGTGGATTTGCCAGACTTGTCAATGGCAGCAACCCAACAGCAACCTTATTGCAACGGTAATAAAGGTCACTGTGATTTTGACAGTGATGCAAACTCAGTGTTAACATAACTGTGAATGTACTGTACAAGGTTCTTTTGGTACCTGAATGACATTGACAGGGGGGCGTTGTTGGTGAACATTTGTCACGGAAATTATATGAGAAAACAAGATGGCGCGATGGCGGCCGCGGCGTTAGTTCCAATTTTGGCCACACGTACCAAAAGAACCTTGCAGCGTTGTACACTCGTTGAGCTTCGCCTGCGAAATTCAAAATCAGCGCAGTGAACGTGCGGTGAAAAGATAATAACAGGAGTTTCTTCTAAAAGGGCCGGCACTCACATGGCGAGGCGCAGCGCA
Source organism: Brachylomia viminalis (assembly GCA_937001585.2). Classification (NCBI taxonomy): domain Eukaryota; kingdom Metazoa; phylum Arthropoda; class Insecta; order Lepidoptera; family Noctuidae; genus Brachylomia; species Brachylomia viminalis. The sequence continues at coordinate 7,451,807 of OW443317.2, forward strand.
GCGCGGCTGTAACTGCCAATCAAAAATCGACCTTGCCGCAGTTAAAATAAAGTTGAGAATAATTAAACTTCCATTAGCTCGAGAACGCATCTAAGCGGAAAGTGGTGCGCGTCTCATGTTATTTATTCTCGACTTTATTTTAAGGCATGCAGTGTTGATATTTTTTTGGCAGTGACAACCGCGCTCCGCTGCGCCTCGTCAGATAAAGCGGCCCCAATAAAGGTTGACGTCGACTAGGCTCGCTTAGTTGAAGTAAATCGTATCCCTATAACTCGGTTCCGATGTATTTATATATTACTAGTTTCTGCCCTCTGATTCATCCGCCGCGTTGATGTCGGAAATTATTCCACGTTCCGAGTTACCGGGATAAGAAATGTATCCTATCATCCCAATCCATTCAGCCGTTAAAGAGTGAAAGGGAAGGTAACTGACAGACTGATAATACCTGCAGTTTTTAGGATTCTAAATATCTAACTTAAAAAAAAAATAGTTCATTTTAAAATTATCATCATTCATTTGAAATACTCTAGCGTCGCCATTGACCACCACCACCTACATAATTATGAGGTAAGTTATTTTATAACTTCAAATTGTACTTATAAAATAACTTGCCTCTTATCTAAGTAGTTATTAACTTTAAATTGTACTCAACAACTTTTGAGCGGGTGGATCGATTTATTAAAATGAAATAAATAATACCTCCCCTTTTATGATTATTTTTGAGCCAAAAAGTAGGCTATGTCCTTCCCCAGGATGCCATCTATCTCCTTGCCAAAATTTTATCGTCATCCGTTCAGCAGTTTAGGCGTGAAAAGTGAACATACAGACAGACACACAAAGTTACTTGTGAATTTATAATATTACTAGTATGGATGAAACAGCGCCGATTAGCGTTGAGCCGTGGTGCGCTAAATCGAATCTCAGAAAATAGTTATTTGTTATACAAGAGTGCAAAGTTGCTTTTTAACCGCGTGTTCAATTTTGATGACCGAGCAAGCGAAGGATTCTAAAATTGAATCACGAGCGCAGCGAGTGATTCAAAATTAGAATCCTGAGCGTTAGCGAGGGAATCAAAAGAGCACGAGGTGAAAAATCTTTGCACTCGAGTGCAACACGTAACTTTTCATTCCACCTCAGCGAGGAAATGACTAAATGCAAAAAAAAAACGTTTACAATCACAAGATAGATACACTTTTATTTCAGTTTAGGTATTAATTACTACATTATGACAGGTAAGTATTACAGAATAATCTTTAAATTATAACAAAATAATACTAAGGTATAATTAAGAAAATTTTAAAGTAACGTTGCTACAGTTATTTAAATTGAGTGTAATATTTTTGTTTGGTACTGTAATATTGGTGTTAGTCACTTGTGTACTGTTTTTCGGTAAACTATCTGTCATACTTAATAGTTGTACCGATTCATCGGATTCCCTTGGCGTGAATGTTGGAGCGAGAGGGAGATGGTTAGGTGTTTCATAACGGCTTATTTTTGATGTAGAAGGGCCAGTCCAAGGATCCGATTGAGGCTCTTTCAGTGTAATGGCTCCTACGATGCCTTCACATATTTTAGACTTATTTTGGATGGAATCCTCTATGTATCCCTCTACAACTGCATTGGACTTCCAGCCTCCGTGGCGCTTAAGGGACACGAGATCAGCTCCGGAATCAGCCAAAAGTGTGGCTGAAGTTCGTCGGAAACAATGACCCGTGTACAACAGGGGTTCTGGAAGTTCAAGAAATGTTGCTATTTCTCGTGGGATACTGCCAATTTTATTAGTACCCATAGGCTGTCTAACACACTTTCCATTGCGATACTGTAGAAAAAATCGATTGATTGGAGTGTTAGGCGGGCGTAAGGCTTGATATTTCTCAACAATCGTTACGTATTCCTTGCGAATGACGAAGTTGCGGTCTCTTTTTGTCTTTGTATTAGGTAAATTAATTAATAGTAAGTCATCTGAATGTTTCTCAATGTTTTTGACATTAAGTTGTGTTAGTTCATTAGTTCGACATGCTCCGTTTATTCCAATAATAAGAACAACCTGTAACGTAAAGAGTATTGTAGTAGATAAATGAATAAAATTGATATGAACGCATAATTATGCCTATCAACATCTACTAAGTATACTATTTAATTGAGATTAATATACTTAAGTAGATACTGAATGTGCAACTGACTTACTTTTGCCGCCAAATATACGGAATCGGGTGCTTCGTTAAGAAACTTTTCAATATCAGATACTGTGAAAACCTTCGATTTTTTTGGTTGATGACCAGATGAGGCTCTTTTTAAAAATGCCACTAATTTAGGATAGGTATCGATATGTTTGTCTTTTTTCATCTTTATTGTTGCTTTTAGCATCGAATACGTACTCCATAGAGTGCTTGCTTTCTTGTTCTCGGATAATTCTATAAAATATGCCAGCAAAACGTTTTCTGAGAAAGTTTTGGCTCCTTTTGCTAGTCGCCACGTGTTGAACATATCGTACTGTTTTAAATACTTCTCGCGTGATTGTTGAGGGAGAAAGCTCATTTGCGCATTATTAACAGTTTCAGTCAATTCTGTTGGCGTCAAGCAAACTTCCTCGTCGCTAGAATCACTCATTTTAGTTTTTTCACTTGTTTTCAAGTTTCTTGTTTTTAATATACGGTTTAACAATGACGTGAAAAAATGCCGCGTAAAGAACCGCGTACAAAGCAAATTGAAAAAAGAACACCAAGAAGGTTCCGAGTCTGAGTTTTTAACAAATAAAAAAAAAGTTGTATGATATATTCGGCACCATAGAGGTAGCAGTAAATAGGTTTAATGTTTTTTTTAATTCACAAACTTAGTGCACACGATGTTCTAAATTCAATTTACTTTATCCTCTAGAGAATAAAAACGGCTTTTCCACTCAGATATTGAAGATTAAAAATACTCTTTCCGAGATGGTGGGATGAAAAAGAAATTTAATCATATAGTAATTCGTATCCAAAAATATACAGCCAAACAAGTAAAAAAAATGGTTTCTTAGAAAAAAGATACCTATGTATAATAACACCCAGAAAGTTTTTTACTATCACAGAACATTACGATGCACGGCGTCCTCTTTTTTTATTTTTTTTTTTGATGGTGGGAAATCATCAAATTTCTCGCTCTGGGCGGAGCGGGAGAGTGTGTCAGACTATTACTGACTAAAACCCACCCGTGTTCCTTCAGTTGCCTGTGCCAGGGGCCACGATAACCCGTTCGGACTTCCCGCAATCCTGGCAGGCATCGCCCCTAGCGGACCCCGTCAATGTTGCTGTGTCATTGTTGGCGTCCCCTAAGTTGCTATAGTACAAGCACGGTCAAAGGTTCCATCGTTTTTCTTCAGAAGAAGTGGAACCAGTGGTTCTACTCCATAAACACGTCCATTCTTTCGGCCGAAGTTACGGACGTTTCCTATTCCGTATCACTTACGGACTTATGATTGGTTCGGGGCATTAAATAATAACGAAAGACATCACGATTTGTTGAATGATACACAGTTGTCTAGGCCCGATGTGTTACGTGGAACACAACGCGCCGTCGACCCGGGCCTGGTCCTTATCGAACGGCGAGCTGCTCATTGCTCGCCGTTTGCAAGCCCACGCCTACGGTGGCGGGAATCGGCTTGCGATTCCCGACGCCCAGGGCGTCTCCTGCGGTAGCTAGGGGCGTGAGGGCGCGAATTTTGTCTCTCCCTCACGCGTTCCGCCTCCTCCTTCGCGAATATTACTGCTTCAGAGAGTAGACCCCTGACTTGAACTGTAGTTTCGTGTACACCCTTAGAAGATCAGTCACAATTTATTTGCAATTTTTCAATATATTTTTTGTGTTAAATCGACAAGTCCCACTAAGCTTAATATAAATTATACTGAATTTGTGCAAGTAATAGGTAGGTATTGCGGTAAGTGTACTAAAATAGTGTACGAGCCCTTACAATATATTCAAAGGCTGTATTGTGACTTGTTTCGTCCTACCCTGGTGGTATGCAACTTGGGATAGGGGCCATGTGTTTCTTTTCCATGTTCCCTATGTGACTTTCAATTACTTAGTAATCTAATGTTGCTATATACAGATGGAACTCAGAAATGGAATAAGCGTCAGTGTGTTTGAAATTGTCAACGACTATCATGCGCATAATGAGCTCACTGACTCCGATTAAGGATGTTGGAAAGGATAAACACAGTTTTTCATCCAAACATAATGGACCTTTCGAAACTAATAATTATGACCCGATGAAATATAAATATATGTACCTGATATCTGGCAGTTCAAATAAAAATGATTCATAAATTATGCTGAATGGAACATTTAATAATTAATCGATACCCAAATTACGGTTACAATAAAATTAAATAGTATTACTTGAATTGTTTTTCGTTTTTTTCCTCTCCAAACGATGCTTGTTTTCTTGTTTTGTTAAAAGACGTATGAGGTGAATTACTGGACTTGCTCAGCCCTAACCTCTTTATGGTGATAATGGACGCTCTTCGGTCGGAAATCCAGGAAGTGGCTCCCTGGTGTATGCTGTTCGCCGATGACATTGTGCTAGTTGCCGAGAGTAGCCTAGAGGTCGAGAACCGTGGAGGTGTGGTGGCAAAGGCTGGAGAGTGTTGGCCTGAGACTGAGGAGCACCCAAACAAAGTACTTGGATTGTAATGCTGGGCCGTGAAGAAGACGAACGAAAAAATATTGCTTAGAGCGGCCATGACAATGTTCAGATGGATGTCTGAAGACACAACACTGGATAAAGTAAGAAATGAGTAGGTATATTAGAACAAGTTTAAAAGTTGCACCAGTTACAGAAAAGTTGAAAGGGATTCGGTTTTCTTGGTATGGGCATATGATGAGGAGGGATAAAACGCATGTAACCAAAAGAGTGGTGAAAATAAATGTTGATGGATGGAGAGGGAGAGGACGTCCTAAGAAAAGATGAATGGATTGTTTAAGGGATGATACAAAGATATTTAAATATATATCTTTGAGATTATAGGGAAGTTAAAGAAGTGAATGATAGAATGACTGTTGACAGGAAAAACTGGAAGAAAAAGGTGTTGCGCCGACCCCAAGTAACACGGGACAGTGGCAGGAAGATAATGATTCTATCCTACTTTTCACAAGCACTAGGCAGCTAGGTATCTTATTGTTGAAATAATTGCCGTAATAATTGAGCCGTTGGTCCCAGCTATCACTCGTGGATCTTTGACTGTTCTTACGAGTCATCAGAGGCCCGAAAGTCTGACAACCAGTTTTACCAAGGGGTATCTTATTACCTAGTAACTGGGATGTGGAGGTCAGATAGGCAGTCGCTACATGTGAAATACTGGATTCAGCTGCATCCGGTTAGACTGGAAGCCGACCCCAACATGTACGCCACAATAGTTGGGAAAAGAATAGGCATATGGACAAAGGCACACAGCACCTATGCCAACTATGAATGTCACACCAGAGGATGAAAAGCCTTAACATTTATACATTATTGATATTTGTAACAGAAAAACACTTCCTGAAAAATGTTTTTTTCTTATCCCAGTAATGTGCTCCAACAGGCATTGCTGGTTCCGTGTGCGGGTCTATAAAGTATACATGGGGGGTACTGTGTGCTTATGGTGACTACCGGGATGGTTTGAGTGAGGTGAGAGTTCCAAACTCCCCGGTCGTGTTTATTCAGTCTAAATGAGGGCCATTTTTATGAATTCTGAAACCAAAATCATATTTAAAGAATGCATTGCTTCCCAGATTCCGATTCCACAAAAAAGCCTATTGTGACAATGGATTTATCTACCTTTTCTTGTTTTTGAGGTTGGGAAATCATCAAATAACTTGTCCCGCTCTGGGTGGAGCTGGAGGGTGTGTCAGACTATTACTGACTAAAACCCACCCGTGTTCTTTCAGTTGCCTGTGCCAGGGGCCACAGTTACCTTTTCGGACTTTCCCGCAACCCTGGCAGGCATTGGCCTAGCGGACCCCGTCATTGGTGCTGACATCTCTTAGAGGCGCGCGTGGAACACAACGCGCCGTCGACCCGGGCCTGATCCTTATCGGACGGCGAGCTACCCATTGCTCACCGTCTGCAAGCCTGCGCCTACGGTGGCCGGGAATCGGCTTGGGATTCCCGACGCCCCGGGCGTCTCCTGTGGCGGCTAGGGGCGTGAGGGCGCAACTTTTGCCTCTCCCTCACGCGTTCCGCCTCCTCCTTCGTGAGCATTACTGCTTCGCAGAAGGAGGTGACGGCTTACCAAGCCCTCTCGCTCCGTACCATGGCCTAGACCAGGGCCGGACGTGAGAGATCGCCACCGCCAATCTCCTCCATGAGGACACGGTGGTACCCCTGTAATGTGGGGACTTATATTAAAGAGAAACACGAGTGTTCGGTGAGATGTCTCATTTATTACTACTCATTGACCATACAATAACTAACCTAAACATATAGCACAAGCACACCACTACACTCCGCCCAACAGGGCAGACCTCCACCGTATGCTCCACCGTGTCCTCCGGGCGATCCACACAATGGTGACACCCGGGCATTTCCTCCCGCCTTATCCGGAACAGGAACCTCCAGAAACAACCGTGCCCGGTGAGGACCTGCGTCAAGCGGAAGGTGAGGATACCATGGCGCCTCTCTAGCCACTCCTCAAAGATGGGATTTATCGCCGCCATTGTGGTGTGCCCAGCGCTGGGTTGCGACAATCGCACTCTCCATGCCGGCCTGAGATCCCGCCAGAGCTCTGTCCGCTGTGCCGTGATTTCTCACGGCAGCGGAATTATGCCCCGGCGCCGCGGCGTTTCGCCTCCTCGCACCACTTCCATATGTGCGCGAGGAATTATGCCTCCAGATCCCATGGCAGTAATCCGGCAAGGAGGCTCGCCACCTCACCGGAGACCGTGCGGTATCCCCGTGTGCCGGGTGGCCATGACCCTTTGGGGCGCGTTCAACCGGCGGGCTGGCCGCCGCCTCAAGGAACCCGAGCCACCACCGGTGCCCCGTAAAGGGCCATGGACTGCACGACACCTGCGTAGAGCCTCCGGCGGGGGCGTTTGGACCCCCTAGATTGGGCAGGAGCCGCTTCAAGGCAGCCCCATCCCTTTCCAGTCTGGGATAGCTGTTATCTACCTATACTTTCGATTCGTGTTATAGTTTTAGTCAAAATATGCAATTTACTACAAAGTTAGCCCCTTTGGAATTAGGATAGCTATTTTTTCGTAATTTGTAATGAAAATGCACAAATATTATATGAGTCATCTTTAAACAAGCAGATTTTAAAGTGCATTGTACAAAACTATTTCACCACTGGAGGCTAAAGATGGCGATAAGAAAACCGTTCAGTGAAAAAAGTTGAAGATTTATGATACAATTTGACTGACCGGTTGGCGCAGTTGGTAGCGAACCTGCCTTCTGAGCCGCTGGTTCCGGGTTCGATCCCCGGACAAGTCAAACATATGTGTGCATGAACATGTCTGTTTGACCTGTGTCTGGGTGTGTATATGTATATAAGTATGTATATCAGTCATCAGGTTACCGTAGTACAGGCTCTGCCTAGTTCGGGACCTGACGACCTTGTGTGGATGTTGTCCCATATTATATTATATTAATTTAGTTAGTTTTTGATGAAAATTACATTCCAACGGATAGAGCAACTATTTACGGATACATAATATAATGTAAATAAAGATACTAAAAACGGATTCAAGTTTCTACTGGTCGATCAAGTCATGATGGTGCCGGCACGGAAACGCGCGCACGCGTCATTTGTCGAGCAGATTTATGTAAAATGCAGCCGCGTGCGTGCGCAACATCTATGACGAGCTAAGCCGCACTCCGTACTTTTTCTATTATGGCATACTATACAGAGAGAGAAACTTCAAGCACAGCCCGCTCCATAGCGCGCTGAGCGACGGTGAATTTGTGGACCAGCCCGATTGTCAGTGTCCACGTTTCGGCACCGCACTAAAGAGCGTGATAGCCCCCTAAGATACAGGCCTAGCCTAGTTTAGGGACCAGGGTTGAACCTATTGTACTTATCTATATAGTACTAAATTAAGAACTCTAATCTGTATACAGTGCAATGTACTTGACCTTTTTGGTAATAAACAAACAAAACAAAACAAAAACACAGCATTGCGGACGTAAATAGTAATTTTTCTGTGCCATATCCTTTATCTATAAAAATCAATGCCACTTTTCGTTGTAATTTTATAACTCAAGAAAGAACGGATGGACCGATTTTGCTAATTCTTTTTTAGAATATTCCTTGAAGTACGAGGATGGTTCAAAAGGAGAGAAAAAATAAAAAAAAAATGTTAGGCGGTACGAAGTTCGCGGGGTTAGCTAGTGATTTATATAGTACACGTGGAAACTTGTAATTGGCCATATTTCGATTAAACTAGGTATTACACAATGTATCTGTTTAGCCGTAAGTTTTCCTAAAAATAAATAAATTAGTTGCAAGTCAGCTGACTAGTATACCAAATATCTGTTTCGGCTATTCGCATATCGCTTAGGTACTTCCCTCAGATCGAATCAGGTGATCGGATAGCGTTCTGTATATAGAAGCTCTTCTTCATAATCATTTTTATATTTGTGTAACATTAAGTAGTGAATACAGTTCTTAAATTAAAGTTCATAGGTCTCTAAGATATGCCAAGAGGCGTACAAATATGGTTGCATGCGAAATAAAATATTGATCATGCGAGAGGTAAACATTAATTATTTGGTAGGTATGTCAGAATTAATAGACTAATGATAAATAAATACACACAAAAATTATAAATGTCACAATATGGAACAATTTCTACAGTCAATGCATAAGTAAATAATCACAAATTAAATTCTAATTTGTGATTAGTTGATTACCTATTTACTTATCACAATATTCAATTAAAAATTGTTTCTCCAGTCAAATAAATAAATAAGTCTACATTAATTTATCATTTAGAAATTCATCAGTCGTATACTAACATTTTTCAATTAGTAATGATTTTATTTATTTATTTATGTTATTATTTATGTACACACAGTAAAACTGACACAGATACGACAATAATATCAGAATTGAGTACAAAGGTACTAAGTAGGATTTTTTAAATTTTTTATTGTGTAACATTCAAATCGTCGTCGTCGTGCTAATTGATAATTCGTAAATTTTTCGTAAAATTTCATCGATCTCACCAAGAGTACCAGCTCGAACTGGTAACTGGTTGACGGCACGGTTAGCGCAGTGGTTAAGCAATTAATTGACTGCTGCGCTGCGAGCCGCGGGTTCGATTCCCGCACGGAACAAATATTTGTATGACCTACAAGTAGTTGTTCCGGGTGTGGCTGTTTGTGTATGTGAGTTTAAATATTTGTAAACGCACCCACAATACAGGAGAAAATACTAGGGAGAAGCAACGTTAAATTTTTAATTATTTAATAATGAATCTTAGTGCGATAGTTCCCTCTCAAAACAAGGACCCTGCACGGATTGAGTGTGGACTAAAAGCTCATATTTATTTTCAGCTACTCACAATGGAACTTCAAATGGTACTAGGCGGTGGAGCAGTAGAGATAAGCGAATCTGACTACGCCTTAGCAGCATTTATGATCTACACGTCTATAGTCGATATATTCATAAAAATGGTGTCGTTGATGGGACTAACACAGAACTAACAGTTCAGCTGCATACGCAGTAAGTAAAATAAGGTGGTTGACAGTTATAGCCACAGCTAGGTTAGTATATTTTGCTAATTTCACAGTATTATGTCTTATGGCGTTCTGTTGTGGGGATCGGCATCTCATCATCAAAAGAGAGCAATTCACGCTATTGTTAAAATGGGTCCTCGCGGTTCCCTTAGAAATAAATTCAAAGAAATTGATATACGGATCTGCCTTCGCTTTTTGTCTTAGAAAGCATTTTGTATGTTCGTTTATAATTGTATACGTACGCATTTAATATGAAATTGTGATACCTAAATTCAGTTTAACTGAAACAAGCAAGTCATTTCTTATAAACAGTTTAAACTTTTATAACAAGTTGCCAAAGTTGGTTACTAAATTTAGCGATGGAAAGTTTAAAACTCACATCAAATGTGTCCTTATCAAAAAGCATACTTAAACGAAATTAAAGACTATGTTGAAGACAAGGATCTTTAGCAAAAATACCCTCTGCACACGTGGCTTCCCTGTTACCTCATTAACGATAAATATAATGAAACTTTATATTAACTGCTCCCAATTACGATGTCTTTTGTTAATCTAGTTTTCTTATTTTACGTACCTACTTTTATTACTAAATCTTGACATTAGCTACTTAAAATCTTGATTAGTGGCTTTGGTTGACATGTATCCATTCAGATTTGTTGCGGTTGTAATGACAGTTATGTGATTTGGTTAAAATAGTCTTTTCTATTTTTTATTATTATTACTTAATTTTTCTTTTATATAAATTCTCTTATATTTTGTGAATGTGAGAACGTTGCAGGCCTTGTAGACTGTAGATTTGTAGACCATGTTATATTTTGTTAGTAGTTCCTGGTACTTGTTGACAGGCCTACACTGTCCTCCCATACCTATTAAAACTATTCCTATAAACTGTAATTTGAAAACGATATAAAAGCCAATAATTTTTTTAAAGAGTTCCTTTGGAACGTTCTTGCCGGCTCTTCTCCATAGGAAACGACCAATAGGAACCGTGCACCTAGCTTCTGACGTTTCATAAGTGCCCATGTAGGTTTATGTGCAATAAAATATTTCGATTTATATTTTAACTGACAGCTCTTAAATGAAGCTGGATTATGCGGCGTGGTTTCATTCAAATTGTAAATAGAAACGAACTTTAAACGTCCAACATATAGTTTATTTTGCATTACCAGTGAACGTACTTAGAGAATGGTCTTGAATGGAACGATACGGTGCACTGTCTGTTGAGGATCCTTCTCGCACAATGTGGCATAAAAGCACCTGATGAAAATGTCAGAAAACCTGAGTGAGAGTACCTGTTGATGCCAATTTGTAGCGTCACTTACAAATTGAGTGCTTTGCTTAGGCCTGAAATTCAAATTTTAAAACACGTAAAAATTTTTGTCATTTTGATAAATTGGGGGTAATTTTATTACCTTAATTGTAGGCGATGATTTTTCAATAAAAATTTAATCATGTTTTTCAAACCATAATTGTTAGACAACGCTCGCAAGGCCGTGAAAATATCGCGGCGGGATTATATCGCACGCTGGATTTTCAACAGAATCCAACCGATTCCATTCCAGCGTGTCGAAAAAACATAAACTGTTGGATTTTCTACTCTCGGCGCTAAGAAGTGCGTTGAAGATCCAGAACGCGAAAAAATATCGCCATGATATTTACACGTCCGTGCAAACGTCGACTTAGAAAAAGTGGTGAGTTGCGTGCGTAACAATGTGCCCTTCCGCAAACACCAATTTTTTCCACAAAAATAAAAATCATTTAACGGCAATTATTTTTGTAGAATGTTATGTACCTACTCAGTTTGATGTAGATACAGAATGCGTAGACCTCGTGACGGCTTTGTAATCGGTATTTTTACAATCTGTATGTAGAATATGTATAGATACTCTGTTGAATAAAATAATAAAATCTTCTTATGATTCTTATGATTTTACTTTGCCCTTTTTGATTGTCACTGTGATTGACTTCTTTTGCAACATTATTGACACCTCATGTCATTGTTGAGACGTTGAGGTTGAGACCCAAATATATACCTAAATTGAGACCGATGTTTTAGACATATTTTTAAAGAATAGAAGCAACTAATCGTTATGCGTATACTACTTGACAAATTAAAGAAATAAAATGGTCCCTGATACACTAAATCCAGAAACCTATATTACCACAATTGAACTTCAAAATGAAATCAAAAATACAGAAATTAAAAAGTCTGATAGTAAAAGTTTAACTTCTGTAAACATTCGTGAAATACTTAACGAGGAAAATGCAGAGGAACATGAAAGTAATGCTGAAATCACTAACGATAAAAATGTGCAAGAACATGGAATCAATTCTGCAGTTACAAACATATACGGAATGGAGAAAGGCGATACAAATATCAGAAAAGTGGTGCATGGTTATCCTGGAAACAATCAACGACGAATTTACTCAAAGGATTTCTGGGTGCAATTTAATGGTAAGCTCGCTTTTAAATATAAGCTCGTAAGGTAAGGTCATTTATTTGTCCAAAACATGAGTAAGTATACACGTACGTAGGCTATAAAAGAATAAGAATAATTTATTGTTTAAGAAATTTCATTCGAATGCGTTGATTCCCGGACCTCACACTAGGATTCCCTGTGTCGTGGGATCCAGGCTCCTTCGTTTCCTTTTTCATATATATACGTAACAATAAAGTTCTTAATTTAATAAGAAAAGGAATAATACAATAAAACTAATTCACAAGAGAAAACAAACAAAAAATATATATAAAAAACAGTTAATAACCAAGCATGTATGTATGTTGTGTGTATTATGTGATATGTTACATTAAATTATAATAATCACAGTCATGTATTGTCTTAACGACGTACCAAGTAGCTTGGATTCTATTATTTGTGAGCGATTAGTTAAAAGCCTAGAAAGTATAGTTTGGCCCCCTGATATGATAAATGACGAATGTAGTGACGGCGGTCACTTATTATAAAATTACATAACGAAATAAATAGCATCAAATTATACGACGACATTTTCATGATATCACGTAAGCATGAAAACCAGCGCTGGGGCTCTGTCTCGCGTAGGGTCGTAGCATTATGCTGAGCGATGGCCGTTGTGCGCGGATGTGACGCATATTTTCCCCCAACTTGTTCTCTTTTGTGTATGTGTTCGTTTTCTGCGTCATGTTTACCACAAATAAACGTATGTTCTTTCTCTTTCTTATGTCACTAATTTCGGCTTCAAAGTTTAGTTTCTAGTTGCAGACATGCCTGAGGGGTCATCACCAATGTACTATGATTCAAGTAGAAACTCATTCGTTGCAATTGTTTTTACTATAACGCTCGTCATGCTTGTCATAACGGCTTGCTTTGTTGGATTCGTATACTTTTCGTAAGTACATCAAACGATTACCTAACTAGTCTTTTTTAGAGTAGCCAAGGGTGAAAACGGAATCCTATTATTAAACCTACGCCCGCTGTCTGTAAATCCCTCCCCTGAATTTGAAAAAGACTGCCCCGTTGGTCTCGTGGTCGCTAGCGCAACTGCTGACCGTGGGGTCCTGGGTTCGATTCTCAGATCAGGAAAAGTGTTATTTGGTTTTTTATTAGGAATTTATTAGTAACAGCCCGGAGTTTGGAAGTTGGCGGTTCGATTCCCTCGTGCCTCAGAAAGCACGGTATGCTGATGGTCATGCTCCTGATCTCTCTCCCGTCGTATCGGATTGCCTGTCCATCGGACTAAGAGAGTGAAGGAAGAAAGAGTGCACCCGTGTCTGCGCACCTCTTGTACATGAACACTATAATATGTCCCGCGCCGAAGGATAGTCTCCTCTGAGTTTGACCGCCATGGCCGAAAAGCGGTAAATTTTTTTAAACTTTATTGTAGGTATTTGAAATTTGTACTGAATATTTACGTGTTTCTATGACCTCTATCGAAAATCTATCTATGAAGAGCGGTGGTGGCCTAGTAAGAGCGGTGGTGGCACAGTAAGAGCGGTGGTGGCACAGTAAGAGCGGTGGTGGCCCAGTAAGAGCGGTGGTGGCACAGTAAGAGCGGTGGTGGCACAGTAAGAGCGGTGGTGGCCCAGTAAGAGCGGTGGTGGCCCAGTAAGAGCGGTGGTGGCACAGTAAGAGCGGTGGTGGCCCAGTAAGAGCGGTGGTGGCCCAGTAAGAGCGGTGGTGGCCCAGTAAGAGCGGTGGTGGCACAGTAAGAGCGGTGGTGGCACAGTAAGAGCGGTGGTGGCCCAGTAAGAGCGGTGGTGGCCCAGTAAGAGCGGTGGTGGCCCAGTAAGAGCGGTGGTGGCCCAGTAAGAGCGGTGGTGACCCAGTGGTAACGGCGGCGACTTGACAGGCAATTCACTTCGTGTAAATTATTTCATCACCACTGCTCTCAAAACGGTGAAGTAAAACATCGTGAGGAAACCGGCATGTCCCAGGACCAAAAATTCGACGACATGTGACATCTACCAACCCGCACTGGGCCCGCGTGTAGGATTACGGTCCACTCTCTCTCACAGAGAGGAGGCCTGTGTCCCAGCAGTGGGAATATTATAGGCTGATGATGATGACCTCTATCATGTAAAACGATGGAAAACAATAATAGATTTGTCACTACGGATCACGTAGGGGTGGAGCGCGAATTGGGACTAGCGCTTAGCGTCATTCAAAATACCCTAAGTGATACGGGCGAGCCTATTAAAAGCAACCGGGTACGAAACCAGACTCCAATCTGTTACTGAGAAATTCCTTTTAGAATTTTATTATCTTATTAGGGGTCATTGTACTCATCATTATGAACAACTTTTACTATCGGAACAAATATAAAATCTAAAAAAAAATCTGCTGGTCCATTTTGACGAGTTCTTCAAACATAAATGTAGGGAACAGCAGATTTTTTTTTTCGCGTTTTCGTATTTGGTCCCATAGTAAAAGTTGTTCATAATGATGAGTACAATGACCCCTTAAGAGGTTGATGGTGTTTTACCAATAACCCTGTTTATGTACTAATATTATAAAGAGGTAAAATTTGTGAGTAGTTTGTATGTAGAGGGTATTCTTCGGAACTTCTGATTCGATTTCGAAAATTCTTTCTCTATAATGGCGAATGCCGTAGAATATGGTTTTATGTTAAAACAAGCGAACAAAGCTGCGGGTAGAACCTAGTAAGTAATAATTGTTTTGAGAACTCGTACAATTTAAAGCTTCCTTTTTCTGTATTATCAAGAATCTATTTTTAGCTCAATAGCAGTATTGTTATAGCTAAAATGCCTTATTTTATTCTCATTTCTACAACAATGATTTTATTTACAGGGATGATTTGCGGGAATATTTCATATATAATGGGAAGCTTATTTTGGTTCTTGGATTGTAAGTAAAACACAAAAATATATTTAAAAAAAACATAATAAAGATTACAACGTGAAAAATTATTTTAGTTTCTGAAGTCGCTGGCTTTGAGAGGGACTCGTGAATAAATAATAACAGCGACACGGGTCGGTGTTCAAGGTTAAGAAACCCTTTCCGAGGTCGGTCTGTGAATGGGTGTCCATCCATAACATACCCAGACCCCTCCGTGTCTTGGAAAAGCACTTTAAGCAGGTCCCGGCTGTCGTTCGTAGATTTTTGACATTCGTTACGGGTAGTCAGAAGAAGCCCGAATGTCTGACAACCAGTACTGGCCAAAGGGGTATCGTGTTACCCAGTAACTGGGTTGTGGAGGTCAGATAGGCAGTCGCTCCATGTAAAAATACAGGTACCCAGCTGCATCCGGTTAGACGGAAAGCTAAACCCCAACCTAGTTGGGAAAATGCCAGGCAGATGGATGTCGTAGACTTTGGTTCTGTGTTTTTATGTATTGCTAATTTGCCTCCAACTTCCGAAACTAAAATTATTTTTGACTATGGAGTCGCTTTATTAAAGTCGGTTCGGTTCGGTCGGTAAAAGCAGTGGACGTCTTTTGACTGAGATGATGATGAAGACCACGATAAAGGTTACAATTGCTACAAGTTATTTCAGAGTCAATAAGACATAATATCGTTTTTATTTCGAGTCAATAAGACATAATATCGTTTTTATTTCAGAGTCAATAAGACTTAATATCGTTTTTTATTTCAGAGTCAATAAGACATAATATCGTTTTTATTTCAGAGTCAATAAGACATAATATCGTTTTTATTTCAGGGGTGGAATGCTAATTCTTAATTATACCATTATGTGTAGCACATGCGCGAGGATGCTACCTTGCAATATCATAGTTTTAGTATTAGCGGTAAGTTTAAAATCGTAAGTTTAATATATTTTACCAGTAATTTGCATTTCTTATCACCCGCAGCAGCGGGCAGACAAAATTAAAAGAAAAATCTCATATCTCGCCGTATGTCTAATCATTTCATGTCGAGACCCCTCCGTAACTCGGAAAGCACGTTTAATAGTCGTTGATTCCTAGATCTTTCAATGACTCCTCAAGGAACCCCAAAGGCTGACAACCTGTCTTAACAAGTCGTCAAGGTCAGATAGGCAGTTGCTCCATTGGAAAATATATGGTATTCAGCTGGATCCCGTTAGACTGTGGAAGCCAACCCCGAAAACGATGGAAAAGGGTTGAGCATATTATGGTGTTTTGATGAAAGTTTTTATAAGTCTTTCGAATATCATGTAATACTGCTCATTAATAAAGCTTGTCTTGTTTTCAGGTACTTTTCATGTCCATGATTACAGCGTACGTAACAGCTAGGTACAAAACTGATATCATCTTTTTGGCAGTGGTCGCAACGGCGATCACTGTTCTAGTGTGCTTGGGTTTGGCCTTGACAAGTGTAAGTATAGTTGTAGGTAAAACCACCGACTTATAAATACTTAGGTACACAAAATTAGCTTTATAACGTCAGAATATAACAGTTGAAACGTGCGCTAGACCGCTGAACTATTCTGTAAAAGTCTGACCGTGAAAACTTAGGTAGGAATAGATCGGCTGGATGAGACTCAGGTCAGGGAAGCATGGCACAAAAGGAAGGACCTATACTCGGCAGTAGGTGGAACAACGCTGCCAATGATGATGATGATGAATGTGCGCTCAGACACGGCGGAAGCCATAAACCACTTACATGAGCATCTTCATATTCGTTCAGACGTAACCGCTAGCTCCTGCAATGCTCTTCTGTAAAAATCTCACCGTGAAAACTTAGGTGAAGTGAGTTTGAAGTGAGCATTCATTCCATCTGATACTAGGGATTGACACTATTGACCTACTTCACCTACGTTTTCACGGTGAGATGGTTACAGAATAGCACTGCTGCTCTGTCTAAACGTGCGATTAGAATCATCTATTCAGGGTAGTCCAAATAGTGACGTCAATAAAAAAAAAATGATTGCTCCGAAAATATCCCATGTATGTTCCGCAATTTTTGATAAGTAGTTTAAGAGATATGAATATTCTTTTTAAATTTTTGGAGAAATTCTTCGGAACATATACTTTTTTCGACAAGCTCTTTATGACTTTTTTTTGGCGTTGGGAATATCATGAAATACCCTTTCATGTATAAAAAAATATATCTTCCTAACATTAGCGCAAGATAAAAAAAAATATCGAAAGTGTCTATCAGAGTAACTATAAAAAATCGCGAAACATACATGGGGTATTTTTGGATACCCTTAGGTATGAGGAATCAATTTTCTTTTTTATTGACGTCACTATTTTTACCACCATACACCATTACATAAGCGCATCGCTTGAGAATGCCTTGACTTAGTTGATTGGGATATTTTTTGGTTTTAAAATGTTCGTAATAGTCCGAATCAAGTACTTACGCAAAATTGGAAATGTTTCAAGAAAAGTCTTCAAATTCGGGAAAAACTGAACGTGTTTTTCTGTATGAATTATTTAAATATGGATAGGACAACGTCTGTCGGGTCAGCTGGTATCTAATAAAACCGGGCAATTGCGAGTAGGACTCGCCCTCTGATGGTTTCGTCTCGAAGTTGTGCCCGGCTGCCTGCGGCTTCACTCTCGTGACATGTCTTAAGAATGATCCAATTCTGGATTGATGGACAGACTGATAACCACTGACTGACTGACTGATAAGTACGAAGACAATGTTTGTGAAGTCCTTAATGTTCCCTATCATCGATTAAAGTGATGTGTGTTATTATGACCTGAATGCAGGTCTCCTCGACATACTTGAGCATCTTCTCAATAACTGCATTTGATTCGTTTTCAATCTGCGTAAATATGATCATGTCTCTGCGCATCGGTCGCTTCTTGGTTGCCCACACGCCAGCGCAGAGACCAAATGGCGCTGACCACCTTGTTTTTATTTCTTGACTTTCCCACTTCCCCTAGATATCTAGCCCTCTACTTTAATTATATTTGTGTTTCCGAGCTCAGTGGTAACAATTTTTTTTCTTTTTCCAACAGTTTGATTTCACAAAGTTCATGTTGTATATCGTTGCAATCGCCGTAACATTCGGTGCGCTGGTCCTCGTAGTCAGCATCGTGTCGTTAACCACAGGGTTCAGCTATAAACCCCTGCACTTGGTTATACTCGTCATTGGAACAATCATCAATGTTATCGTGAGTACTTTTTGGCAATTCATATTCTATACTACGTACACTTGAAAGCTGAATATATACATTCCAAAACACATTCCCTTATCGTGTCTGTCTGCGTGACCACTTAGATCTCTAAAAGTACACTACAGATTTTGAAGCGGTTCTCATTTAGAGCATTTATTTCGGAAGGTTTTTGTGTAAAATAACCTATTGGTATAGGGTGACAGAACATCGACGAACCCCTATTTTTTTTTTTTGAGGTTGTGGTATCATCAAATAACTTCTCCCACTCTGGGCGGAGTGGGAGGACGTGTCAGACTCTTACTGACTAAAACCCACCCGTGTTCCTTCAGTTGCCTGTGCCAGGGGCCACTGTAGACCCTTCGGACTTTCCCGCAACCTTGGCACGCATCAGCTCTAATGGACCCCGACATTGGTGCTGACATCTCTTTGAGGCACGCGTGGAACACAACGCGCCGTCGACCTGGGCCTGGTCCTAATTGGACGGCGAAGCTACATTCTGAACCCTCCTATATTAAAATTTGTTTGATCCTTGTGGGAACAAGGGGCTCGGGTAGCTAGTTTTATATAATTTACATTCGATTGCCATTAACATACTCAACTACCGGCGCTATGTACCTAGTATTGTTTTTTGGATGCAATCGCATTTTAACCTTGAGTTTGTGTTTCCAAAACTTGATAACTAATGTTAGACATTATATTATTGCCCGCTTGACGGGCAGAGCACGCGCTGAAAGACTCACGATTGGTACATGCGCGTACCAGCGAGTAATCGCTCATCACCGTTGCGACTCGTGGCTCATTGCTGGCCAACTCGTTTTTAGTTGCTAGGTCTACTTGCTTTTCGTTAATCACCGGCAGGCCAGCCGGTCAGGCGCCTTAAGCCATTTACATGGAATGGTTTCTTTACGGTACAGCGCGCGGCGTGTGAACCGCGTTGTAGAAGAATCGTGTGAAAGATCACACGATTTTAGATAAACGGCAAGAAAAATGTGTGTGCTCAAAGGGCCTTCCTCTAATACCTGATAATGTTTTTCAGGTTCTCATAATGGAACTGCAGTTGATACTTGGCGGTAGAACCGTTGAAATCAGTGAGGATGACTGGGCGTTGGGTGCTTTCTTGCTCTACACCTCTATCGTCGATATATTTGTGAAACTATTACAATTGTTGGGTGCCGTCATGGAAGACTTTTGAACTTGCAAAGATGTTTGTGAAGTTTTAGAAAGTTGATGGCCAACAAGATTTGATTAGATATTTCTTTGTGTATTTCATTTTGTTTTTATAGCATTACAATTAAAGAGATTTAAGATGCAATAGAGGGGCTAACAGAAAAAATGTCGTAGAAAAACGGTGATTTCATGTATCTTAATTATGCCATATAGCGAATAGGTATAGCAAAATTACATAGTACCCAAGTTTGACACGTAAATTTTTACCGACACACCTTCGATTACTAACCGTCAGATTTTTACATACTTACCAAGACCCCCCATGCCCCATGCCTCGTAAAGCACGAATTATTCCTCGTAGATAGATACACTTTCCTTGCAGTGACACTTTTGGAAATCATTCACTTGTGTTAGCACATCCACTACAGGCCTAGTTGGATAAACCGAATATATAGGCTTAGGGTGGATTCTTGGAAATGCGTTTCCACGTATCCACCTTAGGGTGGATAAACGGAATATCCACGTCAAGTTGTTGGTCCCGGCTGTCATTCGTGGATCTTTGACAGTCGTTACGGGTCTCCAGAATCCCGAAAGTCTGATAACCAGACTTACCAAAGTCTTTTGTATTACTCAGTAACTAGGTTCTTGAAGTCGGATAGGCGGCAGTTGCTCCATGTAAAATACTGGTATCCAGCTGCATCCAATTAGACTGGAAGCCGACCCCAACAAAATTGAGAAAGGCTAGGCAGTTGATGTTGATAGACGTAGTTGAGACATCTATGAAAATTATTTATTTCATCTAAGCACTGGTGTGACGACCTTGACCCGTTCCTGACTGCTTGGCTGGTAAAGATAGCAGATAAATATAAATGAGGAAAAATGGGGAGACCTTTGCTCAGCAGTGGGACAGTACAGGTTAATAAAAAAATATAAAAAGAACCCTCGGTAAACTACAAAATTCCTACTTACGAAAATGAAGCGTATAAAAATATAGCGGTTGCCTAGCTGCAAGACGTCAACAGTAAAAAAAATCCTGTCAATTTTCTAAATAACGTTTATTACCTTCTTTATTTCATATTACCTATGTCTAAATTAATTGGGTAAATAAATAAAAAAATGTATACCCAAGTCCAAAATTTTACAAGTCAAAGCGAAAGCTCATCAAATACCATGCAGTGTCTTCATTGTCCTGGAACCTACGGCATATGCGCACCGCCCATGGCGAGAATCCACCTCCAGCAATTACCCAGACCATAGACACAACATGGTTAAAATATGTTTTTGGATCCTCGTTTTTTAATGGAATAGGATCGAAAACAGACACTATGGCAAAAACTATGTGAAAAAGAGTGCACTCTTTATTGGGGAACTCTATGACCTTCCCTCCAACACTAAGTAAAAGATTTATTCACTAATTAGCCGAAGAAATAAAACATCTTGTTAAATCAGACTATCCTTCTGAACGCCTTTCGATTTACATTGCCGTCATGCTACAAAGAGAAAATAATATTATACAAGCAAAATATTATAGCAAAATTACTTAACCGACGCCAAAATGTATGAGCTGAAGAAAATTCCTATACACTCCGAGGAGATCAAAGCAGACCGCTCCCTCCGTAGCTCCTACAACAGAAAAACTTATAATGATAACACTGACTATGTCACGAAAAATTCACGGGTCACGGTCAAAAACACGCGAAGCCGTAAATTGGTTATTGACAGAAGATACAAGCTAATTCCTTAAACCTGAAGACGAAATTGATGGAACGGCAAAAATAGTCATATTGCATGAAATCCACCCCCGGATTTAATCCTGATCCAAGTCTATTTACACTACCTGACGGCTTCATGAATTGACTCCACTACCAGAAGTAGACATAACTAGTAAACATGTGGGATTAGTTGCAAGGAAATTTCAAGGTGGTGGAGGCCCAACAGGCACCACATCAGAAAATTGGAACGATTACTTGGCAAGCCTGCATTGAGGATTGCAGTAGTACAACAGTTTATATTTTTTTGTATTTTGTACCATGGAGCCAAATACAAGCCCCTTTCTTTGTTTCCGGGTTGGAAAATCCTCATGGATGTCCGCCGCACTGGGGTGGGCGGCGGGGTCTGTCAGACTCTTACTGACTAAAAATCATCCTGGTGTTCCATCTCACACCTACACCTGAGGTCGCGGGAACGTGCGACCCTTCCGCAACCTCCGCCTCCGCCTGCCGCTGTGGGCTTTCTCGGGTCTGGCGGGGGAGTGAGGTGTTTGACTCCCCCCGCAACCTCTAAGAGGGGCGCGCGTGGAACACTACGCGCCGCCACCTCGGGTCCTGATGTGTGGGAGGGGGCGGACGTCCCCGAGTCCGTCGCACCTAGACACATTTAAGGGGGCTGGAAGAGGGCGTTTTCCGCCCTCCGCCGACGCCTGGTGCGCCTGTTACAGGCCGGGTGAGTGGACGAGATTTGCCTCTCCCTTTCCGAAACCTCCTTCTGCGAGACGACTGTTTCGCAGAAGGAAACCACTGCGTCCCAGAACTCTTTGCTGCCGACCATCGACTCGACTATGGCCAGCAGTGACAAGTCACTGCCTACTTCTGAGATAAGGGCACGGCTCCTCCCAAGCGGCACATTCTGCCAGCGTATGCCGCGCCATATACTCCCGGCAGTCGACGCAGTGGTGACTCCGGGTATCCGGGTCCCTGTTTATGCGACACACGTATTTCCCGAAGCAACAATGCCCTGAGATTACTTGCGTCACCCGAAACGACAGGGAGCCGTGCCTCCTCCCGAGCCCGCGCTCGAGCACCGGCCGGACTGCCAGATGGTGACGTTGCCGGCGGTAGGGCGTGAGAGCCGGTCTCACCATTCCGCCACCAGGATCTCGCGAAGCTGATACCGACGCAGCTCCATGTGTCACTGCGTCGGTTCCTCGCCCTTCGCCCCCGCTTCGTCGCGCCACCGATACAATGACGCGAGTACTCTAGCCTCAAGATCCCAGGGTGGGGATCCCGCCAGTACGCAAAACGCCTCGTAGGAGATCGTGCGATACCCTTGATGACTCTAACGGCCACCGATCTCTACGGCTATCACAAAACTGTGATTCTGCCGGCCGTCCGGTCAGAGGCCCACACCGGGGCCCTATACAGGGCCATTGATCGCACGATCCCTACGTAGAGCCGCATACAGGCGGCACTCGGGGCCCCCCAGATTGAGAAGCAGCGTTGCGATTGCGCTAGCCGCGCCCAGCAACTTGGGCGCCAGCCGTAAGTGAGGCCCGAAGTCCCACCGGCTGTCGAGCACCAATCCCAGGTACAAATACAAGCCCCTATGTCAATTCGACTCATATCCCTAGATAAATACCCAGGTGTGAGACCGATTGGCATTAGCGTATAACTACTCAGGATCCTATATTTTAGTCACCGGGTCTGAGGTCACTGAAGCCTGTACTCAATCGCAACTCTGCAGTAGACTAAGCAGACGTATAGAAGGTGCTATACACCCAATGAACGACATTTTCTAAAAATAATGTAGTACGTAGTAGTAGTAACGAAATTGGAAAACCCAGTAGTTCGTCTGGTCATTCAAACCTAGCACTTCGCCCGACTCTATTACGGCACACTTGCCCTCTCACTATGTTCTTTAGAGGTGGCACACAGCACGGCAAGGCAGCTGTACCTCGTGGCCACCAGCTACACGCTCATGCGACATCCGTCTTGCGACAGCGACTGCGGAGGAAATAAATGAAAGAAGTTGTTCAAAGCATGCCACGAGTCACCGCGACGCGACTTGCGGAGCGACGGACGGAAACTAGTGACGCGGCAAGTGTCGTCTAACGTAACTCGCGTCGCAAGTCGCATCGTTCGAAGCAGTGAACGGGGCCTTAAGGGGCCGTGCACGAAATCGACTGATTTTGATCAATTTTGCGCATTATTTGTAGGAAAGGGAAACATTATTTAAACAAAATTATTCGTGATTCAAAAACTTGAGTTCCTTGTTTTGCATGTGGCTGAAAGGGATTTTTCAAATAAGCTAAGTATTCATGGAAAATCACTAATATTAACAACAAGTTTTCCAAAAAATGACGCGAGACTGACGTTTGATCATTTTTTTACTAGAGACTACGTTTGACTTTGAACATTAAACATTATCATCAACATCACTATATGGTCTACTTGCATGTAGCTGGACCACTTTTTTCAACTTCGATACAAAAAATAGCAGAAATAATAATGTTGAAAAAACTTATTTTTCGAAACAAACCCTGGTAGTAATGTATTTTTTCCTATTATTGAGCAAGCCGTTTCAAGAAAAGTAAAAATCACAAATTAATCTTCAGCTAATCTTAAAATAAAATTAAAATTTAATTTTATGCTTATAAAATATTTTCATTTAGTAAATCAAAGGCAAAAATACTATATTTTCGAGAGCGCAAAAGTGATGAAACTATTATCAGGTGCTGTGACTGACACGAATGGTTTAGCGCCATGAAAACTGTACTTTTGTAGTCACACAGACATAATGTTTCAATTATTTCCAGCTTTGTCACAATTAGATAAGAAATTGACAAAAGAGGGTTTTTTATGTGCACGGAGAGTGGCACGGAGTCTTAAACTTATTACACAATACCTACATTAGGTCACACATTTATAAAATCCTTACATGATACATGGGAGGCCTTGAATCACGTATGGATGCCAAACCTAGGCGTTGTCTCAGAAACATTTCTTAAAACCAAGAACATACCAAAGGGGAATGGAATACACGATGGAAGTCACTGTAAACATAACGGCAAAGAGATTAAATTGATTAATTTTTAACGTGACGCCCTTCATGCTTCTTTCGACGTGTCGTGGCTAAAATCAGAACTAACATTGCGATAATATTTCTGTGATTGCGATCTCGTTTTTTGAATTCAAAGAACGTATTTCACAAAATATTTATACAAATGTTTACCATCTTTGTAACACTCTAATAACTACACCAACAAAAATAAAAGAAATAGGTAACACAGAAAATAAGGCAATTGAAATATGATAGAAGGAGCTGGAAGGGACCTACGTGGCACAGGACACGTAATGGTACAGTCCTTTCAATAGGTCAATGTCCTTTCACAGTTATTTTTACCTCTGATATGGCATCACTATCAAAATCACATTGATCTTTATTACCGTGTCGCTATGGTTGCTGTTCGGTGTCTGCCAGTGACAAGTCTGTCAAAATCTCGGTGATCTAATACGGTATTATCCGTAGACAGAGAAACTAATAGACGCAGTGACGATTCCTTTCTCGCTTACACAAGAAAGAGAGCGAAAATTACGCTATGAATGTTTTAGACAGAGATACAACTATCAATTTTTTTGTCTCTTACCGTGTAACCTGTTTTTTCAAGGTCCGCAACTCAAATTGCGAAACATACTTTGACACTTCGTGCCGTCATTGTGTTTGGTGTTAAAATTTTGCTTATTTTTATGATAAAAAACGATTTTAATCCAGTGAGAAGACAGAGAAATTATCCGTATTTCACATCAACGATTATACAATGGTGCGTTGTCGTGTTATTTCATGTAAAAGCGATAGTGAGAAGAAAATTGCCGGTGTGTCTTTTCACGCGTAAGTACGACGGTTTTGTACCTAATTATAGTTTCTTAAATGATGATTATTTATGCCATAGCATGACGGAACGATATGTCTCATTAAAACTGAAGATAATAGGATTTTGTCGAGTTTTTAACATTCATAACCATTAAATTATATCATGTAAGTGTTGCCAGCGTCAGCTCAAAAATGCCCCGAGTCACGATAAAAAATATTGGCTCTACAATGTAATAAAAACAAAAAATATTGGATCAAATAATAGCATAGTATATGTGTATAATTATATATATATGTATATACATCAATAATGTGTTTTTTTCAAATTGTTTGGAGTGTTTAGTTTCTAAGTGTTAGTGTTTTTTTTAGTTACCTCATAAAGGATAAACATGATATAGTGCTGTTTGCAGACGACACTTCACTTTTATTTAAACTCAAACGTCAGCAGCTGGTTACTGACAATGTAAATAGTGCCCTCGCAAAAGTAGTTAACTGGTTTAATGTTAATAACCTTCTTCTTAACGAGAAAAAAACGAAATGTATTAAGTTTACGATACCTCATGGTAGACAAGTAGAAACAAGTATTCTCATAAAGAGTGAAGTGTTGAAACCCGAAAATACCACAGTATTCTTAGGCATAACTTTGGATGCCAAGCTTCAATGGGGCCCCCATATAGATAAATTGTCAAAGAAGCTTAGCTCTGCAGCATACGCCGTTAGGAAAATTCGTGGTTTAACTGATTTAGAGACAGCCCGTTTAGTATACCTACTTTAGTTATTTTCATAGTGTAATGTCGTACGGTATTCTGTTGTGGGGAAATGCCGCCGATATTCAGACGATTTTTGTTTTACAAAAAAGGGCAATTCATTCAATATATAAATTAAGTCCCAGACACTCCCTGAGAGACAAATTTAAAGGGATTAATATAATGACTGTGCCTTCTCAGTATATTTATGAAAATCTTTTGTATGCACATAAAATTATTAATCTGTTTAAAAAGTACAGTGATATCCATAATTTAAATACTAGGAACAAACACAAATTTGTTGTTCCTACTACAAGGCTCAAGAAAATAGGTGGCTCGTTTAGATGCCAATGTATACGTTTTTATAATAAACTTCCTAGCCACATTAAAGCCTTAATAAATTCAAATCTTTTATATAAAGGAAACTATGCCAGAATGCCTATTATACTGTCAAAGACTATATGTATTGAGGACAAAAAGGCTTGGGATTGAGTTGCTCCAATAAAGCACAGGCAATGTTAATTTATTTTATTTCGCTAACTATTTTTACTTTTAATCTTTGCTATAAGTATGTATACTTATTTTCATATACAATGACACTAATATTTACTGCACAAAGTATTATATTATTTTAAATTATTGTGAATGTGAGGACTATGTGTGTTTTTGTTCCAGTTTTAATCATGTTCTGGCAGTTTGAGTAGCTGATGCGGCCTACCAAAATGTCCTTTCTTTGGTATTGTTCGTCGAATCGTTGAGCTCCTTAAGTTCTGAGTTGAGCTGCACGGTTACTGACAAATGCGTGCACTGACTGGACAGGTCCACTCAATATGTATGGTTCTTTCCTCAAAAGACCATTGCAGACACCGATCTACATAGCCTTCACATGATCTGACCAAGATTTGGTCTGGACTTTAAAAGAGACTGTGACCTCTGAGTTTGTTTCGGCCTTTCTTCTCAGAGTAGTCACATAGGAAACGCCGACCTCATCTAGTTTAAAATAAAATATGATTGACGTGTAAAAGTGTTTGTTCAAACCTACTTACAGAAATAAAATCATTTATCATTTAAGTAGTATAATAAATCTTAATTAAAAAACTCGTTTCGTTTCAATTAAATCCTGAAAATAATTTACCCTACTTCATCTAATAACACTCCAAAAACAGGGGAATGCAGTTACTATGGCAACATTATACGCACACATTGACATATTATCTCTGTCTCGACTGCGGTTACAGGGTCCCTTCGTCTATTAGTTTCTCTGTCTACGGTATTATCTCTTAGTCTTTAGTCATTGGGTATTATGCATTACAATAAGGTTGCTGTTAGGTTGCTGCACTGATAAGTCTATCAAAATCTCAGTGATCTGTATTACGAATTACAATAAGGTTGCTGTTGGGTTGCTGCCACAGACAAGCCTGTCAAAATCTCAGTGATCTGTATTACGAATTACAATTGGGTTGCTGCCACAGACAAGCCTGTCAAAATCACAGTACTGTTTTAAGAATTACAATAAGGTTGCTGTTGGGTTGCTGCCACAGACAAGCCTGTCAAAATCTCAGTGATCTGTATTACGAATTACAATTGGGTTGCTGCCACAGACAAGCCTGTCAAAATCACAGTACTGTTTTAAGAATTACAATAAGGTTGCTGTTGGGTTGCTGCCACAGACAAGCCTGCCAAAATCTCAGTGATCTGTATTACGAATTACAATAAGGTTGCTGTTGGGTTGCTGCCACAGACAAGCCTGTCAAAATCTCAGTGATCTGTATTACGAATTACAATAAGGTTGCTGTTGGGTTGCTGCCACAGACAAGCCTGTCAAAGTCACAGTACTGCTTTAAGAATTACAATAAGGTTGCTGTTGGGTTGCTGCCACAGACAAGCCTGTCAAAATCTCAGTGATCTGTATTACGAATTACAATAAGGTTGCTGTTGGGTTGCTGCCACAGACAAGCCTGTCAAAATCACAGTACTGTTTTAAGAATTACAATAAGGTTGCTGTTGGGTTGCTGCCACAGACAAGCCTGTCAAAATCTCAGTGATCTGTATTACGAATTACAATAAGGTTGCTGTTGGGTTGCTGCCACAGACAAGCCTGTCAAAATCACAGTACTGTTTTAAGAATTACAATAAGGTTGCTGTTGGGTTGCTGCCACAGACAAGCCTGTCAAAATCTCAGTGATCTGTATTACGAATTACAATAAGGTTGCTGTTGGGTTGCTGCCACAGACAAGCCTGTCAAAGTCACAGTACTGCTTTAAGAATTACAATAAGGTTGCTGTTGGGTTGCTGCCACAGACAAGCCTGTCAAAATCTCAGTGATCTGTATTACGAATTACAATAAGGTTGCTGTTGGGTTGCTGCCACAGACAAGCCTGTCAAAATCACAGTACTGTTTTAAGAATTACAATAAGGTTGCTGTTGGGTTGCTGCCACAGACAAGCCTGTCAAAATCTCAGTGATCTGTATTACGAATTACAATAAGGTTGCTGTTGGGTTGCTGCCACAGACAAGCCTGTCAAAGTCACAGTACTGCTTTAAGAATTACAATAAGGTTGCTGTTGGGTTGCTGCCACAGACAAGCCTGTCAAAATCACAGTACTGTTTTAAGAATTACAATAAGGTTGCTGTTGGGTTGCTGCCACAGACAAGCCTGCCAAAATCTAAGTGATCTGTATTATGCATTACAATAAGGTTGCTGTTGGGTTGCTGCCACAGACAAGTCTGTCAAAATCTCAGTGATCTTTATTATTTATTTATTATCTTTATCTTTATTTATTCCCTTGTATCATGACCATGTGGGGGGACGAAGAGGAGGGGGAAACGTTCTATAGTAGATTGTTATACAAGGAGCTAAAATGACCCATTATATACGAGGTAGTTTTACTCCCGAGCTTTAGCGAGGGAGTAAATAGAAACCGAGTTTTAATGGGTTTTTAGCGCCGTGTGTTACACTCTACTTTTCACTACGATTGCGAGAAAATAAAACAATCCAATACAATATGAAATATGTAGTTTGTGACCTTGACGGCAACAGATTGAAAATTATTTCTTTTCCTTTCTCTTCTATTTGCAAATTAGGGTCTCCATTCTCACTAGATGATGACATTTTCACTATTGTAAAATTAATTATGGTCACTACCAATTCAATTTGCAATTAGAGAAAAATTATAAAGATTTCGCGCCAATGTCTTTTTTTTTGTTTTTTCTTCTACAGCCGCAACGCATTGCATGCATTCTACCAAAGAGATCGCCGAATTTAGTTCCATTTTCAAAAATAAAATGAAGTTCTTTTTTTATGAAACAGAAATAAGTCGAGTCTATATTCATGATTATTCTACTTATGACTAAAGACTTTTTCGTTTTTGTAGGCTCATTGTCATTTGACACACACAAATAAATAAAAAAAAACTTTTTCCCCTAGAGGAAGAATTGCTATTTTTTCTTCGCTCTGGTACGCCACAATGACGGTCTTTTTGAGCAAGAAGAGTGAAAAAAATATAACACACCAAAAGGATTAGAAAAAGGTAACTACAAGCTTACATCTCAAGCAGTCTGTTGCAGTTGGTAGCATCAGATTTGAGATTGAAATAATAGAACTGCATCAGATTGCTTGAAAAGTGAGCTTGTTTTGGTTTTATGCATTTTTAATCATTTTAAAAATAAAACAAAATACATTACCCAAGAGAATTGTATTACAATACCACCGCATTTCGTCCGGACAAATTTCACAGGCCACAATTAAGTAGAACGTTCCGGAAAACATCAGTCAACCGGCCTCGTAGCGGACACGGCCCGGATAACCGGGGAGTCCGCCGGATAGCACGGCGAGAACGAATAATTTACCGCCCCGGTTGTAACTTGTACCTACTTCGAGTTGTCTTTGGAGGCATAACCTCACCTTCTAATTGTGTCCTCTTGGTATGTGTTAGCTTTTCATGATTACGAAAAAGAAACATAGAGTCAAAGCATTTATTTCAAATAGGTAGATAAAAGCCGCTTTTGAACGTCAACATTTACATTAAAATAGAATTGATTCTAGTCGCCCCTTCCAAAAGGTAGTTTCGTATGGAGAAGAATGGCCAAGAAACACCACCGTTACTCTTTTAAGATGTGTTGCAATATTTTGTATACATTAATTATTATAATTTTAAGTGAAGACCTAATATAATATAAAATTACCCTACCACAATAGATAAAAACAATAAAAAATGTAGCAATGACAAATAAGTTAATTATGTGATAGACGACACATACATGGTGCTCACATATTTACAAACATTTAAAAGTATACGATTTCCCAAATTATGTAAACAAGTAATATGTCAGTGTGTGAGTAACATAACATATCATGCGTTTATTTGTGGTAAGACGCAATAAATAACATAAACACAAAAAATAAGAAAAGGTTGGGGGAAACATGCGTCACACCCACGCAAAACGGCTATCGCTCAGCATTATGCTGAGACAAGACAGACAAGACCATAGATGAATTCTATATCTATGGACAAGACAGAGCCCCAGCCGTAGACAATTCTCTGTCTACGGCAATGACTAAAGATTGTTAGGACGCTGTATCAGTACAGCCTCAGATCGTACTTGCGAACGTCGCACTTAAATAAAAATTATATAATTTTATTTTAATTTGATAGAATATACTAAACATAAATGTAAAAGGAAATAGACATCCATGCTACGAGAATATCAGAACTACTGAGGAAATTAGAGCTACTCAGAAATTTCAGATAATAAACCCAATAACACTTTCTTTGACCTGGGAATCGAAACAAGCACCTCATGCTTAGCTGTAGCGCTTGCGACCACGAAACCGACGAGGCAGTCGAACATGATAAGTGTTAATAGTGAATCTTCTATTTATTTATTAATAACCAGCCTAATAACCACACATACTAGTACGTCAATACAAGGAGGTACTCTTAGGTATTATAATAGGTATTTATCTATGAAGTTGCCGTTTTACAATACTGGCCATTTACCCCAACTTACCCCTAAAAAGTCATGGTCACTGTTTGGTGGTCTAGTGCCGGTATACTTAATTCATCACAGCTTCTTACCAAATGGCACCAGCGTTACTGGTGATGTGTACTGTGAGGAACTGGACACAATGATGGAGAAGCTCGCAAATCTCCGACCAGCCTTGGTTCAAAATCAAAAGCTCAAACTAGGCTGAGAATCAGCACTTTTTGAACGTCAAAATCACATAAGACAGTCCCCCCAAAACGCCCTCCCTTCACAACTTCCTAGTGTTTTAGCTGGGAAGAAAAAGTGGCGGAACAAACTCCCCAGCAGCACTGCTGTCTGTTCAGTTAGAAGAACTGGATTCTATACAGTAATAAGTAATTAACATTACGAAACACAAAAACATTAACATTATTTGCCATAAGTCAGCTAGCACACGCCAATATTGAAAACTATACTCAAGCAGAAATAAAATGGTGGCGTTTGTAAGCGAGATGCAGGCCGGACTAAAGGGCGCAGAAAGGCTGCGGGCGACCGTGCGACGCGAGGTGTGGGAGGAGCGGGCGCCTGAACGCACGTTTCATTTTATGTACCTACTTCCCTACTCTTCCTACAGGTAATAAAAAGTAAAAAGTAAACAGAACTTAATAATACATAATAAAAATGAATTGGTTAATCGCTCCTCGTCCCCGCTGCTCCTACACGACAACGCTCGACGTCATACGGCACAACAGACGGTATTTAAGCTACAAGAGCTATGGTTGGAAGTTTTGCGTCATCCACCATACTCACCAGACCTTTTTTTTTTTTTTTTTTTTTTTTTTTTTTTTTTTTTTGTTTTCGGGGGGAAACCTTCAAAAGGCACCCGACCTCCGGGGAGGGAGGTCGGGGAGTGTGGGATTTTTACCTCACTAAAACCACCCCGGTGATCACCATCAGCACATAGGGGCGGTCCCGGTTCCTCTTAAAAGACCAATTCCGGAACCACCCCTGTGCAATGCCTGTAAGGCACATCCCTGGGGAGATACTCACCAGACCTAGCGCCCACAGACTTTAATTATTACAAAATTTGGACAACTTCTTGACAGGGAAGAAAATGAATACCCGAGAGGCAGTACAAAATGCCTTTGAAGAGTTTGTTGGCTCCCGTACACATGACTTCTTCAAGAAGGGCATTGAAAAATTACCACTGCGCTGGCAGAGATGTATCGATAGCATGGGTGCACATTTTGATTGATAGAAATAAAAAATAATTGTATAAAAAATACTTTAACTGTCTGTATACTAAACGGCAAATTCACAAGTAAAGACTTAATATAAAACTAGACAATTACAATAAAATGATAAAGGGGGAACCGCTATGGAAGCCCGCGAAATTCAAATGTTCTTACGTGTTTACCTTACGTTTCCAGTTCATAAAATCTAACTTAGACGTTTTAAATTAGAGGGCTGTATTGATGATTTTAATGATTATAATTCTGTTGATACATACTTGTTACGGTCGTAAATATTATTTTGTTCAACATACAACCTGACACACTGACCAGCAAATTGCAAAAAAAAATGAAGAAAAATTGAATTTCCCGAGCTAGCTGGCGCTTCCCCCATAATAAATAACAAATACAATTTTATTTATTTACTCCAAACACATTTTATTTACAAGTTTTTGACATTGGTTGTCGCTGAGATGAGTTTTGGGACTAGATTTCAAACGTTTTTAAATACGGGAATATGCCTTCAGGTATCGAGTGGCCTCAAAGAGATGTCAGCACCAATGACGGGGATTGCTAGGACCGATGCCTGCTAGGGTTGCGGAAAAGTCCGAGAGGGATACCGTGGCCCCTGGCACAGGTAACTGAAGGAACACGGGTGGGTTTTAGTCAGTAAGAGTCTGACACGCCCTCCTGCTCTGCCCAGAGCGGGAGAGGTTATTTGATGATTTCCCACCCTCAAAAAAAAAAAGGTATCGATTGGCAGTGATAAGGAATCTCAGTTCTATAGTCTACATATACTAGTATAATAATATAGTTATTATGCGTGTTTGTCCGTGTGTGCGCTTAGTTCTTCTAAACTGCATAATTGATTTAGAACCGGTTTTTACCACCATTGATGGATTTTTTTAACAAAAAAGCAAGCAAGGGTTAACGGTCTCGAATCCTCACTACAGTAATGGATCGGACAAAAGTACAGTCAAACAACCTTTTTTTGGTTTATGCAAATGTCAGTACACTGCTAATATTCATTGTTGTTCATCGGTGGATACGTGGAAACGTACGAGTATGCCCGAGAATTCATTCTAGGCCTAGTTGACTCAACGTCCCTGATACGTTGAGTCAACTAGGCCTAGAATGAATTTACGGTGGATTCTCGGACAAACGTTTCCGCGAATTCACCTTATGGTGTAGTTTTTGGGGTGGATAAACTGAATAACCGTTTAGTACATAAGAGCTTCATAGCTAGGCTTAGGTACTAAAAGTAACGATGTAAAATAATTGAAATTAATGAACACACCATCTAAATCTATGTATATATTAAATTTAATATTTGTGTCATTTTCTTCTTCCAAACTGCGTAACGGATTTTGATGCGGTTTGGTTTTCACCATAATTTAGAAAAAAAAACAGGAATGTTTATGTATATAAAACATTAATAAGTATTTACTTAGACATAAGAAAGAGATCTCGATGTTTTAACATGTCACTATTGTACCCGTGCGAAGCAGGGACGGATCGCTAGTTGTTTATAAAGTAGTTGCAACTTAGCTGCCCATATACCTAATAAATTGTTTGACTGTATCTAAAAATAGAAAAAGAATCCTTTTATCAAACCTCTGCAGGTGAAGCGTAGGACGATGCGTAGGATTCCTTTAAGCAAATTATTATCTAAGGCTTAAAAAGTCTATAGCGTGGGATGATCCCTAGTGAATTCTGAATTTAGTAATTTTTTACGTGAAATTGTTTTGAGTACATAGGTACTTTGGATTCAGGTAAAGTTTTGACATAAACTGTGGAGGGAACCAAGACGAATAAGGAATAAATATACTAAAGATAGACGGGACAAAGCGAACATTATCGTAATCGATTCTCGCTCAGTCAAGTTAAATGAACCTTGTTTGGCACAATAATTTTTGACAGATTTTTGCATACAAAAGTGGTTTAGACCGAACAGTTTTGACTGTGACAAACATTTGTATGTACACCCCTTAGTACACCCTATATTAATGATATGTTCTAACAGCGATGAATAAATCGACAACCGTAGAAAATTAAACCCGTGGCCACGAGTAACACGCCCAAGCGATACGCGTCTTGTGGCAGCGAAAGCAAATAAAAAACAAATTAAAAAAGTTCCATAGAGCATTACACGAGTCATCGTAACGTGACTTGCAGCATTGCGATTCTGTAACCATCTCACCGTGAAAACTTAGGTGAACTGAGCGTGGAATGAGCTGCCAGTGTAGTCCCACTGATGCCAGGGATTGACCAAGCATTACATTTACCATCATAATCGAGATTGCAATTATGTTTTTTAATGTTAGTTCTGTTGATCATTTTATATTATTTCAAAGCTAGTATAGAAGTGTCTAAATATTAGATATACTTAGTTTTTTTATTTTTTATAAAACAGCAACACAGACATTCAGTCTGAAACTAGTTTAGGAAATCAAAATAAAAGAACTTATTTGAGTTTCTAACTGAATTTCTGTTTTGCTGTTATATTTAAAAAACCCGTAAATAGTAATTTTTTGCCACTTAAATACTAGCCTTGAAATAATATAAAATGATCAACAGAATTAGCATAAAAATAATAATTAAAATCTCGATTATGATTGTAAATGTAATGCTTTGCCAATCCCTAGCATCAGTGGGATGGCATTGACAGCTCACTCCACGCTCACTTCACAGTCACATTTTTACAGAATCGACATACTGCGCATATTAATGTGAAATGGTCAATTCTACGATCTGGCGACTGGCTATGACATGACATTTTATATAGAAGAGTACATAATCAAACAACTAAGCCAGGTACAAACAAACATTACAAAAACCGAATAAAGCAAGAACTTCTTCAAAGGAAACACAAAGTTCTTAAACAGACAAGTTCTTTGTTTTATAATACTGGCAGCTTATTTTATGCGGGACAATAAAATAAACTTTTCTGTGTATCTACGTGCAAAGAGACCAACTTTTCTACTTCAGTTCCGTACCTACCTCGGGTATCCTCTTCATAATATAAGCATTTGCATATGAAAAGATGAGGTGTATTTAAAGGCGATAATGTTCTTATTCCTTAACATCGTGCGATAAATATTGTATCTACCGCTATCAATGATACTATGAGTACATCCTCCCCGGTGTTGAAATGTTTAAAATAAATAACAAATGAAATAAATATTATGCACTCATTGTCGAGTTAATAGTTCTGCGAAGACAATCATTGTTGAGTCAATAGTTCTGCGAAGACAATCATTGTTGAATAAATAGTTCTGCGGAGACAATCATTGTTGAGTCAATCGTTCTCCGAAGACACTCATTGTTGAGTCAATATTGCATTCAGTATATACCTGTAACCAGATTTGAATAAATACATAAATAGTTCCGCGTAGATAATCATTGTTGAGTCAGTAGTTAGTAGCAATTTGGAAGAGTGGTTTTCTTAAAAAAAAAGTATCGTAAACATTTCGTTTGGATGAAATTGTCGAACGTTACCAGAATAGTGGTCTTTGTGGTTCCATTTTAGTTCGCCAAAAGTGTTTTGTATAATATTATGTATAATTCATTAAAATTATATCCAAAATATAGGTTGTTGACTGCTGTATTGTTGACTAAATAATACAAGAAAAGTTTTGTCTACAATTAACATCTGTTGACTTTAAACATTCTAAGTTCATTAATTAATAGCCATTTGTGAGAAAAGTTTTTGAAATAAGAGATGCGCACCGTTTTCTCCGGTTTGCACAATTATTGTCCTTATTGTTGATACGGTTAAAAGTGGGGCTCGTGGCTAAATGATAACAGCTGCATGGGGGTAGATCGAAGATGCAGCAGTCTGTTCATAGATGGGTGACCATCATTTACTTATCGAGATCCTTCCATGCCTCGGAAAGCACGTTAAGCCGTTGGTCCCGGCTGTCATTCGTAGATCTTTGACAGTCGTTACGGGTAATCAAAAGCCCAAATCTGTCAACCAGTCTTACTGACAGTATCGTATTACCCAGTAACTAGGTTGTGGAGGTCAGATAGGCAGTTGCTCCACGTAAAATATTGGTATTCAGCTGCATCCGGTTCTCAGATCATGTGTTTATATGATCTGAGATCCGGTAAGACTGGAAGCGGACCTCAACATAGTTGGGAAATGGCTAGGCAGATTATGATGACATTATTATTATACTTGCTGACTATGGTTTTGTTATTGTTATTTGAAATTAATGTTTCTTTATTTTACTTCGAAGGTCCTAGTTTATCATTTGTGGCTACTAGTTACAGCTATATACATATAAACATAATGCAGCATTGCATATGTGAGCGCGCACGCCCTTTATGCCAGGAGGCTTTTTATTATGTATTAAGTTCTGTTTGCGTTTTTGTTTTTATTGTTTATTTCTGCTTGAGTATAGTTTTAAACATTGGCGTGTGCTAGCTGACAATATGGCAAATAAATTTAATATTTTTGTGTTTCGTAATGTTAATTACTTATTACTATATGTATAGAATCCAGTTCTTCTAACTGAACAGACAGCGGTGCTGCTGGGGAGTTTGTTCCGCCACTTCTTCTTCCCAGCTAAAGCACTAGGAAGTGGTGAAGGATGGGCGTTTTGGGGGGACTGTCTTATGTGGTTTTGACGTTCAAAAATTGCTGAATCTCAGCCTAATTTGAATAAATGACTTTTGATTTTGATTGATTATTATTATAATGGGGTGAATTTTGAAAATCCTCTCCTTAGTGTTCACTCTTGCTATATAGGGTGGAAACTTTCAGCGGGGCAGTAAGGGGAAGTACCTAATCTGTTGCAGCTACACGAAAATGGTCTTAGGAGACTATTCATAATTTTTTTATTGAATTTTGATCCTCATACACAGATTTAAAAAAAAAATTACAGTTAGCAAGAAAATAGCCATTTCACACAAAAACATTTTTTTGGTGCCAATCGATCCTGATTCTAATACTGATCAAAAACTTCTATGGGATCTCTTTTGCGTAAAATTTTCGTACAAAATGTAAGGGAAAAGTTTTTTGCAATTTGTGACTTTTTGAGTACTCCAACGATGGTTGGTCCCATAGAAGTTTTTGATCAGTATTAGAAACAGGATCGATTGGAATCAAAAAATGTTTAGTCAAATTATTTTTACCCTAGAAAATGGTAGCGTTTTTATGGAATTTGGTATTTTGTTATACAATTTTATGCACATACTAAAGCTGTTGTTACCTGTAAATGTGAGATTCGTCCTCGATTGAAATAACTTATTAATATAAATAGATCGTGGGGTATAAAGTAGCTTGTCACCTGGTGAAAAAGTCTCTTATGTTTGAAAACAAATATACAAGATTCTAATATATTACAAATACATGGTAGAGTTAATATTTTATATTTCCTAAAGAATGGACGACATGACTATTTGCTTCAACCCAAATATAGCTCTTAAACACTTTTTTTTGCATCACGAATGTTTGATCAATCTCCACTCAACTATCCCACAGGATAATACCATACCTTAGAGTGGAGGTTATATAGCCATGGAAAGCCGTTATTGCGGCATATCTAGATACCTCACAGCTAATACGCCTCAAAGGGTATATAAAATTATTTATTTTAACACGAATGTCATTTACTCTAAGAGTCTAAGTTCTAAGTAGTGAGTCTAAGTTGAGCTGCACGATTACTGACAATTGCGTGCACTGAATGGACAGGTCCACTCAATCTGTGTGGTTCTTTCCTCAAAAGACCATTGCAGACACCGATCTACATAGCTTTCACATGACCTGACCAAGATTTTGTCTGGACTTTAAAAGAGACTGTGACCTCTGAGTTTGTTTCGGCCTTTCTTATCAGAGTAGTCAGATAGGAAACGCCGACCCCCATCTAGTTAAAAAAAAATATGATTGACGTGTAAAAGTGTTTGTTCAAACCTACTTACAGAAATAAAATCATTTATCATTTACCATATTATGATTTTTCCATAAGCAAAATGTATCTAAATTTATTCCAAGAAACTCAGTCAGTCGTCAGTTTCTCCCAGGGCGACTCCTTTATAAGATATATTCACAATACCGCGTTTGACAATACTTCGCCCTGAGCATGGCATGGCCTGAACCAGGGCCGGACGCGAGAGACTGCCACCGCCAATCGCCTGCACGAGACAGTAGACCACCACCGTATGCTCCACCATGCCCTCCGGGCGATCCCCACAATGGTGACAACCGGGTGTTTCCTCCCACCTTATCCGTAACAGGAACCTCCCGAAGCAACCGTGTCCGGTGAGGACCTGCGTCAGTCGGAGGGTGGGGACGCCGCCGCCGTGGCGCCACTCCTCAAAGAGGGGACTTATCGCCGCAATTGTGGCGTGCCCAAAGTTTTTGTATGCACGTGTTTCTGTGACAAATAAATCTATTTTTCTTTCTTTCTTTCAAAGAAGTGCATACCTGGATTCGTCAGTCACAGAAAAAATCTCGTATCACTTTCGTGGGTCACTGTCACACGGGAAGCGGTTTCTCAATCACAAGAGCGTCCATTTGATGCGTACACAATAGCTTTTTATTGGCAGATTTTTGGTTACGTTAGAGCGCCGTATTATCAACCGCATGGTATTGTCCAACTCTCCCCTCAGGCAGAAAAGCTCCAACCGTGCTCCAATATTTAACAAGCTAGTATTAGCGATTTGCTACAAATTGTAGCGTAAAATATAGTGAAAGGAATTGTTTCTTGGCGAATGTTAATAAATTTTCTTCCCGATCGTAACATTTTGAGTTGCCGAAACCGTGTAATGAGTTTTCAAACTCGTTCGTTGCTGAGATTTATTGCACGAAATTACTTCGAACCTCAAAATATATCTGTACAAACTCTTTGTTAGCAGAAAGTCTGGGACAGTCTGGGAGCCGTAAACTTTCATTTCAAATAATGATTTCTAGGGGCTTAAGATGTACAGTTGAATTTACGGAATTTTTAGATGGTTCACTAGAATGATTAAAGCTGCGGATTTCTAGAAGAGCGGTGGCCGCAATAAAGAGTCCGCAATTTACCGGCAAATGACGTCAATGAAACGATATACAGGGTGTTTGGAAGGGAGCTGTACATACGCCTAGGGTAGAAACTAGGGATAGTCTGCTACCTACCCCCGCCCATTATATTGACCTTGGCCTCAAGGTTTTTTTTACCTTACTACCTTACCTTAAAATTATTTCTTTACCTTACTACGGTACTTCAGGCCCCATAACTTTTCTTCTCCACAATTTTCTGGTGTAAAATAATTTTTTGCAGGACCCTAAGACTCTAACGATTAAAACAAGACCATTAGCCGACCGGTCCCATGGATAGATTTTGAGCTACAGGTAGTTTTAGTCAAAAAATCACAAAAAAGTCAAATAAAAAATAAAAATAAATTAAAAAAAAACCTTGAGGCCAAGGTCAATATAATGGGCGGGGGTAGGTAGCAGACTATCCCTAGTTTCTACCCTAGGCGTATGTACAGCTCCCTTCCAAACACCCTGTATTTTACGAAAGTAAGTTACTGTTGCTTCGTAAAGAGCGTTTCTTGACACCGTAAAGTCAAACCCCACTGCCATAATTTTCATGACATGACAGCCGTCACTGTGGCCGTTGACGACGGCTACGACTGTAGGAATACTGAATAAATATTTGAAATGAAAATTCTTAGGTGGAAAAATTTCCAAAGTTTGCAGATTGATATGAAACTAATTATTCAGTAAATATATCATTCCTACAGTCGCGAATCGCATTTTGAACAACTTACGATGTAAAACAGAGCTGCAATTTGCAAAAAAACCATAGAAAAATTGAATTTGGAGGGCTACAACTGCGGATTCACCTCGTGTAGTAGGTTTTCTCTCTGCTAAAAACAATTAGACAGGAAATGCAGACCTCAAGTCTGTTAGACTCTCACTAAAAAAAAGTCTGTGTAGGCCTTTCAAATCACAAGACCGACTCGACCTCGATCCAGGCAAAGATTTCATCATCATTCGTCAACATCTTGTAAAACATTTACCTAACAACAGAATCAGATCAGATCACAATCAGATTAGCCCTTTATTTTTAACCGACTTCAAAAAAAGGAGGAGGTTATCAATTCGACTGTATTTTTTTTTTTTTTTTATGTTTGTTACCTCATAACTTGCGACCGGGTGAACCGATATTCATTATTCTTTTTTTATTTGAAAGCTGGTACTTCCCGTGTGGTCCCATTGTCACTATTTCAATATCTGATGATGGGATCTTGTAGAAATCGGGGGAACTCTTCAATGAATAACAGCAGATTTACCGCGATTGTTGCTATAGCATATCTAAGCATTGTTTACGCCATCACACAACATAATATCACGCCTGTACTCACTACAAAGGTTATAAAAACTATTTCGAAAAAAATATATGTTTTGAATAATAAAAAACCGCCTTCGAACGGATGTGGACGTGTAAGACGATCGTTCTCGAACGGGGGGTTAGATACCATAACTAAAAAGTGATAAATATTTTTTTTTTTACAACAAAAAATAACAACCGACTTCCAAAAAAAAAACACTACAAAGTGAAAAATAACTTTCATTTCGGAAGTCGGTGGAAAACGCTAAAATACAGATAAAAAGACACCGACTTCCGAAGTTAAAGTTATTTTTCACTT
Organism: Brachylomia viminalis; assembly: GCA_937001585.2. NCBI lineage: Eukaryota > Metazoa > Arthropoda > Insecta > Lepidoptera > Noctuidae > Brachylomia > Brachylomia viminalis. The sequence continues at coordinate 7,492,390 of OW443317.2, forward strand.
TGTAGTGTTTTTTTTTTGGAAGTGGGTTGTTATTTTTTGTAAAAAAAAAATTATGATACCCCACATGGTCACGGTACTAAGTCATAACTTATCTAAGACGTCTGAAATCCGCCATTTTGTTTTCATAAAAACATATCCAAACATTCTCGCACGATGACTGTCGATAGAAACCTTATTTATCAAAATCTATTCAGCCGCCATGATGCTTTGAGGGAATTAAAAAAATACTTGAAAACTACATACAAAGATACGAATACCTATGCGTGAAAAGCATAATCAGATATCAAATAATCATTTATTTGCTCAAACATGAGTACAATACATACAACACGAATTTTCAGCATGCAAGAGACGTTAAAAATAAAGATAAAACAATTCATCATGTTAAACAGTTTCATGCAAATATTAATACAATAATTTACAATGTCACTCCACGTCAAATTATTTAAAAAATTCATTAAAAATAACAAATTAGTAAAACATGATCAAATCTCTCATCTCAAAACTTGTTCAAATTGTAATAGGCTTTATCTGCTAATAACTTTCTTTCTGAACGCTACACCACTTAATTGCTTTTAGATAGTTTATTATAAATTTTTGGAGCCATGTCTTTGCTGTCGTGCAGTCGGGTAAAAAAATCCGCCACGCTAAGATGTATCGCAGCTACGCGTTAAGCACTAAATGTCGGATGATTTCCGAATGCCCCGGCCTGGGGTTGGCCAATAAATCTCTGTCGGACTAACAATGCTTTCCGGAACTCTGTGACACTGAAGCCGTCACTCCGTAATGTGTATTTGCTAGAAATGGTTCTCTATGAATACGGCCGTTTATCAAACGTTGAAGCTCTAAGACTTATTTACCACTATTACCTATTATGCGTACCAGTGGTATTTGTACCTACCCACACTGGGCCTGCGTGGTGGATTATGGCCCACTCCCTCTCATAGAGAGGAGGCCTGTGTCACAGCAGTGGGAACATTATAGGCTGATTATGCTTACCTACTATTTATAATAAATCTTCCTGTGTTGTCCCACTGCAGGGCAAAGACCATCCTTTCCTTTTTCCACCCAACTCGAGCCTCGAACATGGACCAACCTCGCCTATAGGCGACACAAGCTCCTCCCGCCATCTTCGCCTCGGTCTGATGCGACGCCATTGGATGGTTTCAGGAAACCCACGTTGGGTGGTCTTAGCTCACAATGCACACCTGACATGCGGCAAACGTGTCCAGCCCAGCGTTTGGTTGCTTTTTCGGTGACGTCGTCGATTTGTGCCTTGGACCGCAGTATCGTGTGCCTCATCTGGTCAGTAAGTCGAACTCCAAGGATACTGTACTCCATCCATATTACTATCGGTTAAAAAATAACTCATTACCTACCACGGAGCAGAAACAAAGAGGAGGTGTTGCAATCAAAGTAGTCCATCAGCCACCAATGTAGTCGTTACGTCACACGGTAGTTGCACTACTTGCGACCAGGCGGCGCTTTCGTCAGTACAACTGTCGTTGTGAAGCGGATAGGTTTTCATGTATTTGTTTAGTCTTTTAAACGATTAAAAAGTATTCCCGACCCATACTCATTGCATTAACATGAAGTGCTGTTTTATCTTGCAGAAGTTATACGGATCAATCAAATTCAAACGGAATAAATATATCTTTCCACTCGTAAGTAAAATTATAATTTATTTCTTCTCGAATGTTCGGTAATTGCCGCCCCCAATCGGCAAGTAGCGGAAGTACTGACAAAATGCAGGTCCGGACTCAGACTTTTTTGATAAGCACATACCTACATATATGCTATATATGAAAAGTGAAGTCAAATAGATGTCGAGTTTCGGCAAAAAACGGAATTCGGTTTAGTTTCGGTACCTAACTAAGTTCAGAAGAAAAATTTAGAAGAGAAGATTTAAAGATAAAAAAAAACTATGATTATAAAAACGTTTTCTTTATTTTTCCATCACACTTGTTAATTTCTGGAAGTTTCGGTTTCGGCCGAATCTGAAACCGCTGCCGAAATTCGGTTTCGGTTTCAGTCAAAAAATGTATTTCGGTCGGACATAATAGAAATAAAACTATATCGGTATATTATAAAACTATTAAACCTGAATCCGGCTCCTTACAATAAAAGTGACACTTAATGAAACATAGCAGAACTCTTACGACAATCTGTCTAATTTGCCTATGAGTTGATTTTGCTACTAGCCACTAGATGGCTTTCTGCTGTTTGGGCTCCCCCCGCACCCCGCGAGGCTGCGACACTACTTTTGTATGGAGAATGACTTTACAACACCTCCTCTTTGTTTCTGCTCCGTGTTACCTACTAACCGGGTCCAGACTGGCCGTGTAAAGTAAACGCTCGGATGTGTATACTATAAGAAAGAAAGAAAAAGTGTTTATTGCGACTCGTACAGGGAGTGCACAAACTAAATTATAAAATAAAAAACCAAACTATATAAAAACAAAAAGTAACACAAGAAAAAGGAAACAGAAATTCCTATACGAGGCCAAAAGGCTCCTACCTCAGCATGATGCTGCGACATTTAAAAAAAAAATGCCGCAACGCTGGTATTCTGATAGGGCCCGCTGTGAAGTCACGGGCATTTAACAGTAATAAATAAATAATGAACTACATAATATATGTAAAATAATAACAAATAAAACATTATAATATTCGCATTTCTATCCGCGCCAGACGTAACCTACTTGCTTGTCTATGCCATTGAGTGTCACTCTGTGGCATTCATATCTCTAAGTAGTCTGTGGTGGCATTGCTGTGACAAGCAAAAGGACGCAAGCGCCGACCCTACGAAAATAAATATTTTTATTTTCTTTATTTTTATTTATTTATTTATTTACGTACACACGCTACCATTACAGTGTCCCAATTCGGTAGTGCAGTTATATTACAATTCATGCAATAATTTATAACCTAATATTAATATACATGCCGTACAATATTTACAAATTAAAAACATAACACGTGTAACGTTACCCTTGCGAACTCGCTCAGTGAACATGCGAAGAGATCTATTCTGTCGGCAACCAAATTTAGTGTGCGCATTGTTCGCGTCAGGGGGACGTTGTCCAACAGGTTAGTTCGCCCGTGCGGCACCGCGAACAAGTTGGGCCGTCGTCGGCGCTGCACGTACCCATCTGGCACACACAAACCTATCCCCTGTAGCACGCCCGGATTACTTATGTTACCCCGGAACACTCCAAGGATATACGATGCCAGTGCCAGATCTCTCCTTGTTTCCAACTTGTTGTATCCCACCATGCCCAACACAAACAAGGTAGGATACATCAAGGGGTAAAAGGGATATACTCCATACCGCCTTAGGTATATGTACCTAGTAAATTTATTTTGTATGCGCTCCAACATGAGACTATATTTAGTCTCATGTGGAGCCCATATTGCTGCATTACCCTCCAACTGACTTCTTATTAGAGCGTCATACAATGCCGTAATGGCTTTAATATTTGTAAAATCTGCCGCTCTGCGAAGCACAAATCCCAGCCTCTTGTATGCCTTTTTACAGACATCGATAATGTGCTCCCGGAATCTCAATTTAGTGTCCATACGAACACCAAGGTCTCGCAATGCCTCCTCCCTTTTCATAGGAACGTCGTCCACTTTGTAGCTGTGGTGGAGTGGTACTCTTGCACGACTGAATGTTAGTCTGAATGTCCTCCTGAAGGCGGTGACAGTCATCTTCATTTTTGATAGCCAGCAGCAACTTGAGGTCGTCTGCAAAAAGTAGACACCTGGCATCTTTCACTACGTCAGGCAAGTCATTGATCATGACTCTAACGGCCCTAAATTGCTACCTTGACTCACTCCTGACCTAGTGAAATACGGCTGTGACCGGAATCCACAGTACTCCACAAACTGTTTCCTGTCCCTCATATAGCTCGCAAAGAATTGGAGCAATTTAGGTGTGCAGCCAACTTTCGCTAACTTTGATAGTAAGACGTCGTTATCCACCAGGTCAAACGCCTTCTTAAAATCAAAGTAGGCGGTGTCCACCTGCACACCAGCATCAATATGAGGAGCTAAGTACGTCATGGCATTCAAAAGGTTGCTGGTCGTACTACGCGCTGGTCGGAAGCCATGCTGAGCGTCTGATAGTTGCGATCTTACTTGTTCCTGGATACCTCGCTGAATCGCAGACTCCAACACCTTCGCTGGTGTTGACAGAATCGCCACCGGTCTAAAAGATTCAACTATTTTTTCGTCTCCCCCTTTTGGTATGGGAATTACGCGAATTAATTAATTAAATAAATACATTGGAACAGTCTGTCGACTATGTCGTAGCCAGATCGCAGAATTGATTATAGTATTATTTCATAAAGTACCTAGTCGACCATTCGAATTCCACAATGACTTCCATACCAACACACTTGTTCGGGTCGGTACATTTGATTGGGCAGTTTTTGTGGAATAACAAAGTCGATCGGAAGCAATTACTGCACATATCGGCTTACATTCGGCTCGTGCCGATCGGCTCCCTCGTTGAATTATGCTGGCTTGGCTCGGCACATTTCGAGCAAAGCCGAGCGGCTTGTTGTAGGGAACTATATTTTCTATCACCAAAATTTATATTTGTCATCAAGTTGTATCACCTAATAAATAGATCTATCGCCACGAAATATTTTCATTCTCAGATAAACAAAAATTGTTCCCAGGTTGATATCTCAGGATTTTAGGTGATTTATTGTGGAACTGATTTTGCATTGTTTGGTGACTACATTTTGGTGACAGATCTACTATTTGGAGGACAAACCCTATTTTTTAAGAAACACAAAACTAATTAAATTGGTTATGGCTTAAATGATACCCGAGACAAATTACCAGGAGAAACTGGATGCAATCTGGACTTTAGGGCACCCCGACTCGGACAGGTTAGGTTAGAAGGGGATGGCGGGGTCGAGAGACCCCGCCATCCCCTTCGTGGTTATTTTTTTATAAACCACCCAGAAGTAGGAGCCCCGCGAAGCGGGGCTCCGTCGACCAAGCCCTACCGTCGACATATTATGTATATCAATCGATCCGTGGTGAATAAGAAAACTACTACTATTGGTGATCTCTTTAAATTAGTTTGCTTAAATACTTATTAGGACACACCTATTATAATACATACAAAAACATTTATTTGGTACTAGACCTTATATCTCAGGATTTTAGGTGATTTATTGTGGAACTGATTTTGCATTGTTTGGTGACTACATTTTGGTGACAGATCTACTATTTGGAGGACAAACCCTATTATTTAAGAAACACAAAACTAATTAAATTGGTAATAGCTTAAATGATACCCCTTGTTGTATACCTTTTCCTAAGCCTTTTCCGAAGAAAAAAACTCTACAATAATCTGTGGTCAAATACTGTCACTTTTCATCAACTGTCATAATAAGTCAAAACATAAAATACAAAGTTCTTGTCCCAAATAAGAAGGAATTTTAGTAACTATTAAATTTAAAAAAATACGTTCTGCATGTTTATCAAGTAATTGAATTGCAAATCATTGAGAAGTAACATACAATTTTAATATTGGCCATTGATATTTGATATTTTTAGTGAAAGCATGTATACCAATGAGGATATTATAAATATAGTTGGTGAATGGTTTGCTCAATTTCCTCGATTTATTAATTCTTATATTCCTACTTCAACACTCGCGTATGTGCTTGTTATAACCAGTCTCGTCACATTGGCACTCTTACTGTTTTACGTAATTAAAGACAATTATTTATGTAAATTGAATTTTAAAACACATAAATCTCTAAATTATTAAAATATCGATAGTGAAGATCTCCTCTAATTCAAATATATTTTTCTAAACAACAATTTTGGTGTACTTAATGTCGAAAAAAGATGTGATTTCATGGTTTTTGTTGATGTTATAAAATAATGATTTATGACTTTTTGATTGTTTTAATTATCATATTCATACACGGCTGTATACCCCAAAGGGTTGGGACAGAGGTGCGCCTTTCCGAAGAGGCCCGCAGAGGCGGGCTGGCACCAGTCGGGGGTTGCGGAAGGATCGTACGTTCCCGCGACCCCCGGCGTAGGTGTGAGATGGAACACCGGGGTGGTTTTTAGTCGGTAAGAGTCTGACAGACCCCGCCGTCCGCCCCAGGGCGGCGGACATCCATGAGGATATTCCACCCCGGAAACAAAAAAAAAAAAAAAGATGCACCTTTAGTACGCATTTCGCCTGTTTTTTTAAGACCCATGTACCTAATAGGTATTCCACGGCTATCAGGACAATCCCAGAAGCGCGGTTAAGATCCTTACCAGCAGCATAATGGCATAAATTAAATCAAATCACTTTTGATTTGATTTAATTTATTCCATTAAGCTGCATTTATTCAAACTAGGCTGAGAATCAGCACTTTTTGAAGTGAAACTTCTTTAGGCACGCTTGGCTTGGGGAGTAAGCTGGCGAATGCATGACGAGAGCGTTACGAAAAGTGTGATCGGGCGAGGCGAACGCATATGGATGGAGCTAAAGAAGTTTTACTTCAGTTGTGTGGTCTAAAGCACACTCGTTTTTTTGAATATCAAAATAACATAAGACAGTCCCCCCAAAACGCTCGCCCTTCACCACTTCCTAGTGCTTTAGCTGAGAATAATAAAACACAACAAACTCGCCAGCAGCACTGCTGTCTGTTCAGTTAGAAGAACTGGATTCTATACAGTAGTAAGTAATTAACATTAGGTACGAAACACGAAGCATTAAATGAAATTATTTGCCTTATGTCAGGTAGCACACACCAATATACCCAACGAAAACATTGAAAAATATACGCCAGCAGAAATAAATAATAAAACTTAAACAGAACTTAATACCTAAATAAAAGCCCCCAGGCATAAAAAGCGTGCCCGTTTACATTTGCAATGCTGCATTATGTTTACTCGTATATAGCCACAGAACAGATAAAGAGGTATATAGCTGTAACTTGAAGTCACAAATGATAAACTAGGACCTTCGAAGTAAAATAAAGAAACAGTTAATTACTAATAACAATAACAAAACCATAGTCAGCATGATGACCTGTCACCACAAGCAGCACCCTTTCACGAGTATAACGCAAAGATCAGCCATCATCCGCTAACAGTTCGCCACATGCTGCCCTGCGAGTTTCTGTATCTCTCTTGGTCTGGCTCCTCACCCTAGACATGTGTCGCAAAGTAAACTTTACCGGCAGACCCAGAGCTTAGGAGCGCGCTCTCCCCACCACGACGTCAACGTAAAGATAGGGTGGGGATTTTATTATTATTGTAGATGAACAGACGAATTATGACTAGTGATTGACGACCACGACTTTTTACCGTTAGTAATTATTATCTTACAGGTAAGCACTGTATGAACGGCTGCAAAGAGTAATCGTAAACCGCAGACAATCATAATTACCTGTGATCCTTTTAAAATATTTGTGTGATAATTTCGCTTCTTTTTTCCTTTGACGCTGTCTCGTCTCTCGTGGTGGGGACCACGACGTCAACGTAAAGATACGGCGGTGGGGTTATAATTATTATTAGTATAGATTAAAACATCCCCACTTAAATACACTGCCTCGTTAGTCTAGTGGTTGCAAACGCTTCTGTCTAGCGTGAGGTTCTGGGTTCGTTTCCTAGGTTGGGCAAAGTGTTATTTGATTTTTCCATCTGGAATTTCTCAGCAGCAGCCTGGAGGCTAGACTTGTGTTCGGTTGATGGCAATAGGCTCGCCCCTATTGGATGGCACCTTAACATAACTGGCGTTATGTGGTAGCACCTTAGGCACACCTCTGCCTATTCCTTCAGGGAATACACGCGTGAAGATTTATGTTAAAAAAAAAATCGGTTGTCTGTAAAGTCGGTTTACTGACGATAGTTGAACGTGACAACGTCATAAGAAAATACTGATGGAATGGTTGCATTTTTCAAAAGAAAATTTTAATTTTATTTGTTTGATTGATATTTTGTATGGATATAGAGAAGGAGGTAAATGGAAATCACAATTGAATTGATCAAGTTACATTTATTTGTACGCATAAATACAATTATGTCAATTTTTACCTTTATCGCCGCAATTATCGTTGCTATAAACAATTGACTCCACATTCACTTTTCACTGCACTTCATACTTGACGAAAACATGTAAATGTATTATTGTATAGCAGCTGTCCACGCGGACGCATCGCTCACTCAAGTAGGAGAGAGACAGATGTCGAACGCTGCCGAACGTGGAGGCCGATTGTGCCTCTTTGTCGCTCGTTCCGCACTTTCGCTTGCACTTCAAGCCTTAAATGGAACGCCTCAGAGCGAGGTAACGCCGCATGAGTCATGTTTTTTCGTGCGGCGAAATAACGCCGCATGAGTCATGTTTTTTTCGTGCGTGCAGCCGGCTCCATCGAATTATAAGACGTTGTCACGTCAATATACACACACTAAGACTTTGACGTACCTGAATATTTTTATATGTTTCATACATTTTTGTATATTGACTGACTTCTTGTATTCTGAAACTAACTGGACAGGTCCACTCAATCTCTAAGGTTCTTTCCCAGAAATACCATTTCACACACCAATCTACATGGTCTTCACATGTTCTAACCTAACCAAGATTATGTCTGGACTTTAAAAGAGACTGTGACCTCTGAGTTAGTTTCGGCCTTTCTTCTCAGAGTAGTCAGATAGGATACGCCGACCTCATCTAGTTAAAAAAATAAGATTGAAGTGTAAAAGAGTTTGTATAGATACAGAAATAAAATCATTTGTCATTTTGAGAATAAAACCAATTTTCTATCAACCCTAAACAGCATTATACAAGGTGTAACAGAATAAACGCAACTCCTTGCTCATAATTGACTACTGAATCCATTTCAGTAACTATTAATAAAGGTATTTTTTTCAAAAATTATTTAATTTGCAATAAAAACCACCGATTGAGCCAAAGAAAATTAAATCTTATTGCAAGGCAATAAGACTCAATTTTAAATGCACAAAGTAATGCTAGGGTCAACACGATTTTCTTAATAATATTAGTTAGTGTATAATGTTAGTGTATAATGCTTTTGAGTCAATACTCTAATTGGGTGTGTATATGGTCTTGCGTTAATTATGTTACACGTTGTATATATAGCATACAAACATACTATTACCTTATCCACGTTACTCTATCGTGTCTGCATGCTCTGCCTTGTTCGCGCACTCAACTGAATTGCTTTTAAATGGATCCGATTTTTTTAAATGTAAATTGGACTTCATTTGATTAGGAATATTGATAAAGCGTGAATTACGGAAGGTTACTTAAAAATACATTAGCAACCTTATTTCCATTCGTTCAAGTGAATGTAAGTCCCCAATTTATTGTAGGTATGTACGTTTCCTTTTAAAATAACAAGATAACTTTGAGAATTTTCTTTCGAAATAATATTCTAATCTTATAATCGAGAGGCGTAAGTACTATTTTTAACCGACTTCAAAAAGGCGGAGGTTACACATTCTTCTAGTTTTTTTTCTCTATGTAGGTACACGGTAACGATTTTTTAATCAGTAAAAAGAAGGCCGCGAAGATATTTGCGCAACTCCATCGAGCAGGCGGTCGATTCTGTAAAAATCTCACCGTGAAGTGAACACTTAGGTGAAGTGAGCTGTCAGTGTCATCCCACTGATGCTAGGGATTGTCCAAGAATTACATTTACAATCATAATCGAGATAATATTTATATTTTTTTTTATGTTAGTTCTGTTGATAATTTTATATTATTTCAAAGCTAGTATTTAAGTGGCTAAGTGGCTAAACATTACTGTTTACGGGTTTATTAAATCAAAATAGCAAAAGAGAAATTCAGTAAGAAACTCAAATAAGTTCTTTTTTTTTTCCTAAACTAGCTGCTCTACTAAAGAAATTGCGCTGTTTGTTATTAGGGACCTATTGTTTAATATATGACTATTGTTGTCGTTTTCATGGTTTTTAGAGGTTGCTAAAGCCGAAAGTGAGGTCAAAATTAAAACTAAAGTTGAAAGTTGGCTTACCGTCATCTTTGATTTTCATTTAAAAAGAAACAAAATCGACTTTCTGTGTTGCTGTTTTAAAAAATTAAAACTCAAAATAATAATGTTTAGACCATTAAATACTAGCTTTGAAATTATATAAATTAATGATCAATAGAAATAACATTAAAAAATATCATTGAAATCTCGATTATGATTGTAAATGTAATGCTTGGTCCATCAGTGGGATGACACTGACAGCTCACTCCACGCTCACTTCACCTAAGTTTTCACGGTGAGATGGTTACAGAATCGCAATGCTGTTCATTGATAGTGGGGTGAATATTTATAACTCATGTAAGCTGTTGAGTTTCCAAATAAATAAAATAAAAATAAATGAATTTTATTAACTTCGATTAATTTTATTGCCTCGTTGCTCTAGGTGGTTACAAGTGCTACGGCTACGCATAAGGCCCTGGGTTCAATTCCCAGGTCGGGCAAAATGTTATTGGATTTTTTATCTTGAATTTCTAAGTAAGCAGCTCGGAGTCTGGATTTGTACCCGGTTGATGGAAATAGGCTCGCCCCTGTTACTCGGGACTGAAACATAGCTGTCCCAATGTGACTGAGGTACTATAGGTACACCTCTGTCCAATCTATCGATGAAACAAGGCGTGAGGTTATCAAGGGGACTACATGACCTAAACGCAAGTTTTTTAATGCCTAAAAGTATATAAGCCACTGCAGTAAACAAAATCAGAAGAATATACAATGTGGAGACAACAATACGACAATAAATGAAAACACTGGCAATATTAATGCATAGGAGTATTTTGAAACTATCAAATTAATCCTAACACCGAAATAACAAAAGTGATTTTTTCAAACAAACTACATAAATAGTAGTGATTGCCGACTATGGGTTTTGCCAATCTTTGACTAGCTATAGTGCCTAAACTATTGGATATACACTCGAGAGCAATGAATCCGGGTCACTTAAAGAATCCTAAAAATCTCGGAAACTGAAAATGCTAGGTTAATGCAATAAATTGTATTTAATAGACAATGTAATACTCCTTAAATGAAGGTATTAAAACTTCTTAGTTATTGTAAAGTTATATCATAAAAAAATCAAATTTGAAAAAGGGCCACTTTCGAAGATGGAACTACGAAATTACAGCATTTGGTTTTGCTTTTGTTTGTAACCTGTCATTTATGTGGGTACATAAACCATGTTGATAGTGCTCTATATTCATTATTCAAGCTGAAATTATGTCGCTTACGCCTGAAGAATGCACCAGAATACTTACAATGCTGGAAACCGGCCGGAGTCAGCGCGATACAGCCAGGACTGTCGGTGTGTCGCTGTCAACAGTACAAAGAGTTCTCCGACGTTACGAAGAAACTGGTTCTAACCTACGCAGACCAGGAACGGGCAGAACCAGGTGTACCACAGCACGAAAAGACCGATACTTGGTGAACACCATGCTTCGAAATCGCTTTCTCACAGGAACTGAACTCACCAATCAGTTTCGACGCCTCGGAGGAAGTAACCCAAGTGCATGGACAGTAAGACGTCGGCTTGCTGAATCTAACTTAAAACCCCTTAGACCTGCAAACGGCCCTAAACTGGAGCGTGGGCATCGTATTTCAAGACTAAGATATGCCCAGAGCCACGTAAATTGGAGTATTGAAGATTGGTCAAAAGTTATGTTCTCCGACGAATCAAAATTTATGCTCTACAAGCACGATGGAAGACACAGAGTGTATCGAAGACCAGGGGAAAGATTCAAGCAAGCATGCATCGAAGAAAAAGTAGCCTACGGTGGTGGGTCTGTACTTGTGTGGGCCGGAATTTCTTCTGAAAGTCGCACAGAGCTGGTGATCATAGAAAACGGCTCTTTAACTAGCGTAAGATATGTGGAAGAAATCCTCAATGATCACGTTGGTCCATTTATGGTCAATTTAGGTGAGGATGCTATATTTATGCATGACAATGCCCGACCTCATACAGGTAGGATTGTGAATGACTACCTTCAAGAGATGAACATTACTCGTATGGAGTGGCCAGCGCGCAGCCCGGATATCAACCCGATCGAGCATGCTTGGGACGAGCTAGGCAGATGCGTAAAACAACGAAACCCTCCCCCAATCACGCTTCGTGAGCTCAAAATTGCTCTCACAGAGGAATGGGAGAATATTCCCCAAAATCGTATAAGGAACTTGGTGTACAGCATGCCAAACCGCGTAAACGCAGTAATGGAAGCACGAGGAGGCAATACGAAGTATTAAAATTCAAGAAAATCGTAATAAAGTTCAAAAATTTCATGTTTCCTATTTTTGTTTTAAGGAGAGATCAGCAGTTTTTTTCTTTATGTAATTTTGTGTTAATAAAATGTATTTTTTTTTACTTTCATTTAAGGAGTATTACATTGTCTATTAAATACAATTTATTGCATTAACCTATCATATTTAGTTTCCGAGATTTTTAACATTCTTTAAGTGACCCGGATTCATTGCTCTCGAGTGTATTTGCTTGATTTTTTGTTTGTAGGATGGGAACATCATTAGATATACGCAGTTTAATTTACTGTCGTATTGTCTTCTCCACCTTGTATTATGATATTCTTAGGATAAGCTAGGTAGATAGTGTGTTGAAAACATAATACAACTAATTTGGTACGATAGAAAAAGTCACAAAAATACCTCTTAAAAAATATTTTAACGATTAAAAACGATACATGCAATAATTCTGTTTTTTTTTTCAGATTTTTCTTCAAGCATTAACGTGATAGTGTTTTCATTTTTAAGTCCAACCAATATTTATTTTTTTGTAAATATAGAGGATTGCTTCATATTTTGCAATAAATTACCAGCTTTGTGTCATCGCGCTTCTCTTTCTTTTCTATGCAGTCCGACAGTGACCGCGCTTTAGCTGTTGTCAGCCCCTTAACTTAAAAAAGGTTATTTGTTTCGATTTCTTTTTACATTTAAGAAAAAAAAATTCCGAAGATGAACACAGAGTAATTTATTTAAGCACTAGCTCTGCCCGCGACTTTGTCCACCTGAAATTTGTTGTTTTTACATAAAATATATACTATGACATTCGGCAAAGAAAGAAAGAAAGTAAAAATGGAAAGAATTTTCAGAGTCGGATCAGTAGTGACGTAGATATTATACCCCCTACATACAAATTCTCAAAGGAGACTGGGCGAAAGTGGTATTTGGACCAATAGCGATACAGTTTTGATATTTTTTTTATTTTGATATTAACTCCTCGACCTCATTCCACCGGCCCCCTTCTTCCATCGGTCATCTAGACGCACTGCAAGTTACCATCCTTACCTTGTTGCTACCCCTTCAATTCGCAACTAAACGTTTCCAAATGTCTTTTGTTTTGCGCACAGCAAAAGAGTGGATCTCTCTACCTAAGTCTGTGTTTCCAAACGCATACAACCCTAATCTCTTCAAAGTGAGAGTGAACAGGCTTCTTCTGGGTAAGCTTACTCCACCGTCGACTCTGTCTCTGTCACCGCTGACCTAGACTAGAGTCAAGAGAAAACCCATCTTAAATAATAATAGAAAATGGGTTGTTATTTATTTATTTAACACTTTAAGCACAAAAATGTACAGAGGCGGACTTAATGCCATAGGCATTTTCTACCAGTCAACCTTTGGGTGATGCAGAGACAAACAGTGGCAGGTGCAAATTATAATGATATTTTAGGTTAAATAATTTTAAATAATATATAGACACGTATAAACTTATTTAGTCTATAAATACATATAATATATATAACTAATTATATATAAATATAAGCACAAATAAATGTACATAAATACACGAGTATGTTAAAAACAAATAGGTCAATCAATGAGAAAACATTACCGCTGTGATGATACTGCTAGCTTCTTACGAACGTGCTCGCGAACTTTAGTTTTAAAGGATAATCGGTTGGTTGCCATCCTGATTTCCTGGGGGAGTGCATTCCACAGAGAGATAGATTGAACAAAGAAGGAAGAGTGAATGAAGTCTGTGCGGTGAGTGGGACATTGAAGAAGACGATTGTGTGAAGAACGTAGATTTCTATTGTGGTTGGCGCAAATGTACTGAAAGTGGGGGGCTAGATAACCAGGGGAAGAGGGAGAATCAAGAAATGAAAACAAGGTAGTCAGCGCCCTTTGCTCTCTGCGCTGGCGTATGGGCAACCACTTTAGAAGCGACCGATGCGCAGAGACGTGATCATATTTACGCAGATTAAAAACGAATCGAATGCAGTTATTCAGAAGACGGTCAAGTTTGTCGAGGAGATCTGCATTCAGGTCATAGTAGCACACATCACCATAATCGATGATAGGGAAAATTAAGGATTGCACAACCATTGTCTTCGTACTTGATGGTAATAAATACCTCATAAACGCGGCCACTCGCATGAGTGTCGTGATGACCAATGCGAGTTTGAGCGTATGCGGCGGGAGTATTGCGACTTTATAATCAGCCTATAATGTTCCCACTGCTGGGACACAGGCCGAGAGGAAGTGGACCGAAATCCACCACGCGGGCCCAATGCGGCTTGATGATAAATGTGACTTATTGACATAAATTTCTCTACACAAGAATCTGCTCCTTATATAAAACGAATGTAATGTAACATCTGTCTACCATTCTTGTACGGGGATAAAGATAATTATATATTAAAAACATGCATCGTGCCAGCAATCGCCCTTTGAAGTGGATAGTCTCATGAAATATTCATGTTCTTTCTTAAGGAATCTCTTAGCGATTTATATAAGAAAGAACACACGGTCTGGGCGAATGAACGCTAAATGGATGAAAAACTAATGTGATTTTTTTTTGTTTTAATTGGCGGTAACATGGTTTGGTAGTTTATCTATGAAAGATTATTATTTTATTATACGAGAAGTAGAGTATTTTTATGGAAAGGTTATTTCTATGTTCGTCACGTCCCATCTAGTATAATAATTATAAGTTTGTGAAATAACTTTGAATTCTTAACGTGCATCATTATCATCATTTGTTTAGCCTTTTCCCAACTATGGCGGGATCAGCTTCCAGGCTAACGGTATGCAGCTGAATACCAGTATTGTACATGGAGCGACTGCCTATCTGACCTCCAAAAGACAGTTACTGGGTAATAGAAGACTGGTTGTCAGAATTTCGGGCTTCTGACGACCCGTAACGACTGTCAAAAATCCACAAATGACAGCCAGGACCAACGAATTCTTTACGTATACAGGGTGTCCCGTAAATAATGGATTAAACG
This sequence comes from Brachylomia viminalis, assembly GCA_937001585.2. Classification (NCBI taxonomy): domain Eukaryota; kingdom Metazoa; phylum Arthropoda; class Insecta; order Lepidoptera; family Noctuidae; genus Brachylomia; species Brachylomia viminalis. The sequence continues at coordinate 7,507,661 of OW443317.2, forward strand.
TAATGGGTAGGTAGCTTACCTCATTTCGAACAACTAATTTGAACAGTTAAAAAAAACCGGTAAGGTAACCAAGATATTTCAGACCACAGAAAATCCAATACAAAAAAAGGACATCATCATAACATACATTGATCGGGTTGTGAGAATATAAAATATACAGGGTTATTGGTAAAACACCATCAACCTCTTAAGGGGTAATTTTACTCATCATTATGAACAACGTTTACTATGGGACCAAATATGAAATCGCGTAAAAAAAATCAGCAGTTCCCTACATTTATGTTTGCAAAACTCGTCAAAATGTAGGGACCAGCTGATTTTTTTTATTTGGTCCCATAGTAAACGTTGTTCATAAAGATGAGTACAATGACCCCTTAAGAGGTTGATGGTGTTTTACCAATAAACCTGTATAATTCAGCGGCTTTTAAAAGCAGCTACTCCTCTAACACCCGAATTAGCCTAATCATACAGAAGTAGGTAAGCAGAACTTTCAAACAGTGTGTCACAGCCGTTAGATATGTTAATGTGATTACGCATTAATGACGCACCCGTATATACTAGTTATCTCAAACTCACGAACCTCCTGCATATCAGATGGTCTAATATATCATCACAGACACACAACAAATCAATAGACACATACTAAATCACCACTCACGCAAAGACAATCAAATCACATTATTGACCAGCGGGTCATAATGAAATCCAGTACAACATTATTGACCGGCTGTGCCCCCGGCCACTAATGACTCACTTTGGGTTAAGGTTGCTTGACATATAATTTGACATTTTCGAGCAGGTGGTGTGAAAAATACGTTTAGCACTAATTGTATTTAGTGAATATTGGTGCAAGCGGGCCTAACTGTTTGTTTATTTAATAAATACTTTGTTTTTCGTACTATGGCTATTATTTTCTCACAGTAGGTGTAAAAAGTAGAGTATCCTCCTCTGGGCTAAAGGTGTCTTTGCCTTGGGCTAGCTTGAATCTCAAGCGCAATGAAGGATTCTTGTTTTTTTGCTCCCTCGCTTCGCTCGTGAGTTAAATCCCGAATCCTTCATTGCGCTCGAGATTCAATATGACGCCCGTGACATAAGACACAACTTTAGCCGCTCGGTGCATAATCTACTATTATATTACCATTCATTCACTTATTCTATTAATATTTTATATGCAGGTATATCTTTTCATTTATCATTTATTTGATTATATTTAATATTGCTTATTTCTTTACTCGCTTATTTTTTTAATTATTATTAATGTAGTATATTTATTAGGTATTGTTTTATATTTATTTCGTTATTTTACTTATTAAAATATATAAACTATTTTTGCATCACTGTCCAAATCACAGTGACCTTTATTGCCGTTGCAATAAGTTTGCTGTTGGTTTGCTGCCATTGACAAATCTGTCAAATTCACAATAATCTGTACAATCGTTACAATAAGGTTGCTATTGGGTTGCTGCTCTCAGAGGTAAAATTACCGTGAATGGACTACAGTCCATTCACGGTACAAAAACGTTAGAGCTGTTTAGGTCATTACGTCATACATGACGTAATGACCTAAACAGCTCTAACGTTTTCATCTTTTCATTTTCCATGTCATTTAAGTCCTAGAAGGTACAGGTTGTAGTGCACGAGGGGCAGGAGAGGAGATGCGAGGTCTATCTACGTATACATATTATTAATTAAAGTCGCTTTTCGTGTTCGTTTGTGTGACCGCCTTGTTCTTCTATACTACGCAACAAAGGAGGATGGCGAGGTTGCATGTACAATGGGACCCACTGTTAGGAGTATCGTACAGTATGGAAACTTATAAGTTGTAGCACTATATGAAACTAGCAAAAAGCAAATAGGCAGTAAGTCTTAGAGGCTGGGAGAAAAAAGATATTCAAGGTAAAAGATAACCTAAAACGAATCTGATGGTGCAACCATATCCATCTATACTATACAGCCAATCATTCAATTCTACGTTATCAATAATAATCATATTATTATAATATTGTAAATTTTTTGCTGAAAAAACGTGAATGCATTTTTATACTTTTGTATGTTTGTTTTTTATATGTTACAAGATTTTTAATAAAAAAAAAATGACAAGCGTAAACTTCTATAAGTGTAAGAACGTAAATCATGTTTAATGAGTATGTTGGAATGTAATACGAAACACGATGCGTTTAGTAACTGCATGGTGACTTATTTTTAAGTAAATGAAAATCTTTTCTCATTTTTAATTCCCATCACCTAGTGACTCGATATTTTTTATAGAATACTCTTACAAACTCTTAATTATAGTAAATATGAACTTGCAAGTGAATGACATTTCGTTAATTTATAAATAGTATGTCCAAACTCGCCATCCTCCTTTTGTTGCTGTTTCCACCATCATTTAGATAATTTATTCGGGAAGGTTTATGTGTCTAACCCCGCGTCCTAACCAATAGTGATCGATATCATAAATCTTCGAACGATCCTGTGATATTTTATTTAAAATGAGGCATATACAGGGCGTCCCACGGATATGCTATGGCATATCCGCACTGGCACTTCCCCTCCATATGTGGAGGGAAAGTACCTTGAATATTGTAGATGGAACATTTTACTGAAAGAAGATATTAATTGAATAAAAAAAAAACAATTTAAACTGCATTCTTAAATATTTAAATAATTACCTACATGGTTGAACCGGAAATCGAACCCGTTACACGAGAGAAATAATCACCCTGTAGCTTTATCATACCGATCGAAAGGCTTCATCATAAGGATTATTTTTTGCTAAAAAACATAGTGTCAAAAATAAAATGAAGACCATGAATTTCAACATTTTTAATACAAAATTAAACAATTTATCAAATGCTCAAAATTAGACCCTTCCTGTTGAATACAAAGTCGCACTCTTTAACGTACACTAATTACGTATCTCTTTATCATTTTATCATGCACTTAAATTATAATAGGGAAATGATGCGTACTTCTCAAGTGGGTACATTTATTAGTAATAGGTACTTATGATAATGTCAGTATGTCCTTACGGCAATGTCAGCTTTTCATTTTTCACATCAAATGTTAAAATTCATGGTCTTCCTTTTATTTGTGACACTATGTTTTTTAGCAAAAAATAATCCTTATGATGAAGCCTTTCGATCGGTATGATAAAGCTACAGGCTGGTTATTTTTCTCATGTAACGGGTTCGATTTCCGGTTCAACCATGTAAGTAATTATTTAAATATCTATGAAAGCAGTTTAAATTGTTTTTCAAATTCAAATAATGTCTTCTTTCAGTAAAATGTTCCATCTACAATATTCAAGGTACTTTCCCTCCATGTGGGACGCCCTGTATATTGTTTACGGAGAGGGGTATTGTTCGCTTAAATTAATATTGGTGTTTCAATTAATTAGCCAAAGTTTGGTTATTGGAAAATATTTGGTTGGGTACCTGGTAGATTTCATCTTATCTATGTATACGTCGCATTGATAATTAGATCACTTTTTGTACGGAAATACCGAAGGTGCTGTCTGTCAGTGCGACCGCGCATTCCGGTTCACCGAACAAAAACTGACAAGTGAACGCGACGATCGCAAAATCGCGCGACGATCGATTTTGGTTAAGGCACGGCTATAGACTATATGTAATAAAAGAATCTCGATGTTTCGTACGAAGCAAATGCGGGTTGCCAGTTTAATAATAAGATACTTGTAAAGGTTCTGTGATGACAATCGATGTTGGTGGAGAACCATCCGACACACTCGGCGATATTCCTTCAACATAGGTACTAATAATACAAAATTTATGTTTAATAATCTTTACATCTCAAAACTCGTGTCTGCCTGAATACAAAAGCTCTAATATAGGCATAATATTCTTCTTAATTTAGCTCGAAGGTCATGTAAAGATTCTATGTAAAGAAAACGCGAGATCAATACCATAAATCTTTCTTAAACTTCTTCGAACGAGCCTGTGTTATTGCATTTAAAATGAGGCCTTCATATTGTTTACGGAGGGGTCTTGTTCGCTTAAATTAGTACTGGTATTTCGGCTATAAAGTCGGAGTTTGGAAATAACTTGTCGTTTAATAGGTGCTGTTCAGTAGACAAAGTTTCGTTATTGGAAAATACTTGGTTGGGTTAAACACTTTTCATGTCTATCGTGGCGCTCTTCACTACTGCGCTAACGAGTCTAATGGATGCTAGGGACAAATAACGATACCTATTGTGCGGCTCAAAAAAGTAAAATAGAAAAGAATAAAAAAAGTAATAATGCAGGATTTGAGACTGGTGTTATAGAGTCGGTAAGACTAACCTTCGCTACTTAGCTACTTAGCTAACGAGTCTAATAGATGCCAGGGCCAAATCATGAAACACAGCAAGAAATCTTAAGAAAAATAGAGCAAAAAGTAGGTATAAAATGATATTGTGAGATTAGAACCTGCCGGTCGATTCTGTCAAAATCTCACCGTGAAGACTTGCGTGGAGTGAGCTGTCAGTGTCATCCCACAGATGCTAGGGATTGACTAACGTTACATTTACAATCATAATCGAGATTTTAATAATATTTTGTATCCAAATTCTATTGATCATTATTTTTATATTATTTCAAAGCTAGTAAGTAGTTATGTGGCTAAACATGACTATTTTCGGGGTTTTAAAATAAAATAGCAAAACAGAAATTCAGTTAGAAACAAGATGTTGTTTATTTTTTGACACTTAGATACTAGCTTTGAAATAATATAAAATTATCAATAGAATACATACATACGAGTATGTAACATATATTATTATTAAAATCTCGATTATGATTGTAAATTTAATGCTTGGTGGCTGACAACTCACTCCACGCTC